>OY998143.1:25479019-26225505 GCA_963921925.1 Sphagnum tenellum
TTGGTAGGGAGACAGAGGCTTGCTTTTCCTCGAGCCAAGTGGAGCGACAGAGAGACACAGAGAGAAGAACTAGAGCTGCGAATGTTGTGATTCAATGCATTGCATAACGGTTTGCGGGAAATTTGATATCGCAAAAGACGCAAGGAATTGCTGTAAGGGAGACTTGAAGAAGCTCTTCCACTTCCGTACGAAAGTCGGAGGCGGTAGAAGAGTGCAACTGGTTTTGAGGAGATCGTCGTCCTCCCCGTTTCTCTCGGGGGGAAGAACCTGTGACGACGGTCGTAGTAACGGTTCTAAGAGCTCACAGAAGAGGAGCAGGAGGAGCTGCTGCTCCTCTTCTTCTTCTTCGGGCCATCTCTGATTCGTCGTCGTCGCATGGTGGTGAAGGATCTCCAATTCGTGGAGGAGCAGACGGGGAAGAACAGAAGGAGAAGAAGAAAGCAGCAGCAGTCCCCCCGCGGCCGACTTCTTCTTCTTCCGTTCTTCAGAAATCGGAACATTACTGGGCTTTAAGGATTCTCACAGAGGTAGCTCTGATATGGAGATCGCTACAGTACTCCTCCATCCGCTTCGACTACTGGCTTGCAAGCCTGCAAACAACGAATAGAGGCAAGTACATCCTCAGAACCTCATCATCCAGAGAGCGTTCTGCTTCTGCTTCTTTGCAGACGAAAGCAGCAGCAGCAGCAGCAGCTCGCGAAGAAGAAGCGCATGGAGTAGTCATAGCTGAGGTGAGAATCCGAAGCAACAGACAACAGAGATCTGGCAGAGAGCAACAGGAAAGATACTCAGAGTTTCGTGAATTGCAAGGGGAAAATGACAGTAGGTACAGCAGCAGCAGCACCCATGGCAGATTGCAGGGTGCACTCTTCAAGAACCTCAAGAGAGCGTTACCACAATTGGAGGAAAGAACTCAGGGTTTTGCGGTCTCTCAGTGGCTACATAGATTGAGCAAGACATATGGCACTCCCTTCATGGTTCTGGTGGTGCTGGGATACTGCACTCAAGGATTTCGGTGCTTCCCTTGGTTGGCTATGTCCTATTACTTTAAAGACAATCTGCAGGTGTGTGCAGGTTTTTCTATCTTCTCTCTGATTCTAAATCTACAAACTCTTTTGTAAGTATGGCTATGGTGGTCAAGGAATTGTTTGCAGGATGGCCATAGAGATTTTGCTACGAAATTCTTGGTTTTTTCCTAAAGGGCTGGATTTTCCAAGGATTTTAGTCTGTTTTGTCCACTGTTTCTCAGAATGGGTTTCTTCTATCTGTGCCATGTTGGATCCATATTGTGACAATACGTTCATGCATGCTTGCTTGAAGAAGCAGCTCATTGTTGTTAATGGATGGGCAGAACAGTCTTGCAAAGTTTTCCTAATATTGACAGCTTCTGCCTCCTCTGTCTTGCCTTGTGCTCTTTGTCTTGTCTTGTGAGTTTGTGTGTCTGTGTATTTATAATGTTTGAAGTGTGATCTGTTTTGTTCTTGGAGTACATATAGCTGCAAGACCTTTGGATGTTTTGTATTTGATCAGCAAAAGATTCTGTCTGTACCTCACAGGTTGCCCCAGGCACGATGCAATTCCTGATATCGACAGCAACTCTTCCAATGGTGGCAAAGCCAATCTATGGCATCATATCAGATTCCATTTTCATTGGAGGATCTCATCGTGTTCCATACCTTGTTTTTGCTGGTAATGGTTTTGCAATCACTCGGGTTTTGCATTTTGTTATTCCTTGTGCATTGGAGTGGCAGTCGAAAGCACCATGAGCTCTCAGATAATTGAAAAACATTCTGCCAAATGTGTTTTTTTTTTTTTTTGCAGGAGCACTTCAGTTGCTTTCATGGGGGGCAATAGTGGTGCATCCAGGGGTGTCATCATCAATAGTTGCATTGACATTCATGCTCATGCTCAGCAATGTGGGAGGTGCCATTTCTGAAGTTATGAATGATGCCCTTGTGGCTGAAGCTGGAAAGAGGAAAAAAGGTGCTAAACAGGGTGAGTAAACTGATCTCTGAAGGCAGGCTATGGAACGGTCTTCTCACAATTTGGCCTGACTGATATGTTGTCATGTGGAAAGGCAGCAAATGATTTGGTTAAGTGGAAATAAATATTCCTTGTTTTGTATTCAATTGATGTATGTAGCAATCTCACTGGAAGCTTGAAGTGCTGTTTTCTGAAGACATGACTCTGGTGTTATGATCAGGTGAGTTGCAGTCACTGGCATGGCTAGCACTGGCATCCGGTGGGCTTGTGGGAAACTTGATGGGGGGTTATGCCCTACAAAGAATCGGGTTCAAAGCCATGTTTTGTCTATTCATGATGCTTGTGGGTGCACATCTGCTTGTGTGTGTTTCAGTCAAGGAGGGCTCTTTTGGTCTTAGGCATCCCAAAATTGAAAAAGATGACTTACCAGTAATTTTTGCAAAGCAACAAGAGCATGGATTATTGATTCATCAGAAGTCACAGAAACGAAGGATCTACTCAAGGACAGGTTATACTACACTAAGTCTGGATTCTACTGATCAAATGAATTCGCCACAGGGTGTGGGTCCCATATCAATGACTCTTCACAGATGGCATGGAAGAGTTATGGATATGTTCAAGACTTCCAGTAGCAGTGCAGAAGGAAAATCAATTGTGTCAAGTATGCAGCAACAGATCTTGACACTTGGGAATTTGCTCCAGAACCCAGAAATCATCAGACCTCTCTTATGGTTTCTATCATCCTATGCAATTATCCCAAGCTTAGGAAGCTCCCTTTTCTTTTATCAAACTCAACATTTAGGTCTCGACGCTTCTGTTGTTGGGCTTGCAAGAGTAGTTGGGCAAATGGGCCTTATGGCAGGAAGCATCATCTATAACAAAGCTCTTAAGGATGTACCCCTCCGTAAGATGTTTGCTTCTGCTCAAATCCTGCTTGCTCTTTGTATGTTGTCAGATATTCTTCTTGTGAATCGGGTCAACTTGTGGTTGGGTGTTCCGGACAAGTATTTTATTCTTGGAGCTTCAGCCTTTGTGGATGCGATTAGCCAGTTCAAGATCCTGCCCTTTCTGGTGTTGTTGGCAAGGCTTTGTCCTCCAGGCAACGAGGGCTCCCTTTTCTCATTTTTCATGTCAGCTCACTGTCTTGCTTGCACGTTGAGTGCCTACTTTGGAGTAGGGCTTGCTTCATACCTTCAAATCTCTGCAACCTCTTTCACTGGGCTCCCACTTGGCATCTTCATTCAAGCTGTCTTTGCTGTGCTTCCTGTTATTTGGATTAACTTCATTCCGGAGGCAGAGACCTCCACAACAGATATGTTTACAAAAAGGTAAACCCTCAATTTCTGCAACAGGGTTACTGGAGAAAAATGGCAATTTGGTGCACAATCAAAACCTTGGCAGTGTGCCTTTGCAAGCCAATTGTATTAGTGCTGAAAGTTGTACAATACTGAGGAAGACTGGCAGAAGGAGGGCGAGTGTTGGTGAGCCGCACAAACATGATGAGATGGGAGGTTCTGCAACCTGGACAATTTGGTGAAAGCTGAGTCAATTTATTCATTGTCAGATGACAAAACAGCCTAGCAGAACAAGATCATTAGTTTTACTAGCTGCAAGAGTCTGGTACCTGTAAATAGTCAGGGTTGCTAGTTATGGGAATTCTTTTGTAGTAAATGTAGCACCAGAATTTCAGCATGATGATGGGACATAGGTGTGTGTGTATATATATATATATGTGTGTGTGTGTCTTATCTAAAACTTGGTTGGGAGGGAGACCTTTGTATCATTGAGAGTGTCAATTAGGTTAGAATGTTTGTTTCCCTAGACCCATTTCTGGCTGGGTAGGAATTGTTTTCAAGCAAGTAAGATCAGAGAGGGAGGGGGTTTCATGTGACCTTGTGTCTCAAAGATAGCAATAGATCTTTGGGGCATGTAGTGGTGAAGGTCACAGTAGGACTAGTGGCTTCCTTGTGCTGTATGTTTGGATTCAAGTTTGGAGTTCATATCACAAACTCCAAAACAAAGTGAATACAAATCTTTCAGATTCCTTGTGTACAATAGGAATACCGGGCACACGAGAGGGTTTGGAAAAGGGTGTAATAGAAATGTGTTACAAATGCTATACATATAAAAAGCCATTCACAACTATAGAACCAGAGTGAATGAAGAAGAAGGGAAATGATTCTTGTAGGCGACGCAACCACAACTCGTCTCCTTTCTTTGCTGTTCATTCTTTTTGAGATTTGGTCTCAATTCTCTTTGCAAAAGGGTAATCTTTTGGGTTCTTATGATGGCTGTGTGCATTCAACAAAGCTTTAAAGCTATCTAGTGTAGGGCAATGCTTATGAAGTCGTTGTACCTAAATGAATTCTTGATGAACTCTTGTTGTACCTAACTCTTGATGAACTCTTGATGAAACGGCATTGGAATTATTATTTTTGATAAGTCTTTTGGCATGGAAGGTAGTATGAAAGCTTTACATTTACAATTTACCTTTAAATGATCTTGGCTAGATATTAATACACATTCATCATTTATTTGTACATTAAAATAATAATGTCTTCATCTTTATAGAATTATTTCTCATGGAAAATGATTCTGAATATTAGATTACATTCTTCACCATTGAAGGTGTTTAAGAATATTAATTTACCTAATTTATTCCTCTTTTTTAAAAATTTCACAATGTATAACCTATAGGTATAATTAACGAAAGTAAGAGCTAATACAAGTGGAGTCACAATATCTGCACATTTTAAAAAACTTGTGATTTTAAAAATTTCAAATTTGACACTACATAAACTTGGATTACTCTAGAACCTTTTTTCCTAGCCATTGGGTTTTAGTGTTCTAGTATTTATGTTTTCTTTTTTTCAAATTTTGTGACATAAAAGAGGTGGCAATCATGCATAAACTGGTTTAGCCAAATTTGGCTATTTAATACTATTTAAAAAATTAAAAACCTCTTTATATAGTTTGGTTGTGTATCTATTTCAACCATTTATAGAATTATGGCTAGCCTCAAAAATACAAAGGAAGAAAACACAATCAAAACAATTTGAAACAAATTTTGTATATAAATTCACGTAGGGCGTGCGTTTGTCTAACACGACATTCTGCACCGGTAATCTGGAGGCAGATACTGCAACCCCTCTCTATGTTCGTTCGTTCGTCCGTCCGTCCGTTTGTCCGTCCATTTATTCGTTGTTCGTCCGTCTGTCCGGACGTATTTCGGATATTTTTTCAGATTTTTTTCCCTGCCTCTTAAATTAACAAAAATGAAGAAACAAAAGAAAAAAAAAAAAAAAGAAATCGGCAAAAAAATCTGAGGCTACGTATTTACTTCTTTTTTTATTTTATTTTTTTGGAAAAATAAGAAAAAATAAAACTTATAATAATGAAGAAAAACCTTACTTGAAAAAAAAATGAGGTGTGTCTTCTTTCTCCAAACTTCAAACTTGCATCCAAATAAACAAAAATATAAAAGTGAAAAATAAACACATAAGAATAAAAAATAAAAAGGTTAAACGCTCGCTTCACCATGTATGTTTTCATGGGGGACTTTTTAACGAATTTTCAAAACAAATTTTTTCTTATTTTTAAAAGAAAAGAAAAAGGTTGCTTTGTGCGTTTGTGTGTCCTTCTTGGTTTAAAGAAACCGAGGGACTTCACAGTGTCCGAAGGTCACAGGCACCCACTAGTCATATCTAAAGCAATAACTTGCATTTTCCTAAATAATATTGTTTTTTAATCATCTATCCTGATCAATGTTTTTTGGACAATTATTTTCATTTTCTCAAATCAAATGGGAAATTTTTGGAAAATTGTGGGGAAATTTTTCGCTAAATTTTTTATAACAAAGAATTTGAAAAGAAAAGAAAATCCTTGATCATGATGTGAATAAAAATGCTAGAACTGACAATAATTATTTAGATTCTCTTGATGACAAATTTGCTTTGTGTACCAATGAGGTATAAAGACAAGGATGGATGAATTACATCCCTAACTTTTTACTTCATGTGAGCACTGAAAATAATGGGGGAGGGGGTAATTTCATATGTTTTCATGAATTTGATTTTCCAGTAAAAATATTTAAAGGAAGCTTATCACAGCTAATCAAGGTTAAGAGATTGTCCTAAACCCTTACATATAAACATTACCTTTCTCAAATTGTCAAGAAAATTCCTATGTCATCCATGTAATATGCGATGCCCAATATCTATTTTTATTATTGATTATATCCATGGTTAACCATATTAAATGTGCACATAATCTCATACATGCAAATTTCCAATTACAATCCATTTTTAATAAAAGGTCATTTTAACACAATTTTCTTTCAACTTTTATGTGAGAACCCAAGTAAAAATGTGGGACTAAAGTATATTAAAAAATAATACATTTTTATTATATTTTCACCCTATGTCTTATTGTACATTTTGGGAGTTGTTTGAAACCTGAAACATCTCCTTTAAAGTAAATTTTTAAAATGATGTTCAAAATCTTTCAACGGTGTATAATATAATATCTCCAATTGCACACCTATTTATAAAACTTTTCCTCTTTGAACTCTTTTGACAAATCTCCACTATTTGATTTACTATTACAACATGAAATTTCTTAAAAAATCAAACAATTTTGACAAGTCTCAACTCTCAAATTCTTTGCTTTGTACCAAATAATTTGACATACATAAAATCTCAACTCTTTCACAAATGTCTAGGTAGTAATGAAATTTATATCATGTGTCAAAAGAGAGAGAGAGAGAGAGAGATGATGCATTACTATTATGATATTATTACATGACATAATATTACATGACTTTCCATTTGATAGTCATTAAAAAAATCATGTGTGGGGAGGTTCATTGGGATAAAACCACTCACAAGAAACCATGTGGGTACTTAGTCATACAACCACTCACAAGAAGAAAACCATGTGGATATGTTGGCACATGGGAGGTGTACAAACCAGTCATAGATTTTAATTTTTGGAAAAAAAAAACCCAAAACTTTGTGGGTACCTATTGATTTATTTTATTGATAAAAGAAAAATTCTGTGGGTTTGATATTTTATGTGGAAAAAAATAAATAAATCTAAACCAAATTTTTGCCAAACATAATAAATTAAAAAAACATAGATTTTGGTTTTTTCGCAAAAATCTAAATTTATGTTTGACAAAATTTAGGGTTTTTTAGAAAATATTATGTTTGGCAAAATTTATAACATAGACTCTAAAAACATAAATTTAGGGCAATTTGTGGTGTAAAAAAGGTAACAACTAGTCATAACTTTATTGGCTCTACCCATGGAGAAGAAGAGACTTCACATTGGTGTAAGATTTGATCATAAATAAATTTTGGCTCAAATTTGACCCAATGTTTGAGTGACATTTGAAATACTCTTTATGCATATGATGATGGATGGGCATGTTCCATAGAAGTGCATAGATCTAGATGAGAAGTGTTAGATCAAGTAAGGGAAGATTTTTGTTGGATATTTGAAGTCATAAAGGGTAAAGCCATTCCATGATGATGTGCTTTGTTTCTTTTTGAAAAGAGAAAAAAGAAAGTGGGTACTTGGGTTGTATAATTGTGTTTGAAAAGTTTTGCCAAATACATAATAAAATCAACCCTAATTATTTTTCTTTTTCTTTTTATTTTATTTATTTATTTATTTTGGGTCTTTTTCTTTTATGCCAAATATAAAAAAGAATCCAATCATAAGTTTTTTCTCTTTTGCCAAATATAATAAAACAAACCCTAATTAGTGTTTTTCTTCCCCTTTGGAAGAGTTGGCTTTTGCTTTTGCATCCACCTAGAAGGAAGAAAAAGAAGAAGGGGTTTGGGAGGGGTGGTGGGGATGGTGAGGAGTCACTTAGCCACACACACACTCTTCCTTCTGCACTTACTGACATCTTCTACACGGTTTGCTTTTTTGTTGTCGTTGTTGTTGCAACTTGTTATTGTTCTTCCCTCTTCTTCTTCTTGGTCTTCTCAGTTTGTTTTATTTTTGTAGTGGTTGGTTTTTTCAGGGGGATTTTGTGTGGGAGATGGGTGGATCTGTGATGGGTACTTTGCGTTGTTGTGGTTTTGAAGAGATGATTGTTGTCTTGTGAAGAAGAAGACAAGAAAGATGAGGGAGAGATGATATGAAAGATTGAAGACCCCAAGTGTTGATGTGCTTTGTGATGCTAGACCTGAGAGAGAGAGAGAGAGAGTTGATGAGAGAGAGAGTGTGTGTGAGTGTGTTTTGGGTGATAGTGGCAATTTGAGGAAAGGGTTTAAGTGGATCAGAGATTCTGGTAGAGGAATAGGGTCTCAAGTACAGTAGAGTTGAAACCCTAAAGTTGAGTACCAGGCATGGTTTTTGTTTTGTTGTGGGTTGGGATGTGTGCTCATCATGGGAATTTGAGAAAAGGGTTCTGCTGGATTTAGGATTCTGTGGAGAGAGGAGAGGACTTGTCTCAAGCACAGAAGATTTGTAAAACTTCTTTCTTTATTTTGTTTTGTGCGTGTTTGCACATGCACATGCACATGCGTATGTGTATCGTTGTTGTTGTTGTTTTCTAGGTATCATGGCAATTTGAGAGATGGGTCGTTATCGATTTGAGACTCTGAGAGAGTTACCCTATCTCCAGAACGGAAGAGTTGTAACCTGAAGGTAACAATTCTGTTTGTGTTTGTGTACTTGCGTCCAGGTGTGTGTATGTATGTGTTTGTTGTGAGCATGGCCATGTGAGGAAAAGGTTTATGGTAGATTTGAGATTTTGTGGGAGTATTTCAGTCTCAAGCACAGAAGAATTGTATCTTGAAGGGTTGGCCACCCACATGCTGAGACACCCTGGCAAGTGATGATGGTGAGCCACCAGGAGCATGGAGCATGGAGTGGGGTGCAGAGGCAAGGGCAGGGCATGGTGGAGTACATCAATACCATGGCACAAGGGTTGGGGTGCATGCTTCAAAGTCATATGCCACTACGACCGTCCTTCAGTCCTTCTCTGCCCTTTCCACCTTCTCTACCTTCCTTCCCTTTCCCTTCACACTCGATGTTGTCTCTCTCTTTGCCATCCCCTCAATTGGCCTTCTCTTCTCTCTCCAGTCAATGGCCCTGGCAGAATCCTTTGCCTGATGCACACAGTCATGGCTCTGGTAATGGATTAGGACAAGATGCAAAACTAGGGTTTCCAGTAGTTGATTGGAGCTTGGATGGCTTCGAGAGCCCTTCGATATACCAATTAGGTCAGGAAGTTGGATATCAGTTTGGACAAGCAGGAGCTAGAGTTGGAGCTTGCTTGGGGGATCTTACAGGAACTGTGATGCAGCACTTTTCTGGGCATCAACCTGTTGCACACACAGATGGGGATGTTTCACAGGAATCAATGCAGGCTTCTTCACTCTTCCCGCCATTGTGTGCAGATATTGTAGGGTTTTCACCAGCAATGAAGGTGGAGGGTTTACAGCTGGAGTCACAGGCTCCTTCTAACAAGGGTGTGATCAGCCCTGTAAGCACAAAAGGGATGGGACAGGGAAGGGCTGAAGAGCGGGAGGAGACACCTGTGGATGCAGTGGCTTCATCTGCCCATGGATATGACATGCGAGGTATCTCCAATGAAGACTCCGTGAACATTTTGACCAATTCACAAGGCCAACAATTGCAGAAGCAGAGAAGCATTTCAGTGAGCACAACGTTTGATAGCCGAAACCAAGATATTGAGACATCTGTGGTAGCACGAGGAGAAGTGTGGCGTGCAGAGGCTTCCCATGGGGGAGCATCATCCCCACTGTTTCTTGTGCAAGTGGGTCCAGTTCTGTTTGTGCGAGCATCCACTCTTTTGATACCAATCCATCTTTCCAAACGACACTGCTTGTGGTATGGCTTTGATCGGAAGGAGGGTCTGCACTCTATATGCCCGGCAGTGTGGTCAAAGCATCGTCAATGGCTTGTTATGTCAATGATCTGCCTCAACCCCATCACATGTTCTTTCATGGACTTGCAGTTTCCGAATGGGCAGCTCACATATGTTACGAGGGAGGGCTTGACAGGAAGTGCATTCATGCCTGCCTTTGGTGGCCTTCTCCAAGCACAGGGACGTATACCAGGAGAGACTAAGGTCAGCTATTCCTGCAAGACCAAGTGGGGTACAAGAATAAGCCCTGCAATCCAATTACCTGACAAGTCAGTTTCCATGGAGATAGTGCAGCCATTGGCATGGCAGCGGTCTGGCATCATGGTACGCCCCTCTTTGGAGCTCTGTGTGACTCCTATGATGGGGGCTCGGACTTCAGGTTGGAGAGCAGAGGTAAATCACTACCCAATGGAGAAACTCAGCTGGGGAGGTGGCTGCACACACTATGTAGAAACACGAGCATTTGCTTCTTTATCTTTGGGTAGGTCAAAGCGAAATGGAGAACACATTGGCAGCTCGGGCTTGGTGGTGCAAGTAGAAACTCCGATTGATAACATCAGGCGCACATCAATCAGTCTACAACTAAATAGTGGTGTAGAATTCTGATCTTCCTCTGCAGACCAAAAACTTGTAATATACAGCATTTTGTTTTGGAGGGCCAATCGATGTGCAGCAGGAAATGGCCTAAATTATTTGCAAACTGTGACAGACAAACCCTGCACCTTGTGGCAAGCTAAATTTGCAGGATAGAAAGCTGTCTTTTTGCCACTGTGGTGCAGTTCTTGAGGGGAACATGGGGGGCAACTTTTGCATCTGTATTGTAAGCTGAGTATGGATGTGAAAACAGGGGGAAAGAATCCATCTCTTAGCTACTACACAGTGCTCATTGTAGGAAACCCAAGAGGGGTGGTGACCACTGTAGAGGAAGCAAGTGATGCAGGAACAAAGAAGTGAGCAGGATCAGGACTACACAGTATTGGTGAAAATCAGATGTTTACACACTGGATACAACAGCTACAGCAACTTTCTCTTTCATTTGTTGATACCGTTCCATGGTGATCCATGAGTAGGTTTTTACTTCACTAAAAAAATATCCACCGGGTTCAAAATGGCAATGATGGGAACTAGGCACTGTCTGTGCTCCAATGTGTGAAAACTGTCGAGAATTTTGCTGTATACCAGACAATGAGCAAAGGACTTTTGTTCCAGGATGTGGTCTTTTGAGGACTATCTTTGATCTTACACATGACAGGTAAAGTGTCCTGTGGACATCGTTGTTTCCAGGATGTGTTTCTGTGCCACCTTATTAAGGAGTTAGTTATTGTATCTGTGGGCAGGCCCTTGCTCATAAATACTACCTGGCAGGACCTTGGAACTCTTTGACAATTGTAAATTATGAGTGGATGGATCTTTGTATGTAGCTGCTGCTTGTTATAAAATGTTGTGGGAGTTGCCATGGTGTTGCTATGGCACTGGTACATGCTTGTGTATATTGCAAACAAAACCTGCTGCATATTAGTACATTTTGCAAGAGGTCTCTCTGGCTGATTCCTGGAAACATTAGTCAGGGTCATCTGTTGTAGAGTTGTGTAGGTACAATTGAGCTTGCTGCTCAATGATTTTCTCATTGAAGTTGATACACACCCGCATGTAGTAATCTATTTTTTCGCTCAAAGTTCATTACAGCTGTGGTCTGGTTGCTTTATCTGTTGAACATCTGTAGAAGATACTGACTCCTTTCCTCACCTCCCTCTGAGCTGGTTATCAAATCCTAACACTCTTTTATCTTTCTTTCCTTTACCAGATTGCTGTTCAAAAATCGTCTGCTGACAGACTTTCTTTAGAACATTCAAAACCTCCTGAAGCAACCAACGGTCCTGCAAAGATTCTGAACTTTTAGTTTTTTCTGCATTTATTGTTCATGCATGTGCTTCAAGAGTTGATTTTATTTTCTCTTTTGTTGAGCATGCATGCTTTAAGGATTCACCTCTGTTAATCATGCTTCTTCTTCCTGGACACTGTTCGTTTCTTTGGGTGGAGTCTGAATGTAAAGCACAAGAGCACTTCACATTTTGTGGTTTTGATCTCTCATAATCTTGTAGCAATTGTTGCTTGATGTAGCCATTCTGCTTTACAATCTGGTGAAGTGCACATTGAGATCTAGTAGTATTCTGCTCCGCAATCTGGTGATGCAAACCCGTGTAAGAATTCAGCCTCAAAATGTGGGCCTAAACCGGTTTGATGATCATTTGGAACAAATCTGTTTGGCATTTTCCTGTGTTTGCAAAAGAAGCAAGAGTTTCAAAACCTTTCTTCCTGCAAGAAGGATACAATCAGCAGTGGTGGATGATGTAGATATTGTTCCCAGAATCCACTTTTTGCTCCCAAAATTGAGCTTGGGTGTCTGTATATTGCAGGAGATTGGTCATTGCTGTCCAGATTTCAGATCTCAGTGGAAATTGTTTGTATTGTGGTCAAGACTTCAGACCTCAGTGGAAGATTGTATATGGGGAGGGTTCAGACCTTCATTTCTCTTCCAACTTGAACGGCCGATTCAAACCAGCTTTGGATCTCAGTGAAAAATTGTGTATTAGGGGGGTTTAGACCTACCAACTTCAACGCCAATTCAAATCAACAATAATCTTCAAACAACCAATCATGGGAAATCGACCCAAAAAAAAACTTTGAATACCCCAAAAGCATGTTTCAGGATTATTCTCTTGATTATGTTTGTGAGTTCAAAATGGTAAGTAGAGAGGAGGAAACAGTCTCAAGATTATTGCTGATTGAAAAAAAATGGTTTGAGCTTGAACACCCCAATTGCATCTTTCACATGATTATGTTAGTTGATTCAAAATTGTAAGTAGAGAGGAGGAAAAACTCTCAAGATCATTGCTGATTGAAAAAAATGGGTAAGTAAAGAGGAGGAAACACTCTCAAGGTCATTGCTGATTGAAAAAAATGGTTTGAGTTTGAACACCCCAATTGCATCTTTCATATCATTATGTGAGTGACATGGTGCAAAAATCGAGCTAATGTTACAAAAGAAGAAGTAAGTCCATTAGGTGCCTCAATGTGCATGGTTCCTTGTTCTATAAGCTTAGTAGGAATATCTAAGGTGGAAAAATAGAAAACAAATATTGTTAACTACTACCACTCATTTTTCATTTTTCATGTTTTGAGATCAATATTCTCCCAAAATGCAGATTTGTGTGTGCATCATTCTAATCATATGGTGGTTGGCGTTATTGTTGTGATGTTCATTCACTACCCTAGTGATGTTGGCAATGATGGTGCTTGAGTCATAAGTCATTAGTTAGTTTCAAGATTTGTGCATGGGCTTTTAGGTTTTAGTTATTAATAGTCATGTTCACAAATCAAGTTTGGGTACATGGTGAAATGGATCCTACAAAGGAATTCATCACAACTAATGAGTTTTGGGATGTTGAAGGGTTAACATAGGACTTATAGAAGATTACACATTTCAAACCTCAAAGACTCGAATGGAGGTCCTATCTAAGGAAGAAGCAATTTGGAAAGTGCAACTATAACAACTAAAGGCAAATAGGAAGTTTTGGTTCACAAACCACTACATTACCATAATGTAAGCTTTCTTTGTCCTAAACAACCCTCTTGAAAAAGTTTTGTTGAAGGCACTGCAAACCATGAGGTGCACTATTTACCACATCCTTGAGCAAGTTCAAAGTTCAAACAACACCACTCATGAGCACAAAAGGCCTTCTCACCTACAATCTAATGCATGCCATCACCTTCATGAAGAAATACATTGACAATGAGCACGAGGCCATTGTTGCCAAATATGTTTTGCATTGTAAGAATGAAGATGAAGCTTCCAATCTAGGTCGAAAAAGAAAAAGCGCAAATGAGTTGCACCTTATACAATAATTGAGTTTTTTTCAAATGTTCAACCTTACAAAAGCTCTAATCCCCCCAACTAGTTTTCATTAAAGACTTAATTATATTCACTATGAAGGGATATGTGCCACTATTTGCAATGGAGTCTTCTTGGTTATAACATTTGGTCACATGACAAAATGGTAAAATTCATTTCCTTACTCGGAAATAGTTTGTCAAAGAACACATACCTTTTGTGCTTACTAAGTGCATGGATCATTATGTTTTACCTACATTGGCATAATGTGATAATTTTTGTCACACTCAACTTATGGATGAATTGAACTGGTTTTGACACCTTTACGCTTATTGTGATTTTTTTGGAGCAGGATTGAGTACCTTGCTATGCCACTATTGACTTATTTGAGATTGCATATATTACTGGAATTGCATTGGCAGAACTTATGAAACCTCTTTGTTAAATTCTAGTTGACTAACAAGGTATTGGCTTGTGTGAAGGATGAAGGCAAGAATCTAGCCACCTAGAATTCTATCATGTCCACTATTGTGTCTTGTGATGTTTTTCAATTGGAAAAGTTTTTTTCTAGCACATGTTTTGGGCATGTGATGTCAAAGGTATGCTACATGAAAAAGAGGTTTGTCAATGCATGAAAGAGGTCTCTTTTAAGCCTAATTTACCTTACAAAAAACCATCACTTGGATAAAAAAGTCAAGCAAAGGGAGTGAAGTTTATGGATGTCAATGCCATTGTGTTCATTCATTTGAATGTTCATCCATGATTTGTAATGAACTTGTATTTAACTTTTAGTTTAGTTTCAATTCATTCCTAGTTAATTTCCATGTAAGTTTCAATTCATTTTTGGGTTCAAGTACATAGATAGGAACCAATGGGATTACTTTACAAAAGGACTATGAATCCTTTTTAGTTTTTTTTCACTTTTTTATATGAAAGAATTTTTGAATGAAATCTTTCGCGACTTGTTATTAAAAATACATATAATTACCCCAATAGATCACATGTTTTGTGTTAATCATTGTTGAATAGATATAATTTTTTCAAAGTGCGAAAATTTTGTCGAATTCTGCATTTCATTTTGAAAATTTATCATAATTTAGAGTCATACCAAAATATGCTAATTATTTTAGGTTTTTATTTTTTAATCATAAAAAAATACAACTTTGTTATGTATGTCATGCACATTACACCCCATTTACATGTGGTAAAAAACTCTTGAAAATTTAAATTTTTGAAAAATATATTGAATTTTGATATATTTGAAATTCCATATCTTTTAAATTGTGAATGTTTTTTGAACTTGGGTAGTAGGTTGTTATCATCTAAATTTTTTTTGCCATCAAAATTATGTTATTACAATAATCCTCTGTAAAATTAACCACATTTAACGCAACACCTATTCAAGTTCAAATATCCTTTTTAAAAGAAGCACCCATAATTTAATTTAATGATTGTTTAAAGTTGAATTCCTCAACTTTCATATTAGTCATTTAACACAACTTGGAATGATTAACATAACCTTAAAATGTCAAAAAAAAACATATGTAAAAAAATTCACAATTTTCACCATTATCTCACATGGTTTTTTGCTCCTATCTTTGTATTTGCACCTTTTTACTTTTAGTTAAACTCTAGTTCACTTTTAGTTAAGTTTTAGTTCAATCCTAGGTAACTTTTAATTCACTTCTAACTAATTCATAGTTCACTTTTAATTCAGTTTTAATTAACTCCTTGTTCATTTTTAGTTAAGTCTAAATTCATTTTAGTTGAGTTTTAGTTCATTTTCAATTGAATTATAGTTCATTCATAGTTCAGACATGGGCACATGTGGGTGAACATGGGTCATAAGTAGATTGGAAGTTTATTAAGAAATGTGATTTTGAATAGGAAAATCAAGCACTATGTGAATATGTTACTCATTTACAAACCAACCAAGCTTTGACCTCTTTGGGATGCATTTCCACAACACAACCTAACCAAAGGAGCCATGGATTAGCCTACTTAACAAGTTTGATGGCACACATTCAAAGTTTTGGGGTTTTATCAACCAAGTGCATTTGGTCATATGGCTTCATCCTAATCGATATCCAACTATCCCAACCCAAGTTGGACTTGTTGGCATTTTGTTGTCAAGCATGGCCTTTTTTTGGTTTGCACCTTTGTTTGAGCATCAATCACCCTTGCTCAACAACTTTGAAGCATTTTTTGAAGAGTTCAATGCCCCCTTTGGAGATTTGGACAAAAAATACGTCTAACATCAAAATACAATCTCTTTATCAAGGATCACGTTTAGTTGTAGTATATGCATCAAAGTTTGAATAGTTAACTTGTGATCTTTCATGTTGTGAAAGAGCACTCATAAATTAGTTCCAGTTTAGGTTATGAGGTGATGTGAAAGATTTATTATTTACCTTGTTAGACCTTTCAACATTAAGTTAGGCCATTGCATAAGTTGTTCGGTGTGACAACAAGCTTTTTAAACATCAACAAAAGAGGTGTTATGAACCAACATTAACAATACAAAAGAATTATGCACCACCATCAACACAAAAGAACTTTCCACTTATAATGCCAACGTAGCCCTTAACAATCTCACCAAAGGACAACCAAAGAAAAAACAACATTGATGTACAAACAATCTTTGTTTGTATTATGGAGACCAAGTCATGATACTCATGAATGTCAAACAAAACGTGGTCCATATGTAACATGTGCCATCTTTGTTATCAATCCATAACCAAAGGAATCGAAAACCAAACATGTCCACTTTCAATAGGGACCATGAGGTTGGACTTTGATCCACCATATAATGAAAATGGTCTCAACCTATCTTAAGATCCAGCACCATTTTTTTAGTGCCGATCATAATCAAATGTAATAAACTTCTGACAATGGAGACCCAAACACTTCTTGATTCTAGCACATCAACATGTTTCATTGATAAAGAGCTAGTGTGATAATACAAATTGGCTTTAGTGGAAAAGAACACATTACTGCCAGTTGAGGTCATTGACGATTGAAGTTTTTCATCAGGATTAATCACACATGAAACTAAGGCATAAGATGTTACCATTAGTTTTCACACCAACAAAGTGGTTTTCAATGTCATTTCATCTCTAAAAAATCTTGTATTTTGGCCTACTTTACATAATTCACGAATGGATTGGCATATAAGGAATCTTCAATATGAAACACCACAATATGAAGCTTTAAAGTGTGAAACTTTCATTAATTACATGCAAAATTTGAAATAGAAGGAAAACCTCGATAATACAAAAAGGCTTAAGTGCCCCAAACCTTTATTTATTAGAGCAAAAGCTTTGATAAAGATTACCAAAACAAGAGATTCATTTTTTATTTACATTCTTCCCTCATTAGATGTTGAACCATGTGCACATGATATTCCTTCCAAGTACCAAGAATTCAAGGATGTGTTTGAGAAAAAAAATGTGGACACCTTGCCTAAGCATTGACCATACAATTGCACCATTAATCTTGAAGAAGAAAGGCAACCTCCATTTAGACCAATTCACAATTTGTCACAAGATCCATGAACTTGCAGCTTTTTGTAAATACATTGATGAAAATCTTGAAAAGGGGTTCATTCGACATTCCAAGTCTCTAACTAATGCCCGATTCTATTTGTCAAGAAGAAGGATGGATCCCCTTGAATGTGTGCCAATTATTGTGGGTTGAATTGACTCACCATTAAAAATCAATACCCTTAGCCCCTAATATCAGGGTTGTTCATCTAGCTTAGTCATACCATGGTGTACACCAAGATTGCTCTATGTGGAGCACACAACTTGGTGTGCATTCGAAAAGGCAATGAATGGAAAACATTATTTAAAATTTGTTATGACCATTTTGAATATGTTGTGATGTTCGACCTTATCAATGCGCCTACTATTTTCCAACATTTAATGAACAATCATTATGAGAAAATCAAGTTTGTTGTAATTAGGTTATCTAATTGTAATCTAGTTCTATTGAACATTTTTTAGTTGCAAGGACATAATTTTCCCATAGTGGATGTCTTTCGTGAATACTTGGATGATTTTGTGGTCTATTACATTGATAACATCCTAATTTCCTCAAAGAACATGGGGGACCATGAATGCCATGTACATTTGGTTTTGAAGAAACTATGGGAGGTTGAACTTTACACCAAATTGGAAAAAAGTGTGAATTTCCATCAATTTGAAGTGGGATTTTTGGGTTACATCATTTCTAGAATTGGTATTTGCATTGATCTTCATAAAATTCAAACCATTGTTGATTGGACTACTTTAACTTCTGTTCAAAATGCCCAATGTTTTTTTGGATTACCAACTTTTATTAACATTTCATTGCCCACTTTCTTCAATAGTGGCCCTTCTTATTCAGTTGACTAGAAAGGATCAAAAAAATTCTTGGAGAGCTAAAGCTATTAATGCCTTTCAATATATGAAAGTTTTCCCATCATTAATTCATGTAAACCTTTCCAAACCTTTTGTTTTAGAGACATATGTTTTGGTTTTGCAATAGGGGCCATATTATCATAACTTAGAATAGACAATTTTTTCTTTATTTTGTCAATTTCCGTTCTAGTAATTCTTTCTTATGGAAATTAATAATAAGATTCGTAATAAAGAATTTCTAACCATTGTGGATGCCCTTTGACGCGCTCCCAAGTCACAGGGTGAAACCAACTTGAGGGTTTCAGAAAGCCAAGTTGCGGAAGTTGAGACTTGGAGGCACGCTCCCGGCTTCCAACTCTAGAAAGGGGTAGAGGGTCGAGTTGGGAGCCCAGGGATTAAACAAGGAAGAGGTATTATATGATCAAGCTTGGATGTGCATCAAAACAAACCACCCAAGTGGTTAGATCACTTTCCGGGACACCATTTTGGTGTTGGGACAAGCCACGGGCACTTCGGACCACAAGACTCACCACGGCCCGGACTCGGGGGATGCCACCACCATCCCCCATATAGTATACTCTGCGACACTCCGCCGCACCTACATCCAAGTGGCTCTTTTTCCCAGGACTCCCAAGTTGGAGTCCCGAAATCCACCCAAGTGTCCCGGTTTCGGACTCCCGGGACTTTGAGAGGTTGTAGCTCCTCGCTCTGACCTCGGATTGCAATGAGGTTTAAACCGAAGTTGTAGCCCTTGTCCAGATCTTTTCAACACGTATCACACTCTCGAATCGGACATCAGGTTCTGGTCGATTCCCGACTTTTAGTGGTCGGGAGTCAAACTGCCAGTTTGACTCCCGGCCCTTCTTTTGCCCATAACTTGGGCTATTGATGTCCAAATCGAGAAAGCAAGGGCATTTTCGATATCTACGTTTCAAGATCTTTTCAAGGACACTAAAAACACTCCAATGCAAGGTGTTTTGCCTCTTGCTGTTGAGCTCTAAAAATTCGGGAGTCCCGGAGGACTCCAAATCCCCAACTTTTCTAAGTGTTGGGCTTCACCCCCACACTTGGCCAAGTTAGGGTTGCGACACCTTTGAAGAGTGGCATCATTTGCTTGAAGAAGTTCAACATGAAATTACTATGTGTTCAAACCATAAGAACTTGCAGTATTTCATGAAAACTCATGTTTTGAATCAATAGCAAGTTCGGTGGGCATTATCTTTGTCACAATTTTGTTTTGTCATCACTTATCACCCTAGACACTAGCAAGGGGAACTTGATGCATTGTCCCATCACTTGTACTTCACGCCTAAAAAAAAGATGTTGCCTAAGATCAATAATGTGATGTCATTATCCAACTTGAACATATTTGACTTCAAGTGTTGTTGGTAATTCTTGATGACATAACCATTTTTTGTTAAATTTGTGAAGAGTTAAAAAAAAACCTTTTTGTTACTGGCATCTAAGGCCAATTAAAGAATCATCATCAAGTTTAGGAATTTCCAATTATCATGCCAATTTCAAGTTTCAAGGTGGTTAACTTTATTGTGATGGTCTTTTATATGTTCCTAATGGCCCTACGTAGTTTTAAATTTTCTAGGCTAAGCTCGATGCTTTGGCTATAGGCCATTTTGGATTCAACAAGACCATGGAATTAATGTCTCAAGATTATTGGTGGTCATAACTTTGGAAATATGTGAAAGAATTTATTGGATCTTGCGATGTTTATGCTTGAACAAAAAATCCTCATCATCACCTTATGGTTTCCTTCAACCATTGTCGATCCTTGCATCCCCATGGTCATCAATTTCCATGGACTTCATCACAAACCTTCCACTTTCTAGTTTTTATGACTCCATTGTCGTGGTGGTGGATCGTTTGATGAAGATGGTTCATTTGATTCCTTGTACCAAAACAATAATTGGTGAAAGAACAATTAAGTTATTCCTTAATCATGTTTTTGGTCTTCTTGAAAATATCATTCATGATTAAGACCTTAATTTGCATCCAAATTTGGGAAATGACTTTTTGAACTTTGAAGTGTGAAGGTGAAATTGTCATCAGTTTTCCACCCCAAGATGGGTGGGCAAATAAAATAGGTCAATCAAATCTTTGAACAATATCTATGATGTATAACTAATTATCATCAAGATAATTGGTCAAAATTTTTGGTCACGGGAAAGTTTACTTACAACAACACAATGCACTCATCAACCCAACAAACGCCTTTTTTTGTAAATCATGGTTTGCAACCCAAGTTTGACATTCAAAGTAAGCATAAAGTCATGAATGAGGATTAAGCCATGTGGTTAGTAAATGTTTGAGCTCAATTTGTATCTAACCTTGAAAAAACACAAAGGTGATATAAACTTTTTTTGGATGAACATCGGAAGGAACAACCCAATTTCAAGGTTGGGGACCTAGTTGTGTTTCGATGATAATGTATCAAAACAACAAATCCATGAAGTGAGTCATCAAAGGTTAGGTCCATTTTTCATTGTGAAACAAATCAATGTCATGGTTTTCCAACTCAAACTTCTAGGTCCTATGAAAATCCATCCTACGTTTCATGTTTCCTCATTGGAACCTTACCATGCATCTACCAATCCTAGAAGAATCTATGATCCCCCTCCACCTATTGAAGTCAATGGTGGACAAGAATATGAAGTGGAAGACATTTTGGATTCAAGGATCCTTATTTATTGGCATGGGTATGATGTGGACAAATACACTAGCTTGGGGATCAATTAATAACCTATCAAATGCTATGAAAAAGGTGCATGAGTTTCATTAACGTTATCTAAACAAGCCCAAAACCACTTTTTGTGGAACTCATCATTAAAAGGGCAAGTGATGTCACGGATGTTAATGTTATGGTTTTCATTCATTTGAATGTTCATCCATGACTTGTAATAAATTTGTACGTAACTTTTAGTTTAGTTTCAATT
Organism: Sphagnum tenellum; assembly: GCA_963921925.1. Taxonomy (NCBI): domain Eukaryota; kingdom Viridiplantae; phylum Streptophyta; class Sphagnopsida; order Sphagnales; family Sphagnaceae; genus Sphagnum; species Sphagnum tenellum. Next base: position 25,500,149 of record OY998143.1, read on the forward strand.
CACCCCGAGTTAAGTTTTAGTTAAGTTTTAGTTCATTTCTAATTGATTCTTAATTCATTTTTAGTTAAATCCTAGTTCATTTTTAATTAAATCCTAATCCACTCCTAATTAACTTTAAGTTCACTTCTAGTTAACTCATAGTTCATTTTTAATTCCCTCTTAGTTGAGTTTTAGTTCACTGTCAATTAAATTTTAATTCACACATGAGTTCGCACATGGGTGCACTTGGGCACATATGGGTGAACATAGGCCACAAGGTGAAAGCACATTAAAGGTGAATCACTTTTGTTCAAAAAAGGTGATGTATAACATGTATTATAATATTCAATGAATTCAAACCTTGATGACATCTTTTTGTTATCTTAAACACAAGTAAAAAAATTTAGAATTTGCACAACATTTTTGAATTCAAAGTTCATTTTAAATCAAAATTGATTCTGGTCCAACGGTTAGATGAAGAAGATTGGATAAAATCAATGTACATAGAATATATATAATTTATATTTTTTCAATAGTCGTAAGGCTTCATGTTTATGATTCATGAAACATTACCAGACAAAAAAAATTGAAAAAAATAATGCAATGTCCAACTACAAAATCTCCTATTCTTTGATATGGTAGTGGTTTTTTCTTAAAAATAAGATATTATTATGCAACCATTGCTAAACAAATGCAAAAGAACACATTTTTTGAAGGAAATTTCATGTGAAAACTTTAAAATTCTACATTGTTTTTGTTTTGATTGATGTATATCAATATCATACACCATAAAAAAATTCACTTATTAATTCCATCCACAACCCTAATTTTGAAGTATATATTCAAATTTTCAAACTCTGTGATGGATATTTTTTGTCATAAATATATTCATATGTTCAAATTTTTCAATGTTTCTTAAAATTTCAAAATAATTGATTACATGAAGTTTAAAGCTAATCAAATGTACTTAAAAGAAACAAAAATAATCCAAGAAGTGATGTCTATACATCACCAATAAAATTAATTCTGTGATTATAATTTTTGGGGGGCTTCTTGTGTTTTTCACCCCACAAGTAGATTGGAAGCTTCTTGAGAAACTTCTTTGAACTAAATGCCAAGGGGTATAAATTGAAGTATAATTCCCTATTACCTTTAATCTATTCAATGCTAATTTGGGTATGATTTCTTATCATAGCCTTGTTTTGATTATTGCTCGTAATAAAGTCTTGTTGGATTTCATTTCACACGTGATATGTTTTTGTTCTTGTTTCACGATCAAGATTTAGGAAATTAGGCTTGCCTTTTTTTTCATCTTGGCTTAGGAAATCCCAAATCTTGATTGTTTTCATGCTCGTGATTATAAGAATGGAAAGTCATTTGCTAAAAAGCAAGTTTGCTTCCAAGAAAGTTGAAGAGCCCTGTGAACACTAAGTTTGCTTCAAAAGTTGTATTTTTCCAAGAGACATTGGAATATGCTTGCACCATCACGACTTGTTATTATTGTCAATCTTTGCATTTATAGGCCCATGTTCCATCTAATTTGACTTGGACTATTGTAAACAATGTGATTGAAATCTTGAATTTAGTTGTTAAACAATGTGACTAAAATCTTGAATTCGGTTGTTAAATAACCATACTAAAGATTACTAGTTGTTATTTGATGTTATGTATGTTATAATTTCCATCAACATTAAGTTTCAAGTTGAGTACAATTATAGGGTGTCTATTTTTCCTCCTTTGACTTGTGGAAAGTTTGATGTAAAGCTAGAAATCTTGTATGTTAAGATGGCAACATAATCTTCACGTGTCTTGCAACCTTTTCTTGCATTTTGTGTTCAATTTGATGCAATCATGGCCCATAACATGATGGCCCTCATGTTAGATCCTAGATATAAAGGCTTAAGTGTGTTATAAACTTAATTGGGAAGGATAGAGCTTGGGTTTTAGTGGAGGAATGACAAAAATAAATTTGGTTTTGCTTTTAGTTGTGGTCTTCAAGTCCCTTAATTTTGGCCACTTGCAACCACCTCCTCCAAATCCAATTGCTCTTAATAATCCATTGTTTGGTGAATTGACATCCCTTAAAGAAAGTAATGAAAGCTTGTTGAAATCTAAGTTGTCTTTATTTCATTGGATTGTGGTTTTGGAAGAGGACTTGAAAAGTCTTCTTGCTTGGTGGAAGACACATGAATCCCAATTCTTAAATGTTGGATTCTTGACAAAACAAATCCTTGGTATTCCAAGAAGCCAAATCAAATTGAATGCATTTTTAACATTGCCATTGTTTTGACTATTTATAGCACTACTGATTGGGTTTTGATAATTTGGATGCCTTAGTGATGATTTACAAAAACTCATTTGACAATGCATAGATAGATTGCAAACTTGCTAAGGAAGGCATCACAAAAAATAATTGTGCAAAAAACAAACTATTTGATGAATATGAGAAAAAATTTAGGAACATAATTATTGAGGATGAGTAAAAAAACTTTGTGATTTCATGTTCATTCAAATTGGAAATCCTTTCCTAGTTCTTCTATTGGTTATTTGCTACCTCCTTTTTTCGTCAACTACTAATTGTTTTCCGTTTCGAGGGACTTGATTATGTTTTGTCTTAACTTTTGATTGTGTTTGGCCCCATGAACCTTTGATCAATGATATACATTGCTGTAGGGTTTTGGACCTTTGCTAATCAAATTTTTGGCGATGCGCCAATTGGTTAACTTACTTGATTCATTAAGTGATTACTTTTCCAACTTGGTATCACATTCAGGCTTTAATATGATGTTTCATGCAATTGTGATAATTTGGGGACCTCTACAGATGAAAATAATTTGTAGTGCTTATGTTGGTACTTGGTAACATGTTTTATGTGTCATCAAGTGATGATTTTTTTTCAACTTGGGACTTATAAACTTGCAGATTATTATTTTTGTTTAATTATGCTTGATCTACTTTAATCTCTAATTAATGATACATTAGTGATGAATTTGGGAACTCTTCAAATCAAATTTGTTGTAATGTTTATTGCTGGTTACTTTATATGATTTATCAAGTAATGATTTTTTTTTCCAACTTGGGACCTACTCACACAATTAATTTTATTAATTTTATGCTTGGTAGTTTTTGCTTCTCATCAATGACACATTAGTGATGAATATAAGACTGCTTCAAATGGAAGTTGTCACAATTTGTTTTTGCTTGTTATTGTATATGACTTATCAAATGATGATTATTTTTTTCTAACTTGGGATCTAAATTTTTTAATTAATTTTATGCCTCTAATAATATTGATAAAATCAATAATACTATTTTTTTCCAACGTGGCAACCAAGTTATCCTTTGATCAATGATGCATTTGCGATGATTTTGAGACATCTGCAAATCAAATTTGTTGTGACCAATATTTTGTTGGTTTTTTTTTTTTTTTTCGTGAGGATTCATCAAGGATTTTTTCCTTTCAACTTATGCAAAAAGTTGCATGTTTTCGTTTTTTTGGGTGACATCACACATTAAATCAACATATTCATAATAGTGATACTATGCACCCCTCTAGTATCACACATTTCAATATCACGATACTCATATATCATTGTGTGAAAATTGTAAACTTTGTACATATTGATACCACCCGCTATGAGTTTCCATATTTTAGCCTTTGCCCCCATACCCATACTGACATGGTAAATAAATTTTCAAAAAAAATCAAATCAAATACTCATACCAGATGGGTATGTTAAAAATCCAATACCAGTCCAAGCCTAAACCCTAAACGCTAAACCCCACCCCGAAATTGTAGTCGAGACTTGGGTCAAACAGTCAATAGTAGCAACGAGAGTTAAACGGGAGACTTGGGAGCTCAATCGAAGCTTGTTTTTTGCTTTGTTGTTGTCGAGACTTCTTCGAATCTGAGATCAGGCACTTTACTGTTGTTGTTGTTGTTGTTGCAGTGAGAACATAACTCCAAGAGAAAAAGAGATGGCAAAACTGGGAACAAGACGTTCAAACATGTGCATGGACTTCCTTCACTCATCCGTCCACCGACAAACCTCCATGTAGCAGCAGAGGTGACGAAGAAGGAAAGTATGGTCGATGCATCCGAGAAGAAGAAGAAGAAGAAGAAAAACAACAACATCACGACCCACCGACCCATCGAATGGTGCAATTCCAGCACAACTCTCGATCTTCGCTTGACCATCTGTTGCAGCTCCATTTGCAGAAGATCTATGCATCAACGATTGACCATCTGTTGGAGGTCGATGGAGTTGTGAGAAGAAGAAAAACCCTGTAAATAAAAATCAAGGATGGGAGCCCAAATCCCAACAACTCAGATGGAGTTGCAGCAGATGGCAGGGATCCAGAGAGCGAAAAAAAAGATGGCAATGGTGTTAATGCACTCTTCTGGAACAGGTGTTGATTGCCCACCTCAGGAGAGAGAATATACACAGTCTGCTGTTGACTTCCTGCTATCTTCCTCGCAGCAGGTTCCTGACAGCAGGAAGACAACGGTAGTTTATATTCTGGACTGTGCTTCCTCTTTTGTTGCATGTTTTCTTGTGAATGCAACAAGCTTAGCACTACTATTCGTGTCTTCTTTGCACAGCTTGATTCTCTCCTGTGGAACGCTTGAAGCTTAATTCTCTCAGCTTGAAAGCTCATGAGGAGCTGCCGCTCCTACTGATCAATCTGTGGAAGCTTGATTCCATCACTTGTTGTTACCACTGTATTCTGGATTTCGAGGTTTATGTCAAGAGGTGAACTTTCTCTCGGTGGGACAATTGCAACGAGCAAGCAGGAGCAGCTATGAGCTACCAAGCCAACAACAACCCAGGAATGCAAGGAGGCTATTTCCAAACTCCCAATGATTTCCGAGCTCAGAACCAAGGCTATGCTTCTTCAGGCATGCGAGCTCCCGGAAGTGGATATGGAGCAGCTCAAAGAGTTGCTGGTGGTTCTCAAGGATTGGGTTCACGTCAGGGACAAGCTCGTGGCCAGGGCTATGTCCAAGTTCCTAATAATCAGCTTCAAGCTCAGAACCAGGGCTATGCTCCAGGCATGCAAGCTCCCGGATCTTATACTTCTCCCACAGGTGGAGGAGTAGGAGGAGGAAGAGGAGGTCCTCAGGGATATGGACAAGAATTCGCTTCCCAAGGAGTCGTCGGATCAGGTCAGGGATATGCTCAAGGAGGAGTAGGACCTCAGAGCGCCGTCGGGTCAGATCAGAGATATGGTCAAGGACTCGGACCAGCTCATGCTGCTGCTGCTGCTGCTGGAGCTCCAGGATATGCTCACGAAGTTGGAAGAGGAGGTCAAGGATATGGTCGAGGAGGCGGCATGCAAGGAGTTGGTGCTCAGCAGGGAATGCAAGGAGGAGGTGGAATCAGCAAGAATGCAGTGGTAGGACCTCAGTATTGCTTGCCGCAAGTCTCGTCGTTTGCAGTGTCGAGGAAAGGGATGTCCATGAGCAGAGGAGACTTGGAGATCGAAGATGCAACGGGACGGACCGTCTTCAAAGTCAGTGGTAGTGTTGTCACTGTTCGTGACAAGAAGTTCCTTAACGATCCTGCCAACACCACGCTGCTGCGCATGCAAAAGAAGGTAGGTACCCAACAATAAACCAATCCCTTCACCAGATTCTGTCCTCTTGTTGCACACGATCACAGTGTTGTGAGGGGAAGGAAGTTTTTGTAATGATTTGGATCGTATATGTTTTTTTTTTCCTGCTTGCTCATGATCGTGTATTCTTGGATTGCAGCTTATGAGCTTGCATGATACCTGGCAAATCTACTTGGCCACCGATACATTGCTTGCAACTGTGAGGAGAGCTTCCATGGTTCAATGGAAGACAGCCATGGATGTCTACTTGGGCTCCGACTCTCACGACCCTGATTATGTGATTCGTGGTGATTACTTTGAGAAAAATGTCAACATCTACCAAGGAGCTCAACAAGCTGCCCTGGTATGTCTAGCTCCTACCAACAAACATACCAATTCTCTTTCTCTGTCTCTCTGTCTCTCTTTTGCAGTTGAATCTCTCTCATCATCTTTTTACAGTTTTCCAAGGAGCCAAACAAGCTGCTCAGGTACTTCCTGCTCCTACGGTGGAAAATGCCATCTCTCTCTCTCTCTCTCTCTCTCTCTCTCTCCGTTGAATGTTTCTCAATTGTTTTATCATCATCTTCTCCACCATCTTCCAAGGAGCTCAACAAGTTTGCCATGGTATTTCTCACTCCTACCAAGAGAAACACCATCGTTTCTCTCTCCCTCTTTGCAGTTCAATCTTTTCTCATAATCATCATCTGACCATCTTCCCAAGGAGCCCTACAAGCTGCTCTGATACTTCTCATGAGAACCATTGAAAACACTACCTCTTGTATCTCTCTCCTGCAGTTGAATTTTTCTCAATTTTTCTCTCATCATCTTCTCAACCATCTTCCAAGGAGTTCATCAAAGCTGCCATGGCAATTCTTGCTCCTACCAAGAGAAACACCATTCTTTCTCTGACTCCCTCTTTGAAGTTGAATCTTTCTTGATCTTGTTCTCATCATCTTCTTGACCATCTTCCAAGGAGCCCACCACCTGCCATGTTTTCTGTCCTGCTGACAAAAATACCTCTGTCTGTCTGTCTGTCTGACTCTCACAATTGACTCTCCTCAATCATTTCTCATCATATGTCAATCTGCTTGTGGAACTGGCAAAACATGACCCGTTGATCCATGGAATGCAAGAATTTTGTTGCAAGGAAACTTTTTCCTGTCTTGAAATGGAGTTTTTATTTCTGTTTGTTTTTCTTCAGGTGACAAGACAGGACACATTTGCAGACATTTTTAGGGACAGACACAACTTTGGCGTCACAATCTATGCAGGGGTTGACATTGCATTGATCTTCGCTCTCATTGTGATCATGGATGAAATTTATATTGATGAGAATCTTGAGCTCGCTTTTGCTCCTTATGACACTGGAGGTGTGTATGTATATCCGATATAAAGGGAAGATTACACTTTGATCAGTAGTCTGTCACTTTGGTCTGAACTTTAGTTTCTAGGCATAAGATTGCCCTCTTAAGCCAAATACATGCGAGGGTGCTTTTGGCTAAAGTTTCAGAGGTGCTTTTACGTGATTTTGTTAGTAGGTGGATTTGATCATTCTCACTTGATTGATTTGATAGAGAGGGTTGTTATTCAATTCAGAGAGATGCAAAAAATATCCATCATGGTGTAAAACTCACATCTTCTGTTGGATACAGAATAAAGATACAACTTGTATATGAACAATCATATCTTTATCCTGAGACTGTGAACTATCACAAAACTTTCATGTGTTATGTATCTAGGTTGGTTGGAACTGAGAGAATCTTCTTTGGCCTTTATATACTCTACAAAATAACTATTGTCAACACTTAAGATTTATTTCTTCATATCATTCCTGCATCCTGCAATCTCAATATCACTGACTGTCCCCTTCTGCAGCTTTCTTAAAAGATGGACATCAACCCTGTACACTTTTATCCAAAGAAACAATCTAATACAAAAACATTATAAAAGCAGTAATACAACAACCATAGAAGCAATAATATTTCTCATTTTCAGAAAATAAATTATACTGACAGGCAGTATATCATGTTGGGTTTGGGATTGGAGCTGTAATTTCACAAAGTGAGTGAAAAAGAATCAATAGAGCAGCAGCTACCATACTGGAAGAGGACTGACTAGAGGGTTTAGGATTTTTATACCACCCATTGCAGGTATTTGTTTCTCTGAACCTGTTGCATCTATAAGGGGTTATCAAATATCAAATTGGCTTGCTAGCCTTCTGAGCAAAGGACTTGAAAATGTGACTCTCTTGTGCACAGAAAGACATGGGTTTCAAGAGCAGAAGATGGGTCATCTGAGTCCACTGACATCATTGAATCTTTTTGATGGCATCCGTAGAATTTCAGCTGTCAGCTTCCCATCCAACTCTTTGTCAAAACCCAGGCTTCGACAATTTCGCACCACATCCCCTTCTGGCTGCTCCTCAATTAATGGCAATTTGGCTTTTGATTCTACCAAAGTTGCACCTGTGGTGGTAAAGCACTGATTCAGAGATGTTTTCGGGGATCTCTTCACAAATGCAGCCCCAGTTTTGGGACTTTGTAACAGCACATTGGAGATATTGGGATGGCCACTGTTCTCATCATTCTCATTCTTGGTGAAAGCTGCCAACTCCTTCTCCTTAGCTGCTTTTGATGCAGCTCTTTTCAGCTTGCCAGCTTTCCGCTGGTTTTCCATCTCCCCAACATGATCCTTGAATTCCTTATGCACCACTTCTAGCACCACATCTCCATATCGGTCACACCATGACCTGCAGCAGCAGGCAAACCCATTGTCAACACATTTCAGTTTCATCCCTGCGGGCTTTGATGTCATGAGTTTACCATGTCTATGTTTTTGAAAGTAGCAAAAAGAATGAGAAGCTCTGGTAAGGAGGCAATCTGTGCACGCACTTGGGAAAAAACCGCTGGAGCTCAACCTTGTCCACAGGCAATCGTGTCGCAATTGCTTCAATCTGCTCATTGCTGCTCATCCACCCAAATACCCCTGACCACGTTAGCAGTAGCTATGGGATTGAAAAGTAACTGAAGTTATGTGCATCTTTCTGAACAAACATGGAGTGAAACAAACAGAGCTTTCACACACAAAAGCTTGATTCACCACATGCCAAAACAGATCTTAGTGCCTTGCAGGAATGTCCATGTCTGGGCAGTGGACTTACGTGAAGGTCTGCCCTGGACTTGATTCACTCATTTCAGCTCGGATTCGGGTGAGTTCTGCTTTGATGTTGTCTCCCAGAACCTGCAATGTTCATGTCAAAAAGTCTTCTCAGGCCTTCCACTACACAAAATCTTTCAGCAATTCAATTGACATGCATAGAGCTTGAGAAACAAAATCTCAAATCTTCTCTTCTCCTCTTCAAAGTACCTTGTCAATGAAAAAGTTTGTTGGAGGGCCCCTTGTATCAACCTTCTTCTTGAGCTTCACAGTGTCGGGACCCTGACCATTGCTCCCTTCCCTCAGAACCCTGGTATCTAACACACCAGTTTGTGGAATCTTTCCATCCTCATCAAGCTGAGGACTTTCCTCCTCAGTGTTGAGTGGTGAGTATGCTTCATTAGGTAACACAGACTCCCCTTGAAGTTTGCGCACCAACCCAGATAACATATCCCCCATCCTTCTGCAAGCCAGCAACAATCATACATTTGGTATTAGGCATTTGGCAAAACTTCAGTTTTCCAGTTCAGTTAACATCTTTGGCAAAAGAAGAAATGGGTTTGGAACTTTCTGCAAACCACACCTATGGCCAAGGCTTGGTGATGCTGATAGTTTCTTCACTGGTGATGCAGCATACATTGCCTCCTCATCATCATCCTGGTCTATCACTGGCACATGTGCATAGACTACCTTTCCCACCACCTCCTTTAGTGATTCCTTCCTCAGGATCCAGCGTCCCAATGGAGGAATTGGAGCCTCACGGAGTGGTCCAGTATCTGCTCCCCTGCACACACATCCAAAAGAGCACAGTACCAATCAGTTTCCCAAATAAAAATGGCATCAAACCTTCAACTATCATTGAACATCAAAGAATTGCCTTGGGGAGTTGTGCATGTGGTGGCTGGCACATGAGTAAATGCCACAAGAAAAAGGAGCAAGTCTTACACACCAATTTGCCTTATTGTTTTTGATGCGGGACATAGCTTCCAGGACTTGTTTGATGGGTGTCTTTCTGGTTGTGGTGGAATCTGGAGGACCCATCTTCCTGATGGGCGAGTACTCTTCAGTATTTGTATTGGAGCTTTTCTGAGATGCTGTTGCCGCTGCCTCCAAAGCAGCTATGAGAGAAGCTCTGCAGTCTGGAGCATCATGGCCTACTGTCCCACTTGGAGGTGGAGGGCTCACCAACATCACAAAGTCCTGGGAATCAAGCTCTGCTCCTTGCTCTGCAAGGCGTGACAGAATTGGCTGCTTTGTGGCATGATACTCGGCTTCCGAGATACACCCTTCTCGTAGCAAATCCTGTCATCAACCTCCATGCAAATTCAAACAGAGCTTTGCACTGCAATGGTGGCAACAACTTTCAAGACAGTTTTCCATTTCCTATTTTTGAAGAGAGCTCTTCATCAAGCTCTTGATGGGGAAGTTACATCTTCATCAAGTTCTTCATGAAGCCTAACTCTTCATCAAATGTGCTTTTCTTTAAGAGGTAGGGTTGTGAGAAGCATGGACCAAACCTGCAAGAACAGGAGCTTGTCACGGGTGAAATTAGCCCACTCGCCATCCGGGTGAACTGCAGCAACCACCTGCAAAATCTCCTTCCTGCACAATTGGAGCTCAGCCTTACAGATCAAGCCTTCCTTGAGCAGCCCTTGGAGTTTGAGAATCTTATGGAAGGCTTCTTGCTGCCAAACCAGATTGTCTGCTTGCTGCCTCGCCCTTCGGTTCTCCATGGATGCTGATGATGGTGGCATTCCCGTTCGCTTAACCATCAAGCACTTCTGCAGCAGCGGAGTCATCTGCTTGTACAGATCCTTCGCATTCTCCTGAACCACTTTCACATTTTCCTGAACCCATCCAACAACAAAAGAAAAACTTCTGAATCCGAACATCACAAAAGTCTCCGAAGCGTTCTTGCTCTCAGAACTGAAGAAGAATCATCTTCTAAGAGCTTTATATACCTGAAGAAACTTGTGCGGAGACGAAACATCTTCGACTCCAGTCATGCTGCAATGCAAGCAAGCAAGCGCAAGGTCTGGTTCCCTCTTTTGTCGTCAATACTCCTCCTACTTCGTTCTCAAAGCCCTTGTTTTTCCTTCTCTCGTTGGCAACCACTTCAGCGAGGACGCTCTCAGTGGCTCGACACGGAAAGAAAGAAGCAAGCTTGACCCCGACACTAACTGATTGACACCCACAAAGGGATTGATACTCTCCTCGATGGATTCAATTCTCTCCCCCTGAGAGGAAAGAATTCTCGGCAAAAAATGCACAAACAAGATCGTGATGAAGTTGAGCAAGAGACAGTAGCAAGAGTAGCAGCAACAAGTGCGAAGAAAACACATGCGGAAAGGAACGTTATGTGCCCGAGAGAAGACAGACACAAAGAGAGAGAGAGAGAGAAGTGGCAGCCGTCGTCCCAACGGTATGATTCGTGTTTGAATGTGGACTGATCCGTTTGGGCAGCATTGCCACTTTCTGTGAGCAGATCTTGAAACTTTTCTTTGTAATGATATCTGACACAAGGAGGAGAACCAAACAATCATTGAGGTTGTTTTCTGTCGACGACTCCGTCGTTGTTTGGTGTAAACGGATTGATTGTCAACTTCTTTCTCTGGAGTGCTTGTCTTGTCACTCTCTCATCGCTCTGCTTCTTCAAAGCTCTGACAGTTTTCTCATGTTCCTGGTAGGGACCCACCACGTGCTTGCTTACTTGCTTCCTTCGATAGTGGGTTGCCGAAAGATCGATCCAGCACCCAAAATGTTTCGAAACAAATCGACATCACTGACGATCTGCATCTCATTCTGCATCTCTCCTTCTCTTCTTGATCAAGCTTTTTCTTCTTGGATCTCTTTGCACCTATTAGCTTCAGTTCTTTTTCTTCTCACTTGCACACGCACACCTCTCTAGCAATGCTCGAGATGCATCCGTCTTCAAATATCAAATGATCTCTCGAACAAATCTCTGCTTGTTTCTTCTGCACCCACTTCGGCCCGGATTGTATTGTGCCAGGGGTTCAATTCTGCTCTGTTCTGGGGTTCAAGGAATCAGTGATTCTGTGTGCAACTTTGATGTCATGTTCTCCACACCCTCCTCATCATCACGCCTTTTTTACTTGGGATCTGATCTTTGCAGCTAAGCTGCAGTTCTTTTTCTTCTTCGCACTGCAACAATGTCAGTCACTCTCTCTAGACACAGGAATTGCTTGAGAGGCAATCCTCAAGCCATCAAACCTCTCCAAATGAATTCATCATCCATGGATTTGCTTTCTTCCACCCCTTTCACCTCAGATTGCATTTGTCTGCCTTTGTATAATATTTGCATTGATTGATTCTTTTTCAAGAATCCAATGATTCTGTTTTTCAACTTTATATCATTCTCCATCTCCTTGTTTCAAGCTTTTTCTCGGATCCATCTCTTCACAACTAACTTCTTGATCTCTTGCACACACTCTCTCTCTAGCAAAACATGATCTCATTGCAAACACACACAATCTTTTTCTCTAGCAATGCTCAAGATGCATCCTCAAATATCAATCTCTCCAATGAATTCATGCATTTGTTCAATTCTCATTGCAACACATGCACAATCTCTTCCCCTAGCAATGCTTGAGATGCATCCTCAAATGTCAATCTCTCATACGAATCAATGGATTTTTCTCAATACTCATTGCAAACACACACAATCTTTTTTCTCTAGCAATGCTCAAGATGTATCCTCAAACATCAATCTCTCCATGAATCTATGGATTCACTTCTTCTCATAGTGAAAATAAAATGGAGTACATGTTTTTTGTGGAAACTCGAAAAATGAAGAATATGTTTGTATTTCAAAAATAGAATGTACAAAAACATAATGGAATGTGACTTTGTACATTTTCAATAATGACTTTTTTGTGTATAATAAAATAAAATTTTGGTATTAAAAACTTTTAGTATAAGTTTCTCATCAACACTTAAGCCCCCTTTACACTAGAGCTTGAAAACTCATGACCATCAAAATTGAAAAATCTTTGATTGGAGGAAAAGACATTTCAAGTCACAAGTTTTCCACAAAGGTTGAAGACTTAGAACAACCAACGAAATGTGAATGGATGAGAAATTTGACATTAAATGCATTTTGCATAATGTTTTATGGTTTAATAGACTAGGTGGGCATGGCACAAGGTCTATTTGACCACAAGTTCATGAGTGGTTTTAATTTTTCTAAAATTAATTTAATAAATTTTTCGAGTGGTAGTTGCAAAGTTTGTCAAACAATGAGCCCAAAAACCATTATCAATTGGCATTTTTTTCAAATGTTTTCTAGTATATATTTTTGAAAAGTGGGCTCCATGTTCATGAGACCATGGCCTGGAGGTTGTGATGTGTTGATTTAAAAAAATATTTCTTTCAAAATTTTGGAAAGAATTTTTTGAAGAAAGAAAATGGGGGGAATATTGCCAAATTCCTTCCAAATGTTTTTGCTCTCATTTACTCAAAATACATTACACATCACAAATAAAGGGTCATCTATCTCATTTTGTCATCATTTGAAGGTGTTCATCAAGGTTGTTGGAATGTTGTTTTTTCATAATTTTTTTCACAACTATTTATGCGCAATGGAAGTTACTTGCAAAATGGAAAGGGCTTTAAATCCTCACAATTGATGGAGAATTATGCTTGGATGTCATTATTTCAACATCAATTTTAAAATGCACCTTCTTTGTAGCATTCAAAGTTGGCAAGCAAAGAAATGTTGAGATTGTATATGACAAATGCACTAAAGGTAAGGCACTCGTCAATAAAGAAGGAAAGATGACAAATGGGGGAAAATTTGAAAGTGCTATAAAAAAGGAGATTGTTCATTTGAAAGCCAATTTAGATTTGGATGGAGGAAGCTTAATCAAATGGCAAGATCCTCAAGTTGAAACATTCATTATAATTCACAAGGAGTCGGAGAAAGATTTTTCAAAATCAACAAGAAAACAAAGCATATACATTTTTTTTAAACTAAAAAAATTGGATGAAACCAATTTAGGTTTTTAAAGGTTTTCAACTTTGTCATAGGCCCCTAATGCTTGCCCATGCCTGCACTTCATTTCATTGTATTCTCAACTAGATCTAAACCCAAAAGCTCCTAAGGGGAAAAAAGTGTGGGTTAGATGAACTATTTGTTTCAAGTTGCAAAATAAAAGACATTCATCCTTTACTTGTTGAAATTTTCTGTTTTTTACAATACTTTGAAGTGTAGTATAAACTTTTCCTGATAATCTTTGAAGCAAAATATATGTTTGTAGATTACCCAATTGTTGATGACTCATGTTTATGCATTCTATTTTTGGAATGCACTTGTAATTTGGAGAAGGGAGGGGGGGAGGTAAAATATCAGTTAAGCAAGATTTTTTGGCTTGAATTTCAAGCATGTATGGTTTCAAGCATTCAAGGTTTTATGTGCACATGATTATCTTGCAAGAAAAAAATACAAGATCATTCTTATGGAATCTTTGTCAATGATAAACATAAATGTCAATATTTTGATTACATGGATTTTATGGAATGGGATTTGAGCAAGTGTGATGACATTAGAAGAATCTTGTTTATTTTGACACTATGTTTATGACTATTGTGTGACTTAGGATCAAATCAACTTATGTGATTATAATTGTAACATTATTATGGTGATCAACAACACCATATTTGCAAATGCTTATGATTGCATATGTGACTACATTATGATGGATCCAAATTTTAATCATGCTAACAATTATAGCTTGTGATTATCACAAGTTTAAATGAGATATTGATGAAAAATGAACATATGTCATCCATTATATGCAACATCTATTGATGGTTGACAACAAAGTTCTTTTCACAACCGTATTTACAACTACCCCACTAAATTGGTAGCTTTGACATTAAATCACATTCTTTTCAAAAACGTTGAAATTTTCAAAATTAATCAATGATTCAACAAACATGCATTGTCAAAGTTACCAAGGTATCACAATATACATAAATGATTTGATGACACATGGCATTTAAATTGTTATTGCAATTCAAAGTGTACAAATTCAACTATTGGTTAATAGGTAGTCTAGAAAATATTATAATTATCTCGAAAATAGACTAGGTACGTTTCTTAAACTCAATTAGATTAGGTGTTAAGTAAGTTCAACTAGGTAGGCTTTATAAGCTAGTTAGGTTATGAAGTTAAATTAGGCTAATTATGTTTAATAAGTTAAGCTAAGGCAATCATTTATTATTTACCTACCTATTTTTAACCTAAGTATGTAGGTACTAAGTAAATAAACTAAAAATTATGGTTTTTTCATTACCGTAGTGGCATTCCCATTCGCACCAAAAATAATTATTTCTAGCCACTGCGAAAAAAAAAACTAATTTTTTACAGCCGGTGCGAAGTTGCAAATTAATCCGATAATTCTGCAACCCTGTCAACGAAAAATATCAAAAATGGCAAAATAGGTAGCTGCCCTGGGAGTCTCGAAGCAAGGTTCTAACCAGTATTAGTGATGTTGATCTAACAACTAAATTCTAATCTTCTCCATCTGATCCATCATCCTCAGAGTCAAAACCATCTAGGTCTACATCACTTGGAACATCAAACTGATCATCCAGGCACGCCTCCATCACACCGGCCAATGAAGCCGGCTCCATGTGCGCGAGCACTTCGATGTCCCCATTAGGCCCTGCCGTCGTATCCTCCTCCACTGCTTCCAGTACCAACAGACCCCTTGTCAAACATTCTGACAAGGCCTTTGCTTGGAACTCTGCTTCGTGAATCTTCCCCATCTCGCACTTCGTCCACCCCTTCTTGATCATCTGCTTGAGCCCTGCCAGCTCCTCCCATGAACCCATCAACCAGCCTACCAAGTGGCATCTGAGCTCCTTGATCCCAAGCTGGAGCTGGATGTTATCCGGCTGCACCCCGTTGAGCACCTGACATGTGCTCAACCCATGTGCCTGCGCACAAACTTCCTTGCACACCTTCTCGACACGCTGAAGAATCCACTCTTTGAGCGCCTCTCAAAGAGCTCAGTGGCAACAGCTAAGATAATCCCCTGAATGACGGTCTGAGCAACGGTGCTATCCAAAGGCTGCCCCAAGTCTCGCATGCCTTTCAGAGTGTCTACGATCATCTGAAATGCCACTGAATGATCTTTGAGGATCCCCCGAGGCCCTTTGTCCTGAGCAGCTAATCGTGTAGACTACAGCTTGATAGCTTCCTCATACTTCTTCCGTAAAACAAAGCGCCCCGTCACATCCTTCTCAAACCACCCGTTCAAAGTGCTGATGGTCAGGTTGTCAAAAGGGCTGCCAACCCGGCCATGCTTTCTGATGTGTTGAAGGGAAAACAAAGCTTCATACAAGCTCTTGGGGTGCTACTTCACAACTTGTTCAATGAAAGGCCACGGATCGGGGACAAACTAGTTTGTGTAACTTCCCTTCTTCTTCGTTGCAGGGGGTGGTTTTTCACTTGCATCCACCCCCGTCTCCTCAACTGCTGTCGCATCCCTTTGCTCCCCCCCCTTCTGTGCTACAGGTTGTTGTCCGGAAGCCTAAACTGGAATCAATATGGCCGAGGGCACTGCAGTGCTTTTCTTTGGTCTACCAACGGGACGCTTGGTAGCCAGACGAGCCTTCTCTGCCTTTTCTCTACGGGCTGCGTGCTCCTTCAACCACTCTCCCAACTGAGTTTGGCTTCTCTACCATTGGGCAAGCTGCTCTTCTTTAGAGATGACAGAAAAAAAACTTGGTGATAGTGGCCACCTTGGGCGCCATTCCCTTACCGATGCCTCATCTGTTTTGCCGTTTCCCTACAGCTCTAGTGCCATTCTTGATTTTTGAAAGGGAAGCCACTTTTCCTTATCTGTTTGAGCCACACTGCACATAGCTCGCTGTGGCTCAGTCTCTAGGGCCTGCAGTTTTGCACCTTTCCCACCTAAATCAAGAGCCTGTGTACAATGCCAGTATCTTGACCGTTCAATGAGACATGCTAGCAATGTCTGTGCACCAGATTTTGCTGCAATATCTTTGTCTGGCCCAGCCGGGCCGGCCCACCGCGATCATTGAACCGTCATCGCCGGGGTCATGGGTGTTGTATCCAACGGCTCAGATTGAACAAATTTACCAAAACGAAAAAGTGGAGAAATTGCAAAAACGGCCTAGCGAAAGTGAAAATAATTGTGAACTGGTCAGTGCAAAAAATAAAAACTTTTGAAAATAATTATTCGCAAGGCAGGTCGCGATTGGGAATGCCACTATGGTAGTATAATTGATCCAAAAAACATTTATTAATTTGACCAATTAATCATGCTAAACAATTGATTTTGACATATCCAAGTTTATTGGTGTCAAATTAACACAAGTTGGCACATGAAACCCCAAGGGTGATGACCTAGTTTTATAATCTTTATTTAAAACCTTGGGACTTCATAAATGGTTATAGGTTCAAACCCATCAATGTGCAAATGAAAGTTTTTAGATTGGCTTTTTACCATTGAATTTGATTTGGGAATGCCAATAGTTTGTCAATAAATTTATGAGATCCATGGATTAAATGAAGAAAACAAAGATCATGTAGATTCCCTTTTGCATTTGATTACAAGTTACATATGGGTTTGTTGATTTTTGGATTTGTTACATTTGATGCACCTAGCATTTGTTCTATTCTTATTCAATGGAGCTAATTTTGACACAACAACAAATGGGCATAACAAATCAAAACAAAAGCAAATAGAAAGCTTTCATGATCGGCCCTTCCATATAAACATGAACATTCCTTTCTCGAATGTTGCTTTTGTTGTAACATTATATATGGCTTTGCATTTCATATGTTCCTTTTGAATAGAAACAAATTACTATTCTTGTTTGAAAAGAATGAAATTGGCAAGTTGTTCTGTGTGAAATCAAAATCAATGTGTAAAAAATTAACTTGATTTCAATGAGTGTAAATGAAGTTAGAACCTTAGATAACCAAAGTTAATTGTCTGTGCATTTGTATGTGCTTGAAGAGTGGAAAAAGGTTGGGCTATCTTATTGAACCTACAAAAGGTAATAGATGGAAACACATCAAATAATATGACCTCTATGATTGTGGGCAACCTTGTTAAGTTTGGAGGTCTAGAAAAAAAACTAATTCCATTGGAATAGATGGGGCAATGGTCTTTCAAAGTGCAAAAACTAAAGTCACAACATAATTGATGATCAAACATGCACCATTCTTCATCAATGTGCACTTCAAAGCACATTGCATGAATCTTGTTGTGCAACTCATAAGTGTTTTGAGGTAGGTGAGCAAGATTGAAACCCTCCTTACATTTATGCACAACTACTTTGCTCATAGACTTAAGTAACAGTTAAAGATTAGCAAGCTAGATGAATTATTGGGAAATGTAGGCAAAAAGATCCACAAAAATCAAGACTTGTTAGACTTAAATGTTATAACTTTTTTTTTTAAAATCTTAGCATAACACAAGGTATTGGTTGTGAAAATTTGTGAAAATAACATAACCAATGTGACTATTAAAACTAATTATGAGTTATTCGGTGATGTTGAAACATTGTTGGATCTCTCTTGTGTTTTGCCCCCATTAAAATCAATTGTAGGACTTTCCAAATTTACATAAGGGTAGCAAACATTCATTTGTGACTTTGTGTTTATGCTCAAGCTTGTTGAGGCAAACTTGATTACAATGTATTATGATGATCATAAAAATTGCTCACCCAAGAACTTTTCTTTTTGCTTTGAGCTTGTTAAACATGGAATGATCATCTTCTTTTGGCTTAGTGAATAAAGCCAACTCCCCAAGTCAAATATGTTGCTTTCTATTTATGAAATAAAATTACATGATTCATGGCACTAATGCAAGCATGTGGGTTACATGGGGATGGTAAACAAACAAGATGTGTTATTGTTGTTTTTGTGAAACAACAATGTTTTGAAGCTATTGCAAGCTCCTAATAAAAGCTTGGAAAATATTTTTTAGCACAAGAACTATTGATTGTCATTAGGATTATTTTCTTGTAGTATTGGCTTGCTTTGGAGGTGGAGATAACATTTGTAAAGCATTTGGCTATAATCCAAACTCATTTTTGGCACCCAAAAATTTATAGGACTTGCGATGCGTTTGTGAAGCATTGTTGAACCTTATTCTTCTTTATTAATAATCATTCAAAAATAAGTTGACCATGTAAAACCATTGTCATGCCACCATATTGCTTATCCATGAATGCAACATCCCACCACACGGTTAAGGGAGAGGAAAATTTATTAAAAAGGTTAGGATTGTGCAACTATGCATGGTCATGATATTGGGTAGGTTGAGAACAAGTGAACTTTGTCCAACCTTTGGTTCATGAAAAAATAAAATTAATTGTTTTTACACACATGTTGACTTGGTTGGAAGGATGTATGGTCAAATCTTTTACACAATGAAGACCTTTCCATTCTTCATGACAATATGTGATTGGATTATACATCAGATGAAATATGGGGTGACAAATTTACCCCATTGTGGTTATTTGACAAGTTGTTAGATATGGCATTGGATTTGTGATGTGAACTTTTATTAGTTTGCCTACCATCATTATATTATAGTGTCATTTTTGGATTGTTTAGAGGTGATTTTGTATGCCACTCATGAAATGAGGTCCTTATTAATGTTGTTGCCATTTTTTTCAATGTAAATATCATGTGAATTTTTTTAATGTTGAAAATATTTGTAGCCACTACTTGAAAAAGAAAAAAAGAAATTTCAATTTGAGAATATGATGATGTATTTTAGTTATTCCATCACAATTTAGCTGGGTAATTGAATTTTTTTTTATGGAAGCTAAAATCTGGTGGGTAATTTTAGTTTGTTGCATTTTCCTCCTAATTTTATTTTTTATTATTTTAACCTTTCTATTTTGATACCATTTGTGTGTCTTCAGGTAATCAAATTCATGTGGATATGTACTATTTCTTGGTTATATTATTTCACTAGCAATGTGTCTTACTTGGGATTCAAGTAAATGGTTATCTATTTCATAGGCATTATAATTTGGATTACCCATTATTTTAAGTTTTCTTTTCATAAATTCAAATTAAATTATGTTATTTCTCAAGATGAATCCTAATTTCGTACAATATGATGGTTATAATGTTACATTTTTTTGTGAAATGTCTATTATCACATGGATAGTTATGTTTTGAAATAATGGTTCAATTAAAAGTTTATAATCATGAACATGTTTTTGTTGTGCAAGGTCATTAAACCATGTTTTGTTGGCATTAAAAAATGCTTAGAGGGTTTCAATCCACCTATACACCATGAAATGTTAATATTTTAAATATAACATTGGGTTGATATAGTTTTGATTGTAGGTTGGTATGTGCATTCCACCTTTTGTTTCACATAATTTTTGTTGGTATAATCAAAAGATTACAACTTTCCATTAGTTAGTTCTTGTTAAAGAAATTTTTGATAAAGAGGGCCTTGTTTCTTGACTATATATTGAGACAATGGATGTTAATAGGGGGCAATCAATTGAAAAATAATAATTCACTCAAGCTTTTAATGTCTGTTATAGGCCATTGTGTATGTGAAAAACCTAAATGTTTTAGGGGTTTAAACCGTTGTAGAAGATCATCACTAAGGAAGGCTTGAGCCATGTTCATGATGAACCCATTAGAGGGGAAACACTTTCCATTGCAAACATTTCATTCCGACTCTTTAACAAAACCTTTGGACACCTTCCATATTCTTCGTAGGAAATAATTTTTAAAAATGACTCATGGTTATGTCACTAAAAAAAATCTTGTCATATATATGCAACTCATCATTTTGTAATTGGATGCAACTAGTTATCATTTGCAACTAAATTGGTCATGCTCACAATTATAAAATTGACATCATATATTATATGGGTTGTACAATTATGTGTGCAATTAACATGCAACTATTAATGTATAAGATGAATACATGTCACAAAGAGAATGGCTTAAGACAAGACATACATAAATTAGTGTATTTAATATAGTAAATTATCTATGATATCTAAACCTACAATATTATGCCTTCTAACCTACAAAAATATTAGGTATATATATAATACTACCATAACCTAAGATGATAAGTAATTATTATAGGTAATTTTAAGTTAGGATACTTATGTATGTTATATAGACCTATTTTAGTATATTTCACCTAGCCTAGTAAAAATAATTAGGTACAAAATATAAGCTAACCTAATCAAGTCATATAATTAATTAATCTAAATTAGTATTATAGTTAAGCTAGTTGCTTTATCTAAATTATTAACTATATATGTTAATATACCTAAGCCTACATTAGCTAGACTAACTTACCTTGAGGTACTTAATTAGGTATGGTAATTAATTCACCTATGATAAGGTAAGTTAATTACTTAGTTAGTTGGCCACTAGCCTAAACTATGTAATTAAATATAATAGTAATATAAAAACAATAATAAATATAAAAATAATAATATTTAAGACTATTAATTATCAATTATACTTTGATATAGTTGTAAATTATTATTTTAAATATATAACAATATAATATGGTCATATTAGATATATGTTAATATAGGAATTATGATTATATTTATTATTAAATAATAACTATAATCACACAATCAAATTAGTATTATTACTTATAATAATTAGTATAGCTTGTAAGTAAACTAGGTTAGCATGACATCTTATATATAATTACAACATGTGTGTTGCGTCTGTCTATGCGTCTGACGACGGTTCCGTGTTTTAATTGACTGGCGGAACCGGCCCGGACAATCGGATTCCGAGACCGGAAACTGGCCCAGACAGTCGGATTCTGCAAACTAAAAATCCCCCACAAAAAATCGTTTGTGCCTCTTGTCGCGTCGTGCGTCAAAACCAAGGCCTGGATAGTCGGATTCCGAGATCCTCACAAACGGCTGGTTGTGACTTTTTAATTGACACAAACTGACAGTTTCAAACTGCATTTTTTCTCCTGCAAAAAATCCCTCATCGTTTGTGCTTCTTGCCGCGTCGTGCATGAAGACCAAGAGGCGGAATTCTCGAGGCGAGATAGGTAGGTAGGAAGGAGAGGCAGCCAGGTAGGTAGAAAAAGTGGGTAGGGAGACAAGGTAGGTAGCTAAGAAGAAAGGAGAGCCAGCCAGGTAGGTGGAAATTTTGGGTAAGAACACAAGGTAGGTAGATAGATAGGAAGGAAGGAGAGCTAGATAGGCAGGTAGAAAAGCAGGGTGAGAAGTCAAGGTAGGTAGGTAGGTAGGAAGGTAGGTAGGAGAGGCCAGGGCACCCGCTGTGAAGGCCTGGGCGAGGTGCCACGGGTGGCTGTAGTGGCGTAGCCACGGGTTGCCCTCACTCGTATATATTAAATAGTAGTTGCAACTAGGTTGGTTATGCTTTGGGCATTACTAGATCTCAAAGGAACAATTTATTCCCAGGATAAACTTCGCTTCTTTGGCATATAAACAATATACAACATTTCCTTTTGTCAAACCACATTGTTTTGGAGTAAGAAGAATGAAATGCACGGATGCTTGGATTTCTTCATAAATTGCAAGTAGTAGGCCTTGCAAGTAGCATGCCTATCAATACATAATGAGAACCATAGAGTGCTTGATATTTTGTTGATTTTTTTGATTAGATTTCAATTGATCCTTTGATCATTGTGTTGATGTTTTACTATCACTAGTGGGTGCCCGTGGCCAAAGGCCTCTGTGAAGTTTTATAAGTTTTATTTGGCCCCTGCCCTGCCCGCCCTTCCTTGCCCCCTGCCCTGCCCCCTGCCCGCCCTACCCTGTCCTGCCCCCTTGCCCCCCTGCCCTCCCCTTGCCCCTGCCCCTGCCATAGAAAATGTAGCACGTCGCCACCGGTGCCCCATAATATCTGAGGAAACGACAAACGATGAGGGATTTTTTGTTTTTACTACTTACTTATTACTGCCGTTTGGTAAAGTTACCCGCTAGCTTTTGCAGTAAAAACCCAGTTTGATAGGGTACATACTTATTACTGCCGTTTGGTAAAGTTACCCGCTAGCTTTTGCAGGAGTAAAAACCCAGTTTGATAGGGTACTTACTTATTACTGCCGTTTGGTAAAGTTACCCGCTAGCTTTTGCAGGAGTAAAAACTCAGTTTGGTAGGGTACTTACTTTTTACTGCCGTTTGGTAAAGTTACTCGCTAGCTTTTGTAGGAGTATAAACCCAATTTGATAGCGTACCTATTTAATTCACCAGCAGAACCGGTTCTGCCATAGAAAATGCAGAGGCCGGTTCTGCCGGCGTATTAAAACGCGGAATTGTTCGACTGTCTGGGCCGGTTTCGTCGGCGAAATAAAACGCGGAACTGTCGCGTCAGACGGACAGACGCACAGACTAAGTGAATCAATATATAAGACTAGTGGGTGCCACGGGCCGAAGGCCACTGTTTCTTATTTTTTATTATTTTTTCTGCCCTACCCTACCTTGCCCTGCCCTTGCCCCTGCCCTGCCCTGTTTTGAATTTTCCTTTTGTTGCCAGGGACAGGAGGAAGTTATACAAGGAACGGGCAGTGTTTTTTTTTCCTTTTGCTGCCAGGGACAGGAGGAGGAAGTTACACAGGGAACTTTTTTTCCTTTTGCTGCCAGGGACAAGAGGAGGAAGTTATTTCTTGAGACCGGAAACGAAAAGGTATGAGTCTTTTTTGGGATATGGGTTTCAGGACGTGAACAGACAGACAGACAGACATTGTAGCTTTCATATATAGCATTTTCATGAGGACAGTTTGGCATTCAAGCTTAAAAAGAAGTGCAACATTTTCCTTCAAAAAACTGCAGTGTCGGAAATCTCCAAGCTCGGCGCGAAAACGGATGTGAAAGGAGCTTGGAATTTACGGAACGAAGGCAGTGAACTGCAGTGGCGGAAATCTCCAAGCTCGACGCGGAAACGGACGTGAAGGGAGCTTGGAGATTTCCGGAACGAAGGCCCGTCTGTTCGTCTGTCCGTCGAGATCTTGAAACTCAAAATCGACACCTCGACGGACAGACAGACAAGTGAATTAATAAAGAGGATTGGGTTTGAAATTTTTAGTTGAAATATTTTGACATATTAAAGTTTTCCGGGAAAAGACGGCACCAATACCTTAAGTTTGGTACAAAACTCGGTGAGATTCAAAAAAATATGCAAAAAAATTAGATTAGCCTTCAACTAGGGGTCAAACTTAGAAATGCACCACTTTTTGTGCCAAATTAAGTTTCATCCAATTTTGACGGGTCTTGCATTTTTCCCGAGTGCCTCCACTATTGCTACATATATTTTCATTGCTCTTACTTGTACAACTATTATAATTACTTCGAACCTTGTGCATTAAATGCTAAGTTTTAGCATTTCATACCCAGATTTAATAAAACTTCCTTACTTTGCAGACCTCACTCAAAGAGGGGATAGGGGGTGAAAAGAGGCCCAAAGACAAGATGACTTTAAAGAAAACTCTATGGAATCACCAATATGCTCTGAAATTAATAGCTAGTATTAGTATTCATAAACTGTGCAAATGAATCATATTTGTTTATTGTCATAACTTGTTACACATTTATTTTCTGCTTTCTATTTCGTATCATAGGTTTTTCACACACGATGGCTTCAATATTCTATTGTATTTCTTCTTTCTTCTGTTTGCTTCAGAAAACATTGCAAATGTTGTAATTTACTACATCAAATGTCATCGTTTTCTTCCATCTACAAGGAAAGGACGAAGGGCAAGTGTAGGAGTAGATTGAGATTTTTGAAATCCTTTTCCGATACCTGTTTCTTGCAAAAGAGAATCTCACACACGTCCAACTGAGGGCCACTTTCAACAAGGGTTAAGGGACTAATTTGAAGCAAATTGCACTTGAATTGGACCCTTGATTAAAGACTTAGGGTCCAATTTGAGGGTCCAATATCAAAAATGTGTGATTGACATGTGAGAGGATTAGTTAGTCTTTGATTTTTTCTTTCATGGGTTATTTATTTATTGATTTATTGATTTATTGATTTTCTTCTTGTTCTTTTTTATTCTTAAAATGCGTTCTTTTTGACAATCACTTTGTTGAGCCTTGTTTCGACCACGTGTGAGTTTTATTTCCTCGCAACGTGGCACACTCATCCAGAAAGGTATCCACGATGACGTCGGAAAGCCTCGTTCTCTTTCATTCACGAACGAACATCTCCGTCGTCTGTGTGTTATTTTTCCGCGTTCAGATGGTTTTTTGTGCGCTCTTGGTGGCCTCCTTATTACGGGAGTCCAGATACCAACGGAAGCTTTTAGCGTGAAACAGTGTGTGCTTCGGCTGAATGTTTTTTTTTGGTTGTCTTTTGTGTTGCCGTCGCTCCAGAATTGAGGCAATTCTGAACAAATGTGTTGGAATGGAGCAGAGGAGCGTTGAGGCGGAGTTGTGAGGTTCTTTTTGTTGTTGAGGACGCCATGATGCATTCGGCTGTGTGCAGCAGTGTTTCCGTAGGGGTAACAAGACCGCCGGTAGAGGGACCGGCATTGCTATGGGGCTGTTGTTGTTGCAACGCACGCAGGGCTCATCACCATACACGGGAGTGTCAGCAGCAGCAGCTCTGGTTTATCAGACCAGCAGCAGCCGCAGCAGGAGGGTTTGGGAAGCTACTGAGCAAGAAGTTGGATGATGAAGACACAACGCGTCTGTTGATTTTGCGGAAGACCATGGGGCTTGACAAACCTAGAGTATCTTGGATGATGCCGACGACTAGAGCAGCAGCAGGGGGTGGTGGTGAATCTCTCTTCTTAGCAGCGTCCGCCGAGACCTCAGAAGAAGGGATTAACCTGAACGAGAGTTTCTCCAGGAGTGAGAATGGCCGGGCGGAACCGCGGTTCAAATTGGGTGCAGCAGCAATGCCCAGTGGCGGTGGTGGAGGGGACCAGAGCAAGAACCTGGTACATGTGTTACATGAAACTGCTCGTGTGCTTCAATCTGCTCTGGAGGAACAAAAAGCCCTCACCCGTGGCTCCTGGTTTGCTCAGAAGTGGCTCGGCTTTGATAGAAATGCTTGGATGAAGTCCCTAGCTTATCAGGCAACTCCTTGCACCCCATATCTTTTGGATTTACTGTTGCTTGGTACTCTTCGCTCAATTTATGTCTGGACATAAACAAAGGCAGTGTTTGTAAGCATATTTGGAAATTGTTGCAACAGCCCAGGACTTGGAACGTCCTTGTCTTTGTATCGAGATTTTCTCAATTTTGCAGATTGACAAAAGGAGGCCATGGAAAGAGAAACTTCACAGTCCAAGTGATGAGTTTCTAGAATCCTCAGATATTGCAATGCGGTAAATGTTGTTGGTGTGTGCAAATTGTCAAGAAAACTATTAGAAACACAAATAGATTTTTGTGTTGATTGTGGTCATGGCAAAACCCTAGATTGCATTTCTAAGATAGGGAATTTGTTCCAAAGGCAAAAGAACTTGAGAAAGGATGCCCTGACACAATAAATACGAGTGTTCATATTGGCAGCTGTGCATGGGGTGTGGGGCCTTTGTTGCTGAGTCCCGGATATACCTCAAAGATGTTGTAGTACCATCTTGGTGTTTCAGATATGTGTGGGGTGTCAATTGAGCTTACCGAGCTCCACCAAGTTCGCTCCTGTGTAATTAGGTTGGTCAGCCCTAATTGTAAATGCCTGTGTGCAGGTTGCAGTGCATTCCTTGCTTCAAGCGGTTGAGGAGATTGCAGCACGTGGTGAAGGGCGAGACAGAGACACTCATATATTTGTACATCGAAGGTAATTTGATGGAATCAGGTTATAAACACATGTTGCAGATACCTCAGACTTCCCCATTCACAGTCAAATTGGTTATTGGTTGACAACCCTAAACCCTAAACAAGTAGAGCAAAGTTGAGAATGACAAACACTGGATGGAACTGTTTTGCTCTGCCCTTTTGCATTTAGGGTTGTGATTGCATTCACATAAGAAGAAGAAAGGTGATAGACTGTTGATGAGGAAGTTTTCATCCTAAGTCCTTATGACCTGGGGTGAGACTAGAGTGCTTTCTCCCAGGGAGTTCCAGCAGATTGAGTGAATTTATCTGACCATACATTACCTTCTGTGGTCTTGTAGCCATAGGCAGCAAATACAAAAGCCGTCTCTTCACTCTGACAAGAATCTTTGTGATATGCTACCTGAGCTGTAAGCCTCATGAATTTGGACAGTCCTAATAACCTTGGCTAAGTGCAGACTATATGAGAAAACAACTTGTATGAAGTTGTGAAGCTAAGAGTTCTAGCCCAGTTGTGTGCCTTATTGATGTGCAGCCTCATGCGTCAGTCAGCCCCTCTGAGGGACTCCATCAGACACCAGTTGTCATCAAGAGATCCTTCTGTGGATGATTGGCTGTGGCTTGAGCAGCATCCCCAGGCTGTTGCCAGTTTTGTTGGGTTTCTGGAGAAAGACAAACGCTTTACTGCTGTTACTTCCACGTATGTGCTTCTACAATCCTGAGCAACCCACCCTTGCATGGTATCTTCTGATGATGGATAATTGAACCTGAGATATTTTGTGCTTGACTAAAGCTCCGGCTGTTTGACTTTTGTTGTAGTTAAGATGTCTAGCTGGGTTTTGATACGTCTTTTCCATTTTAGTGCAGCTGGTTCCCAATGAGCAATGGAAAGGAAATCTCATGATGTGACCACACACTAATATTCAATGTTAACTTCGCATGTGATACTTAGTCTGGTCATGGCTATGCAGTCTTATAAACTGGAAATCAAATTTGCAGACAACCTTCCACCTGTAGATGTGAGTTTTCACTTTTGATTATAGTTAGATGACAACCTCAACCTTCCAACTCACCTGGAATGAAGATGTTGAGATGACCTTGACACCAGTGTTCTTACAATGTCTATGTCATTTTCTTGCTTGTCTTTAGAGGTTGGGAGGGGGTTTCTGCAAGCCCTAGCAAGGCAAGTGATATGGCTCTCCTTACACTTGCACTATCCAGCAGTGCAGCCGTGATGAAGCTAGGGTCAGCAGCAGTATCATGCCCTCTCTTTTCATCCTCACTTTTGGATGAAATCAAGCGACAAATGCAGAAACTGCCAGAGTTCATGTCAATGGAGCAAGTGTATATGTTCTCCTCTAGTGTAGGATTAAAGCAGGAGTTTCTAGACATCTTTGGAATGCGGGCTGCCGATGATCAAAATTGGCAGGAGAGTGAGAGAGAAGGACAGTTCTGGATCAATCTGGTGCAGCAGTTGCTACGAGCAGCTCTAAGCCGGGAGGGATTCAGGTCGAAGCTGAGATCTTTTGACAGTGTTGAGGTAAGACATTTTCTGCTGAAAGTATCCTTTTGTGGGAGGGTGTTGTTCCAAACCTTTCCTACTCAACCAGCAGTCATTCTCATTTCAGAATTGCCATATCAATATGGGTGGTGCCTAGCCTTTGCACCATTTGCCTTGCTTTTGTATCATTTGTCTGTCAGTATCTTGTGTGATATATATATCCATAAGGGTTGACCCGTGAAGGCCACAAACATGAGGTTAGGATCTTAGGTCTGGTTTGGAATATAGGTGTACTCATTACTGGGACTATAGTGACATTGCAAATTGAAAATGGATGGCCACTCTTGAACCTGTAAGATGGGAATGCAGGTGCTGGAACGAGATTTAGCAATGTTTGGCTTTTTCGCAGCTTTAGGGAGAAGCACCAGTGCATACCTAGCTGCCAAAGGTGTAAGAGATTCAGAAGAGTCAATCTCAAGCCTACTCAGGTGTGTGGTTCTGACAAAATGCATTCCATCTTGTTGGTCTTTGTCTCCAGAACTTCTCTTCATTGAACAGCAGATAGTTTTCCTTCTGATCTACTAGTGTTTCACAGAAGAGCAAAAGACATGTAAGGAAAAATATAACAAGCTAGAAGGCTGAATGGTGGATTTGAAGTAAGAATGGTATTTAGAAGGTTAGGGACCTCCAAAAGAAACAGAGGAGAGGTGGGATACCTAACTCGTAGGACTGCAATCTTGGGAGCAGGAGAGCTTGCTACAAGATTGAGAGAAAAGTGATTGTGTTCTTGATATGCTTCTTTGTATTATGCATGTTTTGAAGGCAGGTTAGCTCACATCCTGCTTCAGGCACTGCAAACTTCAAAAGTCTTTGCTAATCTACCTTGGAAAAAATATATTAACAAAAGTTTCCTGGCTGCTGCAGGTACCTAGAGGGTGGAAGTGTCCTATTTTATGCACAGCTTGCCAGTGTTTCCACTTATCAGCTCTTCATTGAGGTCAATAGTTCTTGAAAACCCTCTTTTTGAGTAGTGTCGGCTGAAAGTCAGAGAACTCAAAGAAATCTGGATGTTGGCATGCCTTATAGATTGGGGATAAAGTTTTTTGGCAAATACATTCTAACTGGGATTGACATATGTTTTGTGCAATACTGTTGAATTATCTTGCAACTGAGCTAACTACATGTGATCTCACCTGTCCCATTCACCACATCTTTGCAAGTATCTAAAGGAGTGGGACTTGCAGTTGCAAGTGAAACTCCTGCTCTAAGATGAGAAGTAGGGTGATATGGATTGAGGTTCCTCCATGTTCAGTGTGAAGGAATTTTTTTTCATAACATCCTATGGAAGGTCAAAGAATAAAACATTGTTGAACACACAGACCTGTCCATGTGACCCCTGAGGTGAAGTACTCTATCAATCAAATCTTTGAAGCAGAATTGAACGTGGACTACATAATCTTCTTTCCTGGTAGGGGTCTTCATTCAAGAGGGTTGGAACTGCTCTTTCCACAAAGTATAAGACTAATATTGTCAGCTTGAAATTTAAAACTTGTGGGTTTGGAGCAATAAAGCACTACTAAGCAGAATCATTTTTGTGGGCAGGTGGTATGTGAGGAGATGGAGTGGTTACCATTCTATCCAGGAAGTCCACAGATGGGAGCACATGAAGAACATGACAATGTGAAGGCCAGGATTAGTAAAGCAGAGAAGCAAGCGGCCATAGCTGTTGCACTCCAGGTGTGTTCTATGTGGGTTAATAGCTTTGTTCGGCACAGTTCATGGGTGCAGCAACCTCAGGGCATCCGCTCTAGCACATTTCTTCAGAAAAGGTCAGTGTTTGTCCCTCTCAGGCTCTCACATTCTGAAGGTACCGTGAATAGATTTATATGGTTGGAAGCTTGTTAGAGTGTGTTTGGCCTGGTTGAGGAGATGGAAATGGCATTTTTTCCAGGGGTGCCATTTTTACCATAGCTTATGACATTACCATATTATTTGGAGCATCTTCTGAAAGTCATTTCCTACTGAAATATGTATCTTGTTGATTCTATTTCTCAACCCAGTTTTGTTGCTTGTGAGTTGTGTAGTTCTGCAATCCAAAGTAGTCACAGTCATGGGCTAAAGATATGTTAAGGGTGCAGGATACCCCAACAATACTCTCTTTGTAGGCCTCACTTATCTTAGGCTTACATGCTTGCTTTTACGGGGACAAGTTCAAATGAAATGAATCTTACACTCACAAGCTTTTTGCATCTTGAATGAGGATACTATTGACTTATTAGGGCTGTCTTCATGAGTGCTAGCCAACATCATGACTGCATATTCCTGCTTCTTCCAAAAATGTGGCAGAAACTCAGGATGCAGATATAGTATATTGTTTGCCTGCAATTTTGGCAGATTATATGTACTTTTCTAGCTCCACTATAGGGAGCTGATGAGATCAGTGTGGGAGTCATGGTATGTTGTCACTGCTATTCATGATGAAGGTGATGGTCTGACACTTTGTGAGTGACACTCATAAGGTTATGACTGCACTTGTTCTTGTTATGCTGCCTTCAAAGTGGTGTTGTGGAGTTTCTCTGCAATATCATTGATATATTGTGTAGGACACATTCCTGACATTGTACTTGGTGGAATTATTCATGATAGGTTGTACATACTGTTTATTATTCAGTTGTTCTCATCCAAGTCTCCCTTGGGATTTTGCATGGTCAATTCTTGAACATAGACCTGTCCATTCTGTGTTCATATCTTTCTGACGGGAATGACTCTCTCTTCTGCAATGAAGAGATGAAAACAATTTGTTGTCTGATAGCCTCCTTGTAGGAACTATAACATATCTGTTATTTCATTCAGCTGAATCACTGGACCATGGTCTTTAACCATTTCTATTGACAGCCCAATCACTAAATTGGTAGAAATAACACAGCTTCATGATTTGCAACTTAGAAGCTGGAACTAATTGGATCTTGTAAACACTCTGACTAGATCTAGGGCACAGGCATAATTTAGATTTGCTTAACTAGGCATTGGTCTCTTCTGCAGTCTTCTAGATTTTTTTCAGTGATTTTGGAGTCTGATAAGTTGTTCAGTAGTGAGAAACTGCTTGTATATCCAAATGCACATGAGCTCACAATTTTAATCTATTGGAATGATGACAGCCAGCAGCGTTTGGATGAGTGCAAAAGAGTTTACCACTTTGTAAAGCGAGATACAGAAGCTGATGGAACCAGGTATCTAGGCTTTCATATCCAAAGGCTTGACACATCCACATTGTTGCAAGCTTTTTAACTAGACAAAAACCATGCACAATCATCTTGCCATGGGTGGATTTCTTGGTTTACTGACATGAGGTGTGACATTGGAGCCTTGGACAGGGTAATGGATGCTGGTAGCAAAATGGAGAAACTGATTTCCCAAGATGTTGGGAAGGAAGCTCTGATAGATGAGGCATATAACAGCTGGGTGGGAGATGATTTAGTGGATAGACCCAATGGGGTACTGGGAAATACCAGTGAGAAGCTTGTCTCAGATACTTTAGGTCTGCAGGAGATGGAGCGCCAGCTCAAACTCTTTGATAAGGTGCATGCTCACTTCCCTTCCATATCCTTTCACTAGCATGAGTTTGCTGAATATTATTCACTGATCTTAGGTCACCGTTTGCTTGGTCCATTCCACTGGATTTCTTCCCAGCTTTCTTGGCAACTGCATTCTTGAAGTTAGAATGTATTGTTGATTTCGAGGAATTCATTGAGTTAGTCCTGTGGCCTACTTGAGGTTTGGTACTCTTAAGTTCCACCGTTCACATTCATGAAAACACCTTTGATTTCATGATGAGCTTAGATGAATGGTTTTGCTGCAGGAGCTGCAGAGTGTTGAGTTTGCAATGAAAAAACTGGAATCCTTGGTTAAGGAGTCTGAAACTTCAGGTGTAGCCTGTGGAAGGGAAAAACTGTCTGCAGCATGCTCTGACCTTGAAAAGATTCGGTCTTTGAAGAGGGAAGTGGAAGCATTGGAAGCTGCTCTGAAATCCAAGGCAGGACTAAAGGAAAGGCTTGTATTGAAGCAGCAGGTGAGGTGCAGTTGTGGTTGGCTTTTTCTGGTATACTAATAGGAAAAGTCTCATTGTACAGAGCCCTTTGAGCCGTGAAGGCTGATTACTTGTTTGGGTTTGTGATATTGATGACACAATTTACGTCAATTTGTTGAATCCAATCTCTCTGATTTGGGTATACTCTCATAGAAATAGATGGCAGAAATTGAGAGGAATGTGTCTTTGAAATACTCCAGGTTGCTCAAGAGTCAGAAAGCCGTCAAAGGTTGCAAAGGAGCTCATCCTTTGAAGGCAGTTCAGTTGGTGACTCACAAGATCAGAGCAATGGTCTAGAAAGCAGGTACAGTCCAAATTTTTTTCTCTGATAATGGGATTTGTCATCTAAGAAGACTGATCATGGGCAGATTATTATGGACTTATCTACACCCTCCATTTGGAGATGATGAAAGTCAGTGGGGAGTGATGGGAGGTGGTTGTCATTGCTATTTGTGATGAAGGTGATGGTCTGAAACTTTGCGAGGGACACTCATGAGAATATTACTGCACTCATTACTGTTGTGTTAGTTTTGGTTTTGTTTGAATTGACAGAATGGTTACTGTCAAACTGCTGTTGTGGAATTTTCTCTGCAAACCCATAGATATGCAAGAAGTCTGATGATATCAGTTGTTAGTGTTTATGTGTAAAGACTCTTATCATGAAGTGTTTCATGGTTGAAAAGTGGGAGGACATTTGACCTGAAAGCACAGAGAAGTTTGTGCATGCTCATGACTAGCGGATTGGAATATACAGAACTTTTGAAAGGAATATGATTGTAATCAGCCAGCTGAGTGTAGTTTCAATGAAGAACTTTATCTTGCTTGATCAGGATGTAGTATATGTGGTGTGTGTGTATGTTTGGTCCTGCAAAGAGCTGCAAACTCAGATATAAATGAAGATGTTTATGTTTCTTTTCTTTGCTCTCAGGACATGGGGTGAAGATGCTGACTCATTTTCAACCAACAATCCAGCTGTAAGTTATCCATTCTGCCCACTTCTGTTTCTACTATATTTGGCTGCAACTGTGAACCACAACTGATACCCATTTTTGGCATCCTGAGCCTTATGGAGCTTCTTGGATTCACTTGTATTTTGGTCCTTGAACTTCCTCAAAAAGTTACTCTATGAATGGTTTTCAATGTGGCAGACCATCTTTCTCAAAGTGGGGATGGCAGTTTGTATCACCTATCCTTAAAGGTCTCTACTTTGGAAGTTGTTTGTAACTGTCTGATCTTTTGAGAATGCAAAAGACTAACTATTGAACCTTGTTTGTCTGACTACGGTTGTTCCTAGCTGGAGTATCAGTTTGAATTGCCCATTTATTTTGAGCTCTCAATGCCATATTGGTGAAGAACCATACCCTCATTTTTGGTACCACATGCAGATGTATGTCCTACTCTCACTGTAAGATGTACATGCAAGCTCCAAGGGACTTCATAGTTTGTGTTAGATTAGTGTCCTATTTGGCTACCATTGTGCCAGTTCAATAATGCAGTAAATGGCCTTCTGAAACAGGAGAACAGAGTCTATGATGACAAGGCAGCAAAACTAGCATTAGAGGAAGCAGCTGCAGTTTCACAGGAAGCAGAAGCTTTTGAGTTGCTGAGAAGGGAGTTGGCTGTACTTGAGTCTCGAGTCCGGCAAAGTGCTCGTCAAGCAAATGCTGACATGGTGGGTCTTCTCATCTGTCCTCTCTCTTCTATGCAATCATGGTCTCATCTGCCCTTGAGATCTTTCTAGGATAGCTGATTCCAGCTTTGGAGGGTATTTGCAGCTCCATTTGAGCTGATATTCAAATGCTGCTTGTCTTTTTCCATCTGTCTTTATTGGTTTAGAAAGGTATCATTTGCTTCTTTTTTTTCACTGACAGTGCTTCATGGTTGACTTCAGGTTTAGCAGGTGCTTTCCGTTTGTCTGTCTTTTTGCTTAAAAGATGTTTCATACTCAGAGTCCATGGTGGTGGGTGCAGCCTATGTCTGAAGATGAGTGGGTGGGCACATTAGACAAAGAGGTGGCAAGTAGTAGTTTATCTACTGGATTAGAGGATGATTTTGACACTGAGCTGGCTGGGGCATATGGGGACATTTTCAGCAAGTCAATTGAGAAGCTCAAAGATGCAAGCACTGTAAGACTCTTTGTTACAGCTCTTAGTTGTTTGGTGTCAGGTAGCAGCATCAAGAGTGGAGAGCTTGAAAGTGAGATCTAATTAAGGACTTTCTATGCTCATCTCTTCAGTATAGCTCTGTATCTTACCTATTTGCTGACATATTGATATTATGCAGCAACTGTTTGTATCTAGCTTGACTTTGATGTGCTCTCCAGTTTACAAGCCAGATATGGTCAAGTGCTGACAAGAAATCTGAAAGCATCCTTTCTCTCAGCACTTTAATTATATCTGTTGTCATGCAACCACCTCAATAATTTAATTATCTGGCAATGCTGGGGTGGGCCAGGATG
This sequence comes from Sphagnum tenellum, assembly GCA_963921925.1. Classification (NCBI taxonomy): domain Eukaryota; kingdom Viridiplantae; phylum Streptophyta; class Sphagnopsida; order Sphagnales; family Sphagnaceae; genus Sphagnum; species Sphagnum tenellum. Next base: position 25,534,695 of record OY998143.1, read on the forward strand.
CATGGAGAGGCACGAAGCTATTAGGTACAGATGTAGGAGCTGCAATGGTGCTCCTCAGAAGAGCTATCTTAGGCCAAGAACTAACTGATCGTGAACAAAAGATGTTGAGAAGGACACTCACAGATCTGGCATCTGTCATACCTATCGGATTTCTCATGTTACTCCCGGTATGCCATAGGCTTCTGCCAGTCACTCCTTGAATCCACATCAGTTTTGAAAGACTCCTCTGCTCTGTTGTAATACATATGTAACTGGAAGCAGTGGAGGTGGTCATGATGGATAATAAAGTATTATCTGAGTCTTGGTTACAGTACATGTTGTGGCAGCTTCTTGCTTTGTTAAGGCACACATGGACTTTATGGGATGTGTCTTGAAGATCGATCTCTGACATATTTCTGCTCAGCTAGTCATGGGCAACATTGAATGACCATTGTGGATTTTCTACAGGTCACTGCTGTTGGACATGCTGCCATTCTTGCTGCCATTCAAAAATACGTCCCTGCCCTGGTTAGTAAATTCTGTACCTTTCTCTTTGCTTATCATCTGTTAATATGAGAACCACACATCTGTGTCTGCCCTTTCGTTTGCCACATATGGACAGGTGTCTCTGTGCTCAATCAGATTCTCTTTCCACATTCTGAATTACCTTTCATGTGCCACATCTTTGATGATGAATTGTGATGGTGCCTGAACTTGATGATGCAGAAGAGGTTCTATATTTATTCAGAATCACATATTTGGGTCCATGTATTGTACAGGATATCAGTGTAGATAAGTGCAGGGTAATGTCCTGGCAGTAGATCCAGTGTGCTGATCAGGGCAGGCCAGTAATGTGGGAAATTACAAAAGTGCAATTTCCCACTATGCCCTGCTGCACAGGGTTGTTTCACAAAATGGAATGCCTGTCTGCAAGGTTATTATGTTTGTGCTGAGAGGCTATAATAGCCCTCCAATAATAGAGGGTAGAGTATTTAATGGTTTATTCTGGGAAGGGCAATGGGGGGGAATCAAGGGGTGATCTATATGGTATGGCTTTCCTTGTGCTCAAGAAGAGTACAAATTATGATGTGACAAGGAAGTTGGAAGGGAGGTGGCCAGTGAAGAAAATCTGTAGTGTTTTATTAGAATCAATATGAGCTGCTAGAAGAGGACAGGTTCAAATTAGAGAAAAGATGCTGCTTATGTTTTCAGAGATGCAGATTTAATTCCCGAGAGGTTGCTTGTGATTCTGGTCACAGATTCCAAGTGCATATGGTCCTAAACGTCTGGATGTGTTGCGGCGGCTGGAACAAGTGCAACATTTGGAACCTGAAACTGCCACTACTTCTGATAACCAACAACGCATGATACCTCCTCCCAGAAAAACACCTCCTCCCAGGAAAGCAAAGCGGTCTTCGAAGCAACCCTGACAAAAACCTAGTATGGGGGAGTTGTACTTCACTCTCTCTTTATTCTTAAACTTGCCAATTCCTTAAGATTGAATTGCACTGCTTCTTCAGTGACTCCATGTATTAAGTAGTAAATACTCTCAGGCTGTGTAGTGCATCATCCCTCCAGTCTTGTTAGTTGTATACTCTCATGTTGATGAGGATTCAATTTCCGGGATTTGGTATTGGCATGTGCACTTTTAGGAAGCTTGTAGGTTTTGAGGATGAAAGGAACTTTGGTTCATGACTTTGAAAGTCCAAAGTTTGTTTCGATTTGATGGGGGCTTTAAATCAGCAGCAGTAACTAGGGGCTTAGCTGTGGATAATGTGAAGTTGAGACTTGAGACTTGTTTCTTTGCTGTGAATTACATTCTTGGGTGATGCCAAGTTTCCCCTGAGATTACACAAGCTCTGAAAACTCCAATGGAACTATTTAAAAAAACCAATAAAGAAGAAGATATAGGGACCTCCACGTGGCACAAACATATGATCAATTCAAAGGAAAATATCCATATCAAAGGGGATTATCGTATGAAATTAGTTACGTTATATGATGATTTAATTTATATGTCTTTTGGGATGAGTTATGCCTTTTGGTGATCAAAAAATTCTAGTGTGACTCACACAAAGCAATTTTTAATGACATAAATGTGTCAAAGTTGTTAGATTGTGAGGAAAGAAAGTTCTGGAATTACTATATTTAGACAACAGGTTTTCCAAAATATGATAGAATTCTTTAAATCTTTTTACTTTTCCTCTCTTATATGTAGCCAAAAACTTGGCTAATTACTCTTGTGAATGATTGCCAATGTGACTTCCCAGAAATTAAGAGAAAATAGTCCTGCATGCATGCATGCAAGCATGCACCCAAGAAATCAGAGCGAATGTATTATTATTAAACGCCTTGGAAAACTTTATTTATAATCACACAGCTGATTTCGAACATATACAAAGGTATTAGAAACAAGGGAGAATTTAAAGGACGTTAGGTTAGCACAAACTAGATGTCAAAAACTCTCCATCACAAACCACGAACCCCTTGTGATGGGTCGGCTATGGCGCGATTGGGGGTGTGTTCTAAAGGGATGGAAGTCGGGATGTCTTTATTTCCAGAGTTACCAAGATTTCTCTAGCATTTGACAGCCCCTATTATTTTTGGCACTTGTCATTACTGCAAGGTGCGAGGCGTGTTGGTATCCATGCAGGGATCACGAGTTCTAATATTGGGAACGAACTTCCTTACTTCATGTTCTCGTCGGTTCCCAGCTTTTCTCTCTCTTCCCAAGCGTCCTTCCTCTTGCCAGGCTTCGTTTGTCTCCAGCTTTTCTCGAGCTTTGGGTGTCGAAAATCGCCATCTTTCATCGGAATTTTGACGCGTGAAGACGTTTTTTTGTTGTTTGAATCTGGCTTTACTTTCTCCTGGATCTGTGATCCTCGTAAAGTTTCTGCTGCGGAAAGTTCTTGTTTTTCTGAACTTTCAGTAAGGAATTCATTCAGTAAGGAAATCGAGAGCCAATTAAACATCCTTTTGCTCTATTTGTGTGGTTTTTTTCTTCTTCTGGTGGTTGCCAAGGTATCTAGACTTTGCTCAGGTTCAAAGTCATATTGTGGGAAAGATTTTTTTGGGTCGTTTTTGTTGTTGTTGTTGTTTTCTTCTTCTTTTTTCGTTCGCTCCCGGAAGCTCTTGTTTCGGACGTGTCGTTGTTATTGTCTTCTTCTCCATGTGTTCCAGCAGCTTGTGAACTTGGAGACAGATTGATTTCACGCCAGAGTCTAGAAGCTTGAAGGCTGGAAACTCTCGCGTCTGCATTGTTCGTAATAGGAGACGTAGATTGTTTGATGCAAGAAGCAGCTGGTTTGGCGTCGTGTTATGATCAGGATTTTCTGCTGTCGGAGAAGGAAGCCAGGTGAAGAAGAAGCAAGCTCCCTGCTGCTTTAAAAAAAAAGTGGGAAATTGAGCACGGAATTTGAGGATGCGGGAGCTTGCGGAAAGAGATGAGCAAACCGTAGGAGTCAATCACGGAAGGGGAGACGACGAAACAGGAAAGATGGAAGAAGAAGACGGAGCGGGTCCTCCCGTTACTCTTGTGTCAGAAACGCCGCAGAAGCCACTGCGTACGCACGCAGGTGGACGCGGCCATCCGAAGACGACTCCGGTCGCTGGAGTGCATGTCTTTCCCGGCTCCCATGTTGCCAGGGGGGACAAGATCATGGGTCGTCCCCAAGGTCAGTCGCTAGCACATCAGCTCTCGTCCTCATCCCCATGGTTCCTTCTCCTCTGGTGTTCTCCTTATTTTCTTTCTTGTTAGACTTCCCGTTGGCTGTATTTAGTCTTACGGGGAAAAAAGTGTGCAATCTTCGGTTCTCCCACCTCTCCTGTCTGCCTGGTCTCTTTATTTTGTATCTCCTTGAACCCCACATTTCTGTCTTCTATGCAGCTGGACATTGCAACCAGCTTGCTTGCATCTAAGGAATAGATAATCATTAAGCTTCTGCATGTATGGAATGAGGACATGCAAGCCAGTACCGCCTAAGCAGAGAACATTATGAGTTGGAGATCTGAAACTTGCAAGAAGATGTAAGGAAATTGGAGAATGTGTTGTGAAGCTTGCAAAACCTCGTGTGGAATTTGAAACAATTTGGCTTGACTGTATCAATGATCTGTTAGCATTTCAAAATGCATGAGCTGGAAACCGTATCTTGCAGCAGAATTTTTGTCTCAGACTGCACTGAAGAGGTGGAAATGGGTTTGTGAAAACAGGGGCAGTCACAACCACTGAAGATGCTGCAGGCCTCACAGACTTGCAGTCATTGGAGAGAACACCCATGGATGATGTAATGCAAGCCCCTCTTTTGCATGGAACACTTGAGCTGTGGCTATATGAGGCCAAGAACATGCCCAATATGGACTTGTTCTCAGAGAGGTGCCGCAGGTGCTTTTCCTGCTTGTCAGTTTGTAAGCCCCCCTTTGTAAAAGCCAAGGCGAAGGTGAAGAAACACTCTCATGGCCACCGGCCAAAAGGCATCACTAGTGATCCATATGCATATGTTGTGCTTGCTGGGGCAAAGGTGGCATCTACACGTTTAATCATAAATAATGCCAACCCCAGATGGAATGAGCATTTCCAGATCCCTGTTGCGCACTTCACAAATGAAATTCTGATTGTGATTAAAGATGAAGACATGGTGGGTGCACAACAGATTGGTGAAGTGCGGATACCAGCAGAGGAAGTGCTTAAGAAACAGGTTGTGGAGGGTTGGTATGATGTATTGAATACTTCTGGGAAGCTCTGTCACAAAGGTGCTAAGTTACACTTGAAGATCATACTCCATCCAATTGACAGAGATCCACTCTTCATTCATGGAGCTACTGCAGAGGGGAAGCATGTTTACGGCGTACCTAACACATATTTTCCCTGCCGCAAGGGCTGTAGGCTCACATTATATCAAGATGCTCATGTTTTTGATGGTGAGCTCCCAGATGTGATACTGGAGAATGGGGAAAAATTTGAACACAGGCGATGCTGGGAGGAAATGTGTACAGCTATCTTAGAGGCACGTTATATGGTGTACATTGCAGGATGGTCTGTCTATGTCAAAGTCAGATTGATTCGTGACAGTAGTCATCCTTCACATGATGGTGGAGATCTGACACTTGGAGAGCTTTTGAAGAGAAAAGCAGCAGAAGGAGTGCGTGTGCTAGTGTTGGCCTGGGATGACAAAACATCTCACAGTAACCCCTTCTTTAAGACTGTGAGCATATATCCCTGGAATATCTCTGTCATACACTACCAAGCAACAAAATCTTCATTAAATGTCTTGCTTTTAGGAAGTGGCTCTATGCTTACACTCTAGGATTTCATTTATGGCAATAGGTTGTACACCTTTTGAGGCATGCAGGAGGGATTGATGGGTGTACATGACGAAGACACAAAGAAGTTCTTCAAAAATTCTGGAGTTCGCTGTGTGCTGGCTCCACGTTATGCAGACAACAAGCTCAGTTGGTTCCAACAACAGGTGCACATCTTACATCCAACCATCTCTACATCCTTGACATCAAGAGGTGGACAAACTGCATGTCAAATTACATCATGTAGTATTTTATGTTGCTTGATCAAAACCTTGGAAGTGAAAGCCAATGTGTATTTTTTTTCTTTCCCTAATCAAGCAAGGTGGTTTATGAAGTTTCACAATGAACATGGATCATCAAAATTGTAGCTAATTGATTAATGATCCATATGATCTATTTTATTGATGTTTTCATTTTGTCAATATTATCAATGTGTACCTTCTTAGATCTCATGAAGCTTATAAACCGCAGGTAGTGGGAACTTTGTACACACACCATGAGAAAATGTTGATTGTGGATGCCCCAAGTCTAGGAGACCAGAGGATAGTTACCTCTTTTGTTGGTGGCCTAGATCTCTGTGATGGCCGTTGGGACACACCTACCCACTCCCTCTTTGCAACTCTCAAAACTTTTCACAAAAATGACTTCCATAACCCCACCTTCAGTGTAAGTTTTCCTAAGCACTTGTTATGATATGAGAATGCTTTTGTTTTTATTGCTTCTTCACTCTATGTCTTTTATGCTTCACCATTGGACCAATGTATAATTGATGTGACACTGGATTGGTGAGACTCAGGAGTGTTTATGAGTTTTGAGCAAGGTGGCAGATGGTTGCTCACTAAAACACTCTTTTGTTGTGCACACATAGTCTTGTCATTGGTCTTCTTGTGCATGCGGTTCAAGCTGTATCCCATGTTATGCAAAAATTTGGAGGTAACAGACTCTGTGCTGGGCCATGGCACAGGCAACGGTAGATGCGGGAGGTCCCAGAGAGCCATGGCATGACTTGCACTGCAAAATTGAGGGACCGGCAGCCTATGATGTCCTCACTCATTTTGAGCAGCGCTGGAGAAAGGATGCTCAGTGGCACAAGAATGAACTAATTAAAATCAATAGGATTCCAAGGATTTTGAGTCCATCAGCTAACGCCCCTCCTGAAGGAGATCCAAAGCTATATGTGACCAATGACAATGAACCAAGCACTTGCCATGCTCAGGTACTCCTCCATGGTTGACCACTTTGTGTCTTTTTTCATCTTCTCCCAAGACACGTGGTTGAGGTTGAGTATTTCACATAAAAACTCTCAGATTTCAAAGTTGACTCCAAGCAACATCATATGAGAATCTACCTATAGATCTCCTGAATTGCCTTATGACACATAGAAGATTTCACTCAAATTCTGAGAGCTTCAGCATAATTAAGTTCTGCATAATTTGAGCATTGTTCAAGTGTCATAAGGTTCTGGTCTACCATGTTGTCCTTTTGAGCCAAGTGTTGGAAATTCAGTTCATTGATTGCAGTATTCCAACTTGACCTAAATGTGAAACAGGTGTTTCGATCTGTAGATTCAGGATCTGTGAAGGGTTTCCCAAGGAACAATACAGGGGTTGAACGACAGGTAATGTTCTATTTCTACTGAATGCTTTTGATATATTGACAGTTTCAGGTTCCATTAGCAATTTCACAAGAAGTGGATCATGGAGATTTGAACAAGATCACTCTGACAATTAGACCTGCTAGAAATTCTTAGCAAAGAAGGATATTAAACTTTACTTACTAAGTCTCTGAAGTTATCTCAAGTTTCACGAGGAGATCACTGTCAAAGTTTCAGCAATTGAAAAGATTGTTTAGTACAGACTTGCTGTTTGTAATTTTTCATTGAGTGATGGACTTGAAACAGCATCTTGTCCGCAAGAAGAATATATCTGTAGACGTCAGCATCCAAATGGCTTATGTGAAAGCCATTCGTTCGGCCCAGCATTTCATCTATATTGAGAATCAATACTTCATTGGTTCCTCATACAATTGGCCTGACTACAAGAATGCTGGTATATGTACTCCAAGGCCTCCTCTCCCTCCTGTTCCTTAAACTATCCAAGATTTTATCCTTGCTTCTGAAATCTACATCATCGATTATATGTGATATCCATCTGGCAATACACAGTACACAGATGGGCTCATTCTTGTGACAAATTCTGCTTAGAAGTTGAACATTCAACTTATTTAACTAAGTCAGAATTCACCCCATAAAACCCATAAAAAATGTGGCCTGGCATTTAAAAGAGTGAATACTGGTGGAATGTGAGGATCACCTGACTTCAAGTACAACAATTGTTTTGAATGGAATTATGCCACAATTTCTTGGGGAGCATCTGAGGACTTCCTTCTTCCAAGGCCAAATGAGAAGGGTATTTGCAATTGATACACAGGTGCCAACCATGTTATACCAATGGAACTGGCATTGAAAGTGGCTGCAAAAATTCGGGATAGCCAGCGCTTTGCTGTGTATGTAGTAATCCCCATGTGGCCTGAAGGCATTCCTGCCACTGCTGCCCTGCAAGAAATCCTCTTCTTCCAGGTATTCTTCATCAAGAGTCAATCCTTTTATCCATTTCCAATTCTTACAGCTGTAGTCAGCATGACATGTATCTTCATGTCTGAAAGTCATGTGGGATGAATCTCAGATGCAAACAATGAAGATGATGTATGGTGTGATAGCGGCGGCATTGCGAGATGTTGGTCTGCTTGGAAAACGCCACCCTCGGGACTACTTGAACTTTTACTGTCTTGGCAATTGTGAACCAGAAAGCCCTATGGAAGTGGAGCCCACAAATCCACCTGATGTGAACTCTAAGCTTGTGAGTTGACCCTTTCAACCCTTCCTTCTGACTTGCAGTGTACTTCATAAATAGGGAACAATCCAACATTTGAGTTTTGGGTAAAATTGAATGTAACATAACAAGAGCACTTTTATCATGCCATTCTATCAACCATTCTTTAGTCATCTTACTAAAGACATGATGACTTTTGAAGGTTATGTTCGAATTGCGACGGTGGTCTTTGGAATTATCTCATATTCTGCAAACATCTCTCCCTGTCCCAAGAGTTACTACTAATTTATTCCAGCTTACAAACAAAGGTCTGCAGGAGATACAATCACATGGTCTTTCAATGTTGGGACAAATATGTTTCTCAACAAAGTGTGGCACAAGCAAGTGCAGACAGCCCAGTGAGGAATCAATTTATTAAAGAGGAGAGGATACCTTGATGCATGTCCAAACAATATAGCTTGGCTGTTATGTCAAATGTGTGTGGTGTGTTCACTTGCAGGGTTTAGTGCAGAGGCATCGGAGGTTCATGATATATGTGCATTCCAAGGGCATGATAGTGGATGATGAGTACATCATTTGTGGGTCTGCCAACATAAATCAACGTTCTATGGATGGATCCCGAGATACTGAGATTGCTACAGGGGGCTACCAACCACACTACACATGGGCCCATAAACTTGCTCATCCCTTTGGTCAAGTGAGCCTCTTCCTTAACATACTTAGCTGTCTAAATGCTCCCTGAGACTCCTAATCTAGTGTGATGAGAAGGCTCATGAAGTGTAATATTGTGAATTTTTGGCATTTTCTTAGTTCTTATAGTCTCAATGGGATAGTAGCACACTATGTTGGTTACATTGTGCCTGAATAATTTCTGCATCCATAGTGCAAAAGGTGAGAAGACATGAAGGAATCAAGAAATCTAACATGTATACAGCTCTTGACTGTTGGCAATGTTGCTTTGGCACAGATCTATGGGTTTCGTATGTCACTTTGGGCAGAACATTTGGGCCTACTGGAAGACCTGCTTAGGGACCCAGAAATGCTTGAATGTGTGCTGAGGGTGAATGAGATGGCCCAAGCAAACTGGGAGCAGTATGTGGCTGAGGAAGTCACTGATATGAAAGGACATCTCTTGCCATACCCCATTAAGGTGAATCTGAATGGCTGTATTGCGTCACTTCCTGGCTACCAAACATTTCCTGATATGGGTGGCAGCATCTTAGGTAGCAGTCAATATAACCTGCCTGATGGTTTGACAACCTAAGCTTCAATAAGGCAGGCTTGCAGCTTGTAGTCAGTATAGGAAAACTCTTCTAGATCATTGGGAGTAAATCAAAGACTTAGAACCTTGTACATAGATCAACTTTGATCTCAGTGGCCTTCCATGGGCTTACAAGTTGCTGCTCTGTTATAGAATATGTGAATTTTCAGAGCATTTTCTTGAAGGCACCAAAAGGGTTATGTATTGTGGGTTGTTAACTGGGGATCGTGCAAATAACAGACCTTTGCAGGGGAGTCTTAGGAGCTTTGAGCACAGACAGAATCTTGACCCAAAGAGGAAGATTCGTAACTATAGTATGCAGTTGATTGGTTGCCTTGTCAGAATCACAAAGTCTGGATGCATAGCAACTGATTCTCTCATCCTCCCTATGTGCAGGTAAGTGTATCCATTGTTTTAAACCATTTGACTTCGGAATCACATCTCTATGTTGTCTGAGGAGTCAGCATATTTCTCCATGGCTGTTGGGTGGGCAGCTCAACAACTTGGCTTCCCCTTTGATCATGGTTGATGCAAGGTATTGAATATCATGAGTTGAAATATGAAGTTGGGTTTGCAACATCCATGATCTTGGGTGGCAAGATGGCATTCTTTTCTAGGTTCTGTGAATGTACTGAAATTGATTTTGTTGTATATTCTATAGACTAGGCTACTTGAAACTCTTTGTGACTTTGTTTGGGGAGTTCTGCCTGTTGATTTCTAGCAAATCATTCTGATGACGTGTGTTGTATTTCTAATGTAATATATGGTTCACCATGGAAACCAACATCTAGAGCCAGAGAACAAATGTGAGTTGGCATGTCATGTAATGGTACTGTAGGAGAATAGTCGAGTCTGATGAAGAATGTACAAGAAAGTTTGTTCATCATAGTTGACTATGGAGCTATCTAGGTTTGCAGGTGCTAAATTATCTCCATGACATTAGAGACATTGGAAATGGGTAACTGCAGCCAGAGATAGTTAAAGTACTAATACAGCTACCATTGATTGAAATTGAATAACATATTAAGCAACTAAAAGGTTGGAATATAATATGATGTAGGGGTAGTTGTAAGTAAGGTGGTTTGGTTTTTGCATTACATCGGACTTTTTACAGAAAGCATTTTATTTAAATGTTGCAATCAAATGATAAAATCATAAATGTGATTTTTTAATAAAAATAAAAATTGTCAATTTGAATATAACAATGAATTTTTAATAATAATATATAGTAATGAACTCTTAAAGTGGATCTGTGGTTTTAATTTTACATGAATATTCAAATATGTTTTTTCATATTATTTTATTTCAACAAATAATAATGAATTATTGAACATCATATTTGAATTTGAATTTGAATTTTTTTAATTTCAACCATTGTTGGCTAGATTGATTTTTTCTCTAACATGTACGACAAAATATTGTTTAATTAGGCTTTTGTTTATTTGAACTTTGTTAGTTTATTAATCAACATAAATTCATATTTAATATTATTTTTAAAAATTAATCTTAATGTTGAAATATGAACTTTTGAGAATATTGCATTCACCAAAAATGAGTTGCTTTTATGTAGAAATCAAATGGTAGAATCCTTTTTTTTTTCACTATGCATTTGAAAATAGTTATAACTTGTGTTGTTTATTATGAGTGTAGAGACTTAAGTTTCAGGAAACCTTAAATAGTAGTAAAAGATGGATAACATTGTTATACCTTGTGCAATCATGGAGATAAATATATTTTCACAGCATGCTACATATAAATTGAGTATGTGATGAAACCAAATGACCATTCTACACTTGGTGAATTATTTGCCAAGAAATCCCCTTACCAAGGGATGTTTGATAAATAGATCTCAACATGGATGTGATGCACTATTTGGGGTGATGTTATGTCATTTGTTTTATGTATGTGGACATTGACAGTTGTAGGCACCAATGTTATAGTGCACAATAAATTTTGAAGGTTTTATTGTGTTTCAATGGTTAAGTCTTGGTTACATTATATAAATTAATATAAGTTAACTTGGGGTTAATTATGGTGTGAACATAGTTTCAAATATTGAAGGGATAAACCCCTAAGTGGGGTGCTTCAATCTAATTTTAAAAATTTGAAATCACACCAATTTCTTATCTTGTGTTACACTTGTTTTTCAAGATTTTATACAAATTGATCTTCTACAAACTTCTACCAATTTTTTATTTTTTTATTTTTATTTTTTTTCATGAAGTTTTTGTTAGTTTTGTCACTAGGAAAAATGTTTCAATGACTAAAAATAAGTTGCAACCAATGTTTACAATTTGAAACAAAAATTTCATTAGTTGCATAAATGAAGTCACACTCCACATTTAGTTGCAAATGATAACATATAACATGATGTCATCACATTCCATACGAATGATATATATGGTCAACATATACATTTTCATTCATTGATCATACATATAGAAATCGCATTTAGTCCCCATTATTTGCATTTATGTTATAACCAATTACAAAATGTCATGTGACTTAAAAATATATTTTTAAAAATTTATGTTTTGAAAAGTTTAAATAACAAATCCTCATCATTTATTAGATTATTTTAGATCATGACACATTTCCACGTGGTGTATTGATAGTTGAATTTTGGAAAAAATCAATTTAAATCAATATCTAGGTAGGTAAGTAAGTAGTACTAAGTAAGTAGGTGGGTAAGTAAAATTAAATAGGTATGTAATATAAAGGGTAAATATGTCAATATGTTTATTTTGTTTGGGGTTTAACCTTGCACGTTAAACTTTTTTGATTGGCTCATTTCAAATGACACATGTTTTTAATATGAAAATGTAAACCAAAGAAAATTTCTTAAATTAATATTACATTTTTACAAGATGACAAAAATCAAATTTATTTTTGCCATATTAACCAATCAAAATCAAAAATACTTGTTCCCTACTTTTCTTATATCAAAAATTTTCAAATTTTTTATTCAATTTAATACAAACCCAATGGAAAGCACCATTCAAAATGAGATTTAAGTAAAACTTGAATTTACTTTCTTGTGTTTTCATGAAAAGATGTCTCTTTTTAAACTTGATATTTTTCGCCAACTTTTCTTATAGAAAATACCATGCATTCCCTAGATTTAAATAATTACTAAATTTATTATTAATTTAATTTAAATAAATATTAGAATAATACATAATTTTTTGATAGGTATATTGTAATTTTAATTAGTTAATTAGTAAAAATTAACTATTAATTATAAATATTAATTAACTAATTAACATGTAGTGAATAGTAGTTATTATTTATAATAAATATACTAAGTTGCCTAGATGCCCATCTACATAATTTGTTTATTCAATATTTAATTTAGTTTATCTCCTTATGCGTGTATGTATCTATTTTTGTCTACTTAACTATTTAACTATTTATGTATCAACTTGCTTAGTTTACTTATCCAACCTACAACATATGCAAAATGTGTACTTAATATGTTTAAATATAACATAATTAAACACACAAATAAATATATATATTTAATATATTTCAAAACACCTTTACATACATCTAATATATAGGTATATCACATTAAAGTAACCAAGTTGTGAATATTTTTGTAACTAATTGAATATAGATGTTTCTTTTCAAACGAAAAACTTTAAAATATAATCAATATAGAAAAATGAAAAATCTAATAATTATAAACTGATTGCACCATAGTCATAAGAAAAATAATAAATTGAAAAGAATGGTGATTAGCGATAAAAGTGATAAAACATAATTACAAATAAAATATAATTACATATAATCACAAATTGAATGGTTGCATAATATAAGGTTTTTTTAATGTATATTTTTAAATAAGATTCAGACATATTCATAATGAAGTTTTTTGGAAATTTCTAATCATTATAGTTTATTATCCATGTAACTTTTTGGCCCATGGACTAATGAACTTTGTGCCCACCTTCCAAAAACATTTTTCTTTTAAATGGAGAAAAAATCATGACAAAAATTTATAAAAGAATCATGTTTTTTTGGGTTCATAGTAACACAAATGTTCAACCCATTTCTAAAAAAAATTATAATTTTATTTTTGGGTCTTGCTACCAAGCCCCCTCAAATGGGTGGGCTTGACAAGCTCATTAAACCATGAGACATATTGCACTTAATTTCAATTTTTCATTCATTTACATCTCCTTGGTCCTTTGGTTCATTAGGCTTTTGTAAAATGAACTTGAACCTTAAAATGGCTTTTCTCCCAATCATGGACTTTTGTATTTTGAAAAACAAAGGCTTTCAAGCTCTTGTGTAAAAGGGTTCTTATCCAAATCCAAAACTAATTTCTCACCTTATCCTACCATATTTAAGAGTGAAACTTATTTTATAGAGATAGAAAAATGCTTTCCTTAGTGTGTGATGTGATTGAACAAAATAGGACAACCATTGGCAAGACAAGAAATCACTTACCACATCTATGGATTGGACACCATTTATTGGAACACAAGATGACTCACTCCCTTTCCTCTTAATATTGTCAAGTTACAAAAGTTTGACCCATCGTGGATTGCATGAATGCGTACTTGATCAAAGAACAAAATTATCGTTCATTTAAGCCTCATAATATCTTTTGTAATTTATCAATTAACGTACTATCCTGGATAAAACAACCCCTTATCCTACCCTAAAACAAGTTGCTCATTGTTTTGCAGACAGAAAGTGTAATTTGCAAGCCAAAACCAAATAACAATGCTAAGAAATTGTCATAGAAGCTTAAATCACAAGATTCATACTACCTATTATATGTCATGGACTCAATGTGGGTATTAAAATGTGATTCATGAATTCAATTAGTTGTAGGTACACCAAAGGTTTATTTTAAGTTTCTAAAAGGATGGAATAATTTATTGCATGATCCCCAGAAAGAAAAAGTTTCGCAAATTTGGACTCTCCATGATAAAATTTACCTCACTTTCCATTTGCTCAACCTAGATGCGATTTATAAGGGTACAAACTTTGGGCAAAGAATATGCAATACATAGTGAATATGCAATGTTAGGACAGTTATGTGCAAGTGGCATGTTTAGCTTATGCGGTATATGAAATTGTTCTTTAGAGTTTAGCAAGTGATGATTTATCACAAGTCTTTTCTTTGGGTCAGACTCATATCTACATATTCTTAGGGTTCTCAATCTTGAGAGCTCTATTGATAAAAGGGTGACCTCGAGGTTCAAAATGAAGTGTGAGCATGCAAGGATTACGGCAATTAGACAAGAAAGAATATGAAATTCCTATTACAAATTGTATGACAATTTGTATTTTGTTTTTGGCAAAATTTTGCTATATGGCAACAAAAAAAATCCCCTTCGAAGTGTACAAAGGGAGTTTTTGGGAGAAATGCACCACAAAAAAGTCTTCATATTTTTCGGGGAAAAATGTCAGAAGTCGACATATTTAGAGAATGAGTTCTGGAGGTGGAGGTCGCTAGAAGAATGCAAGATTCTCTACAGCATTTCTACTTTCCTGTCTGTCCTCTAGCCAAGTTTGGCTCATTCCTCTTCCAGATAATTGCCAGTCCACGTACTTCGACTCGACAAAATAAAACCTGCTGACAATACGAAAGAAAAATTCATGTATGGCAATAGGCATAAGAGGTGTAGCATGAGATCCTCTTGTGAGGTCCAAGGAAAATGTAATGAAGGACTTTAAGTTTTTGAAAATACCAAATCTTCCAAAGAGGAATGGGCCTTGGTTTGTTTATTAAAATGGGCACAATGCTTTGTGATGCAAGGTTACAAAAGGGCTTAATGTTGGTTTGCCAAAACCCACCTTTGTAAGAATGAACTGAATTATCTTGAAATCCAAGTTATAAAAAAGAAAAAGAAAAAAAATCTCCTTTTGTAGAAATTTCCAAGTTTTATTTATTTTCAAAAAACATTTACATCCAATAAAGTAGTAATTAAATTTTGAATTTTAGAATTGACAGGAGAGAGTAGAAATAATCCCAATTGATAGACAGCCAAAGCAATTGTTTCAAGCTTCACCTAAACAAAAGAATTATTAGATTAGTTTTTGTTTCCACAATTTTGTCATGTAGCCAAAGTGGGTATCATCTATAGGAAAATTTAGTCAGGATTAGCTACAGATTGAATATGAATTATTGTTTTTTGAAACATCCTTTATATTTTTGGCTACCGCCTATTTGAACCATGTAAAGAAATCTGGCAGTTTTTCTTAAAATTTGGTCAAAAGCCAATTATTGAAATTTTTAAAAAAAAACTTTGATTCTAGTATCTTAAAAATTTTAATTGAATCTCTTTTTGGCTATATTGCCAGCAAAAAAAAGGCTGCACCTAAGCAAGGAAAAATCCAAAAAAAGAAAATCCTTTCGGGAATTGTATTAAAACCCATAAGGAACGCTGGAATTTTCATGGGAACAGATAACAATTACAATTTGGGTAGCTAATAAGAAGATTTGACAGTGTTCCCACCCAAATGATGGTCCAACCAATGCTTGCAATTTGTATGCCACGTGGCCAGAAGCCTATCCGACACACGTGTGCACCGCTAAGCATTTTGGTAAGATTCTCCACCTGGGCACCACGTCCTAATTTTCGGGACCTGGACTTAGTCTCTCGACAGTGGTCTTTTCTCTCATTATTGGGACCCGAGCCTACTACACCCATTGCCAGCCCCTTTTAGTCTAGGCCAGGTCCCGGAATCGTGACAGGATCTCAACCGGGATCTCAACTGGCAGAAACTCCCCCTTCTGTGTTATCTGCATTCTTCTCTCGCGGCCTTTCTTGCTCCTCTTTTCGCGTTGTTTCGTGTTTTACGGTTTGTTGATTTGCCGCTCTCTCTTTCTTTCTCTCTCTCTCACACTCTCTGTCATGCTTCAGTATTATAGCAATTTTCTCTCTTAGTACAGTTCTTTCTCTGTGTGAGCTTTGCAGATTCTCCTTGCTCTGCCCTTTTTTTGGGGGGGTCGAGCTGTAAAGCGACTTCTTTTGGTCAAGGAACTTTCATCTTTTTATTGAGCGCAATATTTCTTATGTTCGTGAACATTTTGTTTGTTGGTCTACAAAATAAGCTTTGAAGAGTTTGCAGATTGTCGCGTTGTTCGCGTTTGTTGATTTTGCGTCTCCTACACACACTCTCTCTCTCTCTCTTTCGTATGCTTTAGTGTCATAGTGATGTTCTTCCTCATTAGTGTTCTTTCTTTGTTTGAGCTTTGCAGATCCTATTCTCCTTGCTCTGTTTTTTTTTTTCTTCATTTAAAAATATTGGACTTTTTTTTGGGTCAACTTTCATCTATTTTATCGAACACAAGCTTTCTTAAATTAGTGAGCATTTTGTTTGTCGGTCTGTGGATTGAGTTTTAAAGAATTTGCAAATTGTCGCGTTGGTCGTGGTTGTTGATTTTGCCTCATACACACACACGCACTCTCTCTCTCTCTCTCATGCTTTATTGTTATTATAGTGATGTTCTTGCTAAGTATTGTTCTTTCTTTGTTTATTAAGCTTTGCAGTTCCTAATCTACTTGCTCTGCTTTTTTTCTTTAAAAAGCTTTTTTTGGGGGGTCAAGCTTTCATTTTTTTATCGAGCACAAATTTTCATAGATTCATGAACAATTTATGTATTGAATTTTAAGAGTTTGCAGATTGTCGATTCCGCAAAAACTTAACGCGGGTTTTTCTGTCTCTCAGTATTCTGATGTCATTTGTGCCGGCGGCCGTCGCCGTTGTTAGCGCCGTCTGGAATTCATCAGACACGTGTTTATAGTCGGTTATCTCTCAAGGCGTCGTCCTCCAGAGCTCTTTTATCAGCCTTGCTTCAAGCTGTTGCGCTGGCGTTGCTTCAGTATGAGGAGGGGAAGAAAAATTCCCATGTCACGACACTGAATCCCTAGTAGGTTTTGTTAGCAGAAATATCCGAAAAGGAGATGCCTTAAAGTTAGGAAATTTCTTTTCTCGAAAGAGAAAACAAAATTTTCAGTCATGGTGAGGGATGCGAGCTTGGTGAAGAAGGTATGGCAATGGTGTGGGAAGCTGAAATATCGGGGAGGCGGTGACGCGTTGTCTCGTTCGCCAAGTAGTCATGCGAACGATAGTTTTCAGAGCGAGTTCTTACCGGCACTGGGGACCAATGTTAGCAGCACAAAACTCATCAACAACAAATATGTCATCTCTCCTTACAATCCTTACTACAGGTAAATGCATTCTCTTAGCTCTTGGACATTAGCAAGTTTTCTCCAGGTCTTTTCTTCAAATGTGGTCACTGGAAGAGAAAAATCTGTAGGTGTTTGGTGTTTACCAAGATCCATGCTTTTTGCTCACTGAAATTGGAAGAACTGGTTTGCTTCTTTTGTTTGTGGTGAGGGCAGGTGGTGGGAAACTTGGTTGATAGTGTTGGTGGGCTACTCGGCTTGGGTCTCCCCTTTTGAGTTTGGTTTTATAGAGAATCCACAGGGTGCCCTTCTGGCTGCTGACTATGCAGTAAATGCCTTCTTTGGGATCGATATCGTTCTCACATTTTTTGTTGCATATCTTGACAAGAGATCGTTTGTGATGGTTGACAGTTTGAAGATAATTGCATTCCAGTAAGTAGTCATACTCCAGACCCTGGAAAAAAAAGTATGTTGGTGCAACTTCCGTTGTCAGATTAGTTGAATTGATTCTGAGTGAGATTTTTCATCTGGGGGTTCTAGGTACATAAAAACATGGCTAATACTGGATGTAGCCTCCACTGTGCCTTTCGCTGGCGTAGCATGGATACTCACAGGGCACGAAGGGAAAGGCCTGACCTATGGCTTTCTCAATATGCTGCGACTATGGCGATTACGAAGAGCAAGTGCTCTTTTTGCCAGGTGACCATCAAGCACTTGACTGTTCCAGGTTGAATTTGCCTGTGGACCATATATACTGCACAAGTTTCCGATGAATCTGTACACTAGCATCAAAATGAGCCCAAGATTTGTTTTCTCATTGTCTAGTATCATGAGCTGTGAAATTGACACTGGACACTAGACCAATTGACTGTGTGAGTATTCTGTGCAGAATGGAGAAGGATGTGAGATTCAGTTATTTTTGGGTCCGCTGTGTCAAGTTATTTCTTGTGAGTGATCTCTCATGTCAACCAGTGTATCTTGTAGCAGGTGCTGTGTTGGGAAACTTCTTATCAGAAATTTCATATTGGAAAATGCAAGAAGATCCATAGTTGGATGGAAGAAAATTGATGTCCTTGTTACTTGTTGCAGGTGACAATATTTGTGTGTCATTGCGCAGCCTGCT
This sequence comes from Sphagnum tenellum, assembly GCA_963921925.1. Classification (NCBI taxonomy): domain Eukaryota; kingdom Viridiplantae; phylum Streptophyta; class Sphagnopsida; order Sphagnales; family Sphagnaceae; genus Sphagnum; species Sphagnum tenellum. Next base: position 25,553,337 of record OY998143.1, read on the forward strand.
TTTATTATTTGCTGGCTGTCACATATCCAGAGTCTAAATCTAGTGAGACATGGTTGGGATCAATACTTCCTGACTTCAGACAAGAAAATCTTTGGACACTCTACATCACCAGCATCTATTGGTCCATCACCACCCTCACTACTGTGGGCTATGGAGATCTCCATCCAGTCAATGAACGTGAAATGATCTTTGACAGCTTCTTTATGCTTTTAAATCTGGCTCTTACAGCCTATATTATTGGCAATATGACCATCCTCATCACTCGTATCACCCACCGCACTCGACAATATGTAAGTGTTCCCTCTCTCGTAAGCTGTTTTCTTTTCTTTTTGCTGGACCATTTTCTTGGTTTTTACTTTTCATAGTCTTTCTCTCTGTCATAAGTGGTGTAGCCTTCCATGAAATGCTTTCAAACTCATGTCTGTTGGTTTCTCTGCAGCCGGTTTGTTCTTATACTTCTGTTCTGTCTCATCAGCACACTGGCTCTGCAGTTTTTGTCCCTGTTTTATTTTCTGATCATTGTAGAGCGTTTTTCCTTCATCTTCCATTGCTTTTGTTTCACAAGTCAGTGTTTGGATTTCGCCAATCACTCTGAATCTATTTTCCTTCAGCTTCCATTTCTTTTGTTTCCCAATTCATCTTTCAGATTTCACTGATCATTCTAGAGTGCTTTCCTTCATCTTCCATTTCTTTTGTTTCCCAAGTCAACCTTGGTAGTATATAGTGAAAAAAGTAGAGCCGGTATGTTGGAGGACATTGAATGTTGACTGTTTACTTGAGGTGGTTAAAGCAGTTGTGAAATGCTAAATAGCTCATAATCTTGTTGCTGCATCTTAGACCTTGTGCAAGCCTTTGTCCCTGTGCCTGTTTGTGTATGATGGCAAGTTATAAAGCCCAAGCTTGTCTGCAGGAAGATCTGGATCATCTTTGCACAACAAGTTGATGCTTGTATGAATATTCTCTAGTCGAAAGTTTGCACAATCTATTAGATCACGTAAGTTAGACTACTGGAGTGAGTCTCTCCTGTTCCTTTCCCACTCCCTCTGCTTTTCTCTAGTTCTTCTTGCTCTGTTCAAACTGGCTCCAAGGCTATGCCAAGCAGTAGGGAGAAGGTCTTTCCACTTGCTTTCTACTTTGGGCTCTTGGCATGCTAGAAGTTGCTTCCTCCATTGTCTCATATCACTTTCTTGGGTGCAAAAAATATGATTGCTTATCCAGTGTTTTTTCTGGGCTGCCAGCGAGATTCAGTACAAGCAGTTACAAAATTTGCGAAGAGGAATCGACTGCCACCAAAAATGCAAGAACAGATGCTGGCGCACATGCGCCTAAAATTCAAATCAGAGAGCCTTGAACAATATGAAACAGTGGCTTCCCTTCCAAAGGCCCTCCGTGCAAACATCTCCCATCACTTGTTCCTCTCCACTGTTCAGCAAGTCTATCTTTTTCAGGGCACGTCATATAATTTTCTGTGTCAACTGGTCAGTTTGGAATCACCTCTTCTTTGATGAAAATCCATTAGTTTAAGTAATGCCTTGACTGACTCTCACGGGAGGAGCAGACCAGAGATTATGCTCAAGTTCAAGTTGTGTAATTGAGAAAGGCATATATTATTAATGATGCATGTGGTATGGGAAAGGTGACAGAAATGAAGGCTGAATTCTTTCCACCTCGAGAAGACATCATTCTGTTCAATGAAGCTCCCTCTGTGTTCTACATTCTGGTTTCAGGCAGTGCAGTACGTTTCTCATTCCAATAGAAGCCTTCAAGAAATACTTTTGTGCATAGAAGCTCTGAAGAAGCTCCAGCATGGCTTGGGAAAAGATTGGAGGACCATAGGGGAATAATATATGTTCTGTGTGTGTGAAATATTTTATTAACTTAAAGCAGGGGGATGAATTTCTGACACATAGTTTAGTAATTTCATTTCTTGCTACATTTTGCCATGGAGTGGTGTTGCTGGCTTGTAAGGAAAGATGGAACCTGTAAAACAGAAAATCCAAAGTGAGCTTCAGTTGCTGGTGTTGATGAAGTTTTGGGGTTATGTTTTCAGGAGGTGCTGGTACAAAAGGATGCATCTGAGCAGGCAAGTTGCTTCCTTTTCATATACAAAAAACTGTTTTGAATTTTCACGTCAGACCCATCTGGCATCTGTACAAGTAACATTGAGATCACATGACCATGCTCACAAAAAAATTTCATTAATTTAGAAAATTTCTCCACAATGATGTGTTTCTGGAGCCTGATATGTGTTTCTTGATTCCATGGGCAGTTTTTGACGACAGTTCATTCAGGGGATGTAGTAGGGGACATTGGTGTGCTCTGTTACATTCCTCAGCCTTTTACAGTGCGGACTCGTAAATTGTCACAAGTGTTGCGGCTAGACCGCACTGTGTTCATGAGCATTGTCCAATCTTTTCCTGAAGATGGGAAACGAATAGTTGACAATCTCCTTCAGGTCTGAAATTTTCTTCCTTGTGTCATCACTTGGTTCATTCCAGAGGCTTATCCATGTGCCCTTCCAAAGATTTCTGCTCCAGAGATTGTATCTGCTTGTTTATGGATCTTTTAAGACAACTAACTTCCTGAGGGAAACTATATCCTGGTGGATTTTTAGCTTTTGACAAACAGTCTATGCCCTCTTTAAAATGTGGAAACTGAGGCATTTCAAAAAGAACTATGAGAAGTTTGAACCTTCAAAGGAAGTAGATCAGGTAATTGTTCTTTGCCTGATTAACTGCAGCATCTACGAGAGTCAGACGATCCATGCTTTGTGGAGCTCTCTTCAGAAATAGAGTCATTACTCGGCCAAGGTGGGGTTGACATGACTGTCAGTTTGTGCACTGTTGCTGCAAGTGGAAATCATAAGCTTATGGAGCAACTATTGAGTCAAGGGGCTAATCCCAACACAACAGATTACAGTGGCCGTACGCCCCTGGTAGGGAATTTGAGCTAAACATTGATGCTAGGAAGTACTATGCAGTTTTCTGGTTTTTTGATAGGCTCATTTATGATCATTGGTTGACACATGATGCATTCAAAACAATCACAAAGTTTTGATTGGCTGGAGCTGTAATGTTAGGTGTGTATGTACACATGATGTATCTCTATATGCATATTGTGTCTCTGAACATAGTCTGTGCTGCTGCTTTTCATAGAATTAGTTTGCAAAATTTGGTGCTGAGTTCTCTATTGGGAAGCAGGTTATTGCAGCAGCACTGGGTCATTATGGGTGTGTTTCATTGCTTTTGGATCATGGGGCAGATATTAACAGTGCAGGTATGTCAAGAAAAGTACTGCAGATAAAAACCATAGTTCCACTTAAAATAACTGTTTCAAAGTTTGGGATTGATATGTTTGAGGCTTTCTGGATCTCAACATAACATAATAGACAATCATAATAGCTTTGATCAAGAAATATATGGAGTTTGTCAACTTGCAAACTGTGCAAATGCCAGTGTTGTTCAATTTCAAGAAACATGCAGAGTAAATATTTGATGGCCTCTTTGGCAGAAGTTAAAGGATGTTCTGAGTTGTTGTTCCCCTTGAAATTGGGACAAATCCCATGCTGTTTAACAAAAGGCTAGAGGAAGCATCAGATTTTCCTGGTGACTGTTCTCTGTCTCGATGTTTACACAGCTGGTTACACAACAACCATAGGAATAAACCCCGTACAGAGATTGCGAAATCTTCTTTGTAGGGAGGAACATCAGCCAGTAAACTGGAAAGCATATGAAATGAGAGCAACTTTAATAATCATGAGTCCACATGCATGTATACTGCAGGTGTTAATGAAAGAGTTCAATTGCCTCCTAAGAACCTGACTACATAAGCATGATAGGTGTTGGACTCCACTCCACTGAGTGTGGGAAAATTTTGCAGATGTGGATGGACGGGTCCCTTTGATAGAGGCACTTATTACAAGACATTTGGAGATTGCAACAATGTTGTGGGAGAGAGGGGCTCAATTGACAGCAGGGGATATTGGGAGGTTTTTGTGCACTGCTGCTCAAGATGACAATCTTGAGCTTCTACAAGATTTTCTGGATTTTGATGCAGACATTAATGAAGCAGACAGCAATGGGTCAACTGCCCTGCATTCTGCAGTTGCAGAGGCTCACATCCATACTGCAAAATTCCTTGTCTCCCATGGTGCTAATATGAGGAAGGCTGATAATAGGGGTCTTACACCTCTTGATCTTGCTTGTCAGCTCAACAACCAAGAAATAATTGCTGTTCTGAAGGCTGTGGACAAACCAGATTCAGAAGACCATGAACAGCCACAACATCAAAAATCTTCCAAATGGCTGAGTGGCGGAGGAACATCAGCATACAATAGTGCACAAGTAAGGCTTGAAACCATCATTCACTGGTCTGGGGTGTAGGATTCTATTTGGTTGTGTTTTGTGCCTACCCTGGATTGTGTGCACCTCTTCATGTGGTGTGCATGAAGGCTCTTTTTCAGATAAAACTGAGTTGCAACTCTCCATGGATATCAGTCTCTTGGTACACACCCCATTCTAATCTCTCACATCATTCTGGATTTGAAGGGGTCTGTATCAGGAGAGTTACGTACAAGGAACTCACCAGGAATCACAACTCTAATGCAATCTCGTGCATCCCATGGTCACATCTCAGCTTTTCTTGGACAGAAGGCTCTCAAGCAGCTTAGTACCAACCTTTCCAGTTTTGGAGGTCGCACTGGAAAGGAGGCTCACACAAATGTTTCTGCTAGGCGTGTCACTATCCATCCATTTCATCCAAACAGCAAGGAAGCCTTTTCTCATGGTGGAAAGTTGATTCTCCTGCCAAGCTCTTTGGAAGAGCTTCTTGTTGTTGCAGGTATGTTGTCAAGAAGGTTCTTGATAAGTTGAAAGAAATTCATAAGGAATATTGAACATATTTTTAGGTGTCTTTTTGTATATGTGAGGTGATCTCTCTCTAAGGATGTTCAGCAGTTCTCTTAGCATTCTTGTGCTACTTGATTTGATCCTAAACTGCAGCTTGGTAGGACTTGTTTAGTGGTTTATGCCAAAGCTATTGCTATTCAATGTATTTCTCATCCATGTTATGAGCAGGTTGACTCCTTAGGTTGGTCATATACAAGAGCAGATGTCCATTTTTGAACTCTGATCTAGACTCCTCGTTTGGGATTATTGTGTGCAGAGGGGAAGTTTGACAACAATCCAACAACAGTTTTGAGCAAAAATGGTGCAACTATTGATGATATACTTGTTGTGCAAGATGAAGACCACCTTTACATTGTCAATGACCAACAAGTCAACTCTGCACCTCAAGGTTTCAACCCCACTCCAGTCAAAACCTCTCTTCTCAGTTGTCCTTCTGTATTTCTAATCTTGTGGCAGTTCCTCTCACTTTCTTTCACAGTTCTAACTTCATATGGTTGGATACATGGCAAGTAAACTAGATTCAGTTGCTGGGAACAAGAATGATCTCAATCAATCCAGATAAGCCTCAGCTTGTAAGGTCAGAAGATATTTTTGTTGGCCCCACTTATATTCTGCAAATCTCCACTGGTATAGAAATGTCCATTCCTGCAGGGATTGCACTATAGCAATTCAAAGTTAGTGATTATCCTTGCCTGAACTGATTTTCAGATACACACAAATATGGACTAGACCCAAATTGTGTACCTGTGCTAGTCAAACCCTATGAACAATTGTAAACATGAGAGAGGATACTTTGACTGTTGGTGCTTTGTGCCATTCATCAAGAACGGGACCTTTGCACATTGCAGGCCAGCTAAAAATGCTGGCCTTGCTGGAATGGGATCTTCAACCAGATTTCACATGCAGTTGCATGTTTGCTTTCATAAAGGTGATCAGGGACACCTGAAGTGATGTTCTGTAGCAAGGTCTTGCCAGTATAGACCATGATGTTGGTTGCCTCTCAGATCCTCAGTGCTCTTCCTCAACTCTTGCATGTCCAAAGCAGCCAGGAGGTGCTGGCAAGGTCTTTCAAGTATAGTATAACCAGATGACTGCCCCTTTAGGAGGCCATTCATCCTTGGGATTGTTTAATTAGATTGCAGTAGTTCTAGCTCCAAATCTACTCTTCCTTGCACTTTCTTCCCATGAGCTCCCTGATGCAACTTGTGATGCTCATCATCTCTCTTCCCTATGTTTCCTTCTGTTCTTTTTCCTTTTTCCTCTTTTGGGTTTCCTGACTGGTCTGCTTAGACACCTTCATGCAGCTCCACCATCTCTGGAACATTTTTACTGCTTTTTCTTGATGCCTCATTGATTGAATTTTTTATCTCAGAATTTCTCCTCTTCTATCTCAGTAGAGCATTTGCATTCACAGAAATGAATTTTCCAAAATATATTTACCAAGTGTTTGTTTGCTTGTTCAGGGGATGTGACAGAGATAATATCCAACTTGCAGGCAGTAATTAATGCTCTGGTGAACATGAGGAATTGACATTGATATTGTTTTATCCTCCTATTTATCACAATTTTTTTCAGCATGGTTTTAATGTCAACTGAGACAAAGAAACTGACAGGTAAATTGTATCTCATTGTAGCAAGTATTGGTGCATTTGGTTTTTCCTTGTAAGCAAGAGTGTGAAGGAGTGAAAGGAATGCCAAGGATTGCATGTGATGCAATTTGAGACTTTTTCCAGAAATTTCTGCAACCTGTCTTCCCAGAAGGGTGAGGTTGTGGTCTAGTAAAAGATAGGAATGGTTCACATGTAGTTGGAGATAAAAATGTGTGTGCTGTAGAGACATTCAAGATGTTTAGCAAGATACATATTTGGGTTCACCCTGTCTTATCATGGTTTACGCTACTAAATGTGTTTAGAGTCTATGATACTGTCCTTGTGCAGTAGTCATGCAGTTGTTGAAAGAATTGCTCATCACTTTTTGTGGAAAATGTATTAGTACTTCACCAAATGAAATTTGATCATGATAAGCTTCTAGAAGAGACAGGTTTGATTGTTCAAAATGGAAGGTTCAACACACAATTTAGAGGAAAGTTCAATTCAGTTGATATGCTTTAACATACACATTAGCATATCAGAGTATCATCCTTTTATGACAGGTACTTGCATCATTGGCTTTTCAATTGGTTATGTGGTAACGGTAGGGATTTGTGCTCATGTCAGTGTGTGACTAGATTGGTACTCTGTGTTGTGTCACAAAGAGAGTTGAGCATGCAACAACAGGACCAAGAGCTCAGAGAGTTTTCTTGCATATCACTTTTTTTTTTTTGGTAATAGAGGACTATCTTTTCAGCCACCATCAAGTTGCTGCAATTAGAATCTAGCCACTTCCTTTTATTCATGTCAATGAGGACAGAATAAGGGTGCAAACATTGATCCATTTATACAGCATCTTGAGAGGGAGCCACAGTGTACTTCCAGGGCTGAACTTCCAGCCACCTTTTCCAGCTTCATTACTGATTGAAATGGAAGTATGCAGCAACATTTGGAACTATGCTTCCACCATCACAGTACAAGTGCAGCATCTGGCTTTCAGCACATTAAGGAAAAATCAATGTGCAACCATATCAACCCACAACCTCAGCACTCTGTGATTGATGTGTGGCCACAATACAGTTCTACAACCTGGCTTTCCAACCATCCAGCAGCAAATGGTTAAGAGTTTTCTCATCAGTTGGAAGTAGGGAGAAATCAGGAAGTTCTGACACAGTTTGTTTTTGAGGAATTTGGTTCTTCCACCTTTGACTGAATGTTCTGCTCCTTGTCCAGACTCATTCTGAATGGGAGCAGGCATTTTCACAACTGGGGAAATCAAGGCTTGCAACAAAAGTTCTTACAATTCATGGATGTGCAGCCCCAACTCCCACCCTCCAAAAATAAACCAAGGTTAGATTTTGAGCAGAAAGTGCTCTGGATACACATAGGAAATGCCATTGAAATATATAGCTTTGATCAAAATGACTATTTGTTTTATCAACTTAATTTTCATCTCAATATAACTTTCCAACAATCTCTTTCATTAAAGCAAGTTGCTCTCTCTAAACTTTAGTTGCAACTTGCTTGATTTACAGCAGTCTCTTCATTCTGTGTATGAGTTTTGAGTGGTTGTTATCAAGTTAAGGAGCCTTCTATGGGCCAAATTATGACTATATTCTTCAAAGGGATTTAGAGTTTATAGATCTCTGGTTGTAGAGATCATTACTATGTCATAATGTCATTAGCAATTCAACCTACCATGAATATTTCAGTCAAATTTCCAAGCAAATTTTCAGCTAGTTGCTTTTATCCAGACAGCCTTTTTCCCAACATCTCTAGATCAACAGAAATTGTCCATTCCTGTGTTACACAGTGAAGTCACATGTGAAAACATTAGAAAGATCATGTGACCTGAAATTAGCATTAACTTTTATCCAGTTGCTTATTAGCTCTCAACAAGAAAAGGATTTTGATCAGATCCTGAAAAGCTTGGAAAGTTCTAGTTAATTTTGGTAGACTGGTGATGTATCTGCATAACATACACATGCTCTGGGAAATAACAAAGAACCCATTCAGAATTCTAGAGCTATAGCCCAACATTGGTGACAACAGAATTTGCTTTCAAGAAACATTAATCACAGTAGTCAAAGCAAGTTCACAGAATTAGATGCTGAAATTGAATTTTCTGTTGTACTAAATACACATATGACTGCCAAATTTGGGTGTGCTCTGGAGCATGGGCAACAGATTTTGAATTAATCCACAACTCTGCTTAATGATCACAACAGAATTTCTCTTTGTCCACAAAAAGCAAAAGGTCAAGCTCAAGCTGAAAAATAATTCCTTGAGCTGCCAATCATGTATGCACTGGCAAAGGAATTTCAACAGAGTTAATGTAGCTGAGAATGAGATGAATGCAAGATCCCTTGCCCTTGGAAACTCTTCACTGGCAAACTGGCCTTCAGAGATCTACTGAGAGAATACATGTGTATATGTTCAAATAATTCACCAATGAATGAAAGCCACTATTGTAAAGCATGAATGATCAATAGAGAAAATCATCTATTTCTCTTGGTTAAGTTATCCTAGACCAGTAACAGTTCTAAGCAGCACCCACAGACGCCATCTGCTAAACAAAATGCAGACGGTGAACACATAAGATGTCACAGCTGATTTCCACAGCTTGGTTTCAGACATTAAAATTTCTTTAGGTTTGGAGCATCATATAGAAAAGTTTTCATTGCTAGCAGGATTTAATCATCACTTGATCCTCTAACTAGGTCAAGCTAAGTATCATGCACAGCCATAAAATTCAGTGTACTAACTTTAGGATACAAAATCCACCACCAAAGCTACATCATAAAAATGAAAAGAGAAGTTGCAGAACACCTCACACAATGTATGATCTTTCCCTCTAAAAGATCCCATTTCAATTTGCTTCTCATTAATGGCAAATCTGGGAGTTACCAAATGTTAGATACAGACAACTTGGACGCTCATGGAGACTAAAATCAAAAATCCTTTGTTTTATTCACTGGACTGACAAGCTTGTCAAAACTTTATAAGTGAGGCTACTCAGTGGGAAGTGTGGTCAAACATCTTCAGCTTTATAAGAGCCCAATGAGTGAACCCTGTGTATCTAGGTTGTCTTTTTCTTCTTTGGCCTCCGCTTCCGCTTGGGCTTTGATCGTTGAATATCAAGTGTTGTGGTTTTGACATTTTCAAAGATAGTAGAGCTACTTGATCCACGGGTCTGGGCTCTGACATGTTCCTCACTAGTGCTTGATGACAGCTGACTGTATCGGGCTCTTTTCCCCATCTGCATATGGCTGCTGCTGCTGCTTCTCAACTTATTTCCAACAGTAGCATTAGAAGTTGACCCACGGCCTCTGGTTGTGGGGGGCGGCATTAGCACCTTCACAGAGCTCTGCAGATGCATACACAATATTTGTATAAGATGGGTACTCCAGATCCTCATACAATTTACAAGAAGGTGTTCTGTAAGCATGCTGATCCTTTTGAAAAACATTTGCAAAAATATCAGCTCAACTGATCCTTCATGAGTGCCCTTGCCAGCTATCCTAAGATCATTTAGAGTTGCCCAATAGAAAGATATATATCTAAGGAGAATGCACTCTAGATTATTTGCAACATCTGTATCCTTGATCAATAATGCATGCACCCTGATAGGCCCACTTCCAACATGGTGGCATTTATGGGCTTAGCAGCTTTCCATTAATGTTTGGTAGCCAGAGTTTGTTGAAGAATACATTAGAAAGAACCAGCTATGAATTGTCTTCTGTATGTATCACAAGCCAGCAGAATCCATGGACCTATTCCTACACATCTTACAAGAAAGATACAATGGGTTGATGACCATGCATCATTACCTGGTCCTTCCCCTTTGGTGGAGCATGCTTAGGACTCTTGAGACTTCTCTTTTCAACTGCAGTATTCAATGATTTTGAGGCTTTATTGTGGATAAATCTGGGAGTTGATGAAACCAGCTCCTTTGAAGTATCATCCCTTTCCTCCCCAAATCTGTAAAACATTACCAATACAATACAATAATTTGGTATCATGCCATACATGGAAGTTGACAACCACCTTATAAAAGAATCAGCACAATGATGCATATACTAATATATATTGGTAAGCCAGGTTCTCACTGATGCTGCCAAAGCTTTGGATGCATCCATATGGCTCAACAAATACATAAGATGCAGAAGCCAAGGTCATCACCTTGGACTCTTATCTGTCCATTCATCATCAGCATCTACATCGTCACTGGACGAGCCTGCCATGAAAAAGTCATCTTCGCTCATATCCACAGCTTCATCCTCACTTCCTGTCTCTGCCACATTTACAAAGCCATAGGTTCAACTTAGATGCAAGTGCAAAATATCAAACATTCTGCACAAAACACCTAGTAGAGATCAAAGAGCACAACTACACATTCAAAGCAGCTTATCATTTCATGACCATCCCTCCCCAACAAGTAGCATTAATCAGAGCACAGCCCATGGTACTGCCTTGATTTTCAGTCCCCACCAGCTCCATTAACCAAACTCGATCCCCATTGCATTAACAAAAACTTGGCAAAGAAGTATTTATTTGAGTTCATTCAATGCACCTTCCAAATCAACACCAGTAGCAGCTGCAGCCAGCAAATTGGCTTTGATTCTATCTCGTAGCACATTCCGCTTGGTCACAACTTGCTCATCTTCACTTCCCATGAACAAAGAGATGTACTTTTCTGTTTTTGGGAAGAACTGTATCAAAACAATTTACAAAATAGGTGAAATTCATGTACATCATCAAAGGATAGTATTGTGGATTGAAACCCCAGTCAACATCCCCACAAATTCATCAAGTGTCACCAAAACTACTTTACATTTGCATGGAATTATGAAGGGTCATTGAGTTCTTGAGCAAAAAGACAGTATTTTTCAGATATGTCCAACTCTTGTACATGAGAGGATCCCATAGTTTTCTTGCCTGAACATAGCCAGTGGGCCCTGCAAAATTTGTTGGGGACCCATGTGATGCAGAGAACATGAATCCAGTTTTACCAGTGAGCATTTCCTTCAACATAACTATGAGATTGCAGAGAGAACTCCACAATAAAACTTAAAAGTCAACATTGTGCAGTTGCAGAAAAACCAAACTAGCATGACAAGAATGTTGTGGTCATAAATTTGTGAGCGTCACTAACAAAGTAACAGACCATCACCTCCATCATGACTAGCAGTGACTAGCTGCAATGACTCCCCACAGATTAACAAGCATCCAACAGTGGGTGCATATACATATAGAATAATTTATTCAAAATTTCATGCAACTAACCATTCTAGATCTGAGTCCTGAGCTTCTATTGCATTACAAGAAGAGAAGACTCAGTCATAATGTCAGCAAGCACTCAGGGGATATAACTACTCAAACATTTCCTTTTGAGAGATGTAAGCAAAGAGTGATCCATTCTGCCACACATGGGTTGAAAGCTTGGTATGTACTTAAATTAAACTATGGATTCTTCACACACACTATAATGGCTGGGGTATAAGCTGACAAAGAGAGGACAAGTACCCGAACATACTCAAGGTCCTCTTTGAGCTGAGTGAGCTGTTCTGCAATGTCAGCAAGCCGCTGTGGATTGTCATCAGATGTTCTTTGCTGCTTCTCAAGCCGGCGTATCCTGCGCTCAATCTTTCGCCTCTCTGTCCCATAAAAGTGGGTTAAAAAATCAGTTGAAAAGAACAAACCATTTAATGTTCATGTTTTCTCTAGATTTATGTCCATGGTTTGCATCTGTGAAACAAAACCAATCACCAGTAAGAATCCATAACTACACATACCAAAGAATTTGACTTTGCGGTACCGCAGGGCCATCTTGCGCTCAAGCTCAATTCTGAAGTGAACATCAGACTGCTGCTTCAACTCCTCCAGCTTCTTCTGTTGTGCATCCTTTACCTCTGCTGGTAGTACCTGCACATTTCTTGGCAGAATTTGAAGATACTTGCACAGAGAAAATGAAGGAGCTCCAATTGCAATACAACCAAATGTGCATTCCTTGACATTCAATCTACAGTAGAGCTTAAAGTACAGAATGAGTCCACATAGAAAGAAACAATGCAAATAGGACAATCATTTGGTTCCTCCTAAAAAACTCAAGATGAGAAACAGGCGTTTTGGAGCCCTTACAAACCCATCACACTCTCATCTCAGCTTCCAAAGACTATCATTCCAAACAGAAGCTCTAAAAGACATGAATTCTAATGCAATTACAGACTAGGGCTTATAGACATGCATCCTTTCACGTCATGGAACACAAAAAGGATGCTCATACTCGCTCAAAACTGGGGACAGCTCAAATAAAGGTGCTAGCACAGTACAAACCTTGACCTAGTCATGGAACACAAATGACAGCCCATTTCTCTGTTCTTCCAGCCCCACAAGAAACGCTAAAATGTTCCTTATTAGGGCTCTCACTACACCCCCAAGCCACAAGTCTCGGACCTAGATCCAGCGAAAAACAAGTCAAGGCACAATACACTATGGAGACAACACGAGAGACGCTGGTTTTCACCTTCTTCAGTAACCGCTCGATGCCACGGATCTGGTTCTTGATCGACACAACTTTGGTCTTCTTGTTCTCCTGCTTGTCTGCTCCTTTGCGGAGAACACCTGGTGCTCCTCCTCCTTCTCTTCTTCCAGTCAATTGCGCCTTCCCCGCCTTCTTCTTCTTGCCGTAACCACCGTGCGCCATTCCTGCGCCCTTCACTCTCTCTCACCCTCTTTCTCTGTCTCTGTATCTCCCTCTCCCTCTCTCACCTTCTCTAGAACGGCTTGACACATACTTCTATCATTGCAGCTAGCGAATCCGCCAAAATCCAGACGTTAAGTATCTATCTACAGTAAGGATGCAGCACATAAAAACAGTACAAATCACAATGGAGAACCGGTAAAGAACTACTAGGTACTGCCCCCCACCACCACCAACATCACGACGAAGCTGCTGCTGTTACTCTACATCCAAGCAACAAAACACGCCAACCCTAATTGTCTGTAAAGACACCATCGCACTCGTCGGGAGCTCGTTGTAAGTACTCACAAGAAGCAAAGCAAACATTCGAAGTGAAGAGGAAGAACGAAGAAAGGGAAAAATAGAAATTAAATTAAATTAAATTAAATTTTAGCTAGTGTTGGTATAACCCCTAATTTCTTTTTTTTTCTTTTTGGGTGGGTTTTTGGTTCCGATACTGTTACTGTACAGTGTTTTTTTTTTTTTTTGGGGGGTCAATTTTGTGACTTTGCCAAAGTGGCGATGATCCAAAGGAAGATTTCGCCAAATCTGCCTACAAGTTAAATATGAAATTAAAATTTTGTAAGCATCCTTCTAATTTTTTTTGCTACATACTTGAACCATGTGTAGAAATATGACGATTTTTCTTTAATTTTGGTCATTTTTTGGCTACTGGAAAACTCAGAAAGCACTCAATTTTAGCACTTCTGATTTTTAATATAGCTTTTTGGGCTATATATAGCCAGAAAAAAAGAAGTTGGAACTCCTGTAACCTAAAAAATGGAGGGAAACTGCAAACCCATAGACTTCCTAGCAGACTTCTTACACACTGTAAACTGTTTATGGATTGCTTCCAAACAAAAACAAACCAGAGAAGATGTTCCAACAATTTTTACTTCTAAATGGTACTTCTCCTACTCCTAATCAGATCTCTCTTGATTTTCTCTCAAGAGTCTACTTGTCATGTCGGGGGAAGCTCATCTCTCTATCATAAAACCCCACATTTCTACAACAAACCCACTAGAACATAGGTGCTCTCTCACTTGGAAGTTGGACAGAGTCTAAAAGTAGGATGGACATTTTAAAATGTCTTCTCATGAAATCTCAAAAGTCCCCTTATTCTTCATTCCCCAAAGCTCTCACTACAACGTAATACTCTCTTCCAAGAACCACCCATTGTCTCTTTCACCCAAGATTTCTAATAGTTCAGAGAAGAAAACTAACTACCACCATGACCGCTCATGAAACCCTACACACATCATCACTTTCCATGAATTTGGTCCCTAATTGCAAATACTAAACCTCCTACTGTACTCCTGAAATTCATGACACAGCAGAAAGTCCAGTTTCAGTCAGAAAATAGTAGGTTCACAAAGGGCATTCCTCCCCAACTATTCACAACAGAATTACTATAAAATACTCACAACTACACTTAGAGATAGAACTTAGCTCTTCAGTCATAAAATGCATGTGGTCTTCCCCTGAAAACTCCTTCGGACACCCCTTTGACCTCATCCTCCCGCTCCTCAAATGCATCAACACCAATCCTTGCCAAGATCTGCGATTCACATCCAATAAAAACCATCAACAATGCAGCAAGAATTCCGCTCCATCACCAAGACCAGCTCACCCGCACCACACTATTGAAGAACAAACATCAAATGAACTAACCTGCAAAACAACAAAACCAAAACAAAAAAAAAAGAAAAAAGGTAAGACTTTCAACGAGCATTATTCCTCATGATGCATAACTAATTCATAATTTGTCTTCATCTGCTACCAATCAGAATTAGGGTTTCATCTTCATCCATGCTCATCCACAGAAAAATCCTAACACTATTTTCGAGTTACACTCCCATAGAATATTTGTTTTGTGTAGGTGTAGGTTAGAGCTTTTGAAGGCAAGGGCAAAAAGGATGGGATGAAACCCAAATTAACCTGAAGACAGGGTCCTGCAGTGAAGTTGCGTTTTTCTCTCCCATGCCCTGACTTCAACAGTTGGTTATTTTCCTTTTTCCCCACACCCCTTAAACCCCCTTCCTACCTACCACTTACCTCCCTTGTCCTTCTTGCTTCCCCTTTCTCACTCACTATTTTGTCCCTGACTCTCTTGTTTTCAACCTTTTTTTGTTTGTTTTTATTTCTTTTCATTCTTTGTTTTCTTTTCTTTTTTGTTTTTTTATCTTTCTTTTTTGTTTGTGTTTGTTCTTGAGTTTCTTCCTATGTTTTTTTTCCTTTTTTTTTTCTACATTTGCTATGGGTTTTTTCTTGTGTTCTTTTTTTTTTTTTGGTGTTTACTTTTCATGTGTGTGAAGGAGGAGGAGCTCTACAATAATAAGAGCTTGTGAGGCCACATAATGTTTTTAATGTTGGTAGGTTGTAGAGGAAAAGAACTTGACAACAATAATGTTTGTTAGCTTGGAAAATTTTGAATTTTGTGTATGTGGGGGATAGTGGAGAAGAGAAAGCAAGTTGCCGAGACTCAGCAAGTAGTACAGAGGAAATCAATGTCAACATTATGAGGGTGCTTACACACTAGACCTTTGGAGTTTTCTTTTTAGTTTCTTGTTTTTTTTCTATTATTATTTTTCGGTTTTTTTTTTTAATTTCAAATTTTTCATTTTTTGAGTTCTTTTTGTCCTTTTTGTCTGTTTTGTTTTTAAAATTCTTTTTTTTATTAATCTTTCTATTTTTATGCTTATTTGTGATTTTATTTTGATTTTGATTTTATTTACTTTTTCCTATTTTGCTGATTATTTTGTGTTAATTTTGTTTCTCCACTTTCTCCTTTTCTTTTATTGTCCTCATCAACTATAAACTTTAAATGAACAACTTAACCCTACACTTTGTTTGTAATGCATTGTGTTTAGGATTATGAAAGATTTTTTTTTTTTGGTCATGGTTGTTGAATTTGTTGGTTGTTGTTAAATTGAGTAAAATGACATCTCACACAAGGTTGGAAAAGACTCAACCTCCACCACTCATGGATGGAATAGTTTTTGTGACAATTCATGGATTTAGAATGTGATGCAACAAATGAACCAATGGTAGCTATGTTAAAGGATCAAGTTGAATCAAGTGCATTTGATAACGCAACTATCCCAAATGTAGTCATAAATGTAATCACAAATTGGGGTTCCATGTCATAATAAGGATCATCCATGGCGATGGATGAAAAATAATAACCTAGTCGTAAGGCTTGTGACTACACTTTCAACTTCATGGCCATGTCATGTCTTTTGTGATTAACTACCTTTTGGCACCTATCTTTAATGACAATGTTATTTTTAGTCACATGTGTCCATTACGACCATAAATTATTCATAAATCCAATCATTGATTTTCAAATTTCTTCTAATGAAATAACAATCATAATGAACATAACATGGTCCCCTACTTTCAACTCATTAGTTGTTTTGAATTCTTTCCATCCATTCTGAATGTTTATTTTGGGTGACCTAATCTTTTTGCTAAGTTTAGTATCACACATTTTCATGTGCTTGACTTCTTTGTGTCTTTTAGGCATAATTTCTCACTTTTGTGCCAATCTTGCCACCATGTTGCATTAGGAATCTTTGGGGCAACTCCTACAAGAAATAAAAAATGGTTTAAGGTAGACCATGGCATTTGCAAGTTATCAATGTGAGAACATTAACTTGTACAATGCAGAAACCTACACGCAAAATGATAGGAAATAGTACACCCATTCAATTTTCAAAATAATATTAAAAAGATAGTTTTATCTAATAAAATTAACCAATTGATTTTGGTTTTTAAGTTCAAAAACTAACTCTAAGTGCAAATTATAGGACTTGAAAAAGGTTTCATACAAAATTTACCAAACGATCTTTAGACATGCTATTGTGTATGAGAATCTTGTGGAATGTTGGTGTTTCCCAACCACATTCAAAATTCTTGTCAAAAAATCTAAATGCATGTGAATAACACCAACACAATTAATAATATGAATAAGCATACACGTGATATAATTATTTTAACTCTTTTATCAACTCATGCACCATTAATTTACAAGTAGAATCCAACTCCCAATCCTACATTCCCCACTTATCAAATGATCTAGCATATTACAAAAAAAATAATTGACAATTGTCAACTAGTGTAAAATATTGGATTATTCACCAACTAGGTTTTTATAGAAGAGTCTAAAATTAACCAAATTCAAAAGAGCTATGCATCCTCATTATAGCAAAATAGCAAACCTTTCGCCCCCCCCCCCCCCCCCCCCCGAGCACTTGCTTACATAACACATCCTATATTCCTCAACAACACACAAGCTACCCTAAGAACACTAAAAACTTTTAATAGCTTTTCTTCAACCTTTTCCTAGCTCATCTAAATCACCTTATGTTGCTCTTTCCACAAGCCCCATGTAATCAAACCTAGTTAGCATTAGCCATAAACATTTCTTTTTCCAAGGTTCATCAAATTCCATGTAGCAATGTTGTTAACATTGCCTTTGGTAATACATCTAAACCCTATCCTACATATTTGAGACTTCAAGGGTAGTAAAATATTCTTATTTGGAAGAAGTAAGTGGAGTCAAAGATTGTTTTACAACAAATAAAGTTTATTGATTTGTTTGCACATGAAAGGATTACAGTGTGAATTCACCTCCATCACACCCCAAAAAGACTAGTTCATGTCATGAATACCTTTGAGAAAGGAAGGATGAAAAGGGAAGTAGTTGAAAAGGTAATTCTTGAAAAAGATATCTCTACATAGTTTTTTTTTTCCTCCTTTCAGGTAACATTGTTTCACCAAAAAGAAAAAAATGTTATACATATAGGTAATATAAAAACCTTTAATATCAAATTTTAAAAATATATACTTGATATATAATCCATTTTAAATATTGATTAATGTGAATAATCTAGATATTATTATACAATGTTGAAATAAAATTTAATAGTAAAACTATGATCTTATATTATAAAATCCATCGTTATATGGTAATGTCAAAATTATATTTTATTAAAATAAAAGTGTAATGGGTGGGAAATATAAATTTTATTTGTACATTACAATTTTATCATATTAAATTAAATGGAATTTTTATATAATATGATACGTATAAAAATAAATAAATGTATTTTACATGTGTAAAAATGATATTAGATTAAAATATATTTGTAAGAATAAATGGCACATAATATTATTATAATTTCAAATAGATATACTTTAATATTTATTTATAAAATAATTGAAATAATTTTAATCTTATACCTCAAATTCAATATGATTAATATATAGATATAATTGAATTATTATGCATTTATACATAATAGGAACCTAGTAAATTCCCGAGGAAATAGGTTAAGTATAATCACATATAACTAGCAGTAATTATTTAACCATCATGGTGTTTAACCATGTCTCTAAATACAATAATAATTGTCTTTGGCCATGTTTAATGAACTATATTGTATTTAATTAATTTTGGACTAAACAGTTAATTTTAGACTTCTCAAATTTAGTGGTTAGGATCAATTTTTTTGAACAAATGTTGGAAAACTCTTTTTAATGGATCATATATTGAGGTAAAAAATGGGATACAAATTATAATTGTTATGAACTTGTATTTTCATATTATTATTAAAAAACAACATTAAAATTATAATATTATGTATTTCAATACATTGAATTCCAATTGAATATTATATATAAATCAATCAGTCATTACATTGGGAAATCAAATTGACAACATTGTGAGTGTTGGGGTAAATTTCTTTGGTTTATTTGAATCCAATGCATGACACTACAAAAGATTGAGGTGGTGGCCAAGAATATGACACATTCTATACACTCTAAGATTGTTGAATTCATTTATTTAATAGGTTAAAAGTTTTAAATAGTCCATCATTCCTTACTAGTTAGACTTTTGGACTCTTCTTCAACAAATTTTACCATGTGCTCACAAGAAGCAAAATCCAAAGGAGAGACATTTAATAACATGGATGTCTTAAGGGTGCAATTCTAATGGCACACCCTAAAACTAGTGTTAAAAACTTATTAAGATGGAATGAACACACTAGTATATTTAGTTAGAAGTGGATGTAGATTTTGGCCTTTCCCATTGTGGGGAACCCATTGAAATAATATGTAAAGTGGTGAAATTGCAATCCTTGAACAATAAATAAACCATTCTCATGAAAGTAATGCCATGGAAATCAAATGCAAATTAATTATACTTTTGAAACCAATTATTATCACTTACTAACTTCACTATAACTACTCATATAAATTTAATAGAATCAAATCTCAAAACTCCATGTAGAAGGTAATGAAATACTATAGAATAAATTATTTCCTTTCAAAAAATAATGTTATTACCATCTACAACTGTCATTGATCAATGATTTAATGTTTAATTTGTTTACGATTTTGTCAAGAGCTTTGTGAGTTAAGCCAAAAGATATACATTAGTATGTCAGTTATATTATCCTAAACCACAAATTTAGTCTATTAGTTCATTTTCTACTTTGTAATTCATGAATCTTGGGATGTTATTCTATTGCAAAAATACGAAGGGGTTGTGACATAAGTTGACTTACAAACCTCCCCACATAAATAAAATATGGACTATCATTCCCACTTTGCAAAATTTAATAATGCATTGTTTCACTCATAAAAAATATATATCATAATAAACATGACTTTTGAGTACAATTGGTAAATTTATTTATATTCACCTTAAGATAAATTGCATCAACTTTTGAATTTTATGTTTGATTCCAAACTTGTTATAATTTTTTAAAAGTGATTTATATGCTAATCTGAATACTTAGAACATAAGTTATGGCCAAAAAAAAGGTTCGAAGTCAAAGTGGCAATTTGACTCTCGACCATTAAAAGTTGTGAATTGCCTTGATTTACTTGTGTGTAGGTGGCATGCCACATATCATTAGAAATATTTCAAAGAGGGCTACAATTTTGCTTTAGACATCATTTCAATTAAAGGTCTGCACAAAAAGTTATGGGCTTTCAAAGTTACGGAAGTCCCAATTTCAGGAATTTTGGGATTTTCGACTTGTGACAAAATGACATTTGGGTGCAACGCCCGTGACTAGGCACAAAAATACTATAAGGGGGAAGGTGGAGGCTTCCCCAAAGTTCGAGTCAAGGTGAGTCTTGTGAGTTTGTGTATGCTCGTGGTTTGTTTGTGCACCAAAAGTGCTCAAATTATGCATTAACCAACTTGTTTTTTGGTTTGGACAAGTCCATGTGAATAATTGACGCACTTATCATTCGTCTTAGTCCACATCTAGTACCTCCAGCATGCCCCTTTACTTTTGAATAATTTTGAACTAAGGAACATACCCTAATTCTTATTATAGTTTTCATTTTTGAAGTTGCATTTGAGTCTTTCAAAAAGTGTGGGGTGCGTCAAAAATATATTCTAATTTGCAACACTTTTGGGGTAAGAGGGGCATGCTGGAGCTTCAAAATGGGAACAAAGATGAGTGACAAGTGTGTTTATTATTCATATTGATTTGCACAAATTAAACAATAAGTTGGTTATTGCACAGTTGGAACATTTTTGGTGCACGAATGAACCACGAGCACACATGGACAAACCATGGCCATACACAAAGTCACAAGATTCAACATGGTGTAGATTTGGGTGAAGGCATCACCTTCCTTGTCATAACCTTAGCCTTGGGCTCGCGATCAAGGCAGGGGCTTGCAAGGTTGCGAGCTAAGAGGAATCCCGGGAGTGAAGGAAAGTGTGAGGGAATGAACCCTCACATCCCCAAGGGAGATTCCACTTTGGGAGTTGAAGTTTTAATGAACCCCTAAATTTTGAAGGACTCATTGCAAGGGTCAAAACCCATTAGATTGAAGATTTTTTAATATCATTAGAAAGCTATTGAAACATTAATGTTTAAAATGGGTTCGCATGATCCATTTGGACATTTAGAACACACATTATGGCTAAACGAAGGGTCGGGAGTTAAATTGGCAATTTAATTCTTGACCATTCAAATTCAAAAATCGACTTGATTTCCTTGTGTGTAGGTGGCGTGCGACATACTATTCAAAAAATCTCGATGAAGCTATAACTTTGTTTCAAACCTCATCATAATTGGAGGTCTGCACATAAAGTTATGGGGCCCCAAAGTTGCAGGAGTCCCAACTTTGGGAATTTTGGAATTCCCATTTGAGAGTCTCGGGACAAAATGCCATTTGGATGTGGGCCTTGTGAAGAGGCATAAAGTATACTATAAGGGGGAAGGTGGTGGTTTCCTTCAAGTTTGGGCCATGGTGAATCTTGTGAGTTCAAGTTTGCTTGTGGCTTGTCCTAGCATCAAAAGTGTTCCAACTATGCACTAACCAACTTGTTGTTTGGTTTTGTACAGGTTCGTGTGAGTGATTAAGTGCTTGTCATTCTTCCTAGTCCCATCTTGGAGCTCCAGCACACCCCTCTACCCCCTAAAGTGCTGCAAGCTAGGGAGTGCGCCTCAACTCCTTACTCTTTTATTGTTTTCACCTTAGGTTCACATCTGAGTCTATCAAGGAACTTGGGGGTGCGTCATTCCCCCTTATAACATTATTTGTGGCTTGTCATGAGGGCTACACCCAAGTGGTGTTTTTCTTAGGACTCCTAAATCGGGAATCCCACAATTATCGAAATTGGAAGTTTTGCCAATTTGGATGCCCATAATGTTTTGTGTAGACCTCCGATTGAGGTGAAGTCTTAAGTAAAGTTATAACCCTTATCAAAAGCTTTTTAATGATATGTGCCATGCTTCTACTTACCTCTTGCATGCATGTAACTTATGGTGTTCCCAACTTGTAGTGGTCAAAGTCAAATTGACATTTAAACTCCTCACCTTTTCTTTTGGCCATAATTTGTGTCAAAAGTATTCAAATGAATAATATGACCCCATTTTAGACATGTACGTTTTTAAAACGATATAAATTTTTTTTCAATCTAATGAATTTTGGTCGTTTCAACCATTGTTTAAAAATTAAGAAGTCCATCAAGATTCCAATTCTCAAAATGGGAGTCCACTTGGGAGAGTGTGGATTCATTCCTTCACACTTTCCCACATTCTTGGGAATATGAATGTAATTCCCAGGTTGCACTCTTAACCCACACCTTACCATGGTCTTGCTGTTACAACCCCATTTTGAAGCAAGTGTGAGGATGAAATTTGCACTCCCAAAAGTGGGAACTTGGAGACCTCCGGGACTCCCAAAACTTTAGAGTTCAATTTCAGGGGCCAAAACACCTTGCCTTGAGGTGTTCCTTATACTATTGGAAAGGTCTTGAAGTGTGAATGTTAAAAATAGCCTTGCATGAGCCATTCAAACATCTCGTAGCACAAGTTATGGTCGAAAGAAGGGCCGGGAGTCAAATTGACAATTTGATTCCCGACCACTAAAAGTTGGGAATCAACCCGACCCAGGTGTGTACAAGTGGAGTGCAACAAACCGTTAGAAAGCTCTTGAGGAGAGCTACAAGTTTGTTTTAGACCTCATGCTAATTGGAGGTTTGAGCTAAGAGTTATGAGCTCCCAAAGTCCCGAGAGTCCAAATCGAGACAGTTTCGAGATTCCTCCTTGGTAGTCGTGGGACAAAAAGCCATTCGGATGTAGGTGTCGTGGGAAAACGCAAAGAATACTGTATGGGGGAAGGTGGTGGCTTCCCCCAAGTCTGGGTCGTGGTGAGTCAAGTGAGTCCATGTTGCCCATGGTTTGTCCCAACACCAAAAGTGATTCCGAATGTGAACTAACCAACTTGTTGGTTAGTTTTGATGCAGGATTGAGTAACTAAATAAGTTGTCCCTCTTCCTAATCTAATCCTGGAGCTTTCAGCACGCCCCTTTCACCCCTTTTAGTGTTGGAAGCTGGGAGCAGCACAAAGTTTCAACTACTTCCATTCTTCAACATAGTTAGACCCTTTTTGGGTCTAACAAGGAACTTGGGGGCACGCCACTTACTTTTGTCGTGAATCCAAAGCTAAGGTTGTATGTGCATGATTAATATCAATGCCATTCTTCAATGTCAACCTCATGGGCATCACAAAACTCATGATAATCATCCATGGGCAGTCTTTTCAAATGTTAGAGTAAACCTTTTCACGTTAGGAAAGGTATAAATTGTTGTAAATTTTGTAACTACTACATATCACACTAGGTATCAAACTTTTGGATGAAATCATTGGATTTGATTGTGTTGATCGCCCTAAAAAATTAATGGGACCTCTTGGAGGCATGATACATGTCCTTCATATCCCACACAAGTGGTACTAACATTATTAGTGATAGTTTTGCTTTTAAATTTGAAGAATTTCCTTTAGGTGATAATGTAGGTGGGTTCGGTGGTTGAAACCACACCCCCTGCTTAGTAAACCCTTTGGCAAACATGTCTTTAGATTCAAAATCTTGACACCTATTTGTGATGAAACCTTAACTTTAATTCAAGTCTCTTCAAAAACCTTTAAATAATAACCTTATAATCTTATAACCATGAAACCCTATAACTTTGAAATCTAGTATGATTAGGATTCTTGCACGTTTATTGGCTCATTTAATTTTATAGGGATGTTGACCTATTGTAGTTTTCCTTGAGGTTAAAATCCCTTAAACCAAAAATAGTGACTTGGGTTGGTGTGCTTTTATGGTTGGGGCACCTGTATTCACAAAAATGTTATTTGGGGCCAAACATGCACTTGGGGCCTTCACAACCATAAAAACAACAAATGCGATCTCATAGGTCATTATTCTGGTCTCATCGACACAATCAACTTGATTTCACCCAACAACAAGGATAAGCAATAGGTATAACTTACTCGATACTAAACCTTAATATTTGTTTAGGCAAATTAGGGTTCAAGCAAGATCTATTTAGTAATTAGAGCTAGGTTGTAACGTTGTCCCATACTTGACCATTAACCATGCCAACTAGAACTTTTGGGTTCATTCCATGTTGTAATCAACACAAGTGGGAAGGTTCATAGCCTTTTACCTAGAGTTTCTTACTAAATGATATGCACAAATCTACAAGAGATCATCACACGAGATTGTGTTTGCTTTGTGTTGTAGCCTAAAGGCACACAATTTGATTGATTTCCCTACACTTCATAAAAAACTAATAATCCTAAACACAAACATAAGAAACATGTGTAAAAACCCATAATACAAAGAAGAGGATCTTTTTAACATAAACACACCTGCACCCCTATAAGCTCCACTTGAAAACTTACAACCATAGTTGACGCACCGCCAAACTCCTTCTAAGACTCAAATACAAGTCCCAAATGAAAATAACACAACAAGTTGGGGTACGCTCCCTCATTTGTAGCACTTTAAGGGTAAGAAGGGTGTCTAAGAATTTTGGGATGGGGACTGAAACAAGTGACAAGCAGTTCAATTATTCATATCAATCTACATAAAACAAATAATAAGTTAGTTAGTACATAATCGGAACACTTTTAGTGCATGAACGAGCTAAGGGCATACATGGACTCACAAGAGTCACCACGGCTCAAACTCGATGGAAGTAACCACCTCCCCCCTTATAGTATTCTTTATAATTCATCACATCGGTTACATCTAAATGACGTTTTTCCTGGGATTCCAAGTTGAAAGTCCAATAATTCTCAAAATTGGGACTCCCACCACTTTAGATGCCCATAATTTCTTGTGTAAACCTCGGATTGAAAGGAGGTTTGAAGTAAAATTTTAGTTTTTGTCAAAAGCTTTTGAATAATATGTGGCATGCCTTTTACACACTTTTTGCACACACGTAACTCAGGGCGATTCTTAACTTTTAGTGGTTGGGAATCAATTTAATACTTAAACTTCCAACCCTTCTTTCAACCATAATTTGTGTTGTAAGTACTTAAATAGATAATCTGACCCCATTTTAGAAATTTAAATCTTGAGATTTTTCCAATGGTATAAGAAACTCTTCAATCCAATGATTTTTATTCCCTCAAATCTAATGCACCCCCAAACTCCTTAATAGATTCAATTATGAGTCAAAAGGTGAAAATAGCGGAAGGAGAAGGAATTGGGGTACGTTAAGTAGTTTGTAGCATTTTGGGAGTAAAAGGACGTGTCGGAGCTTTATGATGGGGACTATGACAAGTGACAAGCGGGTCAATTATTCACATAGACCCACACAAATTAAATAACAAGTTGGTTAGTGTGTAATTAGAACACTTTTGGTGCACAGACAAACCATGAACATACACGAACTCACAAAATTCATCACGGCCCAGATTTGAGGGAAGCCACCACCTTCCCCCTTATAGTGTTATATGTGATTAGTCATGGGGGCTACATTCAAATGTCATTTTG
The DNA here is from genome assembly GCA_963921925.1 of Sphagnum tenellum. Taxonomy (NCBI): domain Eukaryota; kingdom Viridiplantae; phylum Streptophyta; class Sphagnopsida; order Sphagnales; family Sphagnaceae; genus Sphagnum; species Sphagnum tenellum. Next base: position 25,578,903 of record OY998143.1, read on the forward strand.
TCTTAAAACTTCCAACTTTGAAGTTTCGAAATTCCTTAAATTCGAACTTCCACGACTTTGGAGGCCCATACTTTTTTTTTCAAACCTTTGATTGAGGTGAGGTTTAAAGCAAAGTTATAGCCTTTGTTAAGAATTTTCCAAAAATATGTGGCACGCCACCATCGCATAAGCAAATCAGGGCGATTTTTGATTTTTAATGGTGAGTCAAATTGGCATTTTGACTCTCGACCTTTATTTCGGTCATAACTTGTGTATTAAGTATTCAGCTGGGACATGCAAGCCCATTTTAAACATTTAAGTTCCAATAACTTTCCAACGATATAAATAATTTTTTAATTTGAGGAGTTTTGGTCCCTATAATCATTTTTTGAAAATTTGGACTCCAACTCTTATAGTGGGAAATCACTTCGGAGTATGCGGATTCATTCCCTCACACCCTCTTACATTCCTAGGAGCATGAAATGTGACTCCCGAGCTTCATTCTTGGCCCACACCTTTGCAAACCCTTGCTTTCGTTGTGAACCCAAGGTTAAGGTAGTGACAAAATCGTTCTTTTAAGATTTAGGAATCCATTGAGACTATAATTCCCAAAGTAGGAATCCACTTAGGAGTGTGTGGGCTTATTGCCTCACACTTTCTCACATTCTTTAAAGTGTGAATGTGACTTTTCAGTGGCAGTTTTGGCCCACACCTTTCCATGCCTTTGTTTTGGTTATAAGCCCAAGGTTAAGGTCGTGATAATAGTTATGCATAAATTCAAAAGTTGATGATGTAATTTGATGGCGTGCATTCCACCATCTGTTGATATCAAAAATATTTACAAGTAAATCATCTTTGTTTTGTTTTTATGTTTTATGCCCTTTTGCACACATCATGGCTCTTTGCACCTCTCATGCCACACCATTAGAAAAAGGGCTAGCAAATGACCCTCCACCAATCTAACTAAAACCTCTTAAAATGGTAGCTTCCTTCACTATAAGACCAATATTGAAGACGACACCTAGAACATGCATTGTATGTGGGATATATCAATTTTTCAAATTTTTTGTGAAATAAATCCCAAAAATAGGAAAGTTAGTCTTTGGATTCCCAAAATCACAGTCCCCAAAAATGATTGTAGGGCCCATTGTTGTGTAAAGCTTACCAAGATAAATTTGATGATGGCGAAAATTGCCAAAATCTGAGTTCATATGTGAAAGATATGGCTTGTTAAAAATCATCGATAGATGAAAATTTTCATCCAACTTTTGGAAAAAATAAAAATAAAAAAGAATAAAAGGATGAAAAAATTGGATGAAAAATTTTACATCCAAATTATGAATGAAAACCTTCCATTCGAATGAAAAAAAAATTAAAAAAAATAAAAATAAAATTTATTAACTTCTTCACACATGTCAAGTTCATATTAGTGCCAAACTTGATTATTATGTTTGGAAAACACAAATAAAAATTTTTAAAAAAAAAGAAGTTTGGATTGGACTTGAATTCGTTCCCCTACCCAAACCTACCCCTAGCTACCACATAACCCCCCAAACTTTAGGTTTAGGAATTCAATTAAAAAAATCAATAATTAAAAAAGAAAAAGAAAAAAAACGGCTTAAAATGTCGCAACCCTACTTTGGCCAAGTGTGGGGGTGAAGTCGAACACTTGGAAAAAGTGAGGATTTAGAGTCCTCCGGGATTCCCGAATGTTCAGAGCTCAACAGCAGGACCCAAAACACCTTGCATTTGGGTGTTCTTTGTGTCATTGAAAAGGTCTTGAAGCGTAGATATCAAAAATGGCCTCGCATTGGCCATTTGGACATCTGTCGCCCAAGTTATGGGCAAAAGAAGGGTCGGGAGTCAAACTGGCAGTTTGACTCCCGACCACTAAAAGTCAAGAATTGACCTCTTCCCGACCTTCGAATTGAGAGTACAATACGTCATTGAAAAGATCTCGACGAGGGCTACAAGTTTGCTTTAGACTTTGTTGCGATCAAACCTGACAGTCAGGAGTTATGAGCTCCCAAAATCCCGGGAGTCCACCCGGGAAAGTTTCAGGACAATTTCGGGACTCGCAACTTGGAGTCCCGGGAAAAAGAGCCATTTGGATGTAGTCTCAGCGCGGCGTCGCAGAGAATACTATATGGGGGAAGGTGGTGGCTTCCCCCGAGTTTGGGCCGTGGTGTGTCTTTTGGTCCAAAGTGCTCGTGGCTTGTCCCAACACCCAAGGGTGTCCGGAAATGTGAACTAACCACTTTGTGGTTTGTTTTGGTGCAGATTCAAGCTTGATCAACTAATACCTTTTCCTAGTCTAATCCGTGGGCTCCCAACTCAACCCTTTACCCCTTTATAGAGTTGGAAGCCGAGAGCGCCTTCCGAGTCCCAACTTTCCGCAACTACACTTTGGTGAACCCTCAAGTGGGTTCACCCCGGGACTTGGGAGTGCGTCATAAAACATGTTTGGATTAGATTGCTTTTGGCCTTATCTACTTGGGCTTCACCTAAACTTGGCAAGCTTTTGGTGCCTTATCAAATCAATAGGCTTCACTTGCATTTTAGTCAAGTTGAAGCTTGGTGATGATGGCCATTGGAGCTCCGTTCGCACATGAGTGTAGTTGCACTCGGTTGTTATGCATTGTAACAACAAACTGCGACATTAAGTTGTATTGTCACATTTCTTTTATACCTCTTCTTGTCCTTTTTTTTGGTAAGTTGTAGTTGCTCATTGCCCCCCATCCCTTTTTTTTTTTTTTCCTTTTCCTTTGTCGGGGGCATGTGATCGTCACCTTTTGCTCTTTTCCCCTTTCGTTTTTGTTTCACGTAATGCAGTATAATTTTGTAGCTCTTCTTGTTCCATCGACAACAACAATAGCCCTTCTTCATCGGCAAATAAAACTAGAAAGGGGAGAGCTAAAGAAAATGAAAAACTAACTCTGGGGTCTAGGCCTCCCCTAGAGTTTAATTCTTTAAGGAGTTGTAAAACTTTAAAACATAAATAAAAAAGTAAAACATAACATTCGGCGCTTACACAACCAAGCACATCGCTTGCAACGTTTGTGCTAAAACAATTTTTTTATAAAAAAGTTTTTGCATTAATGAAAACCAAATCACTTTTGGCGATTCAGAAAGAGGTTCACTTGTAAACACATAGGAATGCAAACCTAAACATAAATAGAAAAACCCAAAACATAAAAATGTTACAAAAACAATAAATCCGTGCATAACGCAAAACTTGCAAAAACATGAAACAACTATGTTTGGAATCTCAAATTCCCAAAAGTGATTTGAAATGACACTCCACAAGGTTTTATCTCAAAACCAAATATTTTGAACCGTATTCACACTTGAACCGATTCAAAAGAAATTAATTAACCTAACTAACTTAGCTTAGCCTACTTAGAACTTAATTAGGTAGCTAAGTTAAAACTCTTGACAAAATTTTCCTTAGCCCATGTCTTTAACCTAGGCAATTGAAGCTAGTTAAGTTAAGCAACTTGGCCTAGGCCAAGGTAGGGACGTAACGTGTGCCATTTGTTGAGTTCAAGGAAAATGACCATGTATCGATATTTCAATCTTTAAAAAACTTAGGCATCTTTACATTTTTATCATAAAATTAGTCTTAAATGATCATGCCACACAAATATATGCTATTACAGATTTTATCATAAATGATAGTGAAATAAAATTTAGATGTCAATTGAATGAAAAATGGGTGCAAGTCACATTTCAATGCAACTACTATTTCAACTTGGTGGCATGCAATGTCTTTTGCGGTTGAAATTTTAAGTGATGTGTTTAAGGTGACTAAAGAAATTTGTGATCACATGTGACATTTACAACTAAAAATTAGTAGAAAAATTAATCATTAATATGAAATGTTACTATGTTCAATTGCATCTTCATCATTGTTCATAATTTTAATTATTAAAGTTTAAAATGAGAAAAATTAATGCAAAAAATATTAAATTGGAATTTAAAAGAGTTAAGATGTAATGAAATAATAATATGGTTTAGGGGAAAAAAGTTCTTTCACACAATACCCCAAACAATACCTTGTTTGACCCAAGTATAAACTTTGAACACAAGTAGGATCACCCTTGGGAGCTCTGGTTAAAATTCATTTTGGCAAGAAAAAAAAAATTATGAAATTTCAGCAATAAATAAAGGCAGTTTCTTTGGCAGGTATTCTTGACTTTCAACCTCTTATGCATATGTTAATGCTCCCCCCCCCCCGCCCCAAATTGTCAGTTTTGCATAAAATGCAAACATCTCATAGATCAAATGGTGAGATGTTTCAAGATAGGTATGGACAGAAAGAGAAAAAATGCTAAAGAAAATTTAGCCCTTTTAAACTAAAATCAAAGTGGAAATGTGGCTGAAATTTTGTGTGATTTCTTTTAGGGGGGAGATTTGGTAATTTTTTTCCCAAAAAGAAGGGAATATGTGACCAATTAAAAAAAAATTCTCACTTTTGTGTGAAATTTTCACGAGAGAATAGGGCTGAGATGTGTACTTTTATATAAACATGGCAATATTATACAACAATACAATGAAATCTTGACTGTAAATTGTATGAAACGTTTGAATTGAAATTTGATCATGATGCACCATATCCTCATATGTAAGTCAATTGTAAGCAAATCCTATTTATCATACTTACAGCCTGGAATGTTTTGCAAAACTTGGGACAAATATTGCCAATTTATCAATTAAAAAATTGGGATTATTTTTGTGAGGTGTAAATTCAACTAATTTTGCTAATTTTTTGAAGATTTCGCCAATTTTTTTTATAACACAAAACTGAAAAAAAATCCTTGCTTACAGCCAACAAACTAAGAGCATACCCCATTTGTATACTATTTTTGATATCACATTCATCAAACTCTTCAAGTGCTGAACACAAGTATTATTCAATAATACCCTCTTTAGTAGATACTACATTTATGTCATTGAGTTTGTCAATCATTTTCATCAAATTCATATTCTATTCTAGTTCTAGTAGGAGGCTGGTTGCTCAGTTCAATACCAATTCCAGTTCCTCTAGTGAATATGCAAACATCTAGATGTAATGTTTCGTTTACTAAGAATTACATTTAAAGTCTCAAGCACATATGGTCAAAGTCTGTTTCTCAAAACATTAAAGCTTTGTTCAAGAGAGGAAAGGTGAATGCGCACTGCCTGCTTTCGCAGTCTGAGAAGAAATTTTAAGTCTCATCAAAAGTTCCAGGAGACTGAAGAAATCAAAGTTAGTAAACTCAGCGCCCTAAAGAAAAATTACAGAGAGTATTAATTTAGAGATCTGGGCTTCTGTTAAAGATTGAATCTTGAGCTTTGGTGATTTCTATAACCTTGAATACAGCTCGAGGTTGAACAACAGGACACTTAGAAGAGGGTTTTCTCATCTGATGATCTTAACTGAAGTTAAACCAGCTTGCCAACACACGATCATCAGCAGAAAGAGATTTCTGTTATGTTGATATGTCATATAACAAAACATGTTATTGGAGCCTGCACTTGTTTGACTCCAATGCAGTTATAAGCATTCCAGTACTATTGCCTGTGTCAGTGGAAAATACAACACAATGAACAAAATGTAGCGTGGGCTATATAAGTTACTGGAACAAAAGAATAGACGAGTAGTATGTCATGACATTTCCTGTTTTCCTCATGGACTTTGAACCCATGAAGCTTGATCTCAGTGCTACGGGAAAAAACACGTTGAATTGTGTAGAAGGAATTGAGAATGACAAGGGCCATCAGTGCACATAATTAACCCTTGTCACCAAAGCATCGCCCATGAGCTTGTAGGCTCCAGCTGGCAGCTCAGAAAGCAAGGATACGGCATAGTTCTGTTTCCGTTATCATCTCTTCACGATAGGTGACGATATCCTGAGTCTTCACAAAGTTCATGAACGTCAAGGTTATGTCCGATCCGGTGCGGCGATCATGCTCTTCCAAGACCATTTCGATCGCTGCACATGACGACACATTCTCGAGAATCAATGAAAAAGGATCAATCGTCATGCTCATGAATTATATCATTCCAGGTCCTTAACCTTTCTATCATGTGTAGGTCCAAGAAGTCCATCTGCAGGAGCAGACTTACAAGGTTGGTGAACACCAATTAACTGCATGTCCCAGCTTCATCCTTGTTGCTAGATCCAGGGGAATACCTATGTATTACCTTTGGTGTGGACAGTCTTAAGGGGAACTACTTCCATCTTCGTCTGGCAAGGAAGCCCATCTGCAGGCTCTTACTACTGGACTTGACATCAATGTAGTCGACTGAAAAAGAATGTGCAACCCGCGACATGCAACGGAACATGTAATTTTCTCACCAGAAAAATGCAGTTTCATGTACCTTCGCAGTTGATTTTGCTGAAGAAAAGCAATTGGTACATGTCGGAATAAAGGCGGAACGTCGCCAGCCTGATCTCTTCAAGCTCTTTCGAGGTAACCCGGCTGTACTCGAAAAACGGAGGTTCAATCATTTTTTGCCTCCTCTCCGCGTCTTGCCTCATAAGCATGAATCGCTGCAACACAAAAAACGGAGCATGATCGTGAAAGTCCGCTAAGAGAAAAAGACCGATTCACGGTAGGCAGATGAAAGAACTTCTGGTTGGGAATTACAGACGGGCGGCATTACTCACAGTTGCCGTCCGGGCGTGCATAAGATGGGTCGACACCAGAAACTTGTTCATCTTATAGATCTGCGCAATGAGTAACTTCGAGAACTCGGTCACTTGAAGGGAAAGGTTGTTCGGTGGGCTATCTCGTTCTTGTACGCTGTTGTGCTCGCGAGCCTCCGACGCCGGGATCCCGCCAGGTTGAATGTTGAGGGACGACGACGCTATTTGCTCGGTGACAGCCTTCCGTGGCTGCAGGAAACGATCCATGTGCTTCCTCAGCACCTTAACGGACAGACAATGTTGTCTATAGTAGTAAGGCATGTTCTCCATCACGCGGTCTGCTTTCAATGCCGCTTCTAACCACCCGGTTTCAACCATTGTATAAGTGGTCAGGCTCTGCCTCAGGACGAGAATTAAGCTCGTTCAAAACAAACAAACGTGGATTGCTTGCTGCTTAAAACAACTTCCTTCAATTCAGCAGCTCATTGAAAGATCTACTAATCTGCTGGGCGCCGTCCTGTGTCCGTCCACTGCTGGAGAATGTCCATACTATACTACGAGTGAGAACACGAGCGCTTGAAACTAGCTACTTTATCTATATCCCGAGGACCACTGCTAGTATGCTCTGAAGGATTAACGAAATCGAAACATGAGTCATTCTGAAAGCTGTAAAAGATTTTCATCAACAAACAAACAAACAAGACGAGCCTTTATCCAGACCACCTTATGGAAGAAAAGACACAGCAGTGAAACCCTTGCTCGGAGAAGAAAATGTATGCATAACTCTGTTCTCGGGCGAACGGGATTCAAGGCATTAATTCCGTGAGAAGAAAGTGTAGAACTCTCCAGTGTTTAACTCTAGTGTCGGCTAACGGGGAAGGTATTAACTCTGTTAGAAGAAGTTAGAACTCTGGTCTCTGCAAATGGGAAAAGCCTTTAACTCCGTTACATGCGCCCTTTGTAGATGATCTTCGTCGATACTGCTCAATAACCTAATTCGAATTTCGCTCTGGTCATCGATTCCGTGGTGGCATTAAAAGTATCATCCGGGTAAATTCTGCCTGTGGTAACCTTAGTGGTTAAAAAAAAAATGTGGGAAGATAAGAGTGATTTTGGCAACGGTACTCTCTCTTGAAATCCTATCGAGTGGGTTACGAACTAAGTACAGAGAGAACAACTTGGCATACTGCGTAGAGAGAGCCTTTTAAACTCCCTCCACATGATTTGAACAACTTAATTCCAACGCTCCTTAATAAATCATGATTAAAAATGTACTGAGATGACTATTATTTGGTTGCTTGATAAACCTAAATTACTACAATTAAGAATATTTCTTATTATATATGAAAGAACATAAGCATATTGCACATGGTCCTTTATTAAGTTTAAATGAGCTAATTATCATGAAATTAAACTATTGGGAGATGAATAAAACATTACTACTTTAGGCTAGTTTCTAATTTATGGAAAATAACATAAGGATATATTGTATATGGTTGGGCTAATGAAGGTTATTAAGTGCTATTTATTATCACGATTAAATGAATGTGAGATGACCATTTAGTTGCTTGTTAAATCAAAATTGCTAGTAAGAGCTCTAGTTTCATATGGGAAAAAGTACTTAAGTATATTGCACATGGTCCCTAACTTAGTTTGAATTTGCTAATGATCATGGTTACAAATTTGTGAGATAACAAATTAGTTCCTTGTTAAACCAAAATTATTAAGTTAAGCTAGTTATTAAATATAGAAAAAACACAAGCATATTGCACTTGGTGCCTATTGAGTTTATACAAAGTTTCTGGTGATAGATCAATCCAAGCTAATTTAAAGTCTATGGAGAAGTTGTAACTACAGAAGGGTATTAATAAGGTACTTGGTTTGGTTTGTTTTGTGACGTTGAGATCTCCCTAACCAGGGTGCTTGTTGCTGTGCTCTTGATACATTTGAAAGCACCCCATGAGTAGGGGTGCACCAAGTTGGTTTTATAATGTTTCGATTCATAGTGAAGAAGTTATTAAATACTCAATAATGTTTTCACTGAAAATTCATTTAGATCAAAACTAAAATTATAAGGGAATTTGAATGCATTCTTGGTATTGTTGGAAAGCCCTCAATAAATAGAATTAATTTATTGAAGGTGATTGGGAGACTTTTAGAACTGAGGTGTGCCAGATGTTGAATTTTGAGTAGTTTTGACGTTGAAAATTAATCTAAATTATAATTTTGGAAGGAGAAATTAATGGGGTATGAGTTCACACTGGGGCAACAACACAGGCCATACTAGTAAGAATAAAATTGACATGTTCCTCTCTCATCGATGAAGGTGTGATAATTTTTTTCACTGCAAATGAATTGGTGCTTCAAACTTCAATTTACCAAAGTTTTCAAAAATTTCCTATTTTTTAGTTTGTCAAAAAGATGTAGTGAAATTTTGCTGGAAAAACATAATATTTCCCAGATTTTTTCAAAAGTAATTAAAACATTTACTGCACAAGATCAAACTCATGTTTTACAACTGTTTTAAGGGATTGAATACCATATTAATTATCACTACAAGGTCTTTACTAAATTATGATTGATCAAATATTAAGACTTATCTGACTGAGTCCCTAGAAGGACCTGGGGCGAAGCATGAGCTGGATTGGTACCATGGTAAAGACCCCAAGGGTTTTTGGGTTGTTTTTGAACATTACAAATTTCTAAATATGTGGTCCTTTGAGTCCAAATTGAACATTTCCTGGGTTAAACATGGCCTCTAAGAGGCCTCACTTAAGAAGTTGAAGTTACCAACATAGGTGCTGGTTTGTTAGATCAGTCCTGAGCATACTTGAAATTTGATTATTAGGAGATATTTTGGAGGCAAGTCCAAACATATGCAGTAGTCATGATGATCTCCAATTGCTTGGGTAATCTGAATACCATATGCACATCTTGTCGTTCTAGAATCTACTAGTTACTAATGTGAAGTTTTTGTGCTCCTTTGTCTACATGAAAATAAAAGTTTCAGAGAGATAGAAGGGAGGGTTTAGAAGATGTCATCAATTATTCATTCAACAAATATGGGAAAAAATAAAAGGTGCCAATCTTCTCCTTGACCCAAATTGTGGCCAATAACTTATCCTCCAAGTGCAGCTCAAAGCAAATGCATGAACATTGTCATGATCTTACTTTGTAAGTTCAGACAGAAAAATCCCAAGAAGATAACAGAACTCACCAACCGCAAAGTTAATTAATTAAATATTATTACTCTTTATAATTTACACTGGTCGGATCACAAAAATGAGCGGACCTATCTGCAACTAGCTTTGAGGAGTTGGTATTACCAAAATGCTAGTGGTGGGATCAACCCCAGATTAGAAGTGTAATAAGGACTGAAAGTGGTCTTAACGTAGGGTACTTGCTCTGCGTTGGCTCTTTTCACACCCTCCAGTGCAGAGGCAGGAAAGCAATCAAAAGAATTGTGGTTAGTACCTGTAATTCATCTCTTTACCTACTTAAAAGTGGTCGTAATTCATCACTTTACCTACTCAAGAGTGGTTGAGAGCTGCTGAGAGCTCTCATTGAAGATGGTGATCATGACACATGACGTGATTCGGCCCTCTTATTATATGTGAAGAGTACCACGTGGAGATTAGCTTTCTAACTGCTACATAGTCTGTGAATCCTCTCTGGTGGAAGATACAGACCTGCTATAAACTAGCAAATATGGTGATTTCTTAGCCTGCATCTTGTAGTTGAAATCTACGAATTGTTTTGTCTTACATCTGCCCACCGACCAAGAGCGTGACCTAAAACTTGGGGACCTCCTGTCAGCTTGTAACATATATGTCTCATTTAGCCGTGGGTGAACCTTGAGCGTGCTGGTATTGTTGTGGTGTTTGAATGCTTCTAGGCATGTCTTATAAAGTGACTTAGCAGTAACCTCATAAGAGTAGTACACAGTTCCTTGATCAACACGGAATGATGGATGCAAGGCCTGCTGTTGTGACGTATTGTTTCTTGTCAGACCCTATTCTTGGCATGTGCATAGACCTGACAAGTTTATACAACCCATTAGACGTACATACAAACCCATTAGAGAGCTTTGAGTTTTAGACGTACATACAAGGCAGTGTTGAAAGATGCTTTAAGCTTACCTTGCTGTACAGCAACCTTGTTGCTGTGACTGCACAAACCCTAAAGACTTGAGTAGAAAGCTGGGGGAGGATCCTGATGCACTTATTTCTCTTAACAGTTCATACGGTATGATTTATAAAGCTGCTATTTCTTGAGAGCCAGCCTGCTCAAGCTCTTCTTCTGTCCACAAATAGTATGTAGTTGCTTGCCTAGTTCAGGAATATATGTGATTGTAATTATATATAAGATTGCACAAACCTCAGCCCTTTTGAAACAACCCAAGAAAAAAGAATGTCTTCTTTTTTAATTTATATCTGATACAATTAATTAGCATAAGAGTTCCAATCCCAATTCCAGACGGCTTTTTAATTGAGGATCCGACTTTTGGTAATTAAGAAAAATATCTAGGTACCCGTAAGTTGAAATGAAACAACAATCAATGTACAGTAAAATAATTTTCTGAAATGAAACAATAATCAATGGACAGTACAATAATTGACTTACAATAATTTTCGTTTTGATCATAACTGAGAGCCTGAATTGAGGGCACTATGAGTTTCTTAGGTACACTGGTTTGGGTAACTGGGGCAGATGACTTGTTGAGGCACAGAAAACTATATGTTAAATTTGAGCCATATGAAATTCACCTAAACTGGGCAGATGAAGTTAAGGCACAGAAAACTATACCTTAGAATTAAGCTAGATGAAATTTCCCAAATGGGCGTGCAATGTGCACTCTTATAACTAACACTCTTAATAACTGGTTCATTCAGACTGATTCAGACCAAAACTGAAGTCAAAAACTACATTACATTAAAGCAGATTTCACGTTTCAAAAAGCGATGATAAATTAGGAGTGTCCGGGAACTGCACATTGACAAGCATTAGTTTGGGTGTATGGAAAAGGATACTTCTTAGGTTACATTTTATTTTGGAACTTGGGGAAGAAGGGTGGAAGGCATGATCTTTAATTAGAGTTGATCCTTCAAAAAGGCCATAAACAATACGACATCTGAATTATATGATCACATATGCACTTAAACAATTTAAGTTTTGGAGAATTCTGGAACATTCTCATCCAGAACGATGTGCTCAATTCTTGAATTGATTTGGGTGTATGGAAAAGCATAGGTAGTTACATGTCATTTTGGAACTTGGGGGAGGGGAAGGGGGGGAACCATCTATTGGAGGTGATCCTTCAACTAAGCCATAAACACTGTGACATCTGAATTATATGCTCTCATATGAACTTTAGCAATTTAAGTTTTCCTATGCTGACACAAAATTCTGAAGAACATTCTCCTGGAAACTTGTGCAGTCATTCATATGAAGACTCATATAAATCAGCCTTTTATCAGTAATATTTTTTGAGTATTTTACATCAATTAGCACAACTTAGCCAATAGCAAAAAGACATTAAAAAAAGGTGTAAAGTTCGTCCAGACTTGTGTCAACATTCTAATTTTTTGTTATCTGTTGATTATTAAACATAGAAGACAGAGGCATGTACTGGATCTGATAGGTCCAAATTGCTGCATGTGTTACGCTGGCTTCAGATCACTGGACAATTACTTTGTTTCTTGGAAACATTCCATTGCAGGTCCAGAGACAGGGTAAACCACTCATGTTCGCACCTTGACCTTTTTGAGTGAGGCCCCTCTTAGTGCCCATATTGGGCCTGAAAGATATTAGAACCTGATAATTTATTTAGTCTCAGTATGGGATATTTGTAATATTTATGAATAATTTAAGTGGATTTGGGGATTTTTATCATGATACCATTCGTGGGTGCTGGTTCACCCAAGGTGCAGGCCATTTCAAGTCTCTCACCAAATTCAAGCCAATAACCTAGCAGGTTGATGATTTTCATTGTTCTGGATTGTTATTAAGAAAGGTTCATTGGTCTGTCAATCACCATATGAAAGAGTGACCCAACTCGATTTGCAAAGTGGCAAGAATTCTTTGTGTCCTGGACAGCCAAATAAATTGTCCGGGAGGATTCTATATCAACTTTACAAAGTGAAGGTATCTAACATTAGGTGTTCCCAATGTTCTCCTTTAAAGTTATAGGTTACTTATGTGATTTAGAAAAGGAGTAAGTTTTTGTAAACAGAATCATGATGTTGCTAAACAACTTATTTTTATCAAATGGCAATTTTCTTCAAAAACATGCAATTACAAGGTCACTGGTCAGGGTATATCCAAAAACTAAATAAAAAATGCCAGATTCTACTTTAGGAACTCAGACAATATAAAGGATCCTTCTATATGTTTTAAATTTCATGTTTTTTAAAGCCAAATTTGGCTAAATTGTTTAATGGATGATTGCAACATGAGTTTCATGACAGATTGAAAATAAAAGCACTGCCCTACACATGTGCCAACTTGCTGGCTGGTTTGAAATAAATAGGGGTTAGGTCATATTAAGAGGTTACCTGGTACAAACATTAACTGTACATTATGACCACTAACTTCTACTCATGCCTTCACACTCTTTTGATAAATATATGTCTTCACTCTCAGGCAAAAATAAGTTATTTCTAATGAAGGTAAATAATCTTTGGGGCAGGCCCTTCGGCACGGTATTGAGGGTGTTTTAGTTTATGAAATGCCCTTCCTAAAGTGGGAGGGCTCACCATACCCTTCAACCCCTCAAAATAGTATTCCTCTGAGTGATTATTAAATTGGATGATGCCCTGGCAGACCCTGGATTTCATGCTTCGCCCTTGATACGCAGGATGTAACGCCCTGCTGCTGGACCCTCACTAACTTAGAGCATGGAATTTGAAAGCCCCATATATGGCTATCATGTATGTTCACCCAACTTGAGCCACATTACTCTGAAACCCCACTAACCCAAATGATTTTGTTCAAATAAAAAACAAATTTACATATTGTGACCAAAGATCTTCAATTGTATCAAACATATATAGAGAGAGCTCGAAAACTTTGAGTACACATGCAAATAAGCCAAATTGATGAACACTTTCAGCTAGTTTATATCTTCAGAAGGATGTAAAGCAATTTTTATTCCACACTGCCAAGTTAGTTTCTATCAATTTAGAAGGGGAAAAAAAGTTCAAAATGCCAAGGTGACGACCAGTGTTGCATTTTCCTCTCTTCTTCCAAAGAAAGAACCAATGGGTAGGGGTCTGGTATTCTCAAAAAATCAAAGAACCTGTCAACGAGCCTAGTACCCTGAACCACTGGTTCTTTTGAGTTCATAACTTGCCAAGGATACTTTGAAAATTTTCCAAAGCCTGAAACCAGCAGTTACTTTACAATGAAATATAATAAGAAAACCCACAAGCCCGGGGGTCTTTGATTTTGAAAATGTTCAAAAACCTGGCTTGAGCTAAAAGTTATAACAAAATCAAAGAAGTGCCAAACACTGGTGATGACCCATTTGGAACTACAGAGTGTGATATCTAGAGAACGAACAAGGGAGCAGAGGCGTGTGGACCTCCTTGCTAGTAACTTGTGGCTCTTTCTCCCTTGCAGGTAGGTAGCTGGTCTCCGTGCAGAACTTTGCTTTTCTTCAAAACCCTTTACTTGTTCCAATTGGCCACTGGTGGTCGTCACCCGCGTCCTTACGACTCTCGACCTTTCCAGAGTGCTCAGTGGTGTAGAGGCCTGCAGATCACATCTTGTTCCTATCTTTTCTGAAATCCTCTCCTCCTCTTCGGTTCTCCTCCCATCAGTACCTTCGAACACATCGTGTTCCTCTCTCTTTTGAGGTCTTCTTCTCCTCTCCGGCTCTCGTCTGACCAGCTGCGCTGTCTGTTCCTAAAACTTGAGCTGAAGTCTTCTCCTCTTGATCTCCGGTTCTCATCAGCTGTTCATTCCGCCGATCATACACCCGCGAGTTCCTATCTCTAGGTAAGTCTTCTCCTATTCCTCTGACTAGCACCCCTCTGCATGGGGGAGATGTCCTTCTTTCCAAGTTTTTTTTCTGTTCGTTGTTTAACCTTCAGCTGAAATCTTCTCCTCCTCTCCTATTCTCCTCTGATCACCCCTCAAGGTTTGCTGAGATTTTCTTTCTCTCTTTCTTCTCCTTCTTCATGTTTCCGTTCCACTGATATTGGTTTCTAGTTTCGCTGCTGTATGTTTCTATTCGAAGGTCGTGTCCTGCTCGCGCAAAGCACTCTGTTGGTGAGAAGGACTCTTTTGGTGGGGGTTCTACAACTGCTTGGCTTAGTTATCCTTCCTTTCCCTTCACATGCATGAGCATGGTTACGTCCTTCTTGCACAGAGCTCTGTTGACGTAACCAAGGTTCTGTTGCCTGGGAGGAGGGGGCCATATCTGGGCTTAGTTATGTTATTTTTCCCTCAGCATGGATAAGCATGCTTGTCTTAACATGGATAAGCAAAGGTTTCAGTTGTTGGGGGTGGGTTCACAGCTTGTGTAGTTATGTTTCTTTACTTAACACGGATAAGCATAGTTCTCTCCGCATTCTTGCACAATGGTTTCTGTTGGTGTCAGGGGCAGAGGGGGAAGAAATATGGATAAGCATGGTTGTCAGGCATTGTGCTCGATGATGATGTGAAGTTGCTTAAAGAAAGAGGCTAACCATTTTGTTCCCTGTCAGAAGAAGGAAATATTGTGGCTTGCCTGCGGGCCACTTCAGAAGAATCGGTACATCAAAATGAAATTCGGCAAGATATTGGCAGGAGTAGTTGAGAAGGCGCCTCCAGAGTACCTTGGAAAGTTTTTGAGCTACAAGTTGTTGAAACGACATATATATCTACATAAGATGGGCGCCTGTCAGTGTGCACTGGCTAGGCAAATCGAGGGGGAGATCGAGCTACGTCGCCCCCTTGCATCCGGAGCTGGAGCATCACATTGCCACGAATGCAATCGACCGATTTACGCCATTGAACACGATGGTAAGTTCACATCGTCTGTACATGATGGTGGTGACAATGGTCCGCGAGCAGAGGACCACCTCCAAAGTCAGGTTTTGGAGTTCAAGCGGCTCCTTCGAATCCAGCTGTGGAAAATTAACGTGTTTTTCACGGCCACAAGACAATTCTGCTATTTTACCATGACTGTGAGGCATTCTACCATCTGACCAAATGTGTTTTCAGTTTTTAACTTCTTTACAGAACTTTAGCACGCATGATATCATACAACTTCAGCATCAGCGTCGTAACTGCCATGAATGAAACAGTTTCAACGCTTCGTTGGTTTGCTTAAAAATGCAGGAGTTGAACAACATGCGGATCAACGAGGAAGCCCGACAGAACATACTTCATCCCTCAGGCCGCAGATACTGGAGCCACGACACACTGCTACGGATAAGGCAACGATTGTTCAGCCTTTCTGCGATGATGGCCCTTCTGGGGAACTACAGTTACTTGAATTTCGCTGGTAAGCAAGCTGACAGATCCCAAACTGTTCCTTAGCTACTGTGACTCAGCTCAATACCTCTTTCTTGCAGAAACTGATGATCACTGTCTAGAAAAAAATTGGCTTCAATCAGGACAATAAGAGGATGGATGGTGCATGATTGATGGAAGTAATTTGTTTGCAGCTTTCATCAAAATCTTAAAGAAACACGACAAACTCACAGGCTCCAACGTTCGTGCGGAATTTGTCCAGCACATCCTGCTACAGGAGGATTCTTTTGTTTTCACAGAGGAATTGAATGCCTACGCTAGCATATGCCTATCTTTACTGGATCGATTTCCGGAGCCACATACGGCCCGTCGACGAGCAGCAGCAGCAGGTACTACTTTTCTCATCCGTGCTAGAGGCGGGCCACTCCTAGTGCCTGCACCAACAGTTGCTGATTCTGGAGAAGAACCTGTGAATGATACGAGTGACTGTGAGTCTTCTACTGAAACACGTCCCAATCTATTGAGAAGACGACCATTGGTGCGATCTCCCTATGCTCGCCCCGCGTGGAGTCCTGCAGAGTGTGTTTATATGCGGGCAGCGACTGCAGCGGTTGCTGCTGGCATCATGGTTTCCACCACGGTTGGATCTACCCACAACTGTCACTCCATGTATCCCCCCAACGTATGAAATCACAAACTCGTTTGCATGTAATGGTGAAACACAAAGTCTAGAGGTGTAGCTCTCTTATGAACATGAACATTTTGAAACTCTTCCTCACTTGGTCCTCACTTACATTTTACAGCAAAATTTTTTACTGAATACATGTATGTTTTTTTTCCTCTGTTATGACACTTGTGTTTTTTATTTTGTTTCTTTTGAATAGGTTCTACTTTCAAAAGCACCTAGTTTCCTCTTTCTATCTTTGATCAGCAAGGGGCAAAGGTTGGGTGTGGTTGAAGGCTGTACATACATGGTTTTCAATAATTTAAATAAACTTTTTTCCATAGTTTCTATGTTGAAATCAACTCTTGTGTACATAATTAACATTTGGCCAATGGATTTTTTTTTAATAGTATTTGGAGTTGAATTTGTTCCCTCCTTGTGAACCTAGCCACAACTTCAGAGAGCCAATTGACATCAACTGTTGTGCGTACAACGTTTAACCCTGGATGTTTTTAATTTCATTTGGAGCTCGTTAAATTAGGTTGTGGGTTCCTTAAGAATGTTGGGTACAAATTTAATCCTGGGCACCACCAACCTCCGAAGTTTAGCAGTTCATAAATGTGGCTTTCAAAAGGGGGCTATGCACCAATCCTTTCAAGTATATTCCATGACATATTCTTTGGTTTGTTGGACAAGGCCCCTAAAAGGCATTAAAGGACATAATTGCATCTGTAATGGTCTTACTACAAGGCCTTTTCCGCCTCTTTTTAGGTCCCACTTGTAAATGTCAGAATGGAAGGGTAGTGTGGGGTCTGCTAGGCAGGTCACGTAAGCAGGTGCCATTCAAAAGACCATTCTGTAAAATGCACATGATCACTTTGCAAATCCGCTTGAAACTATGTTACGTAATGAAGTGTGGCAAGTAGGGACCATTGTGCCTGTGAGGAGATTGGGCAGCTACCCAATAATAAGTTTATGCAAGCCAAGAGAACTATGTCCAAACTTGTCACACCAATTGTACATATTATTGATATGCACTGTTACACACTCAAACAACTCCCCCATTATATTTGTCTTTATCATTACTTGTAAGCAAGTATAAAGATAAATCTCAAGTGCTGGGTATTTAGCACCATGAATTATCTAGTGACGTTGATGATTTAGAGATTTATTATTAAATTGTTATCCATTGTCAATTTATATTTTAAAATATTCTAAAAATGCAAGGGTTAATCTCTAAACCTTGAGCCCTTATTTTAGTCCTAAATTACAAATCCAATAACAATTCATCACTTGTGCATATTCATTTCCTCTTTTTAATTTGGTAAGATGGCTAGGTTCAAACTATGAGAGAATTTGGAATTTTTTTCCAAGTGTTGGCCAATGGAATAATAATTTCATGGGTTGGAAAGCGACGGTGGGGGGCAGGAGCTAAAACATCTGCTTGATGTTCTTCATGGTTGGGCAACCGCAAGTGGATTTTTTTTGGAACTTGGTTAAAATTTCTTAAGTCATGTTGTTATGTATACAATTGAAGCTCAGCCTTTAACTTGATTTTATTCATAAACAAGTATCTTTATATTATCTTGTTGAAAATCCTCCAACTCTCTAAAACCCACGAGCATAATGGTTCCTGGTGTGACCCAGAACAAACCAACGTACCATGCAGGATGGATCTTGTGTGGACAGCAAACACTTTTTCATTGTATTTCCATGGAGAGCATAGTTAACCGCTGTAGTTAGCTATGTATTAGCAATCCACATGCATCTAGCTACCTAGTAGCCACCTTGAGGTGCCTTCACTTAAAAATACCAAAATAATAACCACCTACGTTCCCTAACTTATTACATATCATACTTATGGGCATTCACAGAGGGTTTACCTAGGTAGAGAAATGGGGAAGTAGAAGACTCTGCAAGATAGGTTACCAATGTGCTGGAACCTTGGTAGCTTGGAAGCAGTTCATCTACAACCGAGTCCTAACATGGATATAGAATGGATGGTGCACACCGATAGGCGCTGGGTCACACACCTAATTCCCTGTAATACCACCAAGCTGCTGCACATAATTTGAGAATAATTGCCATGGGATGAAATTATAATTTTTGTAAACCCCTACCCAATTTTTTTCTACTGTTGTACTTGGCGAAAGCCCATGGAGGTGGGTTTAAAATGCTGGTGGGTTTTATGAATTTAGCATAATGCTTGTGGAATCATGGGCTTGAAAGTTTACACTTTTGGTAAAGCCTATTGGCTTTTCTTTTCCTTGGGATACTCAACTGGCACTCACTAAGTATCATGGGATTTTTTTAAATTACAAGAAAATGGTTTTTATGCTGTGTTTTAAAGCCCTTAGGGATGGGCTTTAGCTAGTTTTTACCCTAAGCATTAGTTATATGTTCCCTGAAATTCTTCTTGAGCCCATGAACACCTAGAAGTTAAACCCCAAAAAGAGTTCAACTAAGTTTCTAGTTTCTATGCAAGCATTCATGAGTAACTGAACAAGGTGGACTATACTGTTATCAAAAACGTTGTACTCCCTATTGAATGAATGCATGTTTTATATGTGTGCATGAGGTTAACATATGAATATGTCAAAAAAATGTTGCTTCAAAAAATGCTAATAAGAGTCAATGAGATTATTTTATAAATTTCATAACTGTTAAATTGTAAGTGTATATTTTAATGTCAATAGTAGGTTACTATCATTTAAATAATTTTTTAATCATCAAATTTTTTCATTGAATGAATCCTTCACCTTAGTCCTTTGCAAATTTGATGGCTTTTAACACATTTATTATTGTTCAATTTGAAAAGTTTTTTATCAAAATTTGAAATCAAAATTAGAGATTAAATTTAGTGAATTTTCAATTTAAATTTCTCAACAGTCATATTAATGAATTAGCACAAGTTGGAATGGTTATCAAAATTTAATATATTAGAATTTTAAAATTTTATTAATGTAGTTTGAAATTTTCGAGGAATTCTTTTTTTGTCTCCTATTAACGTGTTTTGACTTTGTTGTGGAATTGTAAAGCTAAATAAAGTCTTACAAATTAACTGCCTGTAATTAAATGTACATAGTCAATGGACTCATCAAATCTGATGTGTCAATCCGCAAACATGCCAAATGTCATTTTAGAGTATTTCAAGTTTTCAAACTATTTTCAGTTGATAAATAAAAATCATATACTCAGTTTTTTTTACAAGGCCTTGAAGACATTGAGCCTTATTTTCAACATTTTGAAAAGGACTGTCCTACCTATATTTGGTAGCATTCTGTGCTAAAACCTTGATACTCAGATGCCATTCATCCACAACTCTGTCATAACATGGATATAGAATGGATCATGGTGCAGTGATAGGTGCTGGGTCACATATGCAATGCCCTGTATGCCACCAAACTGCTTTGGAAATAATTTGGGAATAATTGCTAGCCTTGGATGATTTATAATTTTCATTAGACTTTTTCATCTAGATCCCATGAAAAACCCTAGATTCTTCTTGAACCCATGAACATCTAGAACTCCAGGTCCAAAAAGAGCACCAAGTTTCTACACAACAATTCATGGGTAACTTTTAGGTGGACATCCTCCACTGCAAGCTTTTCCCAAACTCATTTGTTTTCTAAATAATTAGTGTAGTGAAGTTTTGAAGAATACATGCATAAGCACAGACTTAAGACTCATACTTGGTACCTCTATATTTGTGCCTTATACAAGTCAATGCCATGAAACAACCGCCATGAATGGAGCTCCATCTTGTATATGACATGAGGGTTATGTCCACATATAAACTATCCCCCAACACAATTGTAGATCTGCTAGGAACACATGTGGACACTTCTTTACACATCTAAAAGATGTGCTGTGCAAGAATATTATCATAATGTAGTTTTGCAGATACAAGAAAATGTATGTAAGCTGCTTCCAAGTCCCAAACTAACTCCATGTGTCCACACAAATCTAAATGAAGATCTCTATTTATTCAACAATTGTCATTTTGTCAATCCTTTGAACCTCTTTCAATTAGCAATACCTTGCTAATTGCAGTAGATTCATTAAACACTTGCAGGAGGGTGCAAAGACTGGGCATTTGATGTGGAACTTCGTTCTGTTGTACCTAAGTAGATCTCATGATCCAACAAGCTGCACATGACATCTAGAGGTGTATAGTCCCGATAAAATTCCTCCTCAGAAATAGGCAATTGCTGAATTGTACCAAGAGACATGAGGACACCACATTGCCTGGCTAACTTTCCGAACTCTGGCAGAAGAACATAGAAGTCTTGGGCTTCCACATGATGCAAATAATTCCAGCGGAGATTCGAACCAGTGTGCCGATCATGCTTCTTCAGTATCTTAACCGAAGCTGCACAACAATATATCCAAGAGAGAAAAATGTTAAAAAATGTTCAGTCCAATTGTACAGAAGCAGCACTGGCTGAGGCCTTTGGAACTGTAATCTTCCTTAGTTTACAACATTCCTGCAGCTGAAAGAACCCTGAGTTTTCTTTTGCAGGCTAGCTAGATACATCAGGCCCCATGAGCAAGGTTAACAGAAAACTTTGGAGATCACATGTCTTGAATGGAGATCATATGTCTTGTCATTCTACAAACACTGGTCAGCAGCTGCTGACGACGACATCATGGGAATTGAATGCAAAAGTGCAATAGTTTCTACCTTCATAGTTGATCTTACTGGAATACTCCAGTGTGCGAAAATCCACAAACAGATTGGCCATCCACCACCGAATTCTTTTGAGCATGCCCACGTCCCAAGAAAGAATGGAAGAGTGAAGATAGTTTTGCTGAGCTTCCTGCTCTCTCCGCATCAGATCCAGTTGCTGCACAAGCATTAAAACTAGAGAAAGATCAACAGCTGCTTGTCACGAATTTGCTCCTACCTTGCAGTGCTACAGATTGTTATATGAACGTCATGACAACATATCGCTGTCTGGATCTAAACAGACAAAATGAATCATGCATGAGCCATGCGTTCTCTACATCCAAACGGTTTCAAGACCTGCGTGGCAGACCTGCAAGACATTACGAGGAAATGAAGATGCCATCATCCACATGTGGTGGCTTACCATCATGAGTGCAGTGTTATGCTGGAGGCGAGCGACGAAAAGCTTGTTGATCTTTTGGAACTCTGCATCGAGCATGCGCTTAAATATCGTCACTTGATAACGGAGATGAACATCAGTGTTGTCGCCTGTAGAACGAAAGAGCTCATGCAGGAAGGCCTCATCCTCCTCATCTATACCGGAATTGCAATTCACAGGCCGCTCAAGACCGGCCTCTACACCGTCGCGTGGTGCCGTCAACATGGGCTGCGAATTTCCTTGGTTACCACAAGCCATAGCTGTGCTTGGCCAACCCATCAACATACCGTTGGACCATGCCACCAGCATGGGCTGCGAATTGCCCCAAATGATACCTGGTCTTAGCCAACCCAACTGTATACCGTTGGACCATATCTGGGGCTGAAAAAGCAAGGGCTGAAAAATACCACAAACCATAGCAGTGCTTGGCCAAGTACCCAGCTGCACTATACCGTTGGACCATGTCCGGGGCTGAGAAAGAAATGCATCATCGAAATCCAAATCCTCGATGTCTTCGAGTCCACAATTCGTAGTCGCTGTACTACGCTGGTCCTGACTACGACTACCCAGTTCGACCCAACCGTGGTCATGGGTGAGGCCGGAAACAGGCAAAGCAGCCGGCTCATCTTCGCCGGAGGCGGATATGCTCGATTGCACAAAAAGCTTGATATGCTCCTTAAGCATCTTATAATCCAAAAAAAGCTGCTCTCTGTAGTTCAGAGGCATGATCATCATGGTTCGCGACAGTTTCCGTCCGAACTTCATCTTGCCCAGACCTCGAAAAACTGTATCACCGCTAGCGCTTGATCGCCTCAGTCAGAGTACTACCAGCACTCACCTTATAATGCACAAAAAGGGGGAAAAAAAAAACAACACCACATATCTATGAACTTCGCTGCAATTAAAACTCGACAAATATCTATGAAAAGACTTGAAGGGACCTGCAATGACGCATGAAGAGGTTTGCAATCACCTTGGCAATGCGTCTACAACAAGGAACTTGGAAGAAAAGAGCACGGAGGAAGAGCGCCTCAGGCGCCACTCTTTGCACCTGTCAACCAGGGATGATCGGGACAGCTGAGCCTGGATTGCACATTCCCATGCCACAGTCAAAGAAACCAGAGTAGTTCTCAGACCACGAGAGTGAACCTTCAATGTGGTAGCGTGAATACAGGTCTGATCTCTTCTTCACCTCTGATCTCTCCGTCGTCTTCTCCGTGCTGCTGTTTTTTACTTACCGTTCAAAGTAGAAAGTATGTGTCCCTTATACGTACTTAGATCTGCAGCAGAATACGTACTTGGGTCATAAAAGAAAAGGAAACCAAATGTACACAGAGGCCTGTAGCAGGCGGGTATCTATCCAGTCGGTCTGCCGATCTTGCACCTCTGTTGAACATTTCTCCTAGCTTGTGATCTCGACCCTGTTGAACGCCTTAGCTGCTTACAACAAGTCGCTACTGAACCCGAAAACGATAGAGGATTGGGACATTGGTGGGCACCACCATAGTTGGTCCACGGCCATTTAACCATATGTATTAAGTTGGCTCTTCACACCAGCTGCTTGTGTTTGACAACTCCAGCAACATATATACTGTCTTAATCAGGGTTACCAAAAGCATTCCTATTGGTCTTTGCTGTAGGGTAAAGGCCCGCCTCACGTTCCTACTGGTCTTTAGTGCAGGGTAAAGCCCCCGGGACAGGGCTTTATCAGAATAAGGAGCTCAGGGCACACATGAATCTGGGAAAGCTTGCCCCCAAAGGATGTTACATTTCAAAAAAAACCCCACAATTTCCTTTTTTTTTAAATTCTGTGATACCCAGTGGGTACTCGCCAGGGTATCATGAGAAAATTAAAGAAACAAAAGATGGCTGGGCTTTCTGAAAATGTAGTGCTCGCCTCTGCAGGCATAACACTTTTCTAAAAACCTGCCAGGACATTGCACCTCTTAATGCCATTTCCAACAACACTCAAAAAATCAGTCAGGTGTTTGCAAACATGTATTTTGTACAATTTCAAGAAGTCTAGTGTATAAGAGTTGAGAACCAGTAAGAAAAACTGTTGATATTCCATCCCTACCTAAACTGGATGGAAATCGATGAATATTTACACACTTTCATCAACCAGCCTCCTAGCTGGTGGGTAGGAAAACAATCCATCCAAGCCCCCCTGGAATTCATGGATGCATCCACACAAGACATTTGTCTACTTTCTCTTGAATGCATTGCATACTCAGAAGGTATTTTTTATGCCATTCTTTTGGAGTATGTTTGTTTTTCCAGTTTCCCAGGTCCCAGTAAAACTGTCATGTACCCCACTTTTGGCAACCTTCCAATTTGTTCCACCATTATAAACTCCCATTGCAAATAGATAGATGGAGGTGTCCCACCTTTGTCCATCAAATTATCTATTGGACAATGACTTGGAGCTATTTTCTTTTGAACCTTGTCTTTGTTTTTTTAGGCACATCTATCCAACTTCATCGCTTTGTTTCCACATGGACCTGGGTTTCAGAATGATACATTTGTTGGCTTGGCTCTTCCCATAGCAAAGAGACTGCAAATTGGCACTTAGGATCTGGGCATAAAAGGTTTTGCTCAAACTTAACCCAATGTGTGACTGACATCTGGAATACTACATGTGTTTATATGATGGATGGGCATGTTCCCAAAAAGTGGATGCATCTAGATGAGAAGTTCTGGATGCAGAAAGGGAAGTTTTAGTTTGAAGTTTGTTTGCATAATTTAGGGCAGCGTCATTCTGCTATCCACTGCTTGTTTTGCTCTGTTTTGCTCATTTCACTGCTGGCCCATTCTGCATGTGGAAATGTCAATTTTATGGGTGAATATTTTGGTAGTTTTTTAAGGTCTGAACTCTTGAATAAGAGTACAGTTCTCCAAAAGTTACATGCAGTTCAGTTCCATTTGTACACAATGTCTGAGATTATTGGTAGCTATGCTGGGCTGAATGGGGAAATGCCAAATAAAGTGTAAGAGAAATCAAGTTGCATTGGTTGACAATGACTACATGAACAGACTTTACTAAAGATATTTCCCATGATATGCATTGGATTATGTGGCCCAGCACTCACCAGTGCACCATCTGTTGGAACTTACCCATTGTGACTCAATTGTGGATGAACACAATTTGGATCTATCCACTGTTGTAACCTGTCCTGTAAACCCTCCTTCCGGCTCACCATAACTCTACATAAACTACCTACTTAATCTGTGGGTAAGTATCATAAGTAAGTATGTATGGAATGTAGAGCTGTTACTATGTAGGTGCTAATGTAGGTAAGGCATCTGGCATGGTTGCTAGGTAGGTAGATACATGTGGATGGTTGGTACATATCTAGCCTCCGAGCTTAGCTTTGGCACAGGAATACAACCAAAAAGTGTTTTTCATTCACATGCCATCCATCTTTCATTGTGTGCTGGTGGGCACTGTTTCACTAGATGACCTGATAAAATTAACATACTTAAACATAGATATAGTACCAGTTCATGGCAATTGCTTGGGTTAAAATCCAGACCAAATAAGCTACATGAGAATATTGACAATTTGTTGATGATATCTAGACAGATGATAGGAATTGCGTCCTCTGGAGTCAGGTCACCAAGTGGTAGACATTTAAGGTTTTGAGATGTTAAAGTTCACACTCCAGGAACATATTCTTTTCCATCACAAACAGATTTTTCCTAGATATACATTGTCTGCCCTTCAACACTCCAACTTATAATCAACTTTCTCAGCATTGTTTTTAATTTAGACATATCTTGCAGTTCTGTCTTTACTGCTATCTGAAATTGGTGATTGGTAGAACTTTGAGAGGCAGTCCTCTAGGATCCCAAATCTAGTTCCAAATTTTTTTTAAAAAAATCTTTGGTGAGTTAGGTAATTTGTAGTTGTTTAGGTCCATCTAGTTTTTGAAGGATGCAATTGAAAAATGTACTGTTTAGGTCAGGCATTAAGATTAATTAGGCACATCTCATCCACATTATGCTAAAATATACTTACACAGATTGAGTAAATCTGCCTATAGAACACATCATTGTATAGAACTGTTTTAAACTGATAATTTTGATCATGTAGAAAATGGATTGGGTCACACTTAGAACCCAGTGTTTTCTTTTCAATGTTTTGTGATTAAGCTGAGGGGGCAATCAACATAAGCCAATATAGCCAAATTTGGCTATCAGAAAAATATGAAAAGAAAAAAAATTAATGTATTTTGGTTATCTACTTGAACCACATATAGAAAACTGATGACTATTTTTAAAAATTGTTTGGAGATGTTAATTGCCAATTTTGGGAGATTTGGTTTTCAAACAACCATTGAATTTGTGACAAATTTTTCAGATGAAACAGGAGGCTGCTTCGAACTGCCAGTGAATTCCAATGCACATATGTACTTCACAATTGGCTCAGGTTCAGTGCTCACCACATTGTTCTAGTAGCTCAATTGTTTTGGATCTATGGAATGTCTCTTGAAATCCCAGGTACGAAAGTACACTCATAAAGTTTGCAGCCTGGACCAAAAATAATGGAATTGTAGCCAATTAATCCAATTCCAACTTACAATGTAGTGGTGCAAGTATGTTGGAGATCAGTCATCCACCTGCATTGTTTTGGGGATTCCTCTTGTTGAGCTTCCAGTTCCAAAATGATGTACAGCAACCACTTGCTCGCCTGCTGCAAGAAAGTGCAATCTTCTCCTCCTAATGTAATTTCAACAAACTTGGTCAAGCTACCCTGCACTGTTTCAATTAGGACCACCAGTTTAAACTTTTTGGCATAGTTGATGTCCAGACATCAATGACAGTGTGCAGTCCATTGTACTAGTTCACAAAAGACAAAACCACTGCTCTGTTGCTATAGCTAACTTCATGGCCAGTAATATAACTGTACATATATGTTACATAAGCAACTACCAAGTAATCATCACTGTTGCCTCCATGGTTTTTTAAAAGATTTGTGGTTCTGAAAGTTTGTCGAATTTTCTCATTTAATACACCAAAAAAATTCGTATTTTCACCTAAAACAAATATATTCCCAAAAAAAAATTCACCACAGTACAGAACTTTGCCAAAAAAACACATTCTGTGGTTATTTGAATTTTCACAGAACTTCAGGTTCAGGAAATATTTCAGATTCAGAGAACTGCCAATTCTGGTTTCTTGAAAAAATCAGAATGCCCAAATCTTCACCAATGCATACTAAGGCTTGCTTTACACTAGGAGTAGGGGCTGAAAAAACTTGGGGCCAACTTTGAACATTTTGGGCTTGTTGCTTGGCCTCAAGTTACTAATAAATGCTAGAACATTGACATCAGGATAATATTAAATGCTGGAACATTGGCACCAAGGGTTGCAAATTGGCCTCCCAAATGCGATGGTATTGATTAAACCCTGCCAAACTTTATAGAGAGTTCTTTATAGCAAGCCAACAGTCCAACAAAGGCCGAGCACAAGGAGGAAATGAATTCCATGGTATCCTTTTTCCTGCCTTGGGGCCACCACAAGGCCATAGAGTTCAGCATTTTATTGATACTACCTTTGGGCAAATTGAAAAGATTTTTTCTAGTCCAGCCTTGACTCCTAGTGTAAAGCCCTTGGGGCTGATTTCAACTTTGCACCAATAGGAATGCTTGATTTGGGTTGAACATCGGCCCTGACTCCTACTGTAAAGCGGGCCTAAGACTCTCCACTATGGGCAGAGTCAATAGAGCACATGGCCAAGCCGAGAACTAGCTAGTTCTACACTGGTGGTAAGAGCACAAGAGCTGTTTGCTTTGTTTGATTGACATGTAAACATACACCTGCTGGGTGTTCATTAATTGAACAGTGTGGCACAGTTGGAGATTTAGGGATTTTCTTTTCAAATAAATTGTGCTATCTAGAATTCGGAAAAAATTTCCAAAAAACCAGTTGAATTTAAACTAGGAAAACACATATTCATAAATATTTCTCAAATTGCCCACCTTGGGGTGAAGCCCAAGGTTGGCAAATTTTCCAAAGTGTCTTCAGGCCTATGATAAGGCAGTAGCACAGCCAGTATATTAGGAATGTCAAGCACCCATGGTACAGTAGCACACTTGGGGACATGTTGTCATGATCCAAAAATATATGCTTCTTATATGATAACTTAAATGTATAGAGATGAAAAATGTGGATCACAAGACATATCAAAACCAGGGTCTCAGGCTTCTTATAATACCTACTCCTTAAGAGTGAATTGAGGGATATTCACAAAAATAAGGTGCCAGGCTCCAAATACAGAAAGAAATTTCTTTGAGTAATTTATTAAATAACTATGGGCTTTGCACTAGAAGTTACATTGTGCAATGTCATTCATTAAAAAATGTCATAAACTAAAATAATTGATAATGCTATAATATACGTTTTTGCATGTTTTACATGTCACATTCTATATTTTTAAATTTGATCATTTGTGTCTATAGATATATACATACATATGAATTTATCTGGCTTTATCTTATTAGAGATCCACTTTCAATTGCTCAAAGTTTCTTCAAGTTTAAATGACCAGCGGTATTTCTTGTGCGAGAAAATGAAGCATGTTGCAGTTTTTGATAGCACTAGTGTGTTAGCACTTTTTCTCAGCTGCTAGAAAACTTGGACGTAGACCAAGTTGCTGAACCCCCTAACACTAGACGCTAGCTATCCCTAGACCTCTAGCCTGAGAACTGAACTTGGGTACAAACTCTTTTACCCTACTCATGTATCAAAATAAATAAATCTCAAATGGAGCCCCCAGTTACATAAGGTCTATGTCCTAGTTTTCTCGGAGCTAGGGTTAACAATGGTTTAAGGTTTAGGCTATACCTTAGCATTTAGGATATCCAAAGCAAAGGTCTTTCATAACACCTGGTAACCTTGCAACAAGTTTATCACACAGCTGCTACCTACACAAGAATAAAAATGCCCAAGTGAGAACTTGGGCCTCTCTTTGCTCAAGCTATATATGATTTTGGATTCATCTTAGAAGCTCTATTGCATTTCTTTTCTTCTTTTGAATTATGTTTTTGTGATTTGTCTTTGGAAGTTTGTTGATGCATGTCATGATATTAAGGTTCTTTCCTCCTCGTCCTTAGTCATGTTCTTTTGTTCTTCACTCCTACTCCTCATTTTTACTTTTGATTTTCTCTCCAAGTTTGTTCTTGCTCTTCACTCTTACTATGAGCTCCTCGACTAGAACAGTTCCTACTCTTTGTTTTCAGCGCCTGTGTTCTTTGCTCCTAGCTCAAGTGCTTTTCAATTTTGGCTCCTAATTCTTTGCGTTGGGCTCTTATAGTATTTACTCTGAACCCTACTCTTTGCTCTTGAATCCTTCACTAATTACATTGCTCCTATATTTTTATCAATTTTAATAAATATTTTCTCAAATATTTTGGATTTTAACACAAATAATTGTCATTTTTTATTTAAAAAGAAAAAAATTACTTTGATAAATGGGCTTGTGAGAATTGCCTTAAATAACTAACTGTTCTTAAATTCATGAGAATCAACTTGTTAGGAAAAAAAAAAACCTACTATTCAAGAGGAGCTCATTCACAATTGAGGTTGGGGTTCAAGAAAAGGAAAAAGGACTCCAAGATTGTTATAAGGCTAAGTCTATTACAAATGATATTTACAAAGGAAAAATTTGAGTAAGAAAAATTGAATAGTCAAAAACAAAATTATTATGTAATGATGATGATTTTTCAAATGCCAACATAATTGCGCATCAATATTGTGATTTACAAATGTAAATGTGAAAAATGTTGTAATGAGCTTCTATGGACAACCAAACTTCTTTTTGCATGATTGTTTTATCCACATGTGACTTCACTTGGTGCTAGAATCCCAATTGTGAATGAGCCCAACTAGTTCTCTAAAAATTGAAATATATATATTAAAAGAACTCAGCCAATTCTTAAAACCCTTTATAAAAATCAAAACTAGTGAGAATTGAACTCTTGACTTTTACCCTGCAAACTGGATGTACCCTCAGAACACTGGTATAAACCAGTCATAGGTTGAATGTTCACCAGCTTAGTTGAATGATTCAGTCAGATATGGCTAAAGAGGAAATTTGAATTTTTTTAATAAAAGGGTGCTTCTGTATTGTGGCTTCTTGCTGGAGCCAATGATGTGAATCTGGTGATTTGAAGCAAAAAAGTCCAAAAATCTGGCTAGTGTAGATCATTTTTTCTCAAAAAAATCCTTCAAGTTGATGTTGTTCTGTTTCCCCCCCCCCCCCCCTCCCAAACCCCCTTTTTCTTCTTCTTCTTCACAAAATGGCAATTTAATTCATCACCAAACAAAAAACGCAGGGAGGCCCCAGCTGAGATAATGAAATTACATAACATTATGTGTCAAAGAATCTTAAGAACTTGCCAAAAATCCACTTGCAATTGTCTGACAATCTTCTTGAAACAATATTGACATATCTTGCTTGGACAAAGCATCAGACGTATTCCATATTTCCTGACCATATAAGAGATGCAAAATAATAGAACATCATATCTGTTCATCTACCCCTCCCAATCAGCTTAATCCTTAGTTTCCACATATTAATATGCATAACAAATCATTACCATGGTAGTACCTAGGCTCATTTCACAGCAAGGTGCCTAATAAAATTTCTTTGTAGTCCATTATGTTTGGCAATGAAAATTATAATCATCTAGAAGTCGGCATTATACTAAATAATTCAAAAATCTATACATAGTGCTCAAGAGCTTTAATCAGATTTGTGACATGGTAGTCACCTATATTCTAAAAGAAACGGAAATTTCAAAAAGTAATTATTTAGTGCCTAACCAGGCTAGAGGTCAGTGTTTTTCCTGATGTTGCCCAAGTGACAATAGTCCAGAAGTATATTTAGTCAAATTTGGCAATATTAAAAAATGTGAAAGCATAAAATTTGAAGCATTCTTTCATATTGTAGGCAATTGTGAAGATATATGCTTTTTTTTCTTTTAATAAATTTTCCAAAAAAAAATGAAGTTGTAAAAGAATACTCTTTTTTCAAAAATAGTTTTTGCAAAATGGAGAAAACTCACCCACAAAAAACTCACTGGCCTAGTTACTATAGTAGTTCTATTATTATATGTACTGGGGGAGGAGATTCAGCTCTATGCCAGGGCCTCCCTAGTTTAAGGGTCATAGCCTTGAGGGAAGTAGGCCAAGATCTCAGGCCTGAAAATTAGGGGAGGCGCTCAGGAGCAGGGCCCCCTTCCCAGCATAATGTATCGAAGTTTTTTGTTTGAATGGTGGAAGGTTTAATTGATGAAAACAAGGTCCATGCCAAGGGGTGCTTTCAAATATGGAGAAAATTTAAACCTGAAGGAGTGCTTCATGGCTAAAAGAAGTGTCAATGTTTAGACGCCAACTACTGCATTTTTAAATGTTGTATCATAATCTGATAATGGTTTGTAATAGTGGTATCCATCAAAATGTACAATTTGAAAGAAAAACTTTAGTTCATTGAATTCATGTGCTTTCTTTGTCATAATTTGATAGATCAACCTTAAATATAAGTTTTAGAGACTTTAGTAATAAGGACACATATTTCTGGAGGAGTTACTACTATGATTAATCTGCACTTGGTACAATTGGTGATATAATTCCCTGGATGGATCCTTGCATAAACAAATGCAATCATGTCATTAGCAGTTTAGGGCTTGTGCCATGAACCCAACATTAGGTCACCAATAATGCAAAAGGTTTGGTCTAATGATTTAGTCCCACCTAAGGTAAATTGTACCCTTTTGGAGGTGGCCTTTTTAATTAGGTGTCCTTACGTTGCACTGGCCTGATCTCGTTTAGGAGATCAGACTTGCCTGGTGCTCTAAAGTTGTTCCCTGGAAGTTGAGGAACCAACAAAGTTATTATACTCCAAATAAAACAAGGAATGTCCATGGCCAAAAGCTTCAAAGTTGTACCCTTGATTTAAAGAACCACACAAACTAATTAAATTCCAAAATTAAATTTCAAATGCCCATGTTTACAAAAGAGTTTGATTTCAACATAGAAACTATGCAAAAAAATTGTCAAAACTATTTGGAGTTAAACTCAAAATGAGATTGAAAAATGGTTCATGGCCAAATGTTTTCACTGTAAGAGTCTGATTTCAACATAGTAAGTATGCCAAAAATATTGTCAAAACTATTTGGAGTTAAACTCAACGTGAGGTATAAAATGGTTCATGGCCAAATGTTTACACTGTAAAAGTTTGATTTCAACATAGAAACTATGCAAAAAAAAATAATGTCCAGCTGTGTAGAGTTAAACTTGAAATGAAATTTAAAATGCCCATGACCAAATGTTAGACAAGAGTTTGATTTCAAAGAGAAATCATGCAAAAAAGTTATCAAAACTGCACATTGTGGACCTAATTCAAGCACACCTAACCCTTGCCCTTAGCCAAAACATAGAAAGAGGTAACTACTTCAGATGGACCCTAATCGGAAGAAATTAAAGAGAAAAAAGAGAAGAAAACATGTATTCCATAATTTCCTCTCTAAAATGTAAAGTAAGGAAGAGGTTGAAACGTAGGAAGTTTTCTTCAAGTTCATAACAGAGCGACACCCCTAGACTTGATCTTTCACCAGTACATGCTCTGATCCAGTTTGTGCTTTCATACGTTGGGGGGATACAGCGACTCACAATTGTGAGTAGAGCTCACGCCAGTGTAAACCTGGACGGCGGCATCCGTTGCTACCTGTACTGCTCTGGTATAAACGCATTGAGGAGCGCGGACATTAGTACGCGGTTGCACACGTCGTCGATTTCTCGACGGGTAAGGTGATTCACTTACAGACGACGAGTCATAGTCACTCCCCACACTTCCTCCAGCACCTGTTGCAAGGGCCGGTCCGGCCAGTGGAACGGCTCTTGCACGGTGGCGCCGGGCAGCAGCAGCAGCTCCTCGATGGGTTCGGCGTTGCCTTCTGCGTGGCCTCGGGAATCGATCCAGTAGAGAAAGGCATCTTCCGCACTGGTCATTCAATGCCGGCGTGGAAAGAAAAAAATCCTGGCGTTCCACGATCTGATGGACATAGTCCCGGCGAATGCTGGAGCCGGTAATCCTATCGTGCTTCTTTAGGATTTTTTCGAAAGCTGCAAAATTACAACGAGAAAACTCATTAGCTTCCAATGTCTTTATAAATAGAGCGGGTAGCTGAGCATTGAGTTTTTTCTTTTTCAAGGAAAAAGTCTAGAACTGAGTTGTAGCTAACTAGGAACTTAGATGTGTCAGCATCAACTTTACCTGCGTGGTTTAGAAAACTGTAAATGTCCAGCAGGGTCATCTTCTCCGATAGTGTGACCATGCGGCGCCTGATATTCATCAGTTTCTTTAGGCTCCAGAAACTGCGTCCACCGGGATGAAGTATGTTCTGTCGTGATTCCTCCTCGCGGCGCATGAGGTCCAAGTCCTGTGCGTATAAAGCGAACCAAAAAGCTGTTGAGGTATGTGATTTGAAACAGCTATTACTACAACAGTTACCATGCTAGTTCCGAAAAAGAAACTAAAGATTCAAAAACCAAGAAGAAGAGCAGATTAAGGTGACAGAAATGACTCACATGCATTGTATCAACGTAGTATTGCATGGAACTCGTGAAGAAACGATTGATTTTAAATAGCTCAGATTCAAGTAACTTCGTAAATGCGACACACTGGAATTCGAGGTCGAGAATTGCCGCCGTATCATCGTCACCATCATATACTGTGGATTGGAACTCATGGTCACGTTCAATGGAATACACAGGTCGACTACACAAGTGGCAAGGCTGTCCTAGCAATGCCGGGTGTCGAACTACCTCACTGAGTCCTTGCATTTGCCTCTTGATTGAACACTGGCACGCACTTCTTTGGTTGAGAAAGATGTGCTTCTTCAGAAGCTTATAGTTTAGAAACATTGGCCGGTACTCCGCAGGCATTGCCTGAACTACTCCTGCCAGGAGTTTACCAAATTTCATTGTGTTGGCTGAGATTGTTATGTCCAGAGCCTTGAAGGACAGACCAGCCAGCTAGAAAGCCTCCTTCCCCTGACAATGAACACAACCATATAGGTATTAGCCTCTTTCAACATCCCTAAAGCAACTTCACATCATTGTATGCATTTTCTGCAAACCATGCTTATCCATCTCAATAAAAGAAGACCAGAGCTACAAAACTAATTTTCTCCGCCTACAATGAGCACCACAATATTCCTTCGACAGCACTAGAAAGAAAGTTCACATCACCACCTACATTCTCTGCCAACCATGCTTCTTCGCTCTAAGAGAAGAAAAATATAACTAAGCTAAGCCAACCCAATCGATGTCAGCGGAAAAAAGCTCTAGACTACGCACAAACAGAAACCATAGGGCAAGGACGCACGACACTACCAGATACGAACACAAAAGAGCGAAACACATCACTTACGTGATATACTCTGAGAAAACCAGAAAGGAGTCTGCAGGAGAAAAGAAGAGCTCACCTGAAGGTTAAGCAACTGATGCAGTAAGAAACTGTAGGAAAGGAAATCTCCGCGGATAGCAAGAGGCTGATCACATGAGGACAACCAGAAAGGAAATTTCAGGAGATCTCAAAGGCTGAACAGAGACGAACGAGAAGGGAAATCTCCGCAGATCTCACAGGCTGTGAGCAGAGGAGAACCGCAGAGGAGAACGAGGAGAAGAAGACTTGAGAAGAGATAGGAAAACTATGTAATCTGCTCGCCTCTATGTAGCCGGTGAGTATGCAAGGGACAAGCCCCAGCCTCGAAGAACAGGAAAGATAGATTTACTAAAGCCAGTTCCCTGACTAGGTACCTACCACTAGACGAAAACCTAGTTCCCTAACTACCTACCGTGTGACAGTGCCGTCTTACCAACCAAGTGTATTTTCCGGGCCTTTTTACCAACAAGATGTATTTTCCAGTGAGCTTAACATTGCTAGTCCTCTCCAGATAGTTTTGTGAAGTTCCAGATGGGTCATTACAATGGCAGAGAAAGAATTTGTAGTCCTTCTGAAGCTACAAACTAATTTGGCAGGTTTATATCACCTTGGACTAATTTTATGTTTTGTTTCTATATTATTTTAAAAACCGAGCAAAACAAATTGTGTCCATGGGGGTTTGGGACCAGGGGTTTTCTTTTCAAATTTGTGGTTTGAAGATTGGCAAAATCATCCAAAAAAATTGCATTTGGTTCAAAAATTCACCCAATTTTTTGAAAACCTGGTTGGGAGTAAGTCGAGGAGATTGAAGATAATATACCTTAGTACCTTCAGTGCTTTGGAACAAATTATATGTGATATTCTTATATATCAAAAATATTCAAAAATATTTTTCTCACACAGAAATTTTTTGTGAAGGAAATGAAGAATCATGTAATATTCTCTATTTTAAATGGGATCTTGAAAATAAATTATTATTCAGCAGACATGTGTACCAAAGCTGACAAGGTACTATGGTATTCACATGGGGGGGGGGGGAGCTTTCAAATTCCATATACTCTCAGTTAATGGCAACTCACTTCAAGTGGGAGAATGAAGAAATTCGTGGAGGGTTTTAGTCACAAGTGCGAATGTAGATTGGGGGGACGACGATGTACAGAATAATGTTTGTACCCTAGCCTTTTAATGGACTCCAATTCACTATTTCTTTCAAGCCAGCCAGCAAAGTCTCTAGCATGTGTAGGGAGAATTGACTCTTTGCATATATGGGTGTATGAAAGATTGGTTGAAAGCTAATGGCTCATGCCAAGGAAAACATTGTAAAGAGGTATTGTAAACATGTCATGTTTTATTAGGCAATTTCATAAAAGCTTGAGTCATTCTAAATGGAGTGAGTCCTGACTTGATTTTCTGGGGAGGTAGTCCACAAGGTACTTCTGCCAATTTGCAGATGGATTGGGATACCCTTTGGACTTGGTGATGGCTTTCTTTCCCTTTTTTTTTTTTTAAGTTGCAAATATTCTACGGAAATTTTCACTTCACTTTACACTAACAAAAAAAAAATTCCACATATTTCTCAAAATAATTTCACAAAATAGCATGAAAATCCAATTTTTTAAAAGTCATTGCCTAAGTCTAGTCCTGTATAGACTTGAATGTTTTTTTAGTATGGAATGTAATGAAAATTTTCCATGAACCTGTGTTTTTGTTGTAAGGTTTTCCATCCAGCTCCACCAGATGATAGTTATACCCTTTTTTCAATTTAAACTTTCAAAAGATATTCCAAATGTTGATTATTGACCTGATGAGTCACATGTAGTTCATCTTGAATATTCATTCAACATATGGGAAAGTTTCAAGGAGAGACACCAGCTTGTTGAGCAACAATGTCCATCTAGGTGGCCATGTAGGCTTGAACTATGCTAGGCTATTTGCTTGAGCATGCTGGGCAGCCTTTCTTTTACTAGGGGATATATTGCCAGAAAGAAAAATAAAAAATAAAAAATCACCAGATTCATATATATGCTGTCCATTGTGTAACCAAAAATAGCAAAAGATGATTAGAGATTTATACTTTATTTCTTGTAAATACCAGATTTGGCTAAATTTTCTTGGGATGATCACCAATTTTTCTACATTTTCAAATGAGATCTTGCTATTTTATATACAACCAGAAATTTCTGAAAAAACACTGTTGCTGAGAGATGGGAAACGGCAGACCTGCCACCCATATTCTAACAACCATTAACTGTCTTGTCTAGACTCCAAAGCCACATGCCAATGAGTATCAGCTCTAGGATAAATTGATCTGCTTCTACTTTGGGTGGATCCAAAAGAGTCACACAAGGTCTGCAGGGCCACCAACATAATACCTTTTCTTAATTGCTTTTCAAACTTTTAAAGTGCTGAGTCAAAGCTGACTCTCTCTTTTTCTTCTTGAAGCCAGGATTTTTTAAGTGGCAGAATATTGTTAGAATTTGACCATGAATCTATGTCTATGTGTAAAATCATGTGGAAAAATTAGGGCAGAATTACCTAAAGGCTGCACACTTGGAATGTTTTTGGCATATGGTTTCTCTTGAACAATAATGCCTATCATTGCACATGGTGAGCTTGAAACTTATCCAACTATCAAATGGCACCATTACACCATCCAATGTCATTCATACCTACTTGTTGTCATTCTTCATCAAATCAAGAATGATGTTACAATGTACAACCGGTCGATTGTTGCACACAAAGTGGTCACTCTCATGGTCAACAACTATGCAATTGAAATCACCATCACTAATTTGTGTTATTGTTAAAACTTAGGATGCATTCATTATGCATTGTGTAAGGGAATGTTCAAGGAGCAAGTTGTAGGCATATTTCAATTTTCCAATTGTTGAAGACAAATTCATTTACAGAATATTATGCTTTTATAATCCCTTATCATTTTTGCATTGCATTTAATCAAGTCAAGTATCCTTACTTTTTGTTGAATGTATCTTATTTAGTTCAACATCAAGTTTAAAGTTTAGGGTCTAATGGGCATTTGCTCTTGTTGTCCTTTGTTTTTATTGGTCAGTACTCACTACTCAATAGTTTAGTTCATTTCATTGAACAAGGCTCTAAATAAAAGTTTGAGGAAAGGTAGAAAACCAATTACAAAGAGATTGTAATAATCCTTTATTATTATTAAAGTGTTTCTAAGTCTTTCCATGATAAGGCAAATCAACAATCTTAAGTCCAACTATCATGACCCTATAAAATAAACCAATAGAACACTACATACAAAATGCATCTCCTAATTGTAAGGTAGCCTATCATAGTCTAACACCCACCCTTAACTTATTTTTAATATGTTGTAATTATAAGTCTATCAAGATTGATTTCCCTAAGTTAAGCTCCCTTCTTCAATTGAAATTGATGGTAAAAGTCCAAGTCCATGGTACCAATACTCAAACTTGGGGCAAAGAATAGGCTTGGTAAACATGTTTGCTCTCATTGAGTCAATTGAAGTGTACACCAAAATCAACTCCATGGAATCCACCTTTTCATGTAGATAGTGATACCAAATAACAATATGTTCGATTGATCATGAAACTAGGGATCCTTGGACAACAAAATGGAAGATTGGTTGTCACCAAAAATAGTGAGAAGGGAAGGTTGATGGTAGTTTAAATTTGTAAGGAACTAACATAACCAAGTATACTCCTTAGCAATTGAAGCGCCAACAATGTCTTCAGCTTTAGTGGAAGAAAGAAAAATAGTTTTTTTTGTTTTTAAGACTACTACGAAATAATAGCACCTCCAAAAGTAAAAGCAAAGTTGGTGATGGACTAACAAGTTTGGACATCACCAACCCCATCATCATCTCCCCAACATTCAAGTTGAATGCATGCATTGGCACCATTGTACAAGAAGCCATATGTGGATGTGCCCTGAAAATAATGAAAAATACGTTTGAATAGGCCTTGAATGAACCATGAATTGGGTTGTGTAATTCACAACAAATACAATATCAAGTATAGTTGAAGTAATGGCATGAATGAAGCTTGCCATAGCATTAACATATCAAATTGTGGACATGACAACAATTTCTTATGGAGTTTGGGGAAACATGGCCTAGGTTTATTTTGTGCCAAAAGTCATAGGAATGGATATGGGTTTACAATGGCATAGAAGGTAAGCTTTTCTAACGCAGATTAATTTTGATTAATGTGTATCAAATGTTATTGTGGTTCTGAAGGACTTGTATGCTAAGACAATAATGCAATTCACCATTGTTAGTCACTTCAAAAGCTTGTGAGAATTCAATTTCAGCAATCTGAAAAAATCAAGATTATTAGATACTTAAATAGAATCATCCACATCTAGAACCCACATAAAAACAAAATTATGTAAATATTTTGATCCACCTTACCTTTAATAAAGCTAACTTGGAAAAGATATGTGGTGAATTTTTCATACCATTTGCATGGAACCTGTTTGAGCCCATAAGGGGTCCGCAAAAGGTGACACATTATGTGCTCTTCACTGGATTTCTCATATCCAAGTGGTTGAATCATATAAATTTCTTTAGTGAAAATGCCATTGAAGATGGTGGTTTTAACATCCATCTGATGGATTTTGAAGTCATATGTGGCAACAAGAGCTATTGGGAAGCATAATGAAGTAATTTTCATGATGGGTGAAAAAGTTTTTTCATGGTCAATGTCGTAATGTTGAGAAAATCCATGAGCCACTAATCTATTTTTGTGATAGGCAAAAGTCCCATTCACATTCTATTTCTTATGGAATATCCATTTGTAAGAGATAGGAGTTTTATCTTATGGTAAATCTAGGAGTTGCCAAACGTTATTCTTCAAAAGAAATGAATATTCTACATTTAAAGCTTTTTGCCACTTGTGAAACTTTGGGTTGGCCAAGGCTTTAACCAAAGATGGAATGCCATTGAATTGGGCAACCAAAACTTGAGCAAAAAGATTGTGAAAGTATGCTAGGGGTTGGCCTTTATTTGCTTTTTAAAACACCCTTGGAAAGGTGTTTGGTTGATTTTGACATTTATGAGATCTATCATGGTTAGTTGTGATAGGGGGGTTCAATGCCACACTTGATAAGATTTGAGTAGGTGGGATAGTGAGGGAAGGAAATTTTTCAATTCGCACAAGAGATGTGGGTGCCAAAGGTGGAATTTGGGTGTGTGTTGGTGAGTTGGGCACCTAGGGTGGGAGAGCAAGAATTGGTGGAAGGAAAAGTATTGAGGGAATTTGCTCCTCCACATAAACCTTTATGGTGGGGTTAACAAAAAAATCTTCATCAAAGACCAAAATATTATCAATAGAGTTTTAAATAACTTTGAGTTGGGAACCTTTATCAAAGGTAACATTATGTCCAAAGAGTGCCTTTCAAAATTGATGATCATATAACTTATGCTCTTTAACTCCTTGTTTTCCATAACCAATGAAAATACATTTAATTGCTTTAAAGTCCCACTTCGAATGTGGGCATAACATGTGCAACCATATATTCTTAAATGATTAATTTTGGGTTTATGTTGTGTCCGAAATTCATATGGAGTTTTGGGTTTTGTTGAAATTGAAACCCAATTTTGGATATAATATGCAATGGAAATGGCTTCAACCCAAAAAGTTTTAGACAACTTAATAATATGTAGCATACTATACGCAAGTTCAACAATAGTGAGATTTTTTCAATTTACTCTCCATTTTGTGTAGGGGTGTAGGCATGGTCAAATAGACAAAAAAAAGTAATCTACCTCATTACAATTTTAAGGTGTCTCATGAAATCAATGTTAAAGTCGGTCTTAGTGAAAAGAATTCACATATGCAAGTGCATACATGTGATGTGGGTTTACATGATTTGTATTTTATGAAAAAAGTGGAAATGAAACCAAAGATTCATTCTACTATCATTCTACTTGATTAAACACATGCTTTCAGTTTTAACAAATCGAGTGCAAGTAAATCCATATAGCATAGAACACCAAAATAAAAATTATGGAGGCCTACATATGCATATGGTGCAACATTGTATATTATCACGTTGTGGTAGTCTTAACACCAAATGGGATGAAAGTAGATCCGAATTGCAAAATTGAGACTTTCATGCAAATCTACTTTCAACCTATTTGTTGAAGTTCAAATTGGGAAAGTGATTATGTTTCAAAACTAGTAAAACTATAATCAAAAAGTTGGCATAACTTTTTCGCAGGAAAAAAAATTTGAAGCCCACAAATACATTACCTTGTTCAAGGAGAAAAATAAATAAACAAGTAGGGCCACAACTAATAGGGACATTGATTTTCAATATCTGAAGATGGTGTTCATTCACAAATACAAATCATGGTTTTTAAAAGGTTCAAATGGTCTAACTTTTCATTTCTGACTAATGGACATGTGCATTTGATTAAAGGCCAAAGGTTTGAATGACACATGTATTTTATGACTGCTCAACTTGATTTTAATGATTTTATTTTACTAGATACACATAGTTAAATTGTACAACTTTAGTCAAAATGGCCAATGGTCTTTTGTCAAATCAAATAATTAATCAACATTGCTAGTTGTTTTTAGTCAAAATGACCAATAGTCTATAATCAAGTTGAAGATTTAGTCAAGATAGCCAATGATTTTTTGGTCAAATATGACATGGTCTACTACCTTATATATCTACTTCCTACTTGCAAATTGCATATAAGGAACCACTTGCAACGGTCACCACTACTTTAAAAAGTTTAGGTATGTCTAAATTTATTCTTTCAAAATAATATGAAATAAAAAATGAAATAGATA
This sequence comes from Sphagnum tenellum, assembly GCA_963921925.1. Lineage (NCBI taxonomy): Eukaryota > Viridiplantae > Streptophyta > Sphagnopsida > Sphagnales > Sphagnaceae > Sphagnum > Sphagnum tenellum. The sequence continues at coordinate 25,619,996 of OY998143.1, forward strand.
ATATCACACACATGGTAATAATGTAACACATTCTACAATTTTAGTTCATTTAATTAAAAGTTAATTAGGGTTTAAAGATATAATATATATTTTTGCAAATTATTCCCAGAAAAAAACTGCAATTTTGCATTAGGCCTATGGTTTATAGTTTAGCCATAACCTAAAGTGTAAGCGTTAATTATGAATGTGCATTTTGCATTAGATATCTAAGGGGTAGGGGAGCTAGACAACCCCTAGAATCAACTTTAACTCATGATGACTATGTAGTTTATATATTAGGTCTAGGATTCATGGGAGCCACACCCAAAATTAGGGTTTAAGGATGCAATACTTTCTTTTGCCATTATTACTTTTGTTTTTTTGCCTTGGAGTTACTACTTGAAATCAGTGCAATGGAAACTAGCCGATAACATTCATGGATGATTTTTCAAATTTGTGTGCACTAGTTTGAGCATGAATGTGTTGTTTCTAAGGTGTGAATCCATGAATTAAAACATGTAGATTCAACTTTCATGTTCATTATTGCTCGATGATGGAACATCCATGCTCAGGTCATTGAAAAAGTGCAGATGCACGCCATATTTGCAAAGTCTCTAATGTTGTCTAGGAAACTTTGAAATGCCCTAATATTAATAATGAGTTTTCATAATCGCATAAGTAAGAGTTTGATTCGGAGTGTGAGGTATTTTTCACACCATTGGAAAGTCCTTCTCACTTGGTTTTTTATCCACAACAAGAAGACTTAGATGTTCCCAACAAACAAGAGAAGGTAACCATCTAGTGCAAATCACAAACAATCTTGGAGCTACATGAGAATATTACTCATGAGTTACTTAAACCTATACCTTTCTGGACACATATGAATCTGCGTGATGTAGCAACATTTAAGGATGCATGATCAAGTTATGATGGACTTCCATTTGTGACTACAAGAGCACAACCCAACGAACCCAAACTTGCAAAATCAAATTTTTCACATCGTTTTGTTATTGTTGATGTTGTCGATTCTTAAGATGTGATACATTCTCCAAGGGTTCATGTGGTAGATCGATGAATTGTCAACAACATTTTGATGTTGCTAAGTTTCTTATGTCATTATTTTTGTTGGTATTAGGGTTGTGAAGGTTTTTTAAATGAATGTTGTTGTAGGATCTACAAGGGGAAATGAGTTTTAATGCTTCAAGCAAACAAAACCAAATTGTCAAAAGAGGGAGAAGAGGATGGAAGGGAGGAAGCAAACAATCCTCGTGAGAGATGGTACTTGGAAAAGAAAAGACACAATAACAAATCATAATCATAGACACAAACAATGAAAAGTTGAAGGCATGGTTCCAAGCTGCATGGCAACTAATTAAATCCCAAATATTAATTTGGATGTCCATCTTACTACTAGGCAAGAACAAAAAGTCAATGAAAATATAGCCAAAAAGTTGATCTCGTTCATGATTATTCAAATGCAAGATTTTGGAAAAAATGTGAGGCATTTGGCAATTGAGAAAATATTGTCACATTCAACGATGAAGGATTTGTTACCACCCTATTTGAGTGATCTTGCTATCATAAAGCAAAGCCATGAGGTTGTTCAGAACTTGAAGGATGAAATGAACACACATTTAGTGGGATCACAACCATTTAAAGTCATCATGGTGAAAGATATTGTATGCACTTTTGCATTTTCACAATTTATCAATAGTGGCAAAGGAACTTCTAAACTCTTTGGTGTAGACATAAGAAACATCAAGAGAGCAATAAAGTGCACAATTTTACTTGACAATAAGAAGGATGCATTATGGTTGAACTATAAGAAGGAAAAGAAATACCTGAAAGTTTGAAAAAGTTGTACTTCAATAGTGGATTGACCAATCTATTGTCTCCCCCCATAGAAAACACATGGTGAAGAAATGCATAGGACTGCGACATTATGAAAGTTGTGCAACCCGTTACTTGCAAATGTCACAGGTGAAAATATTTCCTCTACAATTTATGTTATGTCTAGTGTCACTAAATTTTTCAATTACATCTAATGTGTTTGCAAATGTGAAATTGATGAATTTGTCATGTGCAAACTTGGAAAAGGTTAATATTAGGTGTTATTTTGGTTAGGCCACTCTATTTTTTGTAGTATTGAAGTATTGTTTTGCTCTTTTTCTTGTGATCATTTTCTTTCAAGTTACAAATCAATCACATGATAGTGCACGAAAACATAAGAAATTATGTTTCTCAACTAATTTACTCATAATTTGTTTTTTTTTACAAAATTTACATTTTGGTCAAATCTGTTACCAAATGTTTAAGAAGAAGGCCCTCCTTTATTGGGTGGTACCACTAGGAACAACTTTAGGAAATTTTCCGATAATAGTCATTGTTTTATTTTTATTTTTTCCTATTGGCTCATTCTTGGAACTCAAGTTGTCTTCCTAACTTTAGAATGATTTAGCACTTTTGCAATTCATCACATGTAGATGTAGAAGCTCTTCAACAATTGTTCTTCCTCTTAAAGGAACTTGACCTTGTGATGTTTGGATCTCTTGTTATGTTGAATAACACAAACATTGAGGAGGTTCAAAATCCTATTGTTGGCACCATTAGCATCTTCAATCTTTTGCATTGTGAACCTTTTATTTTCTTCCATATGCACATCAAGTTCATGTGATGCATTTCAAATTTCTATAAATTTCTTGAACATTGTACAAATTGACAAATTGTTGAACCTTGCACAAACTAGACCATGACAAAATGATAAGTGTATGCAGATCATGTTTTTGTAAATGTTGAGGTATGCTTATTGATTTGATTCCTTAGTTTTGCAACTTGATTTTAATAATGTTGCAACAAGTTCAATTTTTTTGGAAGCATTGTTGCACTTAACTTTGCTAAATTGTTTTTGTGTTTATGCTAATAGGAGAATACAAAGATCAACTTGGATTATTTTATGGTCCAACAAGGGTTGAGAGGTTTTGGTCACGACATTAAGTCATTGGGAGATAAGGACACATTAGAAGAACATAATTGCAATTTGTTGGGACCGAAGTTTGATAAGAATGGCTAGAAGTTTAGGTTCCACACAACCTCAGAGTTACAAGAAGTGATCATGAACCTCTACACACGTGTCTATGAAAGGAAAAGGTGTTGAACCAAGGTGACACCATCACCTTGGAATATGCTAGGGGTTTAGTTGTTGAAAACAATGGAGTGTCATTGAATTGGCCAATATATGTGCTTGATGCCCACGAGAAATGGGTATCTTACAAGTTGGAAGGGACATTTAACAAATAATTTCCCAACCAGCTACCATTTCAAAACAAGGCAAAGGTTTACAAGGAGCTCTAGAATCCAAAAATGTGCTTAAGCCCAAGTATGCAAAGGGAGTTATTGGAGGTTTTGGGGGAAAAAATAGTTTTGGTGGCTAGTTCAAATTAGGTTCAAAGGTTTTCAATTGTCCACCTTCGATTGTTTCTAGGTTTAATGGGATGTGCACTATGAAGAGAAAGGTCGAACCTCTTTCTATAAGAAATAAAAACATGCCATAGAGTTGATCAAGGTGCAATTCGTCATTCTTTCCAGGGAAGATGCCTCCGTTCAGTTTAGAAGCCATATCCAATGTTGTTAATTTGTTGCTTTCAAAGAATTTTTTTACCTAAGAGTTGAAAGAGAAAATATAAGGGCTTTAGAAGGCTGTAGCACATAGAAAGGCTAAACAATTAAGGGTTTGATGACTTTTGATGATTGAGTGCCTTTGGATGGTCTACAAAATGTGATTTTGATGCGATGAAGGTTAATCTTGAAGCTACCCTAGGTTCTTATATTATTTCTACCAAAAGGATTAAGGAACTAAAACAACAAGTTTGATATGAAGAGATAACTTGGATGCAGACCCAAAGGAAGTTGCAAATAGCAGAAGTTGAATGTCTTTTGTGTGATGCTAAAGTTGCTAAGTGTGAGGAAATGCATGCCAATTATGTGAAGGGGTTCAAGATTTACCAAAAGTTACCAACCCAACTAGTAGAATAGCTTGTTTGTATGAAAGTAGGGCAAGCCTTTATTTTCAACCTCTTCATGTTTCTAAGCAAGCACATACATTTGATTGCATCTAAAGTTTAACTATTGAAGCTTGTCCAATTTGCAATGAAGAATTTGATTTCAATGACATTTGTATTGCATCTTGTGGTCATGCTTACCACCTTTGGTGTTTACTGGTGCACACCATTTCCTCAAGCAAATGTAAGGTTGCCAACTGTGAGGCTCTTTTTCATGAAAGTTGGTGCTCATCATTTGGACTATCTAAAATTGTGACTAAGGTCACAAAGGTGGAAGGTTTAAAAGTTGAAGGTAGTCTTCAAATAATTCCAACAACAAGCCAATACCTACAAACAAGTATTAATATTTAAACTTTACTTTGAAATATGATTGATTTTCCATGTGTAGCTTTTGTTTCATTTAGGAACTTGCAATTGTGTTTTTTTCTAATTTGTAGATTTTGCTTCCTATTCTTACATGAGTATATGTGTCTCATCAAACTTTCATGGCTTTGACAAAGGACGGTCAAAGAACATGTCACTAGAAGAAAACTGTGTATTTTCGACTAGTGTTTGTAACTAAATTTTAGTTGCAAGAGACATTTTGCAACTAAAATCCCTGTAGTCGCCTAAGATAAATTGCATGTGATAAATTAGTCGCAAATGACAAAAGGTATTATATGAAAAAAAGTCAACAAATACATTTCATCCTTTAACTACATTGTATACGTATTGTCACATGCGATTAAGATACAACTATTTTGGTATCAATTAAAGGCAAATGATGTGTTGCCACGTGTTTTAATATTTGATTATTTAATTATTAATATTATTTTGAAATAATCTAGGACGTTCAATTCTAATACTTGGATGAACTTATATTATGACATGTGGCCCAATGTAAGTATGCCACGTGGCATTAAGAAAAAAATTTAAAAATTAATATTAAGTTTGTAAATACTTAGGTAGGTACACAAATATGTGCCTACAAACCTAGGTTACATACCAACCTACCTATTTAGGTTAAAAAAATAAATAGGTAGGTTCTACTTTCCTAAATTAAATACCTACTCATATAGGTAGGTATTTAAGTAGGTAGGTACATAGGTCAACCTAGGTGGGTAGGTCAAACAAAGTACCTACCTACTTAGGTAAATAAGTAGGTTGGAAAGGTATGCACTTTAAAAATGTGCATAATTTGTTTTTTTTTTTGTTGACCTTTTCTATTAGTTCATCCCATGTGCAAAAATTTCTTAATGTGAAATTGGATGACCACACCCCCTTGTTTATATAGTGTTTAAAATAGGAATGAAGAACAAACAATATGGGATAAGTTTTGAAGTTTCAACTTCCTTACAAATTAAGTTGTAATTCCAAAACTTTCTTCATGCCTTAGTTTCTTAGTTTGTAAATTCTAAATAATTCAAGTGCTAGATAATTAGATAATTAGATAATCATTTAATTAATAATGATTAAATTAACATGAATTTAAATTATGAATTACACACTACAAATATTCATTATTCACTATCAATTACTTAAATAAGCAACAAGTAATTATTTGTAATACAATTAATGTAAAATTAATTTAATGATTATAATTTTAAAAATAATTATTTAAAATATTTATGTTAAAATTATAAGTAATGGATTAACAATTACTATTTAAAAGCAAATCCTTACACGATTTTTTAAAGAAATTTATCCAATTCATTACATTATTTATTGTATAATTACATTTAGTTTGTAAAAAAAATTATAGGTCAAGTAATTGTTTTCTTTTGCTAATTATTAATAATATATAAAATAATTTGCTAAACATAATGTTAATTTTCATAATTATTTTATAATTATTGTAAAATACTTATCATAGATGATTAATCATAGAATTTAAAAATTACGTATATAATTCGTGAAATTAGAATCAGTAAAATAATTATTTTAACTACATTATAAGTTTTCCAAATTTTTAATTCAGGTTTGAAGTTATAAATTACAGAATGTGAATAATTATGTTCAATTAGAAAATAATTATGCACATACTAATTAATTTTTATATGAAGTAATTGCAATGATTTTAAAGTCATGTCACATTAATTACATTATATATTTTCTTCTAATATAAAAATATAAATTAAAAAAATATACAAATCTATGTCACAATAATTATTATTATGTGTAATTAAGGTTTAATAAAAATAATCATTTATAATTATTTATAAAAATGATATACAATGGATAACACTACTAAAAAAAATCCTTAAAGCTCAATCAATAATTTCTTGAGTTAAAATATAAATTTAGGATTCCAAAATAGTAATTCAAAATTCAAATATCAAATTCTAGATCAAATAAGTTTTTTGAAGCTAAATAATAAATTTTAGAATTGAAATGTCAATTTTCAAATTAAAATAATAATATTCAAAATTAAAATGTCCATTTTAAGACTCAATTAATAATTTTCTGAATTGAAATATTAATTTCAATAATCCAAAAGAATAATTTGGAATTAAATTTTCAATTTTCAAGTCAAATAATTTCTTAAAATTTAAATTTAGAATTTCAGAATTCAAATATCAAATTTCAAGTTCAAATAAAATTATTTAAAATCAAAATGTCAATTTGAAGACTCAATATTTTTTTTGAATTGAAATACTGATTTTGAGATTTGAAAATAATAGTGTAGAAATCAAATATTAATTTTTAGATCAAATATATTTTTTGAATTTAAATAAAAAATTTGAGAATTGAACTATCAATTTTTAGAGTCAAATAAAAATATTCAAAATTGAAATGTCCATTTTTAGACTGAATTAATAATTTTCAGACTAGAAGTATTAATTCTAAGAATCCAAAATAATAATTTGGAATTAAAATTTCAGTTTCAAATCAAATGATTATTTTAAAATTTAAATGAAAAAAATTCAAAGTTGAAATATAAATTTTAATATTTATATTAAATTTTTCAAAAATAAAATGTCGATTTTTACAAACAATATGTGTAATTTGATCTTGGAGTTGCAATATTTGCAAATCTAGTCGCAAATGACTACAAGTCGCATGTAGTAAATGCACTGGTTACATTTTGGCTGATTTTTACTAGTGTGTCTTAATCCTTGAGCTCTAGGAACCCTATTTCCTTAGATGATCATGGATATATCAAGTCAGGAAATACCATTACTTGTTAATGCAAAATTGATGTGTTTTTTTCTTATACTTCATTAATAGTTTAGAACAATTGGTTAATCAGGAATAATTTGGTCCTTGAGTTTACTACAATCTTAATGCATTATATGTAGTTCTTGACCAGTTTTAGGAACATTGGAAATTTAAAAATGTTTAGTACCTATAATCTTAATGCATTATTTGTAGTTCCTAACTAGTTTTAGGAACATTGAAAATTTTAGAATGCCCAGTTTTTGCAGTCCTTATGCATTATAAATTTTTGCCAATTTCAAGAACATTGAAAATATTGGAGTCCTTAGTTCCTATAATCCTAATGCATTACATGTAGTTGACCAAATTCAAGAACAATGAAAACTTTGCATTCCATAGTTCTTATAATCTTTATGTAGTTTTGGACCAATTATGTTAGTTCTTGAAAATTCTTCAATAGTCAAGAGGAGGTGACATTAATTTAGCTAGAACAATTTCAAATGGTGTTCTTTAGTAATTCTTGATGTAGTTATTTTATCAACCACATATTTTTCACAAGTGCATGTTTGTTTTCCATGCTTTTTCAAAAAAATTAATTAGGGTTTAAACCTAATAGCTCATATGTGAACTATTTTTAAAATGTAGTTGGATGGTATGAATATGGTGGATCTACAACTTTTAACCATCTCCTAGCCATGGAGACAAATATTGTTGGCATAACCAGATCTGCATCTTTGAAAGAAACTAATAATTTGTGTATAAGTTTACAACATATTGTAATTCCAACATATAGTACACAAAGTGGAAGTGGCTAGCAAAGTTGCTTCCAAAGCATGTTCCCTAGATTTTGAAGAGGATGGGAAGCCATGTAAAAGCCCTTATAAAACAATAAGGCTCCAACTTGAGCAAAAAGTGGACCTACCAAAATTGAAAGCACAATTTAGTTGTGATTGGATTAGGATGAATTTAATGTTTTTCTTCCCATTCATTTCATAGTTTAGTTGTTGCTAGTTTGAACTTATTAGGAAGCACAACGGTATCATGTGACATGATCAACATTGCTTGACACTAAAACTTTATTACAAAATTTAATTTGTGCAAATTTAACTTGATTAATACTTCATAAAATTTAAGTTGCATAACCCATAGTCTCATTCTTCATAATGATTGATGATATGCAAATATGAATGGGATGTTGCAAATGTTGTATCTAATTAATTTGTCATGCATATTTCAATGACATATGTGCTAAATGCAATTTTGTTTTTTTGGTGCAACCTTGCTGACATGGAAGAAATATGTGAAAAATGTGTGCAACAATTATATCTTTGTCCAACCTATTTTGATGTCATCATAAAAACAAAAGTACAAGCTATAGCCCCCATTCAAGTTTTACACTTAAAACCTTTAAGACTTGCTCAATCATTCAATTATGTGATTGTTCCTAAATTTCACCAAAATAAGTGTTTAAATTGAAAGAGTTGCTAACCACAACTATTGACATAGACATGATGGTTGACAGCTATAAATTACAAGATTGAAGTTATGTCTGTCAACCAAACCTTTGATTAACAAGCTACTTTACATGTATGTCATAATCTATTCTTAATGAGTTTTTTTCCATGTGTTGCCATTGTTTTAGATTGCCCTTATATGAATTCTTTAAAATTCATTTACAACTAGGTCATATTGTAACCAAAAAGAGAGGGTGCGATCTACCACTGAACACCCTTACAACTCAAACAAACCAAGACTCTAAGGTTCCGCCACCGATCGTGACCTTTGATTTGCTCTCCCTTAGACCTTGGACAATGCTCAACCTGAATGCACTCTCATCCCCTCACATACACTCAGTTCACACCAGATTCTCAATCACAACCCTGACCATAACCACAAAGCTTGCATTTCATTCATCAAAAATTGTACAGAAACCTGCTACTTCTGCCTCGAATGGATCTGTCATGGAATCGGATACCCCACCAAAAACTCGACCTTTCTGAACTCAAAACTCAAACACGTTACAAATTTGAATGCGCAAGGATCAAAAAGATCAGATGGACCCACTCCATGGCTCACGGGTTCTAGCATGTCTACCACACCTCCAACCAAACTCTCCTTTCCTGTGTCTCTCTCTTTTGATTTTTGCTTCCGGATGTTGATTGCATTTGTGTGGCAAGCTACTGGCGCAGCGGAAAGTTTGCAACTAACCAACAATGCTGATCACCAGCACAACTCACTATCCTCCTTATGCATCTCCTCTTACTCCTCGTCTACTTCCACACTACTGACCGAGCTAAATTTTTTTTTTTTTTCACCGTCTTGCAGACTCCCCCTTCTCGAAATCTTCCTTTGCTCCTTTCTTCAGACTCACCAAATTGCCTCATCCGTCGTCGCTCAAAACCGACCTTACCCATAATTGCAGCTCCGTCCCAAATCACAATTCGACGTCGCTAACCGTGCTTGATCGGCCTCCATGCCATTTAGTGGCAGCCGCCATTCATGCTTCTTTGTACATCATCTCACACACACACCCAGCAAAGCTTCCCATGTAGTAGTAATGCAAAGGTAGCCGCCACAGAAACAAACGGCCCAATAAATCACAACTCAACTTCCCTGATCAGTGAGCATTCACAAGGCAGGGTGACCTAATTTCGCGTTACAATATTCTCTTGCTTTTATGTTTTGGTTAACTGATCCATAGGTAGAATTGATGTTATGTCTATCCAAATCAAGGTTTCTGTTGACATTGTGAGGTTAATAGCATTTATAGGATATATGTTTAAAATACATGTTTATGGGCAACAAATAACACAAATAGCTAGTGCTCATTGTTTTAATATCTTTGCATTTGTCATTTTACCAAGTGTAGGTGGTGTCCCAATGTGTTAAAATGTTTGCTAGGAGCTACTAAAATGGGAGAAAAATACATGTGCTGGAAACTAGGTTATAATGAAGGTTAAGAAGGGTGGCATTGAAGGTGGAAGTTTGGAATCACTCATGTCCAAAGTTTATTAAATTGAAAGAAAAATTGAAGCCTTTGGAGGTTTTTTTCACCATGCACCTTTTGTTTGTTAGTTCTATTGTTTTTGCAAATTTGATAGATCAAATTGGGTATCCCTACAATATATTGTACATGAACAAGCTTGCAACAAAACAGTGAAGTTTGATGCATTAATGCATTTTGATGCATTGGTGATTCTTGATGCATTTATCTCATCAACCAACAAACCATGATGTTGGGATATCAAATATTATATTATGGGGTTTGTAGTCCTATTAAGGTTTACTAAAAAGGAATTCTATTATGATTTATTAAACAGGATTCGTGTTAGGGTCCTATTATATTATGGGGTCACAACTTACATGACTCCTTCCTTAGATAACCTCTTAGGTCAATGGAAAAGCGGTATATATAATATAATTACAAAGGCCCTTAGGTCCTTGAAAATGGTCAATCCACTTGCTTAAAGGTGTATGTGGTTATTGAAGTAGTTTTATTAAAGAAGATGTTGTTAAACTTGAGTATTATTTGTTTGACAAATCTTTAAGCAAGTATGGAAAATGGTTAAGGTAAATGTTATAAAGAGTGAAGTCCTTTTTGAAAAGTTATTTCTATTAAATTGAAGGTGTTTTTACTTAGTTAAAGTTGTAAATGCTTTTAAAAGTGAAAGTTTATGATTCACCATCCTAGGAAAACATGGAAAATGAGATGTCTAAAGCAAAAATGGCAGATTTACAATTAATGAAATTTCATAAAAAATTGTAATAGACTATGGAAGCTTTGATGCATTTGTTTCATCAACTAGTAGACCATGATGCTAGGTTTACAATATATATTATGAGGTTTGTAGTTTGTACTTAGCCACAAATTACATGATTGCTTCCTTGGATAACCTCTAGGGTCTATGGAAAACCAAGGTTATCCAAGTGGTATATATATCAAATCTTTGAAAATGTTCAATCCATTTGCTTAAGGGTGCATGTGGTTATTGAAGTTGTTCTATTAGGGCAAATGTTGTTAAACTTAAATTTTTTTTGTTAAATTCAAGGTGTTTATGGTTAGTTAAGTTCTAAATGCCTTTAAAAGTGCAAGTTTATGATTCAAAATCCCAAGGAAACATACTTGTGGTTAATCAAAAAAAATATGACAGATTACATCACTATGTGAATGTATAATTCTTATTAAATGTAATTTATGAAATCTCTCAGTTATGAAAGCTATAATATGCCATTTTCCATTGTAAGTTAAATTTCATTAGGGGGTTAAATACATGAATGTGTTTGAAAAGACATAAAATACATAGAAGTCATATGTGCATGTACAAAGGTGAACTCAATGTAGTTATTGCTTCCTAATCCTTACCAAGTTTTTTCTAATAATTTGGTTAGTTGGCTTCTTACCACTCTTCACCTCAAATTCAATTTTCAACCTCAAATTCAAACCATTAATCAAGTACCAAATATAGTCATCTGCTTCAAATATGAACAAGCATACATTAAATCTAGAAATCCCAAATCTCACAATTGCAAAATTGTTAAAATCTAAAACAAATCTAGAAGCTCAAACTCCTAGGGATTGGCTAAGGATCTTGTAATTACACCCTTGTCTAAACATGTATTAATCTCTCTTCTTTGTAGTAGAAACCTTTGGTGGTTTTAGGTGCTTCTTGTTTTGGGTTTTCACTTTTTTTGGCACATCATCAACAATGACAATAGAACTTGAAGGATTTTTACCTTCATGAAGTAATATTCTCAGTAAGTCTATACGTACTGTACTTGTTTTAGTGGCTTCACTAAACAAACTACCGAACATTTTTGTAGGTATGTTGACGATCTTTTCATTTCCAGTTTGGATTAAGGCATTTGAAAAGGCCAATTTATTTAATGAACTACCAACCCTTTTGTTCTTCACATAATTAAGTTTAGCTACGATAAATTTTGGCTCTATGGATTTGATTGAACTAGACTTTTGCACCTTAGACTTTCCCATAGGGCTAACAACCACCTTAGGACTTCTTGCCAACTTGTTTGTCTACATCAAGGGATTACAAGGTGTGGTTGTTACCACTAGCTAAGTTTTTCATTAGGTCTTGCAAACCTACACCTCTTCCATGGCACCTACACCATAAAAATAATAGATACCGATTTGGTTAACAAATGGATGGTGCTTCTAGTAGATCAGTTGTAGTTATTGATTAAATTTTAGAAACTAAAACAAAAAACATTGAAACTTACTTGAATCCTTCACTATATGAAATGTTGGTTTCAACGTTTCATCTTTGGAGTCATCTTCAAACAACTTCATCTTCTTTGCTAGTCGTTGTTCAAAATTTAACCCCCTTTGGTGGTGTCATTGGGGAGATGTAATTTCAATAGGCCTCAAATCCAACACTTGTTGAACATTTGTTGGTTGAAGTGTCATCACATTCAAGTTGTGGCTAGGTGAGTCAACATTCACATGTGACTTTGTGGGAGAGTTGAAAGGGCTCACAATATGTGCCTTTGTACAAGAAAACATAGTAATGGGACTACTCATTGACAATTTGAGTTTTACATACGAGATTCTCAAGGGAGTTTGTTGATCCATACTATGTATGTTTGGGCTTTTTGGTCAAACCTACAAACATGGGTGTTTGATTAAGGCAATATGACTTTAACAAAATAAATTGGATAATGATATCATGATTGTAACTTGCAAAACATATTGAAAATTTTAATACATTGTAGATTGAATTGAAATTGCATTCACCATCCAACTTTAGCTCCAGTCCACTTTTTGTAGCTTCCAACACATTGTTTACCATATCCAATCTCAAATTTTCAAGCTACATATCCTAGGCTAATTCTTTCATCTCTTCATTTTCTTCACAAATCCCCAACTAGACCACCAATATGGGTGTAACTTTTGCTTACAAACATCACACTTCTTAGATTTCTATAACATTGCCCCAAGGAAATGAATTGAAGGTGTGTTTGCAAGATGTGATGACAATGTCATAGCAGTGGTAACACTAGTTGCATAGTAGTGACATACTCTCAATTCGATTCAAACATACACGTATTTTACTTATTTTTGGGCTTTTTAAAAAATACTTTAAAATACTTTATACAAAGGCCAATTTTCAAGCCTTTGTATTTTTATAATGTTTTTTTTAAGTACTTGAAAATACTTCTTTTTGAGCACCTTCAAAAAATACTCGTATTTCGTATGTCACTACTATGACTAGTTGCAATAAACACAAGGTTTAATTACAACAACATTTTTGCCACCATCATTCACAGGTTTTTTTGGATGTACAATGGGTAGTGGTTAGAAGCACATACCACCTTGTCTTGTCTTCATCTCACGTAGCTGAGATTGGATGTTGTCGTGTTCTTTGACCAATGCTTCAAAATCCAACAAAACCCTTTGTAACTTTAATTCCATCATCTCATAATCTACCTCTGCCTCCTTGTGTAGTGCCTCACCTTGGAAGGCCTTTTTTATCTCGACCTAATATCTTGGCATCCTCCAACTCCCTTTCCATCTTTGATTTCTTTTTATAAAAGTTAGTGTCATTAAGTTTGTCCATTGATATTTTCAAACCATCAATAGATGGCAAGTTTGTTTTGATAATGAGTGTTTCCTCCAAATTGGCAATGGATGCTTGTTCCAAGCTTATAACATCCATATGTTTTGTTGCCTAAAAAAATAGTTAACATTTTAGATAAAAAAAACCTTTGCATGAATAAATCAACATTTAAACAATTTCAAATTTTTGGCAACCCAAGATAGTTAAAGATATAAGAACTTCAATGGATCATACTTTACAAACAAGATATTACATGACACATACCACCAACTAGGATGGTGATTATTGTTTCATGAAAATTTGCAGGGCAACTTTTGTTGCATGGATATTCTTTTTAGCCTCCATAAGCTACAATTTTTGGTCATCCATGTTGAACTTCAAACCAATCAGATGGTCTTGCAACCATTTCCTTTTTTCCTTAAACTATTTTACTCAAAGTTTAGTTAGCTTGCACACTTCATGTTTGAGATTTGCAATTGTTTCCACCATGGTGATCCTTTCCTTAGATAATGGTTCACCTATAGGTGTGGTTGCACACCTTCCCAACTTCCCACTTCATTTCCCACAACTAAGAGTTCATGTGAGCAATGAAACCTTTCATTGAAATTTGATTTCTCATATTTGAACTTGTTAGCAGTTTCCAAACATTGAGATTTTTCTTCCCTAGTTGTAACAATAATAATAGCCCAATTAATAGTGTTGTAACCCTAACTTTGGGCTCGTGACCAAAGCAAATGCTTGCAAGGTTGTGAGTTAAGAAGGAAGCCGGGGAGTCAAGCTGCATGCTCTCAGGAGTGCAAGAGAGTGTGAAGGAATAAACTCTCACACTCCCAAGGGAACTCCCACATTGGGAGTTGGAGTTACGGTGGACTCCTGAATGTTCAAAGAGCAATTGCAGGGGTCAAAACCCAATGGATTGAAGATTTCTTTATACCATTGAAAAGCTATTGAAACTTAGATGTCTAAAATGAGTTTGCATGACCCATTTGGACATCTGAAACACAAATTATGGCCAAAAGAAAGGCTAGGAGTCAAATTGGTAGTTTGACTCTCGACCATTGAAAATCTACAATCGACCCAATTGACTTGCGTGCAGGTGACGTGCTACATACCATTGGAAATCTCTTGACGAGGGCTACAACTCTACTTTAGGCCTCATCTCAATCAGAGGTCTACACGCGAAGTTATGGGCCCAAAAGCTGGGACTCTCGTAACTTTGGCAATTTTGGGACTCCCACTTGGGAGTCTCGGGACAAAATGCCATTTGGATGTGGGCGTTGTGGAAAGGCACAAAATATACTATAAGAAGGAAGGTGGTGGCTTCCCCTAAGTTTGGGCCGTGGTGAATCTTGTGAATCCGAGTTGCCTGTGATTTGTCTTAGCACTAAAAGTGCTCCAATTATGCATTAACCACCTTATGTTGGTTTTGTGTAGGTCCATGTGAGTAGTTGAAGCTTGTCAATTCTTCCTAGTCCCATTTCGGAGCTCCAACATGCCCTTCTACCCCTCCAAAATGCTGCGAGCTAGGGAGTGTGCCTCGCCTCCTTGCTCTTCCGCTATTTTTAGTTTAGATTCACATTTGAGTCCATTAAAGAGTTTGGGAGTGCATCAAATAGGATGCCCATTCCGCTTTATTATCCAACCTTTGAGAAACCAAACCATCAGTTCATTGTTGGTTATATGTTTAATCCCATAAATCTTCCAATACAAGGTCTCAATCTCCTTCTTTGCATTTGGAAAAAGGAGTGGATTGGTGGTCTTAAAATTTTTGACATTACCAAAGATGGCGACAATGTCTAATGTAGTGACATGTTCATCAATCAAATCATGTTTGGGATCCAAACCCATTACCAAGAGTTCCTTCACCTCCTTAAAAGTTGAAAGTCTCGAACTTTGTAATCAGCCCAAGCCCACTTGGGATACTCTTTATCAATATCACTTCGGCTTCTTCTCCTTCTTTTCTTTCCCCATATTAATAAAACTTGCAACATTTTGTTGATTGAAATTAAACATTTAGTTATCAACATTAGAAGTCATAATCAAAATTTTGTATTAAAACATTTAAAATGATTATGCTCTTTCTTTGTAGAATTACAAAATAGTTCAGTGATAGGGATCACATTGATCTTGTCCAAAAGTTCTAACAACTTAAATCTGTGGATGTACATAGTTAGGTTCACTAACAAGGTGTTGGACTTGTAGTTAAGTTAAAACTACAAATTATCAACCATAGATTTTAGTGGGATAAAATTTGATGGGGACACCAATAATTTAATAAAGGCAACTTTGTACCTTCAGTAGCACCTACAATAAAAAACAATTAAGGACTTAGATGCTTGACATTCTCGATGTAAACCTTAACATGTTAATGTCTCATACGTATCAAAAATTGGGCATTAAAACATGGATTTGAAAGCAGCAGGGATCAAAATGGTTTTAGTACTATGCAAAAGCATTTTGCATATGCACTTTAGCCTTTATATACAAATGGGTTCAAGGGCATTTCAAAACAACACTTATACAAATGGCATGGTAGTTTAACTAGGCTTTGAATGATACCTATAAGCACTTGGACAAGTTGTTAATCCTACAAAATATAAAATTGGAGTGAACAACCAATGAAATTTTTTAAAATGAATTTAAACAAGTATAAATTAATTAAGGTCAATTTTTTTTTAAAAATGATAAACTAATGAATGAAAGGTTCAAAGTGAAAAATAAATCATTTATACAACAGAGGTAATGTAATTCAAGCAAAGTACACAGGGGATCCTACAAAAAGGTAATTTGTATTCGTAACAATTTAGCAAAGGACTTCAAAGTGGTTGGTAAATAGCACCTACTTTGGAAAAAGAGTTACACCTTTTGCAAGTACCTGCCCACAAGTAAAAGGTGTTAATGATTTAAAGGAGAAGGCTTTGAAAAGGACAAATTGATGACTTTAAGGGCTTAGAGTGGTACCACAACACACTTTACTTTGACATAAGCAATTGGGGTCCTTTCATAAATACTTATCAGTAACAAAAAGGTATTAGTCTTGAAGAAGTGTACTTGGCAAATGACATAATCTTGACCTTAAGGAGAGTGATTTCATAGCATAATGTACTTTCTCATTAGTACTCAAAGTCCTTTTCCTAACACCTAAGATCAACATAAGGAAATAGTCATGAAGAGATGTACTTGGCAAATGACACAATGTTGACCTTAAGGATTCAGAGTGATTTCATAACATAATTTAAGTTCACATTATTAGTTAAAGTATTTTTCCTACCACGGATTAGTTCACAAGGAGTTAGTTATGACGAAGAGTACTTTGCAAATGATCTAATACAAAGGTTAAATGTTCAATTTGCTTTTAGATCAAAGTTTTCTTTTATAAAAACAATTTGGATATTTTGAAAGTACTTGTGAATTACAAGGTGCTAGTCTTGCAACAAAATGTAACATTACACACCCTTGAGTAGTATTCCTGATGACAACAACAAAAAGATAGATTAGTGTTGGAAAATAAAACAAGTGTTTAAGCAATCAACTATTTCAATCAAACTAAGGTCATAGGCATCAATTTCATGAGCACTAGATCCTTGCATTGGTTCCAATTCTAGTGGACTTTAAAAAAATCATGAATTTAATAAATAATATAATAAAACCTCAAAGAAGGAAATAGATTTCAGTGGCTCACTAAATTGTCTAGGTCATAATTGCTTCTAGAATTTGAAATTCAAAAATGGTTTCTTATCACCTATCTCAAAATACTAGAAGGTAGATCTACTAGCTTAGGCAGATGTTACATTTCTTTGCCATTCCCTTCAACTTATTTGCTTCCTTGTTTACAATTAAAACTAGGGAGTATATGTTGGGGTTAACTAACACTTAATTTGAAAACATATTTAAACCCCCATTATTGTTTTTTTTAAGGTTTGGAATACTCACATGCATGAAATCCTAAATATGCAAGTTCTAGATTTGTTAGTACTTCCACAATATAGAATGAATAGCACCACACACTTCCAAATGACTTTGGGTACTTGACACAACATTGCACCCAACATTTCCTTTTATAAAACTTTGTGGTGGTGTAAAGAAAATGTTTTCATTTTCCTCTCCCACCCCACCAATTTCACTTTCCTTTCCATCCCATGCCAACTTTTCATCAGCATGCCTTGCCTTGCTCAAAGTCTCCCATATTGCTTTGCTAATATTCTTTTCAATACGTGACCTAGAGATGTACCCTAGCCTTTCAACCATAAACTATTGCTACCTTAAATTCCAAGATTGCGCACAAAGCTTCATGAGCCAATAGAAACTAGAAAACTGAAAAAAGAAAGTGTTTCAAATGTAAAAAAGATAAGGTTTCTAAAAACTTATCTCATGAATATTTTAAACTAATCTATTTGCTACAATGTTGTTTGCAAGGATTGAATATTGTCCTTGCAAGCCTCCTAGTCATACAATTCAAAGCCCATCAATGTCACCTCCATTCGCCTCCTACATTATCATATCATGCAAGAAATTACACATAGAAATGCACCTTGCGGTGAATGCTCACAAAAGCATCAAAAGCTTCGATTGAGTCAATCAAAACTTTTGGATGTTTTCTATAAGCTACAATAAATCTCCCCAACAAAATCAAACAATCTGCAATCCAATTTTTTTATGTTCCTCACATTCTTCTTCTTCTTTTCCATTTCTATGATTAGTCTTGGTCTACAAGAAAGAGAAGAAATCTTATTCTAAACACAATTCAGTATTTATCAGCATTAAGGTCATTAAGATTACTACATGAAATTGTTTGATTGTTGACCCATAAATAAGCAGTCAAGCAAACAAGCTTATTAATGGGTCCAACATAAAAAGGATTATGACATAAAATTGCTTTTACCCATAACTCTTGATAAACTATTTCAAGCTTTTGATCCAAAGCTCCTAGGTGATGAAAGTTGATGTTTGTTGATTGCTTAAAAAATTGATGAAGTTGATCCATATCACGAATCTAGTATTTGAACATGATTAGAAGTTCAAGAATTTTAATCATGAATTTTTTGCTCATGAATTCATTAAACTCAATTAAAGTATACAATAATAATAAAAAGTTTGAAAACATCTAAATTCTAGTTCAAAAATTTCCATGGAAATGAGGAGTAGCTCTTCTTGTTCTTCTTATTCTTTCATATTCTTGAATGAAGTTGCGGGTACCTAGTGTCAAGTAAAAATCCTTGGTAACACAATAAAACATCATCATTTATTATTCTAAACCTAAAACCAATTGAATACATTACATTAACTAAGAAAATGCATGAAAAACCTCTAAAGAACCTTAAACCCTAAATGCATAAAAACAAAATATGGTATTTTATTACTTACTTCATTCAAAAAGTCCTTGAAGTTTTATACATGTGTGAAGCTCTAATGTACCGTGACAAAATTGATATTTATTTGAAAGCTTGATTTGAATAGACAAATTTGAAACAAACACTAGAAGAAAAACACTTATTATCAACTACTTTTTACAATTAAATTTTTGCTACAAGTGACATTTGCAACTAAAATCCCCTTTGTCACCTTCAACAAGTTACATGTGATATTAATCTCAAACGATAAAGGGTATTGGATGAATGAAAAAGCCAAAAAATACAAGTTCATCCTTTGATTCAATTTTATACATATTGTCAAATGTGACTATTTTGGTCACTATTGAGGGTAAATGATGTGTTGCCACGTGTCCCAATATTTAACTATTTAAAACAAATAATATTATTATTTTGAAATAATCTAAAACATTCACTTCACAAGTTTAGATGATTTATATTATGACATGTGGCCCAATGTAAATATGTTACATGACATTTCAAAATGAGTTTAATATAAAATATTAATATTAGGTTGGTAGGTACTTAGGTAGGTACATAAGTAGATGCTTACAAATTTTGGCTAAATACTTACGTACCTACTTACGTAAAAAGGTAACTAAGTAGGTCCTACCTTCCTATGTTAAATACTTATTCATATAGGTATGTACTTAATAGGTAGGTACATAGGTCAACCTAGGTGGGTAGATCAGACTAGGCACCTACTTAACTAAGTAGATAAGTAGGTTGGGGAGGTAAATAATTTAAAATTGTGTGTAATTTTTATTTTTGTTTTGGGTTAAACCTTTTGAATGCTTCATCCCATGTGCACACATTTTTTAATGTCAAATTAGATGACCACATCCCCTTGTTTACATAATGTTCAAATTTAAAATGAAGAACAAACAATATGGGATAAGTTTTAAAGTTGCAACTTCAAAACTTTTTTCATGTTTTTCTTTTTTAATTTTAAGATTTCTAAACAATTCAAGTACATGGCTCATTAGATAATTTAATTAATAATTATTATATTTAATATATATTCAAAATATTGAGTAAACATTACAAATATTAAGTATTCATTATCAATTATTTAAATAACTAATAATTTCTTAATATTTAACTAACTACATATCTAATTACTCACAACTTGTCAATACATAACACATTGATAAATAAACGATTTAAACATTTAAAAATATTTCCTTACTTTTTAAAATCTAGTCGAATTATAACTAGTATGATTAATGTGAAAAATTTTAATCTTTATATTCGAAATATCTATTAAAAATATTTATTTTCAAATTAAAAATAATGAACTAATAATTGCTATTAGAAAAGAAATTCTAGAAATATGATTTATTTTAAAATTAACTAATTAATGAAATTATTATGTAATTACTATTACTATTGTAAAAAAACGCATTGGTAAAGTAAATGTTTTTTTCCATTGGTAATTAATAACTATAAATACTATAATCTGCTAAACATATATTACTATGAATATATTTATCATAGATGAGTAATTATAGAGTGTTTTAAATCAAAAAAAATATTGTATGATAATTTTTGCAATTATAATCATTACAATAATTATTTTAACTACATTATAGATTTTTCAATTTTTAATTCAGATTTAAAGTTATGAATGCTAGATTGTGAATAATTATGTTTGACTAGAAAATAATTACGAAATTACTATAATTAATTTTTATCTGAAATAATTACAATGATTTTATGTCACAATAAAATAATAAATATTAATATAAAATTACGTTTTATTTTATTAAATTTTACTGTATTGAGTAATACATACAATTAATAGTGTACCTTTGTTTCTAAATACAATAATTCCAACAACTTTGCTCAATGTTTCAAACTTCGTATAAAATTTTGAAATAGAAATCTTAATTATAGGACATAACTTATCAATTAGGATATGAAATATTATTATATTACTAAAACATAAGTGTTGTAAATATAATATTATTTTTGTATGATTGGGAAGTATCATTTTAATTAATGTGAAGATTTATGTTGTAATATTATTTATTCATTTAATTTTAGTATTAAATAATAAGTAAAATAATTTATTATAATTATTCTAAATTTGCAGTAAATTTATTTTCAAATTTTATGACATAATAACAATTATATATTGTAAGTACATAATTAAATATTCTAATATACTAGATTGTATATTAGAATGTAATTCTTACAATCATAAAAAATAAAATAATTTATTTAATTATAATGGAAATATTTTAATTTTTAAAATATTAAATATTGAAATGATGAATAATGAATCTGAATTATAAATTATGTGTCTATTATAATTAATGCATATGTAATATATTATTATGATTTAATAATAATTATATATTAGTTATAGTTATTTTATTGTTATTTAAAAGTATAAAAATATTGAATATAATGGTCTATGTTGGAAAATATTTGATGTAATGAAATTAATATAATCAAAATAATCATATCAATGATTTTATTTATAATAAAAATACTATGAATATTAAATTTAATCAGAAATCAAACTATTATTATAATTGATGTATATAAACATATGTTGATTGCAACTGAACACCACTTCGTTTGCAACTAATGGGCCTTTAGATGGTTATTCTTAGATGAGAAATCCAACACATATATAGATGTAAACCAATTTAGTCCCAAGCTTGTTTTAAGGGACTTGGTTGATGTTAGCACAATATCACACTAATCGTAGAGGGCAAAAATGTAGTTGCAAAAACCAAATATCACAAGTGGTTGTAAATGCATTGGTGACATATTGGCCTTTTTATTATAGTGAAAATAGTTTGTTGGTTTTTGGGAGAACTTTACATGTGATGACCAACAAGTAACATTTTTAGAAAGTTTTTTGCTGATATAAAATTAAGTAAGCATCAAGACACATAGGTTATTTAAGAGATATTGTTTGTGTCTGAAACAATTATAGGATTAAAACCATGGTCCAATGTTCAACATTGTGTAGTAACAACTTGCATTTCAACGATGAGGAAAAAAAAATGCAAGCTTGGGAATTTCTTTTTACCTTATTCACAACTTTTGATGAGCTTCAAACCAAGCTCTGCCATTTCAAAACACTTGCAACTTGACCAAAATGACCAAACTCGAACTTCCGAACCATGTCACCAACAAAAACAATAATGCATGTTCCTTCACCAATTTTTCATTCACAATTGATTTGAAAGTATGGAAGTTTTGTTTTTTGACAATTTGTTTTATAGTTGAATTATAATGGCAATAATGTAAGAAGGAAGAAAAAAAAACTTGGTGAGCTTTTGCCAAAACAACAATGCGATAAGCTTTGATGTTGTTTAAATAAAAACCTTAAACTCTTAAAAGTCGATGACCTATATTACACAACCTAGGTGGGTCATGGGGTTTGCACATGGGAATCATTTCATCATCATGGGTCAAAGTAGGTCATAAACAATATGAGAAAATTTCCTTCACAAGTTTTTTTAATTTCAAAATTTGAAGGCTTGTTGTTTGAGTTTGAACCACTAACTAAGAGCCGTGTGTTGCTTGGAAAAACAAATTCCTTGAAAACCACTTCAACCTTGGTGCCCTTGTCTCCTTTTATCATGTTTACACCCACTTGGGTGAAAGCATGGTAAAATATACAAAAAAAGTTGTCAAAAAAATATCAAGTTAAAAAAGAGGCAATTTTTCACAAAAACATAAAAAAGTAGGTTCAAATTTTACTTAAATTTCATTTTGAAACTATTCAGCCCTCAATTGGGTTTATTGTAAATCAACTACATAATTTCAAAAAAATTGCAATAATAAAAGTAGGGAATAAGTAGGTTTGAAATTGACCGGTCAATATAGTGCTCAAACCTACTTTTTCATTAGAAAATTTAATGAAATATATATTTATGAAGTTATAGCATAAAGATCATTGTATATTCAAGGGCCTCACCAAAAAAAAATTACTTTTTCTTTGGTAAAATATACTTGACACATATTTGAATCAAATGTTACACTATAGAAAGTAGGTTATAAAAGCTACTTGAATTTTTAAAAGTCTACTTGAAACCTACTTTTACAATGCAAAATCAAAAAATTAATGCACCATTTTGAAGAAATATCTTGTTATTTATCATTCAACAAAAAGAATGAATGTATAACAATTTTGAGATGGGTTTTGGTCCTATTTTTTGTTCACTTGACAAGTAAAGTAACAAGTACTTTTAGTTGTACACTTTACCATGCTTTCACCCACCTTACCTTACTGAACATGGCCAGGGTTTGTTGGTTTCCCAATCAATTTTAGTATTATTACCCTTTTAGTTCTGGTCCTTTTGATCCAAGTGTAAGTGAGGAGTGGCATCAAGAAGATGGTATGGCAAAGTCCCAAGCTTCTATTGGGCCCTCCCACTGGCCTTTCGAGCATGGGAAATTGTTTTAGGGACCTATTAGTGTCATGCATATCAATGAGTGGGGAATACCATGTGAATCACATAAAAGTGTTGGTCTTTTCCATGTGGTAGCAACAAGTTGGAGTGAGGTGACAAAAAGGAATCAAAAGCAGAAGGAAACTTACAAGTACTTTGATTCGTTTTTCACATTTCACATGTTTGTTTATTCCAACTTCTTCGAATTATTCTTTGTGGATTATACACTTAGGTAATGTATGTATGGCATTTAGGATTTAGGTTTTATGTGTGTTTTTAAAACTGGATGTGAATTTTTTATTTTTTTGGGTTCAAAACTCAATGAAAGGGAGTCAATCATTAGTTTTGTAGTTTTGTTTCAAAATCTTATTGCTAAACCCAAGATTCCAAATTGCTAAACTTGAAAATTTGTTCCCAAATTAGCACAAAGTGAAAGATGCCCGATTTAGACCACCTTTCAACTTCAAATGCAGTCAACCACCTGAGAATAAGCACATATAATATTAGGGGAACCAATGATAGGGCAAGGAGCCAAAATTGTGATTAGATGGAAAGGGAAGCTTCCATGGTGATGGGGAAAAGAAAGTTGTCATCAAAAAACTTTAGTAATGAATAGGTGTCTCGTCTTACAAGAAAGTTGCCAAATGGCAACAAACTCAAGGGGACTACTATTGATGAAAAGGAGCAAGAAGCTATGAACCATAATTACCAAGTTGAAGTCTTTCCATCTCTTGAAACCACAATGATAAAATCCAACAATATTGTTCAAGGCTTCTTTGGGTGAAGGTACAATTTGTTTTAATCTGCTTATCTCAAATAATAGAATACCTTTATAGAATGAGTTTTTATGTACATGTATACTATTGGTTTGTATTCATTCTTCTTTTCTCTCCACCATCATCTTTTTGTCAAGTGCCTAGCCTTTTTGTTAGGCAAGTTTTCTTGTTACTTCTAGAAATATGATGCCAAGCTTGGTATTCATCTTTGTGCAACAATAGTGTTCATAATACTTTGAACTTGTAGTCCCTCCTACTCTTGGTGTTTTGGGAATTCTTGTTTGGATGATCTTTGATTCTATCCTCTAGAATGTAATTTGTGTACATTGTTACATGTCTATCACACTCACATATATGCATGTACTTCTTCACAATGTGCAATAAATGGTGAACTTTAGTGACTTGCCCCAAGAATCATGGAGAAGGAAGTGTTAAGAAAAATTTTCAACCAATTTTCATTAGTTGAGGGCAAGATTATATCTTTGTTTTGTGTTTCCAAGGACTTGCAGTTCTAGGTCATTATTCAACAAAGGTGCACATTTTGACTTTTTGTCTCTCATCTAATTTGCAACTTGTAACATTATACCCCTTAGGTCTCAGCCTTCATAGCAACCATGCTTCAAATATCTTTTGATAGTTGCATAAAAGAAAATGGTTTTATTGTAATTGGTAAAAGACAACTTCCAAGAGAAAATGGTCTCATTACAAAATGAGGAAAAACTTTACCATTGCTTCTTTTTTTCTCAAAGCAAGTGCATCCAACTATTTGGCCATTTCTATAACTATCGCAACCCTAGCCTTGGGCTTGCGACCAAAGCAAGGGTTTGCAAGGTTACAGGCTAAGAGGGAAGCCGGGAATCACACAACATATTCTCGGGAATGTGAGAAGGTGTGAGGGAATGAACCCTCACACCCCAAGGGAGTTCCAGTTTGGGAGTTAGAGTTCTAGTGGACTTCCAAATCTTTAGAGGGCACTTTCAGGGGTCAAAACTCAATGGCTTGAGGAGTTCTTTATATCATTGGAAAGCTCTTAGAACTTAGATATCTAAAATGGGCTTGCATTTTCCATTTGGACATCTAAAACACAAGTTATGGCCAAAAGAAGGGCCAAAAGTCAAATTGGCAATTTGACTCCCAACCACTAAAAGTTGGGAACCAACTCGATTTTCGTGTGTGCAAATGTCGTGTGACATATTTCGAAAGCTCTCAATGAGGGCTACAACTTTCTCAATCAGAGGTTTGCACGCAAAGTTATGGCGCCCCAAAGTCGCGAGAGTCCCAATTTTGGCAATTTCGGGACTCCCATTTGGGAGTCTCGAGATAAAAAGCCATTTGGATGTGAGCCATGTGGTGAGGTGCAAAGTATATTATAAGGGGGAAGGTGGTGGCTTCCCCCAAGTTTGGGCTGTGGTGAGTCTTATGTGTCCGAGTTGCCCATGGCTCGTCCTAGCACTAAAGGTGCTCCAACTATGCACTAACCATTTTGTGTTGGTTTTGTGCAAGCCCGTGTGAGTAAGTAAAGCTTGTCAAATCTTCCTAGTCCCATCCCAGAGTTCCATCACACCCTTCTACCCTTCTAAAGTGCTACAAGCAGGGAGCACTAGAAGAAAACTATGTATTTTCGACTAGTGTTTATAACTAAATTTTAGTCGCAAGAGACATTTTGCAACTAAAATCCCTGTAGTCGCCTAAGACAAGTCATATGTGATAAATTAGTCCCAAATGACAAAAAGTATTGTATGAAAAAAAAGTCAACAAATACATTTCATCTTTTGACTACATTGTATACGTATTGTCACATGCGACTAAGATATAATTATTTTGATAACAATTAAGGGCAAATGATGTGTTGCCACGTGTTTTAATATTTGATTATTTAAAATATTATTAATATTATTTTGAAATAATCTAGGACGTTCAATTCTAATACTTGGATGAACTTATATTATGACATGTGGCCCAATGTAAGTATGCCACGTGACATTAAGAAAAAAAATTAAAAAATTAAAATTAAGTTGGTAGGTACTTAGGTAGGTACACAAATATGTGCCTACAAACCTAGGTTACATACCAACCTACCTATTTAGGTTAAGAAAATATCCCATATTGTTTGTTTTTCATTCCTATTTATGTTAAAATTATAAATAATGGATTAACAAATACTATTAGAAAGTAAATTCTTACACAAATTTTTTTAACAATTACTCAACATTATTTATTGTATAATTACATTTAATTTGTAAAAAAATTATAAGTCAAGTAATTTTTTTCTATTGCTAATTATTAATTATAAATAAAATAATTTGCTAAACATAATGTTGATTTTCATAATTATTTTAAAATTACTATAAAATACTTATCATAGATGATTAATTACAAAATTTTAAAATTATACATATAATTCATGAAATTAAAATCAGTAAAATAATTATTGTAACCACACTATAGGTTTTCCAAATTTTTAATTCCGGTTTGAAGTCATAAATTACAGAATATGAATAATTATATTCAATTAGAAAATAATTATGCACATATTAATTAATTTTTATATGAAATAATTGCAATGATTTTAAAGTAATGTCACATTAATTACATTAATTAATTTCTTTTAATATAAAAATATAAATTTAGGAAATATACAAATCTATGTTACAACAATTATTATTATGTGGAGCTAAGGTTTAATAAAATTAATCATTTATAATTATTTATAAAAGTGATATACTATGGATAACAGTACCCAAAAAAATCTTTAAAGTTCAATCAACAATTTCTTGAATTAAAATATAAATTTAAGATTCCAAAATAGTAATTCAGAATTCAAATATCAAATTCTAGATCAAATAAGTTTTTTGATGTTAAATACTAAATTTCAGAATTGAAGTTGAAAATTTCAAATTAAAATAATAATATTCAAAATTAAAATGTCCATTTTAAGACTTAATTAATTATTTTCTGAATTGAAATATTAATTTCAATAATCCAAAATAATAATTTGGAATTCCATTTTCAATTTTAAGTCAAATAATTTCTTAAAATTTAAATTTAAAACTTCAGAATTCAAATATCAAATTCCAAGTTGAAATAAAAGTATTTAAAATCAAAATGTCCGTTTTTAAATTCAATATTGTTTTTTGAATTGAAATATTGATTTTTAGATTTGCAAATAATAATGTAAAAATCAAATATTAATTTTTAGATTAAATAAATATTTTGAATTTAAATAAAAAATTTGGGAATTGAACTGTCAATTTTTAGAGTCAAATAAAAATTTTCTGAATTGAAATACTAATTTTTGGATTAGAAAATATTAGTGTAGAATCAAATAACAAATTTTAGATCAAATAAGCCTTTTTAAATTTAAATTGAAAATATCATGTTCAAATCCACAATCTAAAATTCAAATAATGTTTTAAACAATTGAAATAACAATTTTTAGGTTTGACGAAAAAATTCAAAGGTGAATTATTAATTTTGAGATTCATTATATGAATAGTATACATACGTATGCATATTATATATAATTTTAGTACATACATTAAAATACACCCCTATGGCATTGTAGAATACCTTTACGATGTAACTAATTTGGTGACTATTGCGACTAATGGGACATATCAACCTATTAATGGATGAAAATAAATGTAAAATCAATCCAACCAATAGGATGGAATTTTTAATAGTTGCATCATAGTTGTGAGAATGACCAAAATAGTTGAAATTTGATCTTGTAGTTGTAATATTCCCAAATCTAGTCGCAAATGACTATAAGTCGCATGTAGTTGTAAATGGACTAGTTACATTTTGGCTGATTTCTACTAGTGAAGTGTGCCCCAACTCCTTGCTTTTCCGTTGTTTTCTGTTTGGGACTCGCATTTGAGTCTTTCAAGGAGTTGGGAGTGCGTCAATAACATTTGGAAGAGTTAAACTACTAGTTTGGGTTTTGTAACTACTATCAATGAAGCTCATAAGTTGTTTTCATCATCAAACAATCACTATTTGAATGGCTTTGCTAATGAGAATGTAGATGGAAGGGATAACATGTTGGGGGAATAGATCCCTAAAATGATCTCTAGGAGGTGTAAAGACATATCTAATCAAGGAATAGAATAACAAGAAGTTGTATTGTCTAGTCAATGGGGAAAATAGGTATTTGGGAAATGCTGATGTGCATATTGAGAATGAAGATGAATGTTCATTTGGGCAAAGTTCATTGCCATTCCTTTAAGAGCTATCAATTGCTGTTAATAAGGCCCATGTTGGGAAAGGGAGGAGGGAGAAATGTATTCAAAGGAATAAATGCATAAGATGATATCTAGGAGGTTTGAAGACATATATGACAAAGAAACAAAAAAACAAGTTGAGAACTATTGTTTGGTTTACGAGGAAGATTGGTCTTGTGGAAATGCCAATGGGCATATTGAAGATGAAGAAGAATCCTCATCCCAAAAAAATGCATTGCCATTGCCACAAGAAATATCAATTGTTGTTAATAAGGCCCAAGTTGAGGAAAGGAAGGAAGGAAAGGTGGGTTCACAAGACATGGATGAGGTTGAAAATGCATAGGCTTCAGGAGAAAGAGATGTTTAGGTTAAGAGCAATGGCCGCACGCAAACCTAGCGAATTGCCATTGCCAATAGGAACATTATGAATGGTCATGAGATTGACTACACCAGAAATCTTGATGGACACATTGAGAAGTTAGAAGAGATATTTAGGTGTATAGAATCCATCATCACTTCCTTAAGAGATTTCAAAAAAATTTAAGTGGGGCTAATTCAACAAAAAAACAAAGGAGGTAAAGGGTTCATAAATGGATGAAGTTGGAATTGCATGTGCATTAAGAGTTAGGAATGTTGAGAACAAGACTAATGTAAATACCCAAGCTAAGGAATTTGTTAATGCCAACACTAAGATTGACAAATGAGATTGAACATGCATTAAAGTTGAATAAAAGGAAGGCCAACTTAAGCAATGACATACTAGGCATTGCAAATGAGCAGACTATGAGAAGGTCAAAGGATGGCCTTAATAACAAAAATGACACCAGTTGCCCACTAGTGGGTGTTTTGCCTCAAATTGTTCAACACATGAATCCCACCCACTTGCTTGGCAACTTTGAACCAAAGGTGGCTATTCTTCCACTTGCTCCAAATTTGGGTTTTGAAGGTAGCAAGGATTTTGATGTTGAGTTGGAGGAAGGGGAGCTAATACCATAGTGGTAAGATAGCTTCTTGGATGATCAGAACACAAGATCAAAACCCTAAGCATCCCATAGAAAAACCCTCACCAAGTGCCTTACATCTATAGCCTTTAGTTAATACAAATTTTCCTATTTGAAAGTTGTTGCAAAATAGGAAGCACCAAGGACAATTAGTGGTTTCCTGGAACAATGGTTGTAATAGTCATGAAGTGGCCAAAACCAAAGCATAAATGAGGGTAAAGACTTCTCCTTTGGCCACTCACACTTCCATTACACACCAATGGCCTTTGGTAATGATTATTCCCTTGTAAAGTCCTCTGTCCTAGATATCCAAATTGTGGTTATTTAGTTCATCGGTACTACCAAGGTACTTTTATATTTACGTGAAAACACATAAGATTTCTAACTAATAGTCCATGAATGTTAAAATAAAGATCTTTACTTTGAGGTCCAATTGAATTCCTCCTTTATGAACTTGAATGTCATTGCTACATTTTGAATATATGTCTCAATGATAATTGGAATGCTTGTGTTGGATTTTTGGTGGCAGGACATGTGATAGTGGGTTGTGTAGTGAAAAATGAAACATAGTTGAGAAAATCTGGGCAATGCAAGAGGTTGTTGCAAGAGCCTTTAACAATAAGTTAGTCGATTGCAATGGAACAGATGAACCCTTAGGAGAACAAAGTGGCCTCCTGAACATTGACAAGGATAGAACCAAGGGTGATTGCCAAACCTGTGGAAGAGGCAACCACTTGTATTCAGTTCCAGAGAGTAACAAAAATACATGTCATGAATAGACCCAAGATAGGAACTAAGTTGAAGTAGTTAAGAGAGCTAAATAGGCCTCAACAAATTGTGTGAAACTACCTAGACTCTCAATGTGAAGCTCTAAGTGGAGGTAGGGCAAAGGAATATTTTGCGAAGTGGAACTCATTCTTTCATGTTCACAATACATGGGTGTCTTAGGTGAAGTTGACAAGGTTTTCACCAAAAGAAATGTCTCATTTCCAAAATTTGTTGGCACAAGAAGAGGTGAGATTCTTATTATTTTCTTAGTTTTTTTTTTTCTCTCTCTTACCATAATACCTCTTATGGTTGTGAGTTTGTTCATTAGAAGTTAAAAGTTGTTATGATCAATCATAGCTTACATATTCTTCATAAACAAAGTGTGGAACACTTCCTTTTCATGTCTTTCTAAAGGGCATCACCAAAGGAAATCTAAAAGCTTTACAATAGCTTAATTTTTGAAGTTGACCCATATGTAAGTCATAAACTAGAATCCTAAATGAGCTCAGCTAGAATGTGTTTTGTTGAAAAGGAAATGTTGGTCTTTGGAACATCATCACGGAGGGGTAGAAGGTACTTGTAAGGACAAGGAGATGAAAGACACATTTGAGTGGTATGTAAAGTGGGTAGGTTTGGGCTATGAAGATTGCGTTTGGGAATGCAAAGAAAGTGGTATTCTTATAACCCCTGGTGCAATCAAGCTCTTCTTTGCATATGAAAAGGAGATAGAGGCATCAAGGTAGAGAACCACACTTGAAAGAATTCAAAAGGTGTAACACAATTTGATAATGTGTAGCTTTTTCATATTTGTTTGTTCACTTACGATTGGAAATTAACTTTATGTAATCATTGTTGACTTGAAGTTTAGTATAAATGAATCTAGGAAATGCCATATCACTTGACTTTGGGTTTAATTTGGTGATATAGTTGAGATATGGAATCAATTTTAGTTTTTGTTATGAAGATAATGTTATGATTCTAGCCTTGGGCTCACAACCAAGGTAAGGGCATGGAAAAGTGTGGGTTGAAAATGCAACCCGAAAATCACACTCACACTCCCAGGAATGCAAGTGAGTGTGAAGGAATGAACCCACACACTGTGGGAGTTCACTTTGGGAGTTGGAGTCTCGATGGAGTCCCGAATCTTCATAGAGCAATTTGAGGGGTCAAAAAATCATTGGATTGAAGAGTTTTAATGCCATTGGAAAGCTTTTGATATGTAGATGTCTAAAATAGACTCACATGATCCATTTGAATATTTATAACACAAGTTATGGTAAAAAAAAGGTTAAGAATCAAAGTGTTAATTTGACTCCCAACCATTAAAAGTCGGGAATCGCCTTGAATTATGTGTGTGCAAGTGGCACGCCACATATCATTAGAAATATTTTGATGAAAGCTACAACATTGTTTTTAAACCTTGCCTAAATTGGAGGTCTACGCAAGAAGTTATGGGCTTCCAAAGTGGCGAAAGTCCCAATTTTGGGGATTTTGGGACTCCCGACTTGGGAGACCTAGGAAAAATGACATTTGGGTGTAAACCCCATGGCCAATCACAAAGAATACTATAAGGGGGAAGGTGGTGGCTTCCATCAAGTCTGAGCCATGGTGAGTCTTGTGAATCCATGTATGCACGTGGCTGGTTTGTGCACCAAAAGCGCTCCAACTATGCACTAAACAACTTTTTATTTGGTTTGTGCAGGTTCATATGAATAATCAATTTGCTTATCACTCATCGTAATCCCCATCTTGGAGCTTCAACATGCCCTTCTTACTCTCGAAATGCTATGAACTAGAAAATGTACCCCAACTCTTTTCATTGTTTTCATTTTCAAACTCACATTGGAGTCTTTCAAGGAGTTTGGGTGTGCGTCAGATAAACTGAGAAACTTCATAAAAGGCCACTTGTTAATATAAAAAGGTAGCCATATTGGATTTTTGGGAGGCTATGGCATTAAAATCATTTATAAGCTTTTAATCAATTATGAGAGTGGCATGGCCATAAAAATGCCATCATGATTGACCAATTTAATCAAGTAATTAACTTTAAAGCCTAAAACTCCAAAATGCCCAACAACTTGCTAAAAGTTGTCCAACTTGATGGTTCCACTTTGCTAATCCCAAAAGGTCCATTACATAGTTTTTTTTTGTTCTTTAAAGATTATATTGTAAGAGTTTTCCATCATGTTCCTTTGTCTTTTCTTCTTATAACTTTTCCTATTGTTAGGTGCATGTTTAGAGCATATTCAACTTCAATGGTTTAAGTTGCCATGCTAAAAAACAATTAGTTCAACATATGGTAATGTGGGTTTCGGATGTTCTTTGACATCAATCTTCATAGGACAATACCAACATACTAGGTCTCTAATTATTCTATTTTCAATGTAGGAGAATATTGTAGTGACAATCCTATTTTTGGTGTCCTTGTTAGAAAAGTTCCGGGTGGTGTTGCCTAATTTGATTATGGTTGATGCGAGGTTGATCGAAACCTGCGAATTAAAGCTTAAGCTCTTGACTACACAAGTGGATATAAGTAATTATACCTCAAAACGCATAGATGCAAGAGAGTTCATTCAATAAGCTAAATTCAATTTTCCAAATTACTACAACAAAAACTGTCCTCATACACCAAGTAATTTCACTAGATTTTGAGTTAATTCATTGGTTGTAATGAAAAGGGACCAATGAAAAAGTAGTGAATTCACTAGTCTAATGAACGGGGACTAGTGAATTGCACCCACATTTTTTAGTAATGAATGCACCCATCAAACCACAAATGATTTTGACCACCTTTTAAGTGTAAAATTTTTTTAAGATGGAAACCCAAATTGTTTACAACTAGGGACTTGTCTTATTACATATTGTTTACACTTTGTTAGCAACTTGACAAAAAGACTTATAATGATTTAGATAATTTTCAAGCCCTAAATGATCTGATTTTAGTGAAGAGGTTATATTTCATAGATTTGGCAGCATAAATATCTTACAAACATATATGTACTTTTTGATGTAGGACATGGAGATCTTGAAGATGTTTCATTGGGAGATTTTAGTAGTCAATGAACTCAAGTTTTATTATTGACCCTTCAACTAGATCAAGGCTAAGTTTTGCTTCTTGTTTTTGAGTGAACCTTTGAAGGTAGGCCATGGCCCTCAATCTACCATAAAACACACATCCCAAGAAGGACCTTGGTTAATGTTGTGGTTAATGTATTTACAATTAGATCAGGACTTCTATTTGTTGGTAAGAATACACTAGTGGGGTACTATGGGATTGTCGATAATTGGCATCTATTGCTACCTTTTATCGTTTTTTTTCTGTTGATGATGTGCTTTCATTTTGGTTGTTTCTAATTAGTTAATTAACGATTGGGAGCTTTCAATTAAATGCATATTGTTTTCACCTAATTTTAATTTTTTTTGCAAACTGATGTTCAAAAGTTGTTGCGATATGTTGCTTTTGGAGCCATGGAAAAACTTGGTAATGCATGGCCATGATGCAGGGACCCAAGTGGCTAAACTCCAAAGAAGATTGAGTGGACGGGTAGGCTAACCCACCTATAAAACACCAGTGACAAGATCCCTGTAACTTTTCCACATAATGGATTCAAAGGCCTTCATGAAAATTGTGACTCTTAAAAGGAGGTAGAGCATAACTTTGATCTCTCTAATCATGGCCTAGAAGGTATTGGTATAAGTTAAACAATTTACAAGTTTACGAAGATAATCTTTGTAGTTCCAAGTACATCACTTAGTTGAAAGGACCCTAGATAACAAGAAGGTCGTAGGAAAACAATTTGAAAATGTTTTAACTTGTCAAATGTCTATTGTTTTGTTCGTAATGGGGCATGTGTGGGACAAGACTTCCAAGATTGAAAAAGGTGAAAATTGTTGAATTGCATAAGACCCTTTTTGTTTCTGACAAACCAAGGCATGAAAGAAAAGAGATTGGGGCCCTTGAAGTAAATGGTGCTAGAAAGTCCCACCAAAGGATGGATCCCAAGACTTTGGATTCCATGCCTAAAACCATTACACTTGTTAATCCAGGGATCTTTGAAAATACAAGATCTATAGAGGTAAAGAGATTGGCGGATAAGAAATGATGAAAATGGCAAAGAAAAGGGAAAAGGCTATCAATCATAAAATTGAGAGATTTCATGAAACCTCCCCTCATATATCTTTCTTTTCAAATGCATTTAAGGTTGCAGGTTTTTGTAAGAAAGAATACCTCGCAAAGTTGACAGAAGTGTATAACACATAACATACCAAATGCATTGATGGTTTTGTGACTCTTGATGAAATGTACATCCTTCTGACCTAACCCAATCAACTCAACATTAAATGCTTTGTGTAGAAATTAGGTTTAAGAATTAAGGTTTCCCATGGGTAAAGGTTGCGAGGATATTCACTATTAAGGTGTAGTAGCCCTATAAATTGTTGGTTTCAACCTTAGTTCCTCTTGTTTTTTTGTTAGTTAATTTCATAGTTCTAATCTACAATTTGTAAAAGTCTAAGGCTAAAGACTTCTATTTGTTTATTTTGTTTGCCGGAAACATGGTGCTTGCTGATTTAGAAAAAGGGGGGGGGGTGACAAGTTTGTTGACCAAGTGTTGTTACACGCTCATTAGGTTGTTGCAAAGCTCCAAAAAAAATTGGGGCAACTAAAGCTACAAAGGGTTGGTTTAGTGTCTAGCATTGAATCATAATTTTCTAAGGTGGTGTAAGCAAATCCTGCAAGATGTTAACATCATCCATGAAAAAAAAATAGAGGATTTTAGATGTAGAAAAGCTGTTTTAGATGTAAAGGATGGAGATGTGACAACTTTCAATGCCAATTTGTTGTCTATTGAACATGTGTAGGAGCTTGGGTTTTTAGCTACCATTGCAAAATGGCTCCCTCGTGTAGCCAAGTTGTGGGAAGTTGCTAAACAAAAGTACTAATGGATGGAGCATAACCTTCATTCAGCCATATGGCTTGTTCGAAATTCTTGGAAACTTACCATGGAAGAAAGGGAGTATGTTGACTTGTTGTCAAAGCTAAAGGTACTTGACGAACAAATATTGGAGACAACAAAGCCATGGGACAATGTAGTAAAACACCACCTTGCTCTATTGAATCCTACATTGGCTAGGTAAGTCACAACAGGGTTCAATCTACCAATGTCTTGATCTTCATATGGCAATTAAAAGCACTTTTAGGTTAAACGTCGAAACAAAGATATCTAAAACCCTATCTTGCTTCTTGTTCACATGGGCTAATAAACTATGTTTATTTATGTTGAAAGAGTTGAGATTACATTGATGGAAATTGGTATAGATTTGAGGCCTCTCTTGCACATGCTCACTTTGATTTCACAAAGATTTATGGCTAGTTTCTAAAAATGGGTGCATGTGTAATAATTCTAGAAGAGTGCATAGAGTTTAATTGCAAAGATTTTTGGTGGGTACTACTTCGTAGAGGAGACAACTTGTAAGGTTTTGCCATGGAATGGATTGCTTTGAGAAGATGTATTCTTCTAAATTGGTTAATTATGGTAGTTTGAATATTCACATGATACAACCCACATGATGAGATGCATGTAAATGGGAATGCAACTCTTGTGAATTAGTCCAGAACTTCAAGCCTTGAACTGGTTGCCATGATTGTGTTAATCCACTTCAATAGTTACTATTTGGGATTAAAAAAGAAACATTAGACATGTTGGTTTAGCTGATAGATTGATAATGGATATATAAATATAGTTGCTTGCCCCTAAGGTGCAATGTTTATTAGGTATCTATAAATGAAAACTTTTGGGCCGGTGAGGGTGAAGCAACCCCTAAATTCGTCCCGTCATCCATCCATGGATGAAGCTTCTTCTGAAGCCGGATGGACAGTGGCCACGGATAGTAGCTAAAAAAAGGTAGTATTGGTACATAGTTATGGGCCTCAAAATAATGACCAAGTCAAAGAACCGGCCAACGAAGTGGCAGTTCTTCCACGAAAACCATTAGCTCGGCAAGGTTGTTGAAATGAAGGGAACCGACGGTTCTTTTGGTCCTGTTGGGTTCTCAAGAATCGGAACCGAAAGGTTAAAGAACTGGAGTGGGAAATGTGAAGGATCAGCCGGGGGGGATCGACAGGTTAAAGAATTGGAGTGGGAAATGTGAAGGATCAGGCGGGGGGGCTCGATAGGTTAAAGAACCGGAGTGGGAAATGCAAAGGATTGTGGGGGGGGGGGGGGGGGGGGGGGTCGATGGGGTAAAGAACCGGAGTGAGAAATGCGAAGGACCAGGGGGGGGGGGACCAATGGTTGTTTTAAAAAACCAAAAACATGAACCAAGGAAGTATTTGGTAGATTGTAATGTGTGCATGTATATGTAATGGATATATATTTGGTGTAATAAAATGGTTACATTATCCTTCACATCAATGCCTATCCCGGCAGCGAATGCAAGGGGTACACGCTAGTTGATCCTAACATTTTTTCCTTTGTCTGTGCACAGTTAACAAGAAGCATGTGATCTGAGATGGAGGATAATGTAACATGGATATAGGTTGGGGTCATTTGCATACTTTTAGCTCATTGGTGATATCTTCAACATAGGTATAGTGATTGTATAGCAATGGATGCTTGGAAGATATTGGGGATGATCATGCATAAGTAATAGAAGACAACCTTTTTATTAGTGCAGGTGCTTTCTAGACTTGCCTCTTACATCATTGGTAGTGTTTTTTTTCCAATTTTATGATGGAGCTAGCCTCGGCAAACATCCGCAGGCAGATTCTGACCTAACTAGTGACATTATTTCAAAGACCTCTTAAAATTGTAGCCAGTAGGCACAAATATGGTGACACCTTCCCCAAAAAATAATTTTCTTTCACTATTAGGTGACTCTTTAAAATAAAAGAATTAGCAATAGAATATTCCTTTTTCAGAAAGTTGTGACACCTTGCAAATTTTCGCCAAAAATAAAATAAAATAAAATCATCCTAAAGAAAGAGACTGATCATAAGGCAAACTTTAGATGATTTATTTTGATTTTTTCTCAGCATTTCCTTAAACAAAATAGAAGGGGTAAATTTTTAGTGTGAAGTGGCAAAATATCACCAATAAAAAAATTCACTGAATCATAGGTTCTATGGGACTATGTACAAGTTTGGTTTTTCAATTTTGTAATGCAGCCACAGTGCCGAGTATCCCCAATTCTGACTTAGGTGGAGACACTTTTGCACATGACCAATAGCCCAGTAGACAGGCTACAGAAGTAGACAGAACTATGG
The DNA here is from genome assembly GCA_963921925.1 of Sphagnum tenellum. Lineage (NCBI taxonomy): Eukaryota > Viridiplantae > Streptophyta > Sphagnopsida > Sphagnales > Sphagnaceae > Sphagnum > Sphagnum tenellum. The sequence goes on from OY998143.1 coordinate 25,657,556, forward strand.
TCACTTCCCCCAAAACAAGGCAATTTGGGTGAAATTTGGCTACTCTGTTATGAAAAAGACAGGGAATTTTTGCCAATTTTTTAAAGTAGTTCCCTTTTTGGCAATTTTTTGGCAAAGGGAAAAAAAAGCTGTATAGCACCCTCCAGTCAGTGTTTTTTGTTTTGGCGAAAATTTTCCGAATTTCAAGGTGAAAATTATGACCTCAACCTATACACAGGTATTTTCATGGAAAGTTTGGCCCAGATTTGCCAAATCTGAAAGGAAAAAATTCCAAATCACCAGATTTTGATCATAAGTTCTAGTAGGTAGCAAAGAATATAGATGGATTTCGTTTTCTTTTTTACTTTCATGTCTAATATGTATCCAAATCTAGCTAAATCATCTTATGGATGATTGGCACTTCAGCTACATCACAAAATTGAAAAAGAAAACCCTGCCTCCAGTGCACCTCAATTGGAAACCCCTGATCACTTAGTTGTGGATGAACCATAAATGAATCTCGTCACCTATCCAGTAAGCCCTAAAATTAAACTTCACACTATCTACAAAACTACCTTTCTAACTTGATAAGTACCATATGTAAGTAGGTAGGGTATGTAACTGGGAACTAGGTAGATAAGTACGTAAGGCACTTGACGGCTACCAGGTAGATAGAAACACTATGGTTAGCTTAGACGGGACAAGAATATAATGAAAAATTAGTTTCCTGTCCACAAATCATCCATCCGGCATCATGTGCTGGTGGCGGCTGCTGGTTCACTATAGCTGGTTGTTTTTGCCTTAAGCTTTATCTGCCCAGTTAATGAAATATCTACAGGTGCATTCACACTTGGTGTTAGAGACTCTAGTGTTGAGTCCCTTAACACCATGCTAGTCATTTAGGGCTTAAATCTCCTTACCATGAAATTTTATGTTAAGCTAATTTTCGCTTAACATTTAAGTTATTGTTCGTGTAATATTGGGTGCCAACTAGGATGCCATCTAGACTCTCATTTAACACTGACTTAACATCAAGTGTGAATGCACCATAAGCAACAAAACTTAGCCAAATTCAGCTTCCCAAATCCCACTATGTCTAGAAAGGTACGTATTAAAAAATCCAACCTCAAAACTTACTTAGTAATTCTTTCAACTTTGGTTTAGTTCAATTATTGTTATTGTTTCATCTGAAATGACTCCTTAATTTGAATTCTCAAATATTAAGGACATCTTCAATTATGGTTGGGACTCTTGTAAGGTTCGTTAAATATGTGAATAGACATAATAAAGAAGCTGTTCTTTTTGTCATTCCAGAAGGGCTGTTGCCAGTGTTTTTTCTTTCAATTTTGTGATGCAGCTCATGAAGTGTCCATCTTCCATAGGAGAATTTAGCCAGATTTGCACATGATAAAAACTATGAAAGTAAAAAACATAAATTAGCACCTTTCTATATTTTTGGCTACTTACTGTAACTTAGGATAGAATTTGGTGATTTAAAAGGCTTGTTTAGATTTGTTTTTGGAATTTGGTGAATAAAAACCACTAAAATTTCTCCATTTTGAAGGGAGAAATTGCCATTTGGCAAAAATTCTCCAAAAAACTATTGACTATAGCCGGTGAGCTATGCACTCTAGTAACCACCACAATTCTTTTCCTCAAATTTGGGATGCAGCCACATTGGCGATCATCCACAAGAAGATTTAGCCAAATTTGGCTCTAGAACATATATGAAAATAAAAAAATTTAAACAATCTTTTTATATAAATTGGCTACCTACTGGAAACCAGTATTGAAATCTGGTGATTAACATCTTTTTGGAATATGTAGAATGAGGGTCCATTTTATCCAAAAAAATCCTTTGTATGTATGGGTTGGAATCATATATTTCATTTTCAAAAAATGCAAATTCATTTGCTCCAAAACAAAACACCGCTAATAACCCAACTAGTCAAGCAACTAGTTGTGGACAATAATTAGCTTTTTCCTCCAACTTGAGCAAGTTGGTTCTCAAGAACTGGGCAGAGTTACTAACCATAATGAAGGAATTATTGCTATAAGAATTGGATTTATCCGTGAGCTTTATGCTTAAGATGATCAGGGTTTGTGTGGTCACCATATCTGCCAGGCTTGCTACACCACTGTAAGTTTATTGCGCTTGGCTCTTTGGAATTCCAAGTATGGTTTGTATGGACATACATCCTACACTCCTCTGATAGGGATGGATTGTAACTTGTCCACATGCCCAGAATAGGTTCTGGAAAGAAAAAAATATGGTAAGCAGGCCATATAAGATCTATCTTCTGTGTTGATCAAGGAGCTGTGTGGTACTCTCATGACGTTGACTGGCATCTTCAGGTTGTGCATAGCCATGAGACATGGATTTAACCTTAATCATACATTTCTTCAACACATGTGTATGATGTGTATGGATCCATCCAACACATATCCACATGATGAAGATTTGAATGCTTAAATCCATGTCTCATGAGATGTGTATGGATGTGTGTTGAAACAATTGTAATTTTAAATTATGTAGTATATGAACTACCCAAGCCGTTGAACCATGACCAGCTGGAAGGTGACTGACCATATGAACACCTTTCCACCTGAGCTCTAAGAATCCAAGTCATTAGTTCTACACATGTCTATAGAGGGGACAATTACCCATGGGGTATGACCAGGGAATCGTAAGTAGTGTAGTTTTATTCACCACGTTATGTCACTTACATTTGAGATATGAACAGGCACTTTTCCAGAGTGGGCACCAGACAGTTAGAGAGCTACCCTACATTGATCTTGAACCCCTATTTTGACTTATTTTGGTTTTGATGGATTGGTGCCTTGAGTTGCTTGCAAGAATAAGTGACCAAAAAATATTTTTCTTACCCAGATCCATATTGTGGTACCTACAAGTGGCTGAATGTCCAGAAAGTCACATGACTATAGTTGCTCAAGCCCTTGAACCCTTGAAAAAAAAATGCTTGCCAACTGAAATTATTGGGAATTGATTAAAATTTACAAACCTTCCGTCTACAAAATGGAAGGGTTGACCCATCATAGGATTGGCAATATTAATTACCATGGATGTAAGTTTACAGCCTAAGTCCCAACTACAGAATGGAAGGCAAGGTTGTGAAAAATGGAGTATGGCATTTTTCAGGGTACCTCTGAAAACAGAAAAACCAATGTACTCCAAAAGAATGGCACACGAATACATTTGAGTAAGCAATGCATTCATGAGAAAGTTGCCATGTGTCTCATGTGGATCCACAAATGTGACTGGGATTCTTTTTCCAGGCATCAGCCACCAGTCTGGCTGATGGAAGCATGTAAATTTTCATCCATTTTCATCCAGTTTAGGACTTCTCATCCCATGCATGCAACACAATGTTATTTTTTACGTTCCCATATGAGCAGTGCTCCTGAGACCGTACAGAAAACACGTTCTCAAGACCAGTAGGAAATGTTATCAATAACCAGGATGGTTCAGGCATATGATACGAAATCAGTAATTCAAGGCACATCTCGAATATTTAATAATATTGGAGGATCATAGACAACTCTTCTTTGTTGAGTGTTGGAACATTACTCAACCTTGATGTGATGGACTTGTTTCAAGAACAACGTTATTGATGTTGTTATGAGCCTTTCAATGTTTCCCTTTCTTGATAACTTTGAATCAAATTGAATAATTAAAAATAACCATCACTTTGAGTTATACCATATAGAAAGCAGTGTGAAAAACCATCACCTTTCAATATCCATCAGTCAGGAACAGCAGTGTTGAATCCTAACACATAAGGAGATTTGATCTATGAAGGGAAGGTGGCGCAGCATTAAACTGTCATTGTCTATAGACACAAATCTGTATGATAAACACGAAAGGAACCATGTGCAACATTTCTTGATTAAATTTTCAATATAGAAACCTAGGCTCAGTAGTAATTTTAATTTAACAAGCAACTTAGTTGATTCTCGCAATCTTACATTCACTATTGTGATCTCTATTAGCGTTCGGATCACGCTAAGTTTGCAAGGATTTTACAGGCGCTCTCTAAATATGGCCACGTGGTTCTCTTTATGTACTTCTTTCAGCACTCGGTATTATCTTTGGTGTAATTTGGACCGCTTGTCTTCTTACACTTTGTTTTAACCATAGACAGGGCTTTATAGATATTAAATGTCACCACTGAATTTAGAGCGACTGATCACGATGGACCAAGGGTCATTTTACAACAGCGTAGACAACAGAGTTTTCTTTTCTTCTTTTTTCTTTCTATCACATCTAGATTTGTTTTAATCCCATCTTTTGGACCTGACACGACGGGTTCTGATGCTGACCCGGAACACTTGGACAGCTTCCTCAGCTTGTGACGCCTTTCCCGGTAAAAGGGAGTCTTACAGCTTCTTCTCCGTGCAAAAGATCTCCGGACTTGTTCTTTTCTACTACGAGTTTAGAGTGCGCTACACATACTCTCCAGTAGTATTCGTGTTTACATTCGTCAGTGCACATGAATCCAGAGTGTAATTCAGCCTTCGGAAGCATCTGAATTGAACCATGTGGTCCTAGTTTGCATGTAGACATTAGTGTTGTGGGTTAGAGATTGCAGACGTAATTAGTAGATCATTCATGAGCTTCTGAATTGAATGAAGTTGTGTTAGGCTATCTAGTGCGTTTCTTTAGAGCTCTTTATAGACTGAGCAAGTATACAATGGCGCGGACCCGCGAGTGGTTAGACATGAGGTGGTTTTATGAAGGGATCAAGAACATGCCCTCGCACTATAAAGAAAAGTGTTTACCCTTTAAGCTTCTACGGAAGCAAATCGATCGTTTCCTGGACCCCACTGTGGGTCTAGCCGAGCAAATCGGGTCGTTCTTGGCGCTTCAATCTGGCGACATCTCCTCGTTGTATCCTCCTCCTGCACGCAGCTATGTACAACCAGAGGATAGCAGCTTACCCCAAGACATTTCCCTTCAAGTGACCCAGTTCACGAGTTTGCTCAATCTGGAGGTCGAAAAGATGAACACATTTGTGGTTTCGACCCATCGTCTTCAAGTCCGAGCAGCAAATGTAAGTCATGCCACCATCTGTTCACAACCTCTTGCTTAATTCGTTTGCCACTAGCTGTTGCCACTAGATGTCAGTTAGTTTTCTTATAGCCGATCATACTTTGATTTGGTGTTGCAGCGATACATGGTTATGAGGCAAGATGCAGAGACTAGGCAGAAACTGATTCAACCACCGGCTTTTCCCCACGGCCGGGTTAGGTCAAAAGAGCTCGAAGGGATTCGGCTGGCAACGTTCCGACTGTTTAGTGAGATGTACCAGTTGCTTATCTTTAGCAAGATCAACTACGAAGGTACCGTGAAAGTGCTGTTATAGTTCGTCTGTAATTTTTTAGCTGCTTTAAACACCTTTAGATGCATAAGACGGGGGTTGCGCACTCTTATAATATGTTGATTACATTGATGACAATTCAAGTGGTAAGAGCTTCCATGCCAGATCACAAAGATGGTAACGCGTTAACGAATAACATCAAAAGCATATGTAATCTGGTTTGCAACATGAACTGGATCTAGCAACATTATGGGTGAAGCTGCGACATGTATGTAGTGCTCATAGTCTTTGAACTTCCTGAAATTTGTGGTACATGAAATTAGGTTAAGGGTGAAAAGATATAGTCCAGTAATAACGTGGATTCATCCATTTGAATAATGCAAAGCTCTCGATGTCGTATGCATTTGCAGCAATTGAAAAGAGCTTGAAATTACACGATGAGCTCACGGGATCAGAGATTACCTCGACTTATATGGACTTTGTGAAGACTCAGGATTTCGTCACCTTTCGTGAAGTGATGATAACGGAAACAGAACTCTGCCGTATCCTCACTTTCTGAACCTGCTGGAGCTAATTACAAGCTGGCCTGCATGACCGGTCACAGATTTCTTCCCTTGTCACTCTCCCTTCTCATACAAATTAGTTCTTAGTTGGAACTCTCCATTACTTACGTGATCAAGGAAGTTCAGGAAATTCAATGTGATAGGTAGAAGATCACTCGTCAATAATATTATTCCAATATCTTAGGTATGACCCAACATCCTTTGTGATTGTGTTACATTTTCCAGTGTTACAGGCTATTCGGGTGCCTAATTGCCTACAGGGCAATTGGACTAGAAATGGTCATGGCTCTAATAATGTTATGTTCCTGAAAGTCTAGAGCTTTAGTTACGTCATTGTAATAAAAATCATAATAAAAATCTCTTTCTGCGGATGCCTGCCAAGTTATGAATTTAATAATCATATTTGCTTCTTTTAATATCATGAGAGAAGATCATCCTTTGTCATGTTGTCTTAGAGCGTTAGATATACAGTTTTTGAATACTAGAATTCCATGTAGTGGTAAGTAGCTCATACTTATTATAGGGGCATTCCTTTCATATATAGGTTTCAGAATTAGCTTGCTCTCTGCATTTTAAACGTGCACTTAGTGTCTGCAGACACATTACCTTTCTATTTGGAATAAAATTGTTAGATCAACTATATGAAGCTCAAGTCTCATGCTGAGTGTTTTGTTGGGGCATGGTACTGTTCTGTATGTTTTTTATGGCTGTATAACAATCAGCGGATCTGATATCATATAGAGCTGGCTACACGCTCTGCTCAACACTTTGCAAGCAATCAACATATATAATGCACAACCTCATGTCGTGCTTAGTTGCACTTAAGGTTAACATAAAACTCAAGTTCTTACAACACAAGTAATGCTAAAGTACTTCCATATTATATAGCTCAATAGTTCTATTTGCTTTCTTCACATCTAATTTTTTAGTCTCAATTTTGATCCAGCTCCCTTCTTAGACCAGAAAGCAAAACAGGGCCCAGTGCATAACCTAAGTTTCTCTCAAGAAACCTTGTCTTTGTAACACACATGTACTCAAACTTGGCATTCTCTGACCAATTATTTGCGAAATTTAGCCAAAAAGAAAAAAGAATAATGAAAAATGGAAAATCAAAAAATTAATTAGTTTTGGAGGTACGCAATGACCAAACGTGAGGGGGAAAAAAAATTGATATTCTTTTATACTTGGTTTCCAGTGTGTAGCCAAAATATAAAAAGATGATTAAATTTTTTTACTTTGTGAACATTTGCTTTATAGCCAGATTTGGCTAAGTCTTCCTAGGGATGATGATGGCCACTTATTCTACATCTTCCTAGCCACTTTGGCTACAAACAAAAATTACTAAACAAAAATACTCAGACTATGACCCATGAGAGTGAACATTCCCAACTACCTTGAGAACACTCCACCGAACTTTGTTTGTACATTGAAGGGTCTTGGAACTTATCCTGGTTACAAAAGAGATTGGTACTGGTCTTGAGAATGCGTTTTTAATACTAGTGGGTGCCCGTGGCCGAAGGCCACTGTGAAGTCCCCCATGGGTGCCCGTGACCTTCGGCCACTGTGAAGTTTTATGAGTTTTCTGTCTGCCTTGCCCTGCCCTGCTCTGCTCCTGCCTTGCCCTGTTTTGAATTGGCGCTGCTAGAAGATAACGGCCAGGAAGATAACGGCCAGCAACTAAAAATGTCTGATCGCCCTGCCCAACCTACCCTGCCTTGCCCTGCCCTTGCCCTGCAAGACAGACAGACGGACAAACACCACCACTGTAGCTTTATTATACAAGATAATTCTCAGGACCAACAATTGAGAACATTAAACAAAATGTTGATGTTTCATCCATAAGATGAGGAGCCCTAAACCTGATGAAAATGTATGAAAATTTACATGCTTGGACCATCAACCAGACCACTACATGGTGGGTGGAAACAGAAGCTGGGGCCCAGTGATGTTTCTTGATGTGTCCATACATTGTGTCCATACATTATGTGTGACAACTTGCTCTTGAATATATTGCATACTCAAAACATATTTGTATGCCATTCTTTTGGTGTATGTTTATTTTTGCCCTTTCCAGAGGTCCCAAAAAAATGTCATACCCTTTTTTTGCAACCTTCCAACTTATAAGTGTGGGCAGTAATTTGAGCTAGAACACATGAATAAACATGATTGAGAAAATTATTTGACTGGGTTCTTTTAAATTAGAGATTTTGATTAAATTTATGAAATTTAGAAAACAACATCAATCTGTTATTATTGTCAAGCATAAGGCTTAGCAATCAGCAACTAGAAGTCCTTCCACTGCCCCAACTCCAAGTTGAAGGAAAATATTTATAGTTCACTTCTCGGCCTAGAGGTTAATAATATGCAAGCTCATCTTATTCTTGAATGTCTTACATTGGACAAGATTTTGATATACACATACCTATTTTAAGTTTACATATACAATCAACATGCAGAGTTAGTTAGTGTCAAGTTTGTAAGATATATATGTATATATATCTAATGGTCTGCAAAAAAACAATCTCAAAAGGCCTTGTTGAAAACAAAAAAAATTTAAATTAATATTTGGCAAAGTAGTGTTGATTATCAATCATAAGTATGGTATATAGAGAAACAATTCATATGGATGTAAATGCATTAAAAGGAACGAAGGATTGTGTGAAAACTACTTAACTTGTAAATTATATTTTTGACCAAGTTGATAGTGTTTCAAGAGTCTTTTTGCATGTTCAAAGCACCTATGACAACTTGGTTTCTTTTTCAAACGTCCTTTTTTTATATCAAATTTGCCCCATTCCTTCTCAAAATTGAAGAGGGCCTTAACATTGATTATTATAAAAAAAAAAACATTTGAAATTGCTAAATTTCATTTTAAAACACATTTGAACAAATTTGTTTCAAATAACTTTTAAACATGCTTTTGACCTTGAAAATCATGAATTTTAAAAATGTGTTTTTAACAAAAGTTATTCATTTTTGTGTTATTTAGGGCATGGATGCATTATATATAAATGATATAGACCAAGATATAGTAAAAAGAACACATATTTAATTAATTTTGGACTTTAACTTTAATTTTGAACTTAATTCAAGATGTGAAAGGAGGCCAAAACATATTTGGTGGCCACCAAATAGGACATATTTCAACCATCTTTTCATGTAATTTGCATAAATTTTCAACAAAAAGCTGAATTTGAAACCAAATTCAATAGGATGGGGAACAAAACCCATATGGTGGCCAGCAAATAGGACATATTCCAACCATCTTTTCATGTAATTTGCATAAATTTTCAACAAAAAGCTGAATTTGAAACCAAATTCAACAGGATGGGGAACAAAACCCATATGGTGGCCACCAAATAGGATGTATTTCAACCATATTTTCATGTAATTTGCATACATTTTGAACAAAAACTCTAATTTGACATGAATTCAACAAGCTAAGGAACAAAACCCATATGGTGACCACCAAATAAGACATATTTCAACCATCTTTTCATGTAATTGCATAAAGTTTTGAACAAAAACTTGAATTTGACACCAAACTCAACAACTTGGGGAACAAAACCCATTTGGTGGTCACCAAATAGGACGTATTTAAACTAAGTTTTCATGTAATTTCATAAATATTCAAAAAGAAAGTGAAACTTAGATCAAATTCAACAATGTGCAAATGTTGAAATTGGTTTAATGGCCACCAATAGAAGGAATTACTGTCATGCTAACATGCATTTTCATAATTTTTCATTAAAAACTTGAATTTCCATTCAAATTCAATATGATTATCTAGTGGTTCCAAATTATTGGAATTTTTCCCTAGTTGCCAAAACAACTATGACTAATTGCAAAAACAAGTAGGTTTTCATCCATCCAAGGATCCATTTAAAATATTGGATGAAAATGTGCACTTTTATTTTATTTTTCCAACCAAACATGTAATAATCACAAATTGTAATTGCATTTGTAACTTCATTTGATTATATCAACAATGAATAATGGGCGGATTTCCTGTTGGTGATCTGTCTACCATAAGGTTTTGCTTTCAAGCTCCCTACAAGTCCAAGGAGTGCGAACCAATGTTGGGTGATTATTATTTTTTTGTGAAAACCCTCAATTCCAGTTTTTGGGGTAGGTTCTAAAAATTACTTCGATTACCAGATTTTTAAAAAAAAATTGGTTAGGTGGTTTTCAGAGTTAGTAATTCTCATAGAATTTTGAATCATCAGTTTTGAAAGATGGTTCTTACAAGTTGATTCTCACAAGTCACGGTTTATTATTTACATATATATATATATATAATTTATTAATTTATTTATCTTTTCTTGAACACTTTCAACCAATCATTATTGTTATGTGTACTATAACTATAAATATTCTTGAGCCTAGTGCATTTAATGTAATCTCAGTATTTCATACATTTATTTAATAAAATTTCATGACTTTGTGGACCACAACCAAGAGGGGATGAAACATCAAATGGGGGATGCAACTCATCTCAACAAGGCATGACTTTCTAGAAATTTTAATATTTACATTTTATTTTTTACCATGAAAACTGGACCCTTCTCAAAATGTGAAGATTGGTCTAGTTTTTAGATTGGATGCCAAATGACAACTTGGGCAGTTCTCACCTCCAATGAAAACCTTCAATCCGATTCTCATGACAATTTATCACTAGCTAGTTTTCACTAAAAATTGGCCGTGGTTTTCAGCTAGCGAGTGCAAACCGCCCAAAACTGGTGCGAACCCCACATATCAAATCATTTCTCAACTCAATAAAATTGTGGAAGTAAATTCCAAGATGATGTAAGCATAGTCTAGCATCATGTAACACTTCTTTAGCCAACAAGGAATAGTCCAACCCCCTCCCCCAATTTTGTGACATAACTGAAGTGGTGACCATCCTAGAAAAGATTTAACCAAATCTTGATACAAACAAAATATGAAAGTAAAAAACTATAAGCATCCTTTTATGTTTTTTGCTACCTTACTAGAGCCTTCATGTAGAACCTTGCAATTTTTTTAAAATTTAAATTGTTTTTCAAAACCTTGTAACTATAAAATTCATCTTTAACTAGTTTCAAAACAAATTTGAAAACAAATTTGCCAACTAGGGAAAAACTTTTGCCAAAAAGAAAGGAAAAAAAACCACCACCAAAACCACCAAGAATTCAAGTCTTTTCTCCTAATTGTTCAACAAACTTGGTCAAGCTATGTTACACAATAATCAGTAGGAGATGGATAGTGTTACATCAACCGAATGAACATCGACCATGCAAACATGTTCACATCTTTTAAAGGTCAATCACCAAACACAGTCCTCTAGCAACACACTCTTGCAGGAAACTCCCAAGAGCTAGAGCTAGTAACTCTGCAATGCTTATAGGATCTCACAACATTGAACATTTAATGATGAAATGTGCCAAGGGACATGTTCCCTTAAGTGCAAGTATCTATGACATTTAGAAAGTTGTATGTAGCATTGAAATTTTCAACTTTAAACTTATTGCATTAGATTGGGACCAGTTGTTTGTTGCAGAAGATGATGATTATTTGAGATTTGAAACATCGTTATGCATTGCATTGAAATTTTCAACTTAGGTTGTGCCTTAAGGTTTAAGCTAGTTGTTCATTGCAAGAGATGGTTAGATCAACTAGGACGACAACGCATGAAATTTACTAGTGTTAATAGTTTGCGTAGTGTAAGCCTTGTGTCTTTGTGACATATCAATCAATGATATCGTCCAAGGACCGCACCATAGCACTTGCTCTAGTCGAAGCTAGGATCAATAGATGATCATGATATGTACCTCACATGTATACGAAGCTAATGAAACACCCTGGTTTATCTATCTCTACTTATAAAAGTTCCTAGAACGTTCGAATAGTTAAAGGAAGTAGCTAAATGTCCCCTAAAAATTCAGGTCTTCATGTATAATTTTGTTGAACTAACTTGGATTTAAGAGCTCCATGCACAAGGTCAACTTTTGGATTTAAGAATTCTCTACACAAGGAAGAACGAATTTTTACTCCACATTGTTTTGTCGATGCATCATGCACTTAGAGTGCAACTGCTATTTTTGCTTGGGTCTTGCAATTGAACAATGTCAAAAACAAGAAGGGCAAACATGTCAAAATTTTGGTAGCATCACATCCTTCAACCATGTACCAAAAGTCATAAAGTCATTTTTTAGTACTTTCAAAAAAATGCAACAATCCTTCACACATACCCATAAAGGGAATCCACATTATGTGCCACTTATTTCATGCATAACCCTGCAATCTTAGGTCAAGTTTGACAGGGTTTGATTTCTCTACAAATGTGGGTGTGAAGTTTGTTTTAAAAAAGGTTTCTTAGACTTGTTAACTTCAGATTCTTCGAGAGCAACAAAAGATGCCCATGAAAAGCTGAGTGCAATTGTTGACAATCACAACTCTTCTTTTTATTCATCAATGGACTTTAGTTATTCATGTGGAATCATTGAGTTTGCCAAATGCTAATGTTCAAGAACTACCAAATGTGATTGGGCCTACCAAAACAAACAAGGATTTAACTTTGAGCGCATTGAATACTACCCAATTCAATCCTTTCATTGTTGAGGAAATCACCAAGGAACAAGTGACTGAAATTGCATTTCCATCAAACCTTCAAGACTGTTACTATAAAGGAAAAGTTGAAAGGTCTACAAGCCCAAAGGATCTTGAATTTTTTGTGTTGTTGCAAGTTCAAGTAATAAAACAAATTATCATGCCTTTCATTCCAAATCAAAAGGAAGACACAACACTATTGATGTCAGTGTTATGAAAGTTGTTGTTAGAAAACATGCAACAGGGCTGACTAATGGTGCTCATAGTGATTTGGAGAAAAAGGTTAAATACTTTAGAAATTGTACTTCATGTATTAGAGTTTTAACAACCACAAAGATGTAACAGACTTGCACAATTTGCCAATGGTTACAATTTGGGTGTTCATCAATGTGTGTTCATTTGTTTTTGTGTTCTCTACTTACTTATTGTGTATAAGTAAAAGTATCAACTACCAACACGACTATATAACTTGTCTGTTTTGTAGTCCTTTTACATTGGATTTTCTATCAAAATAGACTTTGGACAATTTTGGGATAGGTTAAAAAAAAATCAATCATTTAAAACAAATAAGTTGTAGTAAAACGGACAAATGTAAGATGACTAAACATTAACATAATGCCACAGTGGCATGTCCAATATGATCAACTGTGTGATTAAATGCAATGATGTGGCATGTCCATTCTAACAAATTGTGTGATTGAATTGATGATGTGTCATGTCTATTCTAACAAACTATGTGATTGAATTAATGATGTGCCATGTCCATTTTGTCTAATCGTGTGAATGAATGTGATGACACAACATGATCATTATGATTAAATATGTGATTAAATATGATTATTTTATAGAATAATTATAATCTAAATAATATTTTTAAAAATATTTATATTTATATTTTTTTATATTTCTCAATGTATCAATTCCCTTTTGGATTATATTCAAAAAAAATTAATTCAATTTTTTTTTCAGAAATTAAACCCTGCAATCGATTCAACCTAGAAAGTTTGAACTTTTTAAGATGTGACTTTGAGGCTAAGGCCCTTTCTTACATACTTTTCAAAATGAGATTGATAACTATTCATACATTATTCCATTACTTCTAAGTTTCAAAAACATTTTGTATTTCTCCACTTGGTGCATCCAATAATACAAAAAATGTTGAAATCAATGAAAAAATGAGCAAGTTATGCCCTTTGAAAATGAAGAGGCTGACTTGCAAAACCTGAACAAAACAATTCAATTTGTATTTTTGAGTTTTAACTCTTTGCATGTTGTTCAATATTTTTTGACATTCAAATGAACTTCATAATTCTTTTTTTAACACACCCAATGGTACAAAAAATTGTTGAAATTGATGAAAAATTGAACAAGTTATGCCTTTTGAAAGTGAAGAGGATGATTTGCAAAAACTGAACACAATAATTCAATTTGTGTTTTTGATATTAAACTTTTTGTACATTGCTCCATTACCTTTAACATTCAAAAACATTTTGTTATTCTCCTCTTGGTGCATCCAATATTATATAAAAAAATCATTTTGATAAAGAAATGAAAAATATATATTTATTGAAAGTGAAATGGGGTGATTTAAGCACGAATTAATGATTTAAAAATTCAATTCCCTTTTTGAGTTTTAATTCTTCATACATTGTTCCATTTTTTTCCCATGTTTGAAACAAAAATTATAACTTTCCTCTTGAGAAATCCAAAGGTCAAAAAAATTCTTATTTCATTAAGGATGAGTAAGTTATGCTCATTAAAAGTGAAGGGGGTGATTTGCAAAAATTGACCACATGTTAGTCTAGCTTGTGTTTTTGACTTTAAACTCTTTCTACGTTTTTTGAATCATTGAGAACGGACAAGTAATGAAAAAGATATGAAACTTGAAAGTGAGGGGGGTCTATATTTTATTTTATTTTTGAATGAGGTCAACCTATGTTAATAATACATGTGTAATCAAAGTGCCTACTTTAGTCACATTTGTAGAGATGTTAGATAAATGGTTGATTTTAATCATATACATATCACTTTGATTACATGTGTAAATTAATTGACTAATTTTAGTCACACTACTAGTAGGTTGATTACACATAACCATTACATAAAATCCACCTATGAAGTTACAATGTTTGTTTTGACTGAAATGAAATTCAAATTAATTATAATAAACAATGCTACTTTTGTGGTTTGTCAAAATGGACATGGTTAGTTATTTGGTTAAAACAAATTTGATTCTATAATCATGTTAGTTAAATTTCACTAGTGAAAAGGACATGGTTTTGTTATAATCATGATTTTGTTAAATCCTTTGCAACTACAAGATTTTTGCTCAAAATTCAATAAGCTTGAATTGGATGCTTGTTGTCATGCCAATGATTATCTTGATATCATGGTTGTAATAGCAAGTCTAAAAGGCCATGGCCTTTCTAAGAAAAAATTGACAAATGATAACCCAATTGTAACTATGTCTTTTGAAGCCAACAACTTCAAGTTTCCAACAACTTTCAAAGCAAGGTAATCATGCCTTCATGAAGGAATCAAGTCTCCTCATAGCATGATGACGAACAATGAAACCTACATGATAACTTGTAGGATTTGTATGCCATTAGAAACACCAATGATGATAACATTAGCTAAGCAAAAAGATGCACCTTATGCTACTACTATAGTTGCTCTGAAATCCTAAAAGATCCAAACAAGCCAAGTTACGCCAACTTTACTAACAATAACTTTGCTTTTCCAAGAGGTGTTGTTATGACATAATCAAGCTTGCAAAATGAGAGAATCAAAAACACTAGGGGAGCAGCCTAAATAAAGAAGGCAAATGTAGATCATGTGAAAGGTTTTTTTTGTCATGAGCATGTTGATTTGGGAATCACTCCAGTGCTACCATAAGCAAGACTAGGGTACAATTAAAAACTAGGATTGAATCTAGAGCCACACTGATGGATATTTAATAGGTAAATCTTTGGAGTTGTGCTTAATAGAAAATCATGATCAATGCTTGCAGGTCATATCTATTTTAACATTAAAAAGTTAAACAATATTTGACATTATTTATGGTATAAGGAAAATCATGGTATTACAATTAGAAATTTGTTACAAATGATGTTGAACTTAAGAAGCTTGTTTCCATCTGTGATCCGCTCCCAAGCTCCTTAATAGATTCAAATGTGAGTTTAAAATGAAAACAACAAAAAAGTAAGGAATTGGGGCACGCTCCCTAGCTTGTAACAACTTGGGGGTAAAGGGGCAGGTTGGAGCTTTGGGATGGGACTAGGAAGAATGACAAGTAATCATTCACTCACACGGACCTGCACAAAACCAAACAACAAGTTGATTAATGCATAGCTAGAACACTTTTGGTGCTAGGATAAGCCACGGGCAAACTCGGACTCATAAGACTCACCACAACACAGACTTGGGGGAAGCCACCACCTTCTCCATTATAGTATACTATGTGCCTCTCCATGAGGCCCACATCCAATGGCATTTTGTCCCGAGATGCCCAAATGCGAGTCCAGAAATTCCCAAAGTTGGGACTCTTGTGACTTTGGGGCCCCATAACTTTGTGTGCATACCTCTGATTGAAATGAGGTCTAAAGCAAAGTTATAGCTTTCATTAGGAGCTTTCTAACAGTATGTGGCATGCCACCTAAACACAAGGAAATTGGGTCGATTCCTAACTTTAGTGGTCAGGGGTCAAACTACCAATTTGACTCCCAGCCTTTCTTTTGGCCATAATTTATGTCTTAAGTGTCCAAATGGGTTTTGCGAGCCCATTTTAGACATTTTCATTTCAATAACTTTCCAATGATATAAAAAAAAATTCAATCCAATGGGTTCTGACCCCGGCAATCGCTCCCTGAAGATTCAAGATTCCACTGGGACTCCAACTCCTCGAAGTGGGAGCTCACTTGGGAGTGTGAAGGTTCATTCTTTCACATTGTCTTGCACTCTTGGGAATATAAGATGTGCCTCCCAGGCTTCCCTCTTGTCCCGCACTCTTGTAAGCCCTTGCCTTAGTCCCGAGCCTAAGGCTTGGGTTGTAACAATCTGTATGTGGATCAATGGCAACAAAAAAGACATGATTTCATGAAGATTCCAAGGTTTGGAATGCAAACAATGGGTTGTTCTAATCATGTCAATAAAATAACTCCATCATTGACCACATTTCATGAGATGGTGACACTCACACATGAGAAGTTTGAAAATATTAGAGACATGTTACAGCTAATGTTTCCTCTTCAACAAATCTTGAAGTGTTTCATCTAGTTCTGGCTCCTTCAATCTCCATCCTTGGCAACCATTCATTCTCAAGTTCCTACTAAGACAAATTGTGGGAGGAGCAAGCATAAGCATATTCCAATGGAGGAAGAAGAACTCCTAATTAGGAAGATAAATCAACAATAGTTGTCAACTTCCTTACACCCTAGTCTACTTTTGTTCCTATAATCTTATGTGAAATTCTACTTCGATCAACTTCTAGGTCACTAAGGAAAGGAACATCATCAAAAGCAACAGCTGTAATTGTGGTTACCTCGAATACATGTGATGAAAAGGGTGGCAAGAAGAGGGGGAAAAAGAAAGGCAATCTTAGAACCCTGATTATAGAGTCTACTTGCTAAAGAAAGAGAAGAATATTGTGAGGCCAACTCCATCATTCAATCAACACCAGGTGCTAATCCTTGTGTAAACCATCTAGTGTTGATAATAGGGGAATGGCATTGAAATCTTCTATCCCAAAGAGCCAATAGAACAAACCATAATAAAAATCCACCTTTTGGAATAGTTGCATCTATGTCTTTCCTATCAAATAGGTGAGTAGGAAGAACAAGAACTTTTAAAACTTTAGTTATAATGATTGGATTTATTTAGGTACACTTTTGAATTCTTAGCTTTTTGTAATGTGTCAAAAATATATGTATCAAGCAAGCATATCTTAAGGTTGAAGAACTTTGATGTTGAATCCAACTCTGCATTTGAATATGTATTTTTGTATGTAGTGTTGCGATTTGAGGTTTATTCAAATTTGGTTTTTTGCCATTTTTGTTGTTGTGCAAACTTTTTGCATCATCCCAGTTGCAACCATGGATGGATAAGATGTGGCATGGTGGCATTTTGCGAGGTCTACATTTTCTAATTTTTTTGTAGGTTTTTGAAGTAGTTTTGGAAATAACAACTAGTTGCAATTGTCCACTCTAAATAGCTTGCTCATGAAGTTCAAATGTCTATGTTGCAACATAGCCCAAAAAAATATCCCACATCATTAGCAAGTTAGCAATTCCATAATCTTTAAAACATGCAAACTTGAACAAGAATGACATTAGTCTATTTGGGATAAATGAAACATTCTTAGCAACTTTTTTGAACCTTTTAAATATATACTTCTATGTTTCATTATTGTTTCCATTGCATGCTGAATTAGTAATTGTCCAATTTCTAATGCAAATGTGTGTACATATTTCTAGAAGATGACCTAGTGGTGGGATTGCAGGTGGTGGATTTTGCAAACGGACAGCTTTTTAGGCTAGGTCGAGAACAAATAAATAGTCATGGTGGTGTAATGTCCTTGGGATATCCAATTGCAACATTAGGAATTCTCTTTGAAACCCAAATCATTGCAGGATTTAAACATTTACATTATTGGAAACAAGTGCATTTTGTAGCTAGCAAGGACTTAAAACCTAATTAACTTGACAACATGATCCAGACCTTGGCCACATGGTGATATTCCTTTCACCTTTTCATTGATATCCTTGTATTTTTCACTTGAAGACCTAACCATGGTTTACTTAATGGCAACCAACCCTGTGTCATGAAATCTCAAAGCTCAAACAATTTTTTAAGTCCAATGTATAACTTTTATTTACTATGATTGACCTTCCATGATTGGTAGGTTGGATAAGTCTTACAATCTATTGCTAACTATACAAAAGAAGATAAAATGGGTAGATAACATGAGTGAGGTGGAGCAACTTCACAAGAAGGAAATTAAAGATAAAGCGAAAGAAATGTGGAAAATCATTAAGGTAAGTGACATCCTAATTTCATTACAATAAGTGTTTTGATGTCTACAAATGTTTGCAATAAATGTTTAATGCCTATAACATGGATGTGCTCACTTATTTCTAACAAGATTTTGGAGCTTGAAAATGTTTTTGGTATCACTTGGTTCAGGTGTAGAATGATATGGATGTGGCTATAAACATTGTTGCATCATGATTCATGTATTCTCTTCAAAATCTAGATCCAAATCACTATCCTCGTGGCCATTTGGATCTTCAATCTTTGCCTCTTTTGTTAGATCTGACGAGAACAAAGATTTTGTAGCATTAACTCCCTTTGGTTTGAAAAGTTGGAATGAAGCTCGAATATAAACGTATATGTCTCCACCCTTTGTGAGTCATTTCTTTCCTCTTGTAAATTTGTGTCCATGTATGAAAGAACCAAACACAAAATTTAGGCTTAATTGCTAACATGTGATAATCAACTTTTGGATCTTTTTTTTTAGAGGTTAATCTTTGATCGTGTAGGATGTCCACATGTGAAATTACTTCTTAAATACATGCTTGAATGGGCGTTGGATGATCACATTTGCAAGCTAAAACTTGGAGGTATAGTTTGCAAGTATAAACATTAAACAAACTTGTGGATGTTGTGATTTGATCCATTGTATGAACTCCATGTTTTGACCAACAATTTATTAGCCATATGATCTTTTGGTTTTGTGGCAAGTTCAATTCCTATACCTCATTCCAAAGTTAAAGAATGTGATTTCTAAAAAGGTCATCACTACTCTGAATACAAAATTTAAGAATTTTCATTCTTTAAATTTCAAAATAAACTTCAAGCCATATATTAAAGCAAGAAACAAATAAACATGAAAAATAATAATAATTTTAATTATATCCATTGGCTGGTGGATATATTTATCATGGTTTGGACTCCTTGTGAAACTCATGAAATTACCATTTTAAGCCTAAGGTAGCCAATTGCAATGGCCCGCTGGTGGATAAAAAGGATCAATCTTGTGATCATCTGAACCTTGTATATGGATTTTTTGTTGGCACCTAGCTACAATTCTCAAAATTCAATATCTCCCACTTCTTAAAAATTTCAAATTGCCTTCATTAAATCCTGCTCACATAGGGCTTTCAAACAATACCAAGAATGCACTCAAATTCCCCAATAATTTTTATTGTTGATTTAAATGAATTGTCAATGAAAATTTTGTTCACTATTCAATAACTTTTCCACTATAAGTCAAACATTATGAAAGCAGCTTCATGCACCCATACTCTTGAAGGACTTTCCAAGGGAACACTTTTGTCAAGGATTTATTGAGCAGATTTCTTTTTCAGTGGAAGAGCTTGCAAACAATCAAAATCTCATGTGAATGTACATATTTGAGTGCATCTGCCCCAATGCTTTTAGTTACAAGAGGGTATTTGGACAAGAAGAACATTAATTGATTTTTGGAGGAAAATTTCCTCTAAATTCAATAATTTTTGCGCAATTGGTTGGAAATTTGAAAAAGGAAACATACACACACCACCTCCTCAAGACCTTTTTGAAAAAATCAAAAGTGGATTGGGGGCCCATGGTTTGGGATGGTTATGGCATGGTGACATCAAAACACAAGAAACAAATGAACACCTATCTTCTTATATCAACACATGAAATATGCTAACCTTCCCTTTCACCCAAATTGTGGCAAATAATTAATCTTCATCTAGGCGAGAGAAGCAAAATCAGTATTGTCATGATCTTATTTGCAAGTTTAGACCAATGTTATTTGGGTCTTAAATTCAAAAAGAATCTTTAGTCAAGTTCTAAATTTTTTTCTTTAAATTTTAATTTATGGAACCATCAGTACGATTTTTAGACTAGTTTTTTGGACTTGTATAACCTTTGATTCTGATCATTTTCACAAAAAATTTGGAATTGATTTAGTGTATAACAATGTCTAGTTTCATCTTAAATACATACATTTAAACCTCCAAAAAAAAAGTGTGCAATTAATTGGTTCAGCTAATGCACATACTCGAACATAAAGATTATATAATAATAATTATGTACAAACAATCAAATGCAATAACTTGTTTTAAATTAAGGTAAAACTTTTTTTCCAATAAACTATACTTATGGATTTAGAGAACTTAAACCTTTTGAAACAGGCCATCACTTCAATTAAGGTTGTAATTCAATTAGTAAATTATTTGGTTAGGTTCCAATGACAGTTCCAAGAACCTTCAATCCAAAGATCTTAGAACTTATCTTATAACGTGACCTAAACCTGTTGAAATTCAAGAACTTGTCAACATTGGTGTAGACATTTAGCCAACAAAAGTCCCAAAAAAACAACTCATGACCCACTACAAATTATTTGAAGTATAATATATATATAGATGTTTGTTTTGTTTGGATGTGGCCATGCCATAACCTTCCCAAACCATGGGACCCATTGTTGCACTTTTGGTACCATTGAAACCCCTGATGAAGCAATTTTCACACTTGTCATTTCACAATTTTCAGACATATGAAGGATATACTAATGAATTTAGAGTGATTTTTGTCTTTAGAAATCAATTAAAATTTTAATTTAGCAAGTTTCCATAAGAACTATGAGATGAAGCCCACTTGGAGAGAAATAATATTGAGATGCATGATCTTACTCGGCCAACAACACAGGAGGCCCACCAGTTCCTATTAATAACAGATGGATGGGTTTGCTATTTGCAACCCTCTTGGAGGAGTCGCATTGGCAAGCTGCTAGGGATTATCCCAAATGGAAGTGTGATAGTGACTAGAACTTAGGGTTGGGCTGGAAGACAATAAAAAGCTATGGTGATTATTGCAGGCAGTACAATAGTACTTCCTACTTCTTCTTTTTCTCTCATTGCCCATTTGCCTGTCCAAGATGTGTCTGGACTCTGGAGGTGTTCAGAAACATTTTGGTATTGCCCATTACACACTTTGGGTCGTGTTATGCACATTTTGGGCCTGTAATGCAAACCCAAAATGTGCACAACAAGACCCATATTGTGTGATGGGCAGCACCAAAATGTATCTAGGCATCAGCCATCTTTTTAAAGAAAAAGATGGATCAGGTCAAGGGCAGACAATGAAAAAATAAAAGCTGGCAATACAAAAAACACTTTTTAACTGCCTGCAATAATGAGCCATAACTGATTTAACGGCATGGGAGCTGAAATAGTGGCCGTAACTATAATGTGAACATTACATTATATAATATCACTATAGTGGCTTGTGAACAATCATTAAAGTTGGTGATCATGACATGAAGTGACTCCACTTGGTTTTCTTGTATATATATGTAAAGGGACTGAAATTAACTCTTAAGTATTATCTCATCTGTGGATCTTCTAGTGCTGAAGATGCAAACCCAATAAACAAGGCGTCACAAACACGCTGGCCCTGCCAATTAATAAGATGATGTACATCTACTGACTGTGTCCACACTCTGAACACGGAGAAACATTTGTTCCAATTCAAACAGTCTGAACACCTTCACCAAAGAAACCAGTTCACCTAATGTGAAACCAGTTGTAATAAGGTAAAACTTTCAAAAGTTGGATCGAATGCAATAGTCCCACAGGGACAGGGCCCAACTAGCTGCCCCTTGTAAGGGTATTATGATTTTGGTGGGAAATATGGTATTTCATTAGCCGGAAGGAAGTTGAAACTTTTAATGTTAAATCTGCCCATGCATAGGGCACGCACATGTGAAGACCCTGGGTTCTCCCTGCCTGCTCCTTGAAATCCAATGGCATAAAGGGGCCAATGGCATGAAGGAAGGCAGGCAGATAAAATGTGCACATTGACACATAGTCTGCCCACCTTCTAGTCCATCTAATTTTCTCTCCCTGCCCTAGGCAATTTGTTAAAAACATTCCATACATGGGCAGCACCTATCCTACTAGTAGTTTGTTCATAAAAAGAACCTTAGGATAAAGCATGTGACGAGAGCCAATTGAGTGGCGCCAACATGCCCCCAAGGGATGTTTCTTATTTTTTAAGGGGTGGGAGGTGGAATTCCCATTAAGTTCCCATTGTTCTCATCAAGTTCTCAAACAGTTCCTATCAAATTCCTCTTGCTCCCATCAATAGCCCATCACGTTCCTTTTGTTCCCAACCCAACCCTACATAAACCCACACAAAGCTCTAACCTTTGGCATTAAAAGTTTTTTTTGCAACTTGAAAACTTGTCTCTTGAGATGGTTCCACAATGAGAAAGTCGAAAATAATGTGATTGAAAAAAAAGAATTTTTTTGAGAAACAGGGTGCGTGTATGGTGTGCAGTGAGAAACTGGTTATGGAGGATGGGTGCAATGTTTTTTTTTCATTTTTTGGGTATCAAAATTTTGTTGAAATTTGATAAAGAAATAGAAAAATTAGTCGAATTTACACTTGAAAATTTACAAAATTGAAAATTTTCTCAATTTCTTTGTCGAAAAATGGTGAAATTCTGCCAGGACAAAAAACCAGTGGATGGGCGCCTCAAGAATTAGGCAAGTGAGCACGAAGGTCTGAATGGTAAGAATCGTGAAACTGGGACAAAGTGCTAAAAGGAGCTCCCTAGTTCCTGGGCAGGGCGGAAAGGGCAGCTACAGTGGCTGGCGGACAGACATCGGCCGGGTCCGGCCGAGCAGAAAGTCGGGATTATCTGCCTGCCAGGGTTTGTGGAAGATCGTGGGCAGATCTGCTTTGCACGCTTCTTCTGTGTGTGCTAAGAGTTAGCCAGCACCCATTAGTGCACCTGGAAGGATGGATGATAAGTGGTCAGGTTTTCTGTTGTGTTCCAGTTCCCTAGCTAACCACAGTGTTTAGCTCAGTTGCTTTTTGTTTTACTGTACCCACCTACAAGTAACCCAACTGTGGGTTGTTATTAGATAGGCAGTGGAAACTGCATTTACCCATCATGTATGTGCAAACCATCTATCTACTTACATGGTAGTCATCTATTTTCTTACCTATCTACCAATATATATCACCTACTTCTTACAGAATGGGTTACTAAGGTGAAACCAGACATTAACTGAGTTGAGGTTCATCCATAACTGAATCATAACCTGCATCCAGTGGATGGTGCAATGAAGGCCAGTCTGGCCCCAGCAAGCGCATGACCCAAAAACTTCAGCCTCCTGCTAGCTTCCAGCATGTACATCTCAATCGGGTGCCGTGAACTTTGAGTATACGGTGGTGGTGTTTGAACGGTTAACTTCATCTCTCATGATGATGTGCATAAGAACGTGACGCCATGTGGAAAACCTTATGAGTGTGGTAAACAGTTCCTTGATCAACACCAAAGCTGGATTGCAAATGCCTGGTTAAGCATTGTTTATTTCACATATCCTATTTTTGGCATTTTCCCACAAATGAAATAACAGGTTTCTACCTGTGGACCAAAATTTCAAAATGCGCAGACAATTGGGCACAATGGCTCATACCCAGCACATGCCATAACATAATGGTTCTCATGAGTTGCACAATTTGCATGTGGATTATGCACAATGGTTAGGTCAAGTAGACCCAGAAGGACTTATAGAAGAGGACCTGTCCATTTCTGCCTTATATTAGGGGACTAACAAGTGTTTTTTTTTGTTTTTTTGGGGGCACACAACAGCAGACCGACTGACTAGCTGTTGGCGAAGACCCCAAGTCAGGCCCAATAGAGATAGCCAGCAGGAATCTCACCTGCACACCACTGGGTTGAACCCAGGACTTCTCAGGTCCCAGGGTCCCAAAAGGGGCTATACCAGTGAGCCATCACCCCAGGGGCCGGGGACTAACAAGTTTCAGAAAAGGCCACTTGAGCTTACATTGCAATTTAATTTAACCAAGTTGACAAGAACCTGCCAAGTTAGTTTGTATTCTCCTAAGGAAAAGCAATTTTATTTGTATAGCGGAAGGTGATCGCCGATTTGGAACTCCAGAGAGCGATGAATGTAGGGAACGAACAAGGGAGCGGTGGACAATAGAGCAGCTTAACATTGGCAACGTCGCTCTTTGTCCCTCACAGGTAGTAGGTAAGTTAAGGTGCATTCACACTCGGTGTTAAGGACTTTTGTAGTATTAAGTCCCCTAACACCAAGCTAGTCATTTGGAACCTAAACCTATTTACCAGGAAGATTTTAAGTTAACATTCACTTAATATTTGATAATCACCCATTTAACATTGGGTGCCACCTAAGATGCCACCTAGATTTTCAATTAAAACTGACTTAACATTACGTGTGAATGCACCTCCAGTCAGTCTCCTTGCACAAATCTGCTTTCCTGAAAATCCCTTTTTACTGCTCTAATTAGCCTCTGGTGGTAGTCACCGGCTTTGTTACCAGTCTCGGGTCCCTCGACCTTGCAAAAGCTGTGCACATCACATCGCTTTCTTCCTATATCTTCTCACGTCTTCTTCTCCTCCTCTTCGCTTCTCTGATTAGCGCAGATCACATCGTGTTCCTATCTCTTCTTCTGAGGTCTTCTTGCTTTCTCCGGTTCTCCGTCTCGTGATCAGCGCTGTAGTTCCGTTGCTGAACCAACCAGCTCAGGTATATAGAGGCGTGCCGACCACAACATGTTCCTATCTCTTCTCAAGTTTTCTTCTCCTCTCCGGTTCTGTTTTGATCAGCCTTCTTCGGGATCTGCTGAGATTTCCTTTTCCTTCTTGCTTCTTCTTCTAATTGTTGCTAAAACCTCAGCTGAAGTCTTCTCCTCCTGATCTCGGGTTCTCCTCTGATCACCCCCTGGGGATCTACCGAGATTTCCTTTCTTCCTGCTCCTGCTTCTTCTATTCATTTCTGAACGCTTCGGGTCCACGACGCCCTGTCCTCTAAGACCAGGGTTTGCTCCGAGTACTTCACTGCCGTTATTTCTCTATTCTGTGTTTGTATGGAAGGGTCTTGAAATTCTTGCACAAAGGTTTCTGTTGGCGAGGGTGGTGGGGTACTGCACCTTGACGTAGTTATCTACTTTCTTTAAATGGATATATATGCATGCAACTGCGTCCTTGCACAAAGATTTTCTGTTGGTGGTGGGGGTGGGGTAGGGACTTGGCATACAGTTGTCCTTCTCTTCTTAACATGGATAAGTGTTGTTGTCAGGGATAGTCGATGGTGATGTGAAGTTGCTTTAGGGCTGTTAATTTCAGCCGGTCAGTCAAGGTTCCTGATATTCCTGCCAACGGCTTCCCAAACTTCATTGTGTTAGGGATAAAACCCAAACATGATGAAGTTGGGGACATATTGGCTGGAATACCAATTGAGAGGATGCCTTTGCAGTAATAAGAGATAATTTAAAGCTGCAAGCTGCTGAAGAAACAAGCATCTCAATCAAAAGGGCGCCTGTCATTGCTCAATGGGGAGGCATGTCTGCTAGTTATCGCAATGCAGGGATGAGACCTTCCAGTTGGACTCAGTCCCTCACATTGCGAGGACTAACACACATTTCTCCCCATTGAACACTGGCAGGCGCCCGTTTGATTTAGAAATCTGTGTTCTTTCAGCAGTTTGTAGCTTAAATAATACAAATAGGAGTCACCAAGCTAAGTCACCTCATTACCTTGTCACATATGTAATCGACCAGATTATACCATTGAACATGGTGATGAGTTCGAATCATTTGTACATGATGGTGATGATATGTGCCTGCAATGGACCTTGATCTTCACGTTGCTGCTGCAATTGAGTGGTTACTTCATATTCAGCTTTCCAAAAAATAACCAAATGAATTCTTCATGACCACCAAGCAAGACTACATTGCAACCATGAATGTAAGCCATTCTATCACCTTGCCCAGCATATTTTTGTCGACCACTATTTAACTTCTTTGCAGAGATTCAGCATGTGGTAACCTTAGTGAATCTTATCTTCCTGCATGTTGTTATGCTTTATACTACAGGACTTTGACAACATTCTGTGCAACTTGCAGGGAACCCTATGAAACATAATTCATCCCTTGGGCTGCATGAGATTTTGGAGACAAGACAAATTGCTGAATCTAAGGTGATGCATGTTCAGCCTTTCTGTGAAGTGGATGGTGCTGCTAGGCAACTGCAGCTTCCTAAACCATGTAGTTAAGATGACAGATTTAACTTGCCTAGCTACCATTGAAATTGAAATCTTTTTCCTGCAGAAATTCAACTCCTTGCCTGTTAAATAAGCTTACATAGTGCTTCAGTTATAAAAAGAACGAAAGGATGTTACATGAGTGCTGGCTGTAGTTTGCAACTTCAGTAGAGATTCTGAAGAATCACTACAAAGTCACTGGTTCCCCATCATCAGCAGGTGGATGTTGGAGCCAATGGCTTTATCATGCTTTTTTAGGATCTCTACTAAAGCTACAAATTATGCCCATGAATTGTGTAGGATTCCTTTCATTGTTCTTTGCAGGATGTATAAAATCACAAGCTGATTGCACATGTGCTGGAAGATCAAAGAGCTGATGGTGAATACATGGACTCACACTTGTGAATAGAATGAACACGACTATATATCCTGTACCATGTGATTTTATAGATGAAAATCTCTTGGAACAAAGCTTGAAACTGGTTGCATTTATTGAAGATTCAAAGAGGTGATAATTCAAGGGTGGATCTGTTATGAAAATGAAATAAATTCTCTTGTAATTTCAGAATCTTCACATAGTTTGCATAGCGTCTATGTTGGATAAACTCTTGGGTAATTAGCATTTGGTGTCGAAGTATTTTGGGCATGTCCTGTGTGTCATTGAACAAGCCCTAGAAAATGTTAAGGACATGATTGCATCTGTTTAAAAACACTGGAAGAAGGTTCAACAATGTCCTAGAAACCTGTCACATGAATTTCACATTGCTTGCTAATGATATGCACAGACCATGGCCCCCAGAACAACTGTACTGATTATATTTGTCCACCTATTCCTTCTAAAAATCATATGAAGCAGGTTGATGCTGTGAGATCTTAAAGGACTTTGGAGAAAGGACACATGGATGATTCTTGTGAAATTTGAAGATAATATAGATTTTAACAAAAGCATTTCGGTCTATGTATAATTGAATTGCAAATTATCATAACAACAGTCATACATACTCCTGAAAAGATTATGTTCTTGAGGTAATGTCAGATCATAGACTTGGACCTTAAAGCAATTTGACATGATCTCAGAAGAGTTGTGTGCACACAATCAATGACAGTAAAAATATCACAATGTTTTTTGCTGTACCGGAAAATGTATGCGGCCTCATTCCTGGAACATTCAATAATGCATCCAACCAATCCATGTGGTCCAAAGTTCAAACATTGTCATTTTTTCACTCCTCCCATTGTCCACCATCAACCATGTACTCAAGCTTGCAGTAGACCCAATTAACAGTTGGAGCTGGGAAAGACTGGGCATTTATGCAGGTTGAACTCTAATCTGTTGTAACTGAGGACTCATGGAGAGCAACTTGTCCACATGACAACTACATGGCTAAAGCCCTGCTGCAATTCCTAGTAGGAAATTTTCCAAAATCACAACGAACAGACATGAGGTGATAACAGTGCTTGGCTTTCTTCAAGAACATACAGCTCCAGCTTGGAGGTCTGGATGATGCTTAGTGTAATTCTTCCTCACTCACTTGTAACTCTGAAAGGACGCCAAGTCTTTCCCCAGGTTAGACTGAGAAGCCAAATGAGCAAACTCAACACAAAAATTGCGATGTCTAATTAATTTAACAAATTAGAGGCAGCTCACATGGTGGAAGTTGAATGTAATAACACTTTCTAACTTCAAAAGCTATAATAGCACTACAACAGTTAGTTGAATGCGGAAATTCATGGAACGATTGGCCATAAGCCACAGAAGTTTTTCTCAGCTAGATGGTGTCCCACCAAAAAAAAAACAGAAGTTGAAGGATAAGACTGCTAACATGCTTAGCCTCCTCTTTCCTCAGATTAGATCCAGATTTTTCTGATGCAAAAACTTGAGAAAGATCCAACTAATCATGATGTTGCTACCTTCAGCACAGCCCAAATTACCTACAAAGAAAAGTTCATGACAAATTGGTCTCTGGATAAATAGAATTAATGATGTGCACTTTCTATAACAATGTCCTTGAACCCAGCTCCATTCCATTTAGATGTTCTATGATTTGGGGTCATGCAAGCATGGCTACATGAGAGTTGTGGGTTTACATTTATTTATAACATCAATTTCCATTTACTTTGTTGTCAATAATCAATGAACACCAACTCTATTATAAGCAGCCAATATTTAATCCTGTGGTCTACATTATAGTCTATAAACTCTAGCCACTAAACCCTAAAGTTTTCATCCCTCAAAATTTGAAGACTTTGGAGTGACATAAGTCTTACAAGACTTTTACAATTCGGAGATTCAAAATAAAAAACTCAAACAACATCTTGAAAACCTTGAAATCAATAGGATATTATTCGTTGCAAAGTAGCTAAATTTATTAAATTTATCATTTCAAAACTAGAATATTCCAGAAATTTTTTGAATTCTAAATTATTTTGAAATATTATTTCTCAATTATTTTGGAATATTATTCTTGTTAAATAACTTTGGATGATTCCTTCCAATTTATTATGCAATATTCCTTTTGAATTATTCAAAAATATTCCTTCTAAATTATTTCAGAACATCCTTTTTAAATTAGTCCAAAATATGCCTTCTACATTTAACTTGGAATATTCTTTCGAAATTATACTCAAAATAGAATTAGTGTATGAAAAAATAACTAGAATATGATGACACCTAAAGAAGAATCATTAGTTGAAATGTTGTCAACATTTCACATGACAAAAATAATTTCAACTTAAACTAAAACAGTAATTTCATGGGTGAAATGGCCCAAATTCCCTATATTTCCGAAAAAGAACTTCACATATCACCAAAACTTTTTTATAAATTTCAATAGGCTTCTAAATTATAAATATATTAAGATTCTATCTAAACCCACATATGGAAGATCACCACTTTAAAATATTAATAACAAAATTAAAATAGGGAAACCCTACCATCGTTTGCAAATTCATAATTGCAAGGGGTGCAAACGAAGAAATGGCAGCATATGCATCACAAACTTGCCCCCCTCTTTGTACGAGTGCTTTTACAACACCTGAACAGTATATTCAACATTCAATGTTGATACAATCATTGATATGATGTTAAGGTGACATTGTAACAACATGTCTTGAAATGGCATTAATATAATATTAAAATATATTGACAAATGTCTGTTTTTTTCGAGACAGAAGCATGAAATAATAGTTAAATGCATCCTTATTTTCCCTTGCTTCTCTATCTACGTCGCACGCTCTTTTACAATTTCTGTTTTCTTCTTCCAGACAGCATGAAATAATAATTACATCCTTCTTGTTTTTCCGTTGTTTTCACGATCTATGTAGTGAGAAGTTTTGTTTTCTTCTTTTTTTTCCTTATCTACTTCACAAGCTATCTATCGACAAGTCTTGTGTTTTTTTTCCGTGTTTTCACGATCTACTTCACATGCTATGCATCAACAAGTATTTTTGTTTCCCCCCCCCCTCGCCCCCCCCGGTTTTCACGATCTATGTAGTGAGAAGTTTTGTTTTCTTCTTTTTTTTCCTTATCTACTTCACAAGCTATCTATCGACAAGTCTTGTGTTTTTTTTCCGTGTTTTCACGATCTACTTCACATGCTATGCATCAACAAGTATTTTTGTTTCCCCCCCCCTCGCCCCCCCCCCCCGGGTGCTTTCACGGTCTACTTCGCAAGCTATGTATCAACGAGGTTTTTTTTTCCCTTTTCGATATAGAGTTCTATAGTTTCCCTATGATATCAGATTTTGTTGAGGTTGTCGCTGACTGCATTCTCTGTCTTTTCTTTTTTTGGGGTGAATTTGCAACAGGCGATGCAGGTGCATAAGAGGAAAGCTTCTGCACAGACATATGAGAAGGCAAAGCTGAAAGTCTCTCACGGTTTGCAGCATGCAGCAATAAGAGTTTGTTATGAAGCTCAAACTAGGTAGGTTTATAATCCAGAATACATATGTCTCTTTTTCTTTTTCTTTTCTTTCCTTTTCGGTTTCCAGGTACGACCTTCATAGTATAAGACTTATGAAGATCTTGAAAACCACGTTTTGTTGGCTTGCAGAAGCGGCATTAGAGAATGTCGAAGTGTTGCAAACGAAGGTCAAATTTCTCACCACACTACCACAGGACTCTAAGGTACTCTGTGAGAGAGAGAGAGAGAGAGATTTCTATAAGAGAACACAGATCTTTATGCTCTATTATTACACTTTAGGTCATTTTGCTGATTGATGGAGTGGGAAAATGACAGGGAGGAAGAGGAACAACAACAATGACGACAGAACAAAGGGGTTGTATCCAGGTGGTTGGAACTTCCAAAGAGAATGATGTTGATGAAGCAAAGCAAAGAATTCAGCACCTAGAGCAGTCCTTAAAAGCAGCCATTGAGATTCACAAGCTTGAAGTGGAGGCCCTGAGAGCTGAGAGTTTGGCAGAAGCCACAGAGAAGGAAACCCAACAACGGGTAAGTAGTCAATAGTCAGTCACCAGAGGCTGGAGCTCTAGAATCTTTGTTTGTTGGAGTGGGGAAGGATCTTTTAGTAGAAAGAAGAGATGTCCCTGCGTTCTTTTAATGGTGCATGGGTTCTCTATAGTTCTGGGAATGGATTCCATTCAGATTCTTGCAGATGTTCATCCCAGTTTAATTTCCTCTACACCAGGGCAGACCAAGAACATAAGCAATGTAACAATTGAGGGACTCGCCTAGACCATCCATTCTCTTGAAGAGGAAAAAAAGGTTCGGCTGCAAAAGGTAAAAGTGAATCTTGTGTTTTGCTGCTGCACAACAGATTGAACTTTATGTTGTAGTTATAAATAATACTGAGCCCACTGCAATGTCCCGTGCATCATTTAAGTACTTGGTGGGTAGTTGAGAGGTAGTGAGTAGGTGATTACTGAGGTGCTCTTATGCCATGACAGCTACAAGAACTTCGTGCGAAGCTTTTAGAATTGTGGAACTTGATGGATACACCAATTGAAGAACAACAGTTGCTTCAGCACATCACTAGCCATATTGCAGCAACTCAAGATGAGATTACCATACCTGGAACCCTTTCATCAGACACCATTGCACAGGTAAATAACACCTGATTTTGCTATCTGACTTTTTCTTTGTTGTGCAATTCAATTCGCTTGAATTTTGTTTCCTTTACTCAGCAGTGTGTTGATCTCAACCTTGTCCACTAAAATAAAGCCATTTGGTTATGTATTTTGTTTTTGATGAATTGCAGGCTCAAATGGAAGTTGACAGACTTGACACACTGAAAGCCAGCAGAATGAAGGAATTTGTTGTGAAAAGGAGATTGGAACTGGAGGACATATGCAGATGTGCACACATTGAGCCTGATGCCAATACAACAAAAGAGAAGCTCATTGCCTTGGTGGAATAGCAGTTATTTGTTTGAATTAGCAATAACCTGTTTTAAGATGTTCTCTTAGCTTTCAATGGCACTCTAATGAGGTCTTAAGGAATCTACTTGGCTGTAGGCATTGTAGACCCTACACAACTTCTGAGCCAGATGGAGAAGCAGATCATGCAAGCAAAACATGAAGCTTTGACCAGGAAAGAGATTCTTGAGAAAATGGAAAAGTGGATGTCAGCTTGTGAAGAGGAGGGATGGCTTGAAGATTATAATAAGGTTTGTTACAAAAATGCTCAAATTTGTCTTTCTCCCAAGGCAAATGGAATCTATTAGCTTCATACTTTGTTCAAAGAGGTTGGTTGTTCTCTAGGATTGCATCTTGAAGTAAATGCATAGTCCTCATCATCCCAAGCACCAGGAAGCAGCAGGAGAAAGAAAAATTGTTCAGTGTTTAATCCTCTGGTTTCCTGTGAATTTTATATGCAGGATGAAAACAGGTTTGCTAGTAAAGGTGCTCATCTAAACCTAAAACGTGCAGAACGTGCACGGGCAGCAATCAACAAACTTCCTGGTATATTTCACATGCCACTATCTATCATCAACAATATTAAGGAGAAAATGTTTCTGGAGTTTTGGGAGTATGGTTGTGAATTTTGACACTTTGTCCCTGAGTTGGGTACCTTGATAAAAGTGACATTTTAGGCAATTATCTTCCCACAGGTCAACATAGGACTTGTCATTTGTCAAGACATGCCAAAGAAGATGTTGGAATCCTGCCATGGTCACTGAATTTGGGTGCTGTCTATGGTTGTGCTGGACGCAGCTATGGTGGAAATGTTAATCTTGAGGACATAGGCTTGGGAGGATGACAGGGGTGTTCCATTCATGTTCGATGGGGTGCATTTCTTCCCTAGTACTCACTTCCTTTTCTACTGCCTTAATTTATTTCTGGAAACCAGCTACTGCTTAGCATAACAGCTTGCTTACATGCATCCTGGTAGCTTTCTTGTCTCTTACATTTGAGTATCCGTATGCAAGTGAGATTGCTATCTATGCTGGATGAGTACAACTACCTCCGGCAAGAGAAAGATGAGGAGAAGCGTAGACTCAAGGTAAGAAACACATGTTTCACCACTTACTTAACATTGTCAGTCATTGGGAGCTATGCCACATTCCACGCTGCATTCCAAGAGTGTTTATAGCCAATTAATTCTATTGCATGAAGGAGCTTGTTGCTTGCAATGTGGAATTGGGTAACAAGTTGATTTTTTGCAAGTTTTCTTAAAACTTACTGCACGACCAGAAGAAGATCCAGGAGCAACTGATAACATAGCAGGAGACACTGTTTGGGTCAAAGCCCAGTCCCATCAAGGCAACTCTTAGCTCCAAAAAGGCCTATGGTGGATCTTGTCCAAGTCTTGGGGGAACACAGCATCACAACCTAACCGGCGGCTCTCATTGGGCACTGCCTTAATGCAGCCAGTGACTCCTGAATTCTCACGACCAAATGGAGTAATGACAAATTCACGTTTGGGTGCGTCAATGGGCAAGGACACGAAGCGCGAACGTTCACGACCTGCAGCTGCCCTCAACTATGTGGCCTTCAACAAGGATGAGATGGCTGGACTCGCCTCTACAGGTAAACATTGTTATCCTATATCTGGATACCTTGCTTGTGTGAACTGCAAAAATTCCTACAATAATAAGCTCATAAATGATGGCCAGCCTGAGTATGAATGCCACCACATCCTGTTATGCCAACCTGAGTATGAATGGTGCATTCCTGTGCATCTTCTGAGTATCCAGAGTATGAATGACAATTCTTGGATATTGGTGTTAGTAATGTGGTGTGACTGGTGTGTGTGTGTGTTCGCGCAATTGAAATAGGTGGGAGAAGTGCAGCTGCTGTTGCTACTGGGCGTGGGGAGCAGCAGCAAAAGGTAGTGTAGGCACCAGCCCTTCGGCATCCTATTTCCCCAATTGTCATGTCTGTAACACAACAACAAATTTATTTGGAAGATTCAGGAAACCGATTACAAGTAAGCAACAATAACAAGGCTTCAAGTTTTGCGAAAAGGTCAATGACTGGCACATCTCCTCCTACCAGCCGCCCTCATCCTCGCTTGCAAGGTTCTGAGAATACAACCCCAATGCACTTTGACGAGCGCAGATTCAATAGTATTATCAGTCAAACTAGATAGATGGGGTGGTGGTTGCAACTAGAATCTGGTTCCATTTCCCTTTCCATATCCCCGCAGGAGTTGGAGGATGTGTCTAATCTAACACTCATCTCATTAACTGATTTTATTAACTACAGAAAGATTGCTACATGCAGCTATTTGAATGGATAGTTTTCTTTCTGTAAGGCAGTAGCAAAGCGCAATGTCTGTTACTCAAGTGCTGCTATTCACAATGAGCCAATGTCCATTGGCTCTTTGTTACACTGACTTGTACAAATGAAGTGGGTAAATTACCTAACATTGAGTTGACATTCTTTTGCAATTTTTTTAAGCAAATGCTTTTATATGTACCAATGTGTTATTTCTTATGCTAAACCGTGTTATGTTGTTCCCCAGGTGTTCCCAATAGCTTCTTAGTTCTAGCCCATATATGGTTTGCCAAAGTTCAACTCCTCAAGGTGGGTCTAGGGGAGCATATTTGTTTTGGTTTGGCAATGGGGTTGCTCCTTTTGGGGAGTTGCTCAATGTTCTAAAACAAGTGGTGATGCGTTGCTCAATCAATGTGGGGTCCTCACAAAAAAACTCCAAAAAATGAAAGAAAGTGTGAGACTATAACACATTTACAACATCATAATAAACATGAATACAATATTGATTCACTATTGAATATCCAATTTGCAACTGTGTTGTTGCAACATTACATCACCTACCTTCAACAACATACAAACAATACAAATACAATGTTGGGAAAGTATGATTATAACATAGATACAATAACATAAACAACAAGAATACAACATTGAGTCAATATTGAATATCTAGTTTGTAGCTATGTTGTTGCAACATTGCATCCCCTATGTTCAACAACATACATGCAATGCAAATACGATGTTAAAAAAATATGAGTACAACATAAATACAAAATATAGACAACATGAATACAACATAGAATCAATACAATAATAGAGTTTGTAACCATATTGTAAAAACATTGTATCATTTACAACTAAAAATGCATATCCAATACAATCATAATACTAATGCAATATCATTACAATATGGACATAATGTGAATACAACATGGCAAACAACATAAATACAATGCAAATATGATGCTACATCAATTATCATTGAAACAATACCAAAGTTAAATCAATACAATCTAAATTGTTTCAATGCCTATTTTACACGAACAAAGCACTAAACCTTGGACATCTTGTAAAAGTATTGTGAAAGCACTTAAATAGCACTAATACAAAGGGGTCCCCACTTTGTGATGTGGTAACGCCCCCTTCTTAATTCCTTCCACTTTTTCCCCATCCTCTCCCTCAATATCATTCTTCTAATCTGTCTCACAACTACTCTCTTCATACCTCTTCTGTCATCTTCAAAGCTTTTTTGTTTCAATAATTCAAATTAGGCTTTTATTTCATCTCTTTTCACATATGATGTAATTTTCTTCTTTTCATTTTCTAACTACATTTGACTTTTGTAGTTCATTCTTCTTGCTATGAAGTGAAAAAATAAGCAAAGTAATTACTACATTCGACTTTTGTAGTTCCTTCTTATTATGAAAAGAAAAAATAAACAAAGTAATTAAACCAGGGAAGGGAGCGTTATAGGAAACACCAAGTCCTGGTGAGGTGCTTGACTTGAAAACATTCTTGTAGATGCAAAGGTAGCTATGGAACAATGCAAAGAAACCTTCTTACAAGTTTGAATTCTTTTTACCCTCTTTGAACTTACAGCTTCTTGGGTTTAAGAACTTCCTAGAAACTTTACAATTATTTTTGATGGCAAAGTTTTTGTTTTAGTTGAATTTCCTTGCTATAGAGTTTACTTGTGACTTGTTATTTAATTTATGCAAAGTTTTCCTACAAGTTAGAATATCCTTGCCACAAAATTCTCTTTAGGTTTTGCACAGTTTGGAAAGTCTTTAAAGTTGTAAAAAAAATCCATAGAATTCTATACATGTAGCACATTGCAATAAATTTCACTTCTATTCTTGTTTTAGTGGCTTTTCAATTCTAGATCATTGCATGTGCTTACCTCATTCCAAAAGAACCCATAGAAGCAAGGAGAAACATTTTTGACCTAACACTAGTCAAGGTTCGGTTCTGTCAATCCACTTCTGGATAAGGGTTTAGTGGCTTAGGGTTTCATCCCACAGTGAGTACTCTAATTAAGAGAATTGAGACTATCATGAATCTTAAGTCCTTGAAACATAGATCATATGAAAGTCAATCACCTGACCTTTTTATTTTTTGACATCTTTTTAATTTTTATACTTGAAGAAATAACATTCAACTAACATTGTGCTAAAGATATTTGTTGTTGTCTGTAGAACTATTGTATAGCAATTGAACTAGGGATAGGACACACTTCTTCTAATGGCAAAAACAAGGTACGTCCTTGATTCCTTGATCCTAAGCAATTCAATTATGTCTCATAGGATAGGAAAACAAATAATTATGCATGAACACAACAAATTAAGATCACTCTACTAGGACCCTCCTTCAATTGATACAAAATATGCAAAAATGTTCTTACATAGAAACCTCTGCACAAGGTAGAAGTAAATTTTCAATGCATATATCAATTAGACATAAACCTCACGGCCATAACATTGAAGTGGAGTTGAGGTTTATGGATTTTGATCCAAGTTTCTAGATTTCATTATAGGTTCAGGAAGAAGAATTTAAGTGAACGCATTAAATATAGGGATTTTAAAGGTCAATGGAGTAGGGTTTCTCTATAAACGCAATTAATTGTGGGGGATATCCACGCTAATAGGGATGAAACAATTTGGTGGTTGCCATATCTTTAACTTCATCATTCACACAAATGAAGATTTGGTGGCCACCAAATTGTTAACAACGCAAATCCTCCTTTAACATTTTCTTTTTTATTTTTCCTTATACTCATGGTAGCAACATGTTGTTCATATTGTTCATAGACAATACGCCATACAAAATCATGTTCAATGGCTTATATAATGCTTGTTTTGGAGATTTGGTGGCCATTGTGGGGAGGACCAATATTTGTTGGGGTCTATTTTCCCTTATTTGAAAAACCTTCATTTGTTTGAACATGGTGTTCCCACCTTTGTTGAACACAATCCCTTTGATAGGATTAGATGTATAAATAGATATAATCCATGACTTTTTAAAATGTTATTTATGAAATGTAATCGGACTTGCCAACCCATTTTTTGTAACAATGCAAAATTAAAATTGAAACAAAAAACATTTTATTCATTTTTCATCTTCAAATTTTGCTTATTTGAATATCTAAAAACTTTTTTTTTAATAAAATTTATGAAAAAAAATTAGTTTTATTGCTTGACTCTCGATTGTACTTTTTGCCTTTAATGCATCTGGTTTTGCCCTGGTGGGCCTTGGGTTGAAGTTTGCACTCCTTCAACCATCTAATGGCTGCTAGGTGTTCTCCAACATCAACTCGATGGCTGCTAGGTTTTTTCCAACATCAACTTGGTGGTCGCCAGTTGTTCTCTTTATCAACCTGGTGGCCGCCAAGTGTTTTCTTCATCTACTTGGTGGTTACAAGGTTACGATATGTGTGTTTTCAATCCACGTTCTTACCGAATTCCTTATCAAAATTATCCTTCCATGTTTTAAATATCAATTTCATTCTTGTATATTATGTGTTGGACTAACATCTCCTACAACAAGGATGGAGGCTTCTATTCATTCTTGAATTTCTCTTTGCTGTAACCTTTCTTCTTTTTGGTAGGTGCATGAAGTTTTTTTTCTCTAATGTAAAAATGTAGATTTGGACTTTTTAACCTTTGATTTAGCATAATTAAAATGCTCTTCATTTTCAATGTCAATGGTGTCTTTTGTTACTTTCCAAAATGTGCCCTTTTTCAAGGGGATCAATAAATCATTGGGAAAAACTTATATGTATCCAAGTTGGAAATTCATGTTAGAGTACATGATTTCCTATCTTGAGCATTTGAATATTTTTACATTCATATTTGGTCATGTATGTTGTTAGAAGATATCTTTGAAATTCCTACCTTTGTTGATGCCCAAAATTCTTATTGATCAAATTGTGTTTGTTTGGGGATGCAAACAATGCATTGTAACAATAAGTTAGTTTACACATTTAATTTATTACTACTTGAAGGACTTCGATCAAGTTCACCTTGTTTGTAGAGGTCTACCTTATGGGAACAAGGATCAAACATTGCTGATTGATGATGAGCATAACAAGGCCTTTTGAAATCCAAAATGGAGTAGACTTTTCCTTGAGTCATTTAGAGGACATGAATTATCAAAAAACAAGGTGCAATGGTTAGACCTTGCATCTCAATTATGGTCGGCATTGAAAGGTTTGCCCCTTGCAAAGATGGTTTACACCCATTTCACAGTTCTTATGCAGTTTCAAGGCCACCTTTCAGTTCTCGATATCCGTTTATTCTTGGTTCAAACAATTTGAAAGAACTTCAAATGGAGATTTGGTGATATTGCAATTTCCTTTAGGTGATGTCTTAAATACACCCTAAACCTATATTTGTTTCAGTTATGTTTTCCATGTCTTTCATTTCACATTCGTTTTGATATTTTTTTATTTTATATTTTGTTTAATGTTTGTAGTTTTGGGGAAATTTCAATTCTTCATTTTTGTTCATAGTGGATTTTAATCTTTGTTTGCAGATTGTGTGAAGGCATTTGCAATTCTAACTAGTAGAAAATCATGTTGTTGACTAGGTTCTCTTTTTAGTGAGGCAAAGGATGTAGTTGCATATTTGACTTTTGGTTTAAAAAGTTAGAAAATTCCTCAATTTTTGGTTCCTTATAAAGTGGAATTTCAATTTCAATAGTTCGTATTCTGAGTTCTTATATGAATGGTAAATAATTTTTGATACTCAATGTATTTTTATGAAATCAACAAATTGATAATCTTTTTTTTTCGTGCACCTAAGGTTTACTTGGTTGTTTACTCTTGTGGGTGGAATTCATATTTCATAATAAGCAAATTCTTCCTAGTCAAGGTTACATGTTGAATGTATATGTTTTAATATGTATCCAACTAGGACTATTATACCCATAAATGGCCATCAAATGATTTTATTTTTTAATTTATAACTCTTTTCAATTCCGTAATGCCCTACAAGTTTTTTTGTTCAATGGTCCACCAACAATTTATGAAATACAATAACTTTAAGGATTGTAAATTATTTTGTTGATACTTTGCACAATTCAATGACATAAAATTTAATAAATATTTCAAATTTTGGTTTTTTGATTTTGCTAGTGATTTGTTTACTTGATGACGTTGTACTTTATGGCTCCATTTAATGTGTTTACACCCATATGTAAGGAGACAAGTAGGTCCAAAGCCAATATGAACCATTGTTTCATGGTACTTATTAGGTGGTGAGGGGTGCCACTACTTGGAACCAAAATTGCACAATTAACACATGTAATGAGGTGGAGAAAAAAATATAGATGAAGGAAAACTTCCTAAGGCCTCTCCTAATTTGAAGGTCATAATCTTTAAGGTGGTAATCTAAAGGTGTAGGTGTCGCAACCCCACTTTGAGGCAAATGTGAAGATGAAATTCACACTCCCAAAAGTGAGAACTTGAAGTCCTTCGGGACTCCCGCAACTTCAGAGCTCAATTGTAGAAGTCAAAACACCTTTTTTTGAGGTGTTCTTTATACCGTTGAAAAGGCCTTGAAATGTAGATGTCGAAAATGGCCTGGCATGAGCCATTTGGATATATGTAGCACAAGTTATGGTCGAAAGAAAGGCCGGGTTGTGGTTGGTTTTGATGCAAGACCGAGTAACCAAATAGTTGTCCCTCTTCTTAGTCTAATCTTGGAGCTTTCAGCACGCCCTTCTCACCCCCTTTAGTGCTGAAAGTTGGGAGCGGCACTAAATTCCAACTACTTCTGTTCTTTAACATAGTTGGACCCTCTTTGGGTTTAACAAGGAACTTGGGGGCGCGTCAATAGGCTTAAAAGTTAGGGCATGCAAATGCAAACAAGCTTTCTTTAGCATAAAATACAAAAAGTTTGAATTTTGGAAGGTTTGCATGCAAATGGTGGAAGGTCCTTTTAATTGGCAAGAAAAACATTTGTGTAGGGAAGTGCTTTCAAATACAAATGAGAAAAAACCTTGGAGTTTTATGAAATGGAAAAAAGCTATGGACACCAAATTAACCAAAAAACACTTTTAATTGAAAATTGGGGATTTTTTAATCCCTTATCAAGTATCTAATTGGAACACACAAAACATTGTATATCTAACTCAATGTTTAGGATAATGGAAACCCTAAAAGGGTTTGCATATTTCTAGGTGCCACTGGGAGTCTTGATTTTAAGGTCTTATTGGAAGAATAACATGTGAGTATCACATATTGAAAATGATAAAGGGATGAGGTTGTTGGTTGATTTATTCATTAGCAAAGAATAAATCTAATGAAGAATTGTTTTATAAAATTGTGTAGCCCTTGGATATGCCAATGAATGTAGCAATAACAAATAGGTTTGTTTCAAGAACTTAATAATTATACATACAATGCATTCTTATGATGGCAAATGTTAGTGTAATTTAAAGGTTCCAAGAAAACATTATAAGAATCTTGGTCAAAGTAATTAGTGTAATTGTCCATGAAAACAAAATGTTTAAAAAATAATAATTTGTTACAGTTTTTCACCATAATTTAAATAAATCATCACAACCATGTATGCACATTGCACATTTCAAAATCTATTACATAGGATGATTTCTACAATACCTTGTTTTACCTACCTCAAGTTATAATTATTCACCTTTGGGTAAAGGGTAAATCTCAAGTGTATACCAATGTTGTGTGTGTTTACTGTCAAATGGTATGTAAATCATTTACATTTATATTGTTGTTATTGTGTGTGTGTGTGTGTGTGTGTGTGTTACACTTACATGTGGCTAGTGTAAATATTTGTCTAATATATCCATATGGCCCATGTAATTATTTTGGGGCATGTGAATGTAAATGTATATACTAAAGTTATTCATAAAGGCACCTTGTCTTTCGGCCTCCTTTCACCCCCAAACCTTCCTTTCAGTGGTATTTGTAAAGTAAGGAAACTTTATTAAATTTAAGTATGAAATGTTGAAACTCATCATTTAATGCACAAGGTTTGTGAGTAATTATCAATGTTAGGCAAATATCAAAAATACCTTTGGGCATCACCTTAACATCCCAATCTGAACCCCTTAAGGTATAACCTTGAGTGATACTCGGACTAAAAATCAGACCATTGAATTTCATTTCTGTGAGAACCATATTGAAAAAAAAAAAAAAAAAAGACTTAGGTGAGGTCTGACCCATTACTCCAAGCCTTAAATCTCAAGGAACATCCAAAATAGGGTTAATGTGGACAATGTTGGAGTATAGAGGCATCACATTCCAATGGGTACCTTTTGTAAACCCTACAAAAATTTACAATAAAAACAAATTTTCTTTTCATCATTCCTTTTTTTCTTTTTTTTTGGCATCATGTGTTCATTGCTTGGAGTTGTGTTTAGAGTGTTAGTTTAGTTTTGAGGAAGTTGTTTTTAAAAAAAAATTGTCTACTCTTGCCTTTTTTTTTTTTTTTTTTCATGGACTTCATTTGTGCCTTGTTGATTCACTCACTATCTTTTCACCTCGCACCTTGGCCACTGACTTATTGTCTCCTTGCCTTAGTTGTTGTTTCCATTGTTGCCTCACTACTTCAGTCACTACTTCCATTGTTGCATCACTACTTTGGTCATTGGTTCATTACATTGTTCATTGCCTTGTTTACTCCTTTGCTACTTCATTACCTTATTCATTGCATTACTGTCTTGCTTGCTAGGCCTACCTTCATGCCTTGTTGCCCTCATACCTTTTTGTCATGACGCCTTGTTGTCTATTTGAGGTACGTTCTTACCCCCTCCCCACCTTTTGTTTTTTCATTGCCTAGTTATTTTGTGCCTCGTTGTTTCACTACCTTGTGCCTTATGTGTTAATAGGTATTTCCCTTTCTCTTTCTTTTGTAGGTGGAAAAGCTTAGAGTTTGGAGGAACAAGCTTCAACCAAAGAAAAATAAGGTATCTTTTTCAATTTTCACGTTTTTTTTGGTTTACTTTTTTGTTGCATTTAATTTTTGTTTTTTTAAATTTGTTTAAGTTTTTTTTTAATGGTTTTGTTTAGAAATCTAATTTTTCTTTTTTTTTACTTATGTGCGGGAGTAAAATATCAATATTTCTTATAAATAACTACCTTTATGCCTTTTTATCATGATGAGAGAGAGAAGTGAATGTTTTTTTTAAATATTTTACACCTTAAACCCCATTGTTTGTAAATGTTTTAAAAAATATATTTTTTTTCTTTTCGTTTGTTTGTAAGTAGATTTGTGTTTCCTTAATATACATAAATTTTTGTAGATTTGGTTTTTGCATTAACTTTGGACATAGTTTTGTGAAAATTGTCAATGGAATATTACTTTGCAGATAAAAATATAATAATTAATAACAATAAAACAATTGAAGCATGTATGAATGATGTAATTTTAAAGGAAAAATAAGAAGAAGACACAGTTATGTGCACACATAAACAAATAAGAATTCAAAAAGTTGCACGTTCAAAAAAGAAATTGGAAACCACAAGAAATTCTTTGTGTTGGGGTTTTTTTGTGTTAATGACAATGTAGAAGTTGATTCTGGAAATACTCACATAATGCATTGTATATTTTGTTATCAAAATCTTGTAATTGGAATAAATCTAAAAACTTAAGTGAGAAAGGATTAGTTTCTTATTGCAAGACAAATGGAATAAAAATTCTTAAAAAACATGTGGATGCAACACACTCTTATTACAAAGAGGTTTGTAGAAAAAGTGAACATTGTGCTCGAAATAACTAAAAACAAAAACCATTAAAGAAAAGAGCAAATTTATTTGGAGGGGCGATTTCTAAGTCTTTTTCTATGAAAGATTCTTTAAAAAAGGAGGATGTTTCATAGATAGAGTTCTTAGAGGACCTTGGTTTTTTGGTTGTTAAAAACAACTTAACAATTCAATTTGTAGAAAATATTTGGTTGAGGTGATTGGTTTTATGTTTATGTCCAAAATTAAATTTCCCATCTAGAGGGCAATTTTCACAAGAGATATTGCTAAGGTTAGTGAAGAAAAAAAGTCAAATGTATGTTCTTCCTACATTGGCAAAATGTCAACAACAACTAGCTTTGACTTGTGGATGTCCAAAGGAGCTTATGATGTGTTTACATTAATTATTTGCTTTTTTAGGCAATGATTAGTAGCCAAAGCATGTGACAATTGGTTTATTTGAAGCGATAGAAATTACATGACAAACTTTAACCATAAGTTTGACAAAGTTGTTGAAAAAGTATGGTTTAAGGGAAAATATAATTGCTTATGTTAAAGATGAAGGTTTTAATTTCAATGCAATGACTATTGCATTCAAATCAAATGTGAGTTGTGAATCTTTTGGCTTAAAAGAAAGCTTTCAAGGCACTTTCTTTGGACATGTTTTTTCATAGGCATGTCAATATGGCACTACAAAATGAAAAGTTTGTAACAATTTGAAGTATGTTTCCATTAAGTTTGCTTAAGTAGATTTGCAAAAGTGCATCACTTAGCTTAAGAAGTATAGAAAGGATAGAAAAAAAATGGAATAAGGTGTGTGTTGAAACTTTGACCTAAAAAATTGAATACTCTAGTGAAAACC
Source organism: Sphagnum tenellum (assembly GCA_963921925.1). Taxonomy (NCBI): domain Eukaryota; kingdom Viridiplantae; phylum Streptophyta; class Sphagnopsida; order Sphagnales; family Sphagnaceae; genus Sphagnum; species Sphagnum tenellum. The sequence goes on from OY998143.1 coordinate 25,701,365, forward strand.
AAGTAATTTTCTAATTTTTGAGCTTTTAAATTGGATAAGAGAATTAAACATTTTATTATTGGGTGTTTTGTAGGTTTGTTAATATGATCATTACGTTTCAAAAAACTTTATAATTTCGTTATGCCATTGTGCTATGTTACAACAAACAAACTATTATGAGAGTCACTGGTTGAATGCTTCCACCTTTGACTTGGTAGGTTTATTAGATTATTGTGATTTTTCTTTCTCTAATTATTTCTGCATGTGTTTTTAGCTAAACTTGTGGACATTTACTTCTTAGTGATGTTTTACACTTTGCCATTTCCATGAGTTTAAAAGTGAAGGAAGATAATCAAATCGTTCTTTCATTTGAAAACTTAATGGATGATGATTCAATTGTTATTGATGAATTATCTTCATTGGCCTATAACAGAAAAGAGACAGTTTATTAATGTGTTAGATTCTTTCTTTTCATTTTAAGGGAAATAGGACAATAGGAAAGCCCATAATATTTTTTTTAAAATGTTAGACCATAAGTTTAAAAGGCTTTGTATAATATTCTCATTTGTTGGAAAGGAACATGATGTTGTTCTTGTTGAAAAATATGATAAGAAATCTTTATATCCTTTGTTGATAAAATGTCATGAGCATTTGCATCCTTTGATAAGGTCAAGTAGACATTTTGTCAACCAAAATATTTTTTTATTAAAATTGCAATTTGGATATTTTTGAACAAACTATAAGCATAAGTGAACCAGTAAAAGAGTTTGTTAAAAGGGAATTGTTGTTTTTCAAGAAGTATTAATTAGATGTAAAGAATATCAAATGTCTTCTTCAATGGTGGCAAAAACATGAAGCAATATTTCCTATAATTGGATTTGTAGCTTGACAAATTTTGACCATTGTTGGATTTCAAATTGAAACAAAATGGATTTTTTCATTAATTGGAATATTCATTAACCTTAGGAAATGTCATTTGCAAATTAAAAATTTAGGGAAGTTGATATGGGTGAAAACATGGTTAGGTTTTTCAAAAGCGGCATTTTGAAAATCCATAAACTAACATTAAGAATGTTTTTGCAATTTTAACAATTATCAAACCATAAATCCTATAATCCCCTGTTTTTAAAATCATAAATATTAATAAACCAACCTATGAATATCCCTAAATGTGTGATTGATAAAAAAATCCATGCAAAAGATTAAAAAATTTAATGTGAAATGGACTACCAAGGATAAAATTTATAACAATCGCATCATTTAAAATTTTAAAAAATTAGAAAAATATATATTAGGAAAATTTCAATTCACTTCACTAATCAATTATTCATTTGATGATGTTTTTTTTTTAATTTAAAATTTTGACATTACTTTGATGTATTTTTTGAATTCACATTTTTCATTTTCTTTGTGTGACAAGCATAATGTTGTCATTTCAAAAGTCCATTATGAGTCCATAATTTTTAAAGAATTCATCCAAATTTTTTATGATGATTCTCATTAAAGTCTATGACAACATGAATAATTGCAAAATTGATAATGTTAATTTCGAATATGGCTTTAAATTTGACAGTTGTCTGTAATCCAAAATAATTACAAGTGTGACAGTCCAAATAATCCCCCTATTCATGCATTCACCAATATTTATTAAGACAAATTGGTTTAATCCATTTAACTTAATGACATTCCTTGAAAGGGATTAAATTTAGGAATTAAAAAGAATTTGAAGGTGAGTTTGAAATGGATAAAATTGTTGAAGTGTAAAAATTTAGTAAATAAGTTTTTGGTTATTTTTAAAAACCAATTTGTAACATTATTTATATATTTTTCATTATTAAAAAAAGGAATAAAAAATATTATGAAAAATTTAAAAATTTAGTCTTTAGGAAAATAAATAAATAATGCCTAATTTGTGAGAATTGTTAAAGATACCAATTGTTTTCAAATTTTCAAGAATTAGCATTGTGAAACCTAACTTAATCTTTTTTCAAAATATTGATACCCTTGTTCAACATATAAATTAAAAAAAATAAAAATGAACATGACCTTGTTTTAAATTGTTTTGTGAAACCCCAATATGGTAAGTATCATAAATTTGTGATACCCACCCGACACTAGTAATTACAGTATCTATACAAGTAGGAGCAATGAAAATATATGTAGTAATAATAGTGGAGGTAGTAAGGAAAAAGAAAGACAAGGTGAAATTTAGTTCACCACAAAAAATGAGGGTTTTTTTATAGTTTATCCCCTAATGTCAATGTATTCTTGTGTAGGATTTTTTTAAAAAAATCTATCTTGGATGTTTATGACCAAACTTAGGTTTCAAATGTTGTGTTTTCTTTACTTTATGAATAAATCTATTATATACCTCTAATGACTATACCTTCTTACAAATCCATTAATTTGTTGTGGGTGCATGTTTTGATGATTTTTTTTTGCAATGGGCCATTTGGTTGGCCTATCACCAAAAACACTATGAAATCTCCCTTCCCCAAGTAAAAATCACATTTTTTTATATGTACACAATTTTACATGACCATATATATAATTTCACATAGCCACATAAAATCACATGAATATATTTAGTTTTACTAATACACACAATGTAGGCCCATTTACACTCACAACATTGGTGTATACTAGTTGGGTGAACTAAAAACAAAAATAGTTACAACATTAGTAATAACATTGCTACAATATCACATGCATGAAATCTAAGTGTCAAAATTTCTTTATATTCCAAATGTTTGACCCATTCAATTTTAGGAAGTTGTTTTCATAGTGAATGACAAAATTAAAACGAGCTCATTGCATGGACAAAAGAAAGGAGGATCCACTCAAGGAGTGGACATTGCTTAAAAAATGTAACCTTGCAACTTTGAAAAATCACCATGGTAACCCCATAATTTTGAAAATTAAGATTGTTTTGAATAAATGACATTATATTATTTTTCAATTTTTTTGATTTGAAAATATTTTATGAATTAGAATCATGAAGCCCTATGATTGTTGAAAAATTGTAAAATATATATTTTATGTACATTCATTTTATTCAATCTTCTTCATTTAACTATTGAATCATGACTAACTTTGACTCAAAATATTATAAACAAATCAAATTATTATTATCATTTTGTGTGTGTTTAAGATAGTTAAAAGTTGCTGTCAAAATTTTGACTTACAATAGACACATTTGTGAAGTCACTCTGCACCTTGTCTTTGGGCCTCCTTTCACCCCCTAACCCGTCTTTTAGTGGTATTCGCAAAGTAAGGAAATTTTATTAAATCTCAAGACGAAATGCTGAATCTCAGCATTTAATGCACAAAGTTCGAGAGGAATTATAATAGATGTACATGTAGGAGCAATGAAAATCTATGTAGCAGTAGTGGAAACGCACGGGAAAAAAAAAAAGACGGGTGAAACTCAAGAAACCATCAAAACTAATGGGTGCCCGTGGCCGAAAGCCACTGTTTTTTATTTCTTCTTATATTTTACTGCCCTGCCTTGCCCTGCCCTGCCTTTGCCCCTGCCCTGCCTTGCCCTGTTTTGAATTTTCCTTTTGTTGCCAGGGACAGGAGGAAGAAGTTATTTCTTGAGACCTGAAATGAAAAGGTATGGGTTTTTTTTGGGATATGGGTTTCAGGACCTGGACGGATAGACAGACAAACGGACGGACATACAGACATCGTAGCTTTAATATATAGGACTAGTGGGTTGCCTGTGGCCGAAGGCCACTGTGAAGTCCCTCGTGACCTTCGGCCACTGTGAAGTTTTATAAGTTTTATTTTTTGTTATTTTTTACTCTTTATTTGGCCCCTGCCCTGCCTGCCCTCCCTTACCTTGTCTGGCCGCCCTGCCCTGCCCTTGCCCCTGCCCCTGCCTACCCGCCATGCCCTACCCTGTCTGGCCGCCCTGCCCTGCCCTGCCCTGCCCTTGCCCCTGCCCTGCCTCTGCCTCTGCCCGCCCTGCCCCCCTGCCCTGCCGGTTCTGTCGATAATTTCTCCTGCGAGAGGTAATTAAAAAGGTGGCTGGATTCGAAGTAATTCCAGAAACACCCAGCAAAAGTAAATACAATAGATCGGATTCCCAAGAGGTCAAACTAAGTCAGTAAAATAATAAAGAAAGAAAAAACAGTCATTCAAAGATGTGTAACTAATTAATTACCAACAGACATAATTTGATGTCAGTGAAGTCTATTAGTTAATTTTAATTCTATGGGCCGAATCTGCCATAGAATTCACTTAGTGCGTGCGTCCATCCGTCCGACTGTTCCGGTCGGTTCTGTCGGTGCATTAAAACGCAGAACTAGCGTCGGACGGACGCACACACGCACTAAGTGAATTTATATATAAGATTGACGGTTTCTTGAGTTTCCCTCCTCCCCCCTCCCCTCTTGAATGCTGTTGTACTTTTTTGCAGGTTCTTCTTGAATCTCACCCTGTGTATGACCAAACTCAGGGTACTCTGCTGTTTTTTTTCTGACTTTATGGATATCTGTAATGTATTATTACATACTAGTGGGTGCCCGTGACCTTCGGCCATTGTGAAGTTGCTTGGTTTCCCATCCATGTCCTGAAAATCATGTGCCAAAAAAATTCCAGGTCCTGGATCATGTGAAGCCCCCTATGTGAAATTCAAGTCCCAAAATTTAGATCCCACATCTTGAAAATCAAATCCTAAAAGTTTTCAGGTTTCGATCTTGGAAACCGCGAGTGTGAAAACCTAGGCCCCAAAGTTGAGATCCCAAGTCCTGAAAACCATGTCCTAAAAACCATATCCTAAAATTTCCCAAGCCTCAAAGTTGAGATCTCAAGTCTTGAAAACCATGTCACTGAAAACCATATCTTAAAATTTCCCAAGCCCCAAAGTTGAGATCCCAAGTCTTGAAAACCATGTCTTGAAAACCATATCCGAAGGGGGCACCCCCAAAATTTTGATATCAATATTAGCAACAAACCTAACATATATTTCCCACACAATGCCCAAAGACATAAAAAATGTATGTGTGCACTCATTGCGCAGCATGGTAGTGCTTTGGCAGCCCTTTGACAGCAACAGATTTTGGAAATGTAGTTTGTAGTTGTAATTTTGTAATGTGTATTGTCAAATACACACACACATGTGCATTAGGCATGGGGTTCAAACTAGTGATATTTATGATACATCATTTTATTGGCCGTGCCATGTAAGGCAGGGATATTCTGTTGAGAATAATTATAGAGTATAGTAGCTTCAGGGGATTTTGCCCCCTATCAACTAGGTTAGATGATTCATCCTATTTGGTAGTAAAAAGTTCACATTCATCTTTTCACATTTTCTTTTCTCTGCCACCACCTCTAATGTGCACATAGCCCTAAGTGACTTTATCACCAATTCATAATTCACAAAAACTAAATATGAAACTATATTTTTCAAAAATGGTTATGGCATTCATCATATGCAAAAAAAATTCATGTAATTCTTTCAAAATGTGACAATGTGATTGAAAAAATTCAGCTACACATTCATAATCAGTTTTTATCTTGGTTTGAAATTTACACAAATGTGAAAAATGAATATGAAAAGGAAATATTTGGTCACTTTTTTTTGGGAGAAAAAAGTCATTATATTTGAAAAAAAATTGAGAATCATGTTGGAACATTTTCCTATAGGTTTTGATTTGGTAACAATTTAAAAAATGTTTAAATAGGTTCCAAGAACATGTCATCATTTCATGTGAGATCCTTTTAGCTTCGTCATAACCAATGGATGTTAAAAAATGAAAATCAAGTCATGAGAATTTTTCATTTATCAGAACATGATGATATACATTGCAAAATATTTATTTAAATTTTTTCCCCTTGCTATTACCGATTTATCATACAATATCAATTGTTGATATAAAATCAATGATAAGGCTATTGTATATAACACACCTTGTTTTATTTTCTGATGAAAAGTGATTCACCTTTAATATGCTTGCACCTATTATCAAATGGTAATTCAATTTATATTCATATCAAACTTTTTCTCAATTTCAACCATGAAAAATGAGGTAATTTGTTTAACACATTGTACTTATGTTCCAAAGTAATTGTCTAATGGCCATTTCACCAATGAGATGACCATTTGTAATGAAATCACAATGTTTGAACTTTTGAACTATTCTTTCTAATGGTCAGAATAATAATAATCAATGAAATGACATTCATGCACATGTGTGTTTTTTTTTTTCTTCCAATTTTGTGATGTAGACAGAGTGGCAATTATCCTCATGCACATTTCCCACACTTTTGCACTTGAATCAACCCTTATATTTCCTAAACAGAAAACAATGTTCAACAACTAGGGGGTTCCATTGTTTTGAATTCAAAACTTCTTAGCATGATAATACTTCTTTAAATTGGGGTTAATAACATGTTAATTTTAAATTAAAGGTTTTGTAGACTTTTGTGAGAAAGTTCCCACATAAACTTCCAAAGACAAAAATATACTAAACCAGATGTTAGGATAGAACAAACATTGTTATTGTATTGGTTTGAAAGGGAAAAACTAGGCTAATATGGAAGTGGGAAATTCTAAGAATGGATGCATTAAAATGCTTTAAAAAAATTTATCTTGTATTTCTTGCGGGCTTATATCTTGGGATAATGCAGCCAGAACTGCATTGTGAACTCATGGTAACATATTCTGATTCCAGTCTGAAAAGATTTTATTTTCAAAAAAATAATGCCACACGAAAACTGCAATGGAAATTTCTTTTCAAACATGTTTTGAAGGTAGGCAATTAGAAGCCTGCCTGCAAATGCTAGACCAATTCTCAATGCTCATCCTTGCCATTCAAGCAACTTCTAGGCTGGTAGTGTCATTGCTCCTTACATGGGTAATTATTTACACCAATTGAGAGAAAGGAGCATGTGGTACATGGCCTTCCAACTAGAAAAAAAAGTGTGTTTTCATCCACACAATTTCCCATTGAACAAACTTAGTAGTTTAAAAAACATATCAGAAAATATGTTAGGGTCTTTGGATGATCATCCGTTTGATACTAACATATTAGGCAACACTAAAGGGTTTCGACTTTCAATGAGTAAAGCGTTTGTTTGGAAGTTTGAAAGCACTAGGTGATTGGCCATTGGGATGACCCAGCCAACTGATTGGTGGCCACAACTCACATATGACCAATGACTTTTTTGACATGATCACTAATTTTTGGGGGATCCAGCCACAACTCAGGGACTACCAATGGCCATTATCTGACTTAATCAACAATTTGGGTTTAGGGTTTCTGCCACATCATTAGGTGTGGATGAACTCTCTCCTCGATGACAATTATGTACTTCCACTCTCTACAAAGGAGCCCCAAATAATGCACGAATGCAGTCACCGACCACTAAAAGGTTTCCCCTATTATGTCACTCATTGCAATGCACTGCATTTGAAACTAACTTACATAAGTGCAAATGAGATCCCATATTTTAACTGGATGTTCATTTAAGCCAACCTTTCATATCAGGAGGTAGAAGTCATCCCATTACTGGGGACAATTTCAGAGATTTTTTTGATCCCTTTCACAAAACAAGTCATCTATCCAATAAGCCTTGCACTCCCTATCATCATTCATCCCATCAGGCCTTCTTGCAATGCTCCATGGGGATGATTTCTGAAATGGCTTAAACTCCTAATAAAAAAATCAACTGTTCCATAAGTCTTGTACCAGCTAAAATAATCATTCATCCCATAAGGCTTTCTTGCACTCCTTAGTTTTGCCATAACCCTTACTAGTGGGTACCTGGTGCATAATGCACCCGTCGAGCTCCGACCTTGCCATTTACATGAAAAAGGTATCTTAAAGCAAAAGAAGAATTATGGAAACTCAAATATGTATGTTCGTTCGTCTGTCAGTGGGTACCCGCGACCTTCGATCACTGTGAGGTGCCCTTGCATTGTTTTATTAAATTCACCATTTTATTAATTTTTAAAAAAATGCTATAGCCTGAATAGGACCGTCATCATTTAATGCTAATTAATGCGTGATCCTCGCCAATGGACCTACTTGAGAAATTTGCCCCAAAAAAAAAAAAAAAAACCCGTGATATTAACCAATGTGGGGAAAAGGGCGATGGGGGGGTATTACATACCCTCTGGATCTGTGGATTTGAATAATTCAGAACCAAAAAATTAAAAATTAAGTTCCGGGTACTTGAAAATTAGCAAAATCAAAAAGAGCCCCCAGTTTGGGTGGGTGAAAAACCTTCAAAGACCGTTCACTGACTGACTGACCAGCGAGCGTTGGTCGAAATTATACAAAGGCCGTCTGTCTTGGCCGGTTCTCCCATACAAAATCTGTCTATCCGTCCGTTCGTTCGACTGTTCGGGCCGGTTCTGCCAGTGGATTAAAAACGCAGAATCGTCGCATCATTTTTCTCTGTGTCCATCGTCACATTTCTTTTTCCCGTCACTTTTCTCTGCGTCCACCGTCACTTTTCTCTGCGTCCACCGTCACAGACAGACGGACTAAGTGAATCTTATATATAAAGTCACTTCGTGCGTTTGTCTGTGTGTGCGTCTGTTGGACTCGACCGTTCCTCGTTTTAATCCGCTGGCGGAACCAGTCCGGATAGTCGGATTCCGAGAACGGGATTCCGAAAACAAGGAAGCCCGGACAATTGGATTCCAGCCCGGACAGTTGGATTTCCGTTCGAGGACGGATTCCGAGAACGAGATTTCGAAAACAGGGAAGCTCGGACAGTCGAATTCCGGCCCGAGCAGTCGGATTCCGAGAATGAGATTCTGAAAACGTCGGATTTCGGCCCGAACAGTCGGATTCCGAGAATGGGATTCTGAAAACGGAGACAGATTCCAAAAACAAGATTCCGAGGGAAAGGGGGCAAGGCAGGACAGGGCGTCCTGGGCAGGGCAAAATAAAGAGTAAAAAATAAGTAAAAATAAAAAACAGTGGCCGAAGGTTACAGGCACCCACAGGGAAGTTCACAGTGGCCTTCGGCCACGAGCACCCACTAGTTTATATATAAGATAGTAACTACCTAGTAACCCACACCGACCATGTTTTCAAGGCCTGCTCTTTTGAAATATTTGCCAGTAGGTGCATAAAATATGTACCCATGATCAAAGAGGGAAGTAGTAGTCTAGACAAAACTGGGTGGCAACCAGTTTTTTTTGACATATTTGTGATGTTTAAAGTTGAGCGCGAATTTTGTCCCCTAAATTGCAAAATTGGTCGAAATTACACTAAGAAAACATATTTTCCCAAAATTTCCCAGCAAAAATTTGCTAAAAATAAGCACTGGTGGCAACACAGTCAAGAATAGAAAACCTACTCGCCTCAGATAATTGAGGGGGGCTGTACTTCAGATCCATTTTTGGATTAAGCAGCAATTATTTTCGTCGCTAGCTCCAATTTCGTTAGTTTTTAAAGTGAGGGGAAAAAGGTGCGCGTGCTCGGGCATTGTGGCCATGTCGTGGTTGTTGCCGCAGGGGGGGGTTTAGTCGACTCGAAGAAAGATGTAAGTAGTTAGAGAGTTTTGGGAAACTATGGCAGACATGGCGCAAGTGTCGAAGCTGCACTGGGCGGTGCGGAACGCGGATGTGGGAAGTGTGCGGAAGCTGTTACAAGAGGACAAGACGTTGGTGAAAGTGGAGGATTACGACAAGCGCACGCCGCTTCATGTAGCGGCTGCTGCTAACCATCGACTTATAGCGCAAATTCTGTTGGAAGAAGGTGCTTCTATTAATGCGCGGGATAGATGGGGGTCGTCTCCATGTGGGAATGCGCAGAGTGAAGGACATGCGGAGATGGTGAGATTGCTCAAGGAGTATGGAGGAGAAGACGTCAAAGTTGGACGCCATGAGGAAGGCGCTACTACAGGTCCTCCTTTGAGTCCGCCATTGCCCAAGAGAGTCGATTGGGAGATTTCGCCTTCGGAAATTAACCTTGACGATAGCGAGCTCATTGGGAAAGGCTCGTTCGGTGAGATCAGGAAAGCTAGCTGGAGAGGAACGCCTGTGGCGGTGAAAACCATCCGTCCCTCTTTGTCCAAAGATAGGATGGTGGTGAAGGATTTCAGACACGAGGTGGAATTGTTGGTCAAGATCAGACATCCTAACATTGTACAATTTCTTGGAGCTGTCACGCAACAACCTCCTTTGATGCTAATCACAGAGTATCTTGCAGGAGGAGACTTGCACGAGCTGTTGAGGAAGAAATATTCAGTTTTGAGTGCTCCTCTAATTGTGAAATACTCTCTGGATATAGCAAGAGGGATGTGCTACCTGCACAACGGCCCTAATGTCATCATCCATCGAGATCTGAAGCCACGCAATCTCATTCTTGATGAGGCTCAGGAGCTCAAAGTTGGGGATTTTGGACTGAGTAAGCTGATCGAGGCGAAGCATCTGCACGATGTGTACAAGATGACAGGAGAGACCGGAAGCTATAGGTACATGGCGCCCGAGGTTTTTAAGCACGAGAGATATGACAAGAGTGTGGATGTGTTCTCGTTTGCCATGATTCTATATGAGATGTTTGAAGTAGCTGCTCCTTTCGAAGAAGAGAAGGCGTATGCCGCAGCACAGCTTGTGGCAGAAGACGGGAAACGGCCGCCGATGAAAGCCAAGACCTATCCTCCAGGGATGCGCGAATTGATACAGAGGTGCTGGTCTACAAATCCTAAAGAGAGGCCAAATTTTGATACTATTGTCCAAGAGCTACAAACGATGGAAGACAATTTCCCGCAAAATGACCGGGTGCATCTTCGCGACCTGTTGCACATTCGGCGTCACCGAGTCTAGCGATAGTGGTACTAGGATCTTCATCTCAGGGAGAAAAACATTCTCGAGCACCTGTAAGTTTGAGTTCCTTTAGTCCACAAACCCTTCAATCTGTTGCCCTTCAGTTGAGCGGACTAGTTGCAAGTATGTTGTTCAAGAACTGAATTCCTTTCAGGGTCAATCATGTGTGATCTGTATCAGTGCATTGTTTCTGCTCATGAAGCAGATTCTTATAAAATTTGGTATTCTAGTGTTTGTTTTAATGATGGGGTCATCATCAATTGCAAATTGTCAGCAAGCTCACATACCCTTGTTTTTCTGATACTGGGGAAAGTATTGGAAGTCTCAAAGTCCTCATGGAGTTCACTGAAAATAAAGCAAACAGAAGATCTGATCAGTGAGCAATTTTCCTGGTACTCTGGCTTCTTTTGCACTCTGGCATCTGTAGAAGTGGTATGGAGGCAAGAAGGAAAGCACACAAGTCAATGGATGTCGACTGCAGACCAACAGACCAAGCTAGCTGATGAACAGAGAGCACCTTCAACTGCTCATGAAACTATTTTATTGATTTCTTATTGAACTCTAATTGATTAGATGACCCACTACCCTGGCTACATAATTCCTGTTGCTCTTGTCAAGATACAGTCCAAACATTTGCAGTCATTTAGAAGTTGAAAGGAGTTTCTTGAATAGCTGATGAACAGGGAGGATCTTCTTCCTGATTCAAGGAGTGGACTCTGGAGCCCCTCACCTTTCTGCACATATAAACACACATAAAACAAAATTGTTGGAATTGGTTTTGCAGGTGAAATTTTGTTGTTGGGTATGACTTTTCAGATGGTGATGCAGACTGTGGTACAAATATATTGGATTGTTGATGATCTCTATGATGCACCCGCTTTGTCTATCTTTGCCAAATGGGCACTCTTATACCTCACATAGTTGCTGAAGGCATTATGGAGTTACACTTGGGACACGAAAGGAGACATGGAGATGGAGAAGGAATTGCATAGAGAGTGGCCTCAGGCTTGGTTATTTTCACAATCATCAGCTAAGAACTCGAAACTGTCAAATTCTTCATTAAGAAGTTGAAAGTCCTTGGTGTGAGAGAGGGAGCCACCTTGTCTAACATATGTTTGAGCAGAACAAATATGGTCACACTCCAGATGCAGATAATATGACGATTGTGAAATGCCCTCTAGAACTGAGATGGCAAACTTAGAAATCTTGTGTCAATAAGACTGATGATGCCATGATTCTCAAAAGCTAACCTGCTCTGGACCTGTGGAAGACATATGGCTGATCCTATGGCTGATCACCATACTGGCTACAAACAAAAAATCTTAAAAGAAACCCTGTTCAAACCAGAAATTTAGAAACTGCAACATTCCCACAAAAAGTGCAAGAAAAGAGAAAAAGGACAATATTCTCCTACACCAATGGGCTGGTGGATAGATTTATCATGGCTTGGAATCCTAGTGAAACTTATAAAATTATCATTTAGTTAAAGGTCACCAGATAAAATGGATCAATTCTGTGTCATCTGAACCTGGTTAGTGGATTTTTTGTTGGCAGCTAGCTCCCATTCTTGAATTCCAGGTGCAAACAACTCTATATCTCCCAATTTGACAGTTTACCATTTGCTAGTTAGTGGTTACTGATGTAGATTTCTGTGAATTAGGTTCCAGTTAGTCCTGTTTAAGGGCTGATTATGTGTAGAGTAAACCCCTTGGCTGTGGGCTTTACTGGAATAAGGGTCAAGGCTTGGATGGGCTAATTCCAGTAAAGCCCACAGCCAAGGGCTTTATCAAGCGTAAAGACTGGGCCAATTTTATATGTTTTTATTTTTCCTGTGTTACCTAGCAGGTATCATGGGAAAAACTGACAAAAATAGCAAGGCCTTTCAAAAAAATGGACTGCTTGCCATTTTTTTGTATGCCCCACAAATGTGGAAGGAAAATATGCTATATTTAAGGCACTCTCCAATTGAATCAGTGCAGGCCTTTCCAAGAGCAAATGTTAATAAAAATTAGTCAAGTTAATGTTGTCCATCTAAGTGGATTTGAAGGGCCATCCAATGATTAACCTTCTTCAATTCTTTCCTAGAGATACAATCTCATCTCCTTGGATGCCCAGCTTCCCTTGGACATCATGCTACATAAGGTATAAATTATTAGTACTGTTATATGTACTAACAACATCATCTTAGTGTCTAGATTATACTGAAAATATATGCAATACTTTTATGTGTTTGGACAGGTAGGGCTGAAGCCAATTAGGTTTTGTAAGCCATTCTTTCATGGTGGGCTAGGTAGTAGGTTTGTCTAGGAACAACTCACTAATTGTACAAAGAGTGCATAAAAGATATAAGTGTGAAGGACCAAAATGAAATGGAAACTTTGAGACCCTGGCAAGCATTTGTTGAGCAGATATTTTTTTCAATAGAAGTGCTTGCAAATAATTAAAGTCACATGTGAATGTGTATATTTTTGGGTATCTGGCCAAGTGCTTCTAGTTATCAGAGTGTACGGATAAGAAGAATTTATTGCTAACAACTCAGGGACAAACTCTTTTGCAACAAGAACAATACATTAGATGGGTTCATCACAGTGTAGGTTTCTGATTGTCTGCTACCTAGTGGCTCACGCTGGAAAAGTACATAATCACATACAAATGAGAGAGGGGGAAGTGCTTAGAAGATCTTATGAATTACTCATCCAAAGCATAGTAGTGGGCCCCAGTGCTGTTGGCCCAAGTATATTAAACCTCATGTAAGGTCACCCATCCCAATATTATTCTGATCAATATGAGCTTAACCTCAGATTTCTTTTGATGAGACTTTTTTAAATTTAAAAGTTGATTTCTAGAGAAAAAAAGCATTTAAAATTCAATAATTTTTTTTTTATTGGTTCCAAAATTACAAAGCAAGATACATCATGCACATGATCTTTTCAAGGGCTCTCTTGCAGTACAAAAAACAGAGCAATGGGACTCACAGTTTGGCAGGGTTACTATCTGGTCACATCCAAACAAAACAAATCAAAACACCTATCCTAATATCAACACATACTTGAACAAAGAAAATGCCAACCTTCCCTTCACCCAATCTGTGACAATGACTAATCTTCATACAAGCAAAAGCAGGATTGTCATGAATTTACTTTGCAGCTTTAAATAACAAAAGTCCAAACAAAATGACAACTCACCCACTACAAAGTATCTTACACAAGTTGAGCTATAGATGGATTGATTTGCTATCTTCACCCAACGTCAATGAGTCATGTCAACAACCTGCTAGGAATCTTTTTTTTCCTTATAAATTTGTTGATTGTTTGGTTTCATTTTTTCTTTGGGTTGTGCCTACTTGTGCTCTCATTTGCCTTGTACTTTTGATGGATGGGTTCCCATCCTTGATTTTTATATATAGGGTTTTTCTTCTGATTAGCACAGACTGGAAGTGGGCTGAACTTTGGGCACAGCTTGCTATAGACCGGCTCTCTTTTTTTCTTCCAGTACCTTCTAAGCATGGAAGTATTCTGACTTAATTCATTACTTTACCTACTCAGAGTAGCCTGCGAACCTCATTACAGGTGGTGATCATGACATTCTATCCACTTACTTGCTGGTTCTCAAATTTTTTAAATAATCAGTTGTTGTGTATAACCATGATTTTCAAAAAACTTTACAAAGCTGCTGGCTTTTTCTTGTCCTTTCATGAAAACCATCGGTTCTTTGAGGGTTTTGGAAGAACCACCAGTTTTAAAATTCAAAGAACCGCCCAACACTGGTACCTACTGAGGCCCTTATGCTAGTCTGCAACATTTAAGTCTCATTGAGGTGTGTGGGCAAACCTTGAGTATTCCTGTCACATGAGGATGCGTGTCAAAACCTGAGAATGCACGGAATACCTTTTGAGGGTGTGATAAACTAGAAGATGGACTGCACTGCCTGGTTTTTCCAGAGCATATTTTTGGAATGTTTTCATGACTGAAATAATCAGTTTCCACCTTGGGGGCTGGCGACTAACTAGGCTCAACCAAATTCCTCAGACACATTATCAGGCAAAACCCAGCACATTCCACAATGTAATGGTTCTCATGATTTGCACAATGATCAGGTCAGATAAACTAAACCTGGACTAATAAACCTGGACCAGATTATTGTGTCTTGCAAGGGAGACTAAAAAGAAGCAGAACAGACCAGATGAAATCCATTACTTAGATGCAATTTAGCCAAGTTAATGAAAACCTGCCAAGTTAATTTGTATATTTAAAACTGAAAAAAATTATGCTAAGCTGGGCCAAGTTATGTTTAGAAAAAACTTTATGCCCCAACATGATCACCGGTTTGGCACTCCTGAGACCGATAGATCTAGAGAACGAACAAGGGAGCAGAAGTACACGGTAGACCAGCTTAACATTGGCAAAAAGCAGTGACACATTGTCCCTCGCAGGTAGGTAGTCAGTCTCCGTGTAGAACAAGTTTGCTTTTCTGGAAATCCCTTACTTGTTCTAATTTGCCACTAGTGATGGTCTTCTTACCAATCTCGACCTTGCAGGAGCAGCTGCTATATAGAGGCGTGCACGTCACATTGTGTTCTTCCTATCTCTTCTCACGTCTTCTTCTCCTCTCCGTTTCTCCAATCTGATCAGCAGCGCAGGGTCACATCACATCGTGTTCCTATCTCTTCTTCTGAGGTCTTCTAATTCCTTTCTCCGTTTCTCCTCTCATGTTCAGCGCTATAGATCCGTTGCTGAACCCACCAGCTTGCAGCTCAGGTATATAGAGGAGTGCAGACCACACCCTGTTCCTATCTCTTCTCAACTTTTCTTCTCCTGCCCGGTTCTCTTCTGATCGGCCTTCGAGATCGGCTGAGACTTCCTTTTTCTCCCTGCTTCTTCGTCTTCTTCTTTGCTGGACTTTTCTGCTGAGCCTCCTCCTGATCTCAGGTTCTACTTTGACCTCGCCAGGATCTGTTGACATTTCCTCCTCCTTCTTCGACCATCGGTTGCTGAACGCCTCGGGTCCACGGCACCCTGTCCTCTAAGACCAGGGTTCACTCAGCGTACGTCACTGCCACGAGTATTTCGCTATTGTGTGTGTATATTGGGAAGGGTCGTGAAAATTCTTGCACAAAGGTTTCTGTGTGGGGGGTAGGGTACTGCAAATTGGCGTAGGTGTTTTCTTTCTAACATGAATAAGCATGGAACTATGTCCTTCTTGCCGAAAGGTTTTTTTTAATGGGGAGGTGGGGTAACATAGCTTGGGTATAATGGAAAAGTTCATACCAATGAACATGGTGATCAGTTCGAATCCTCTGTATGTATGTATGTATGATGGTGATGATGATGCCCTTGCAAAGGACCTTGGACTTCAGGTTTTCGCAATTGAGTGGTTACTTCATTTGGAGTTTTCCAAAAATCAACCTATTCTTCATGACCACTCAGCAATACTAGGTTGCAACCATGAATGTACGCCATTCTATAACTTTGCCCAGCATATTTTTCTCGGTTGAACCACTCTTCAACTTCTTTGCAGAACTTCAGCATGTGGTAACTTTATTGAATCTTAAAGTCTCGGTTTTTGGTATGCTTTATATTGCAGGAATTGGACAACATGCGGCGCGACACGAAGGAAACCTTACGAAACATACTTCATCCCTTCCGCCGCATGAGATTTCGAAACGAGACAAACTGCCGAATCTAAGGTGATGCTTGTTCAGCCTCTCTGCGAAGTTGATGGTCGTGCTGGGCAACTACAACTTCCTGAACCATGTAGCTAAGTTGACAGATCTAAGTTGCCTAGCTACAACTCAGCTCGATAGCATTTTGTTGCAGAAACCAAACTCATTGCCTATTATTAAGAAGTTTTCTTAGTGCAATGAAAGGATGTCACGTGATTGCTGGCCGTAATTTGCAGCTTCGGTAGAGATTATGAAATTGCAGGACCAAGTCACTGCCTCCCCATCATCAGCAGTTTTACACATTCCAAGCTGATGTTGGAGTCAGTGACTTCGTCGTGTAATTTCATGCTCTCTACAAAAACTGCAAATTACGCCCATTAATCATGTAGGATTCCTTTCATTAAAGTTTGCAGGATGTATAAAATCACAAGGTGTACTGCAAAATCGAAGAGGTGATGATCGTTACTTACACGGACTCCCAGTTGTGAGTAGAGCTAACACCGCTGCAAATCATGTACCATGTGATTTTATATATGAATCTATCTTGGAACAAAACTTGTATTGCACTGAGAGACAGAAGAGGTGATGATTTCACCTGCGGGATGATCTGTTATGAACATGAAATAAACTCTCTTGCAATTTCAGAATCTTCACATAGTAAATTTGACAACTTCACATAATTTCTATGTTGAATGAACTCTTGGGCATGGAAATATTTTGGGCATGTTCCATGCTTCATTGCACAAGCCCTAGAAAGTGTTACGGACATGTTTGCATCTGTTTATGCACTTGGAAAAGGTTCGACAATGTCCAAACTTGTGACACGAACTGCTCATTGCACGCATATGATATCCACCTGGACCATGGCCCCGAGAAGAACTCGCCAGATTATGTCTGTCCAAGTTAAGATTACTTGTACAAATTTTGAAGACAGGGTGATCTTGGGAAATCAGAAATTAGGAAAAAGCGCATGGATGACTCTCATGACATAGAAGATAATATAGATTTCAACAAAAAGAAATTGATCTATATATAATTCAGCTGCACCTTATACTGAATGTCATGAAACAACACCCATGAATATTGATGAATATAATATATTCAATGTAATGTCAGCACACAGTGCATCTCAAAACAATTCTACCTCTCAGAAGAGTTATGTGCACATCAATGACAACAAGAACATCACAATATAATTTTGCCATAAATCGAAATGTATCATGGTGCTTTATGCTTGGAACTTTCACATGTGTGCCAAAAACATCCAAATGATCCATGTAATAAACATGTTGTCATTTTGTCACACATCCCACTGTCCACCACTGACATTACTTAAGCTTGCAGTAGACTTAGTTAAAAGTTGGAACTGGGTGAGGGAGTGCCAGGCATTATATGGGGCTGAAACTCTAGTCAGTTGTAACTGAGAACTCATGGACAAAAACTTGTTATACACATGACAACTACATGGCTAAAGTCATGTTGCAATTCCTTCTAGGAAATAATAGGCAAGTTGATCTCCTGAATCACACCAACAGATATGAGGTCATGACATTGCTTGCAAGCGTACTTCTGGAAGAACATGATATAGTTCCAGCTGAGCAGATCCAAACCATGCCAGGACTGTAATTTTTCCTTACTTACTTGTAACTCTGAATGGGTCCTAAGTCTTTCCACAGGCTAGACTCAGCAGCCAAATGATCATCAAACTCAACACAAAAAACTGGATAATTTATTTTAGAAACAATGGGCAACTCACATACTGAGAGTTGAATGCAATAGTTCACTTTCTGCCGTCAAAAGCTACAATAGTGGAGCTACAATAATTACTTGAATGTGGAAATCCATGTAAAGATTGGCCATACACCATAGAAGTTCTTGCTGGTGTCCCACAAAAGAAACAGAAAGTTTAGTTAAAGCATGAAATTGATTTGCTTAGCTCCTGCTCTTTCCTCAGATCAGGTCTCCAGTTTCTGGTGCGAAAATTTGAGAAAGATCCAATTAATCATGATGTTGCTGCCTTGGATCAGCACAGGCCAAATATCCTACAAAAAAAAAGTTCGTGACAAACCGGGCTCTCAAGGATAGACAGAAGTAAGCTTGTGGGCTTTCTATAACATCCTTGAACTATTGCGAGGAAGGTAAGTGACAGAGCTGAAAGATGAGAGGAAATGAAGATGATACCCATGGGGCTACTTACACTCATGAGTGCAATTTTCTGCAGGCATGGTCAGCCATGAAAAGATTGCTAATCTTGTTGAACTCTAATCCTTCAAGCATGCGATTGAACATTGTCTCTTAGTACCGAAGATAAACATCAGAAATAATTATGATTGTCTCCTGAATCCTGTTGAATGAAGCAACTCATACCAGAATTCCAATCTAGTGGCTGAAGATTGTCCTCAAGCTAATCACGCAGCTTCAATCAACTGATATGTTCTAGGGTTTAGAGTCCATCATCCTGAGAACGCCTGATGGCCGCCAGGCACTTCACACATCCCAACAAGCTAGGTTAGGGTTGTGAGTTTCTGTTAGTGTGTGTGTAAAGTATGAGATTTGGAGGATTGTGTTTAGATTTGAAACTCTTCAACTTAGTTTCCACTTTCAAAGATACTAGTGGGTACCCGTGACCTTCGGACACTGTGACATACCCATGTCCCCCCATTTCTTTAAACCGAAAAGGTCCATGGATTAAAGTAAAAACAAAAAACATGACCGTAGGTGTCTAAGGCTTGGAAAATCAAAGGTGACAATTCTTGAGAATTTGAAATTTGTCCTTTCATTAATTAAAATTCCCTGCCCGTGCCGGCCCCCCCCCCGCCTGGTCCATCCCCACCCGTCCCCCCGTGCTGGCCCCCCCCGCCCCTGGGGAGCAGCAGTTACATTTTCAACAGTGTCTATCTGCTTAATAGAAAGTAACTTAAATAAATTAGGTAACAGAAGGTAACTTCGAAAATGTAATAACAGACAGACAAACATTGTAACTTTCCATTCGAATCTCGTTTTCACCGGGCCAGGCCCGGTCGTTCGTCCGTGACGAACCCAAGCTCCGTCACAGACAAACGCACGAACATAGTGAATTTATATATAAAATTTAACCCTGTGTGTGGGTTTTAGTATTAATGTACTAACATACAGAGGTTGTTGAATAGGCTTGTGTGTAGGTCACTGTGCAAAAAAAATATTATGTCCAATGAAATTGCTAGATTTGGTGGTCTGAATTTATTTATTTTGATTAGTTTAAGTTACTTAATAGTAATATCGTTTGGTATATTTGTGAAATTTCAGATAACCGATGGAAATGCTAGAAAAAGACCACTATTTTCAATGTTTAGAAGAATAGGGTTTTGTTTAGGCCTGAAAATTGTTTTAACAAGCCAATGGTATTACTGGAATTTTATGGTCTGAATTTATTTTCTAAGTTATCATAGTGGAACCGTTATGGGAAGCAAACAGACAAATGATCAATTTATATTAGATCCATAAACTATTGTTGCATATTATATTTGTTATTTAACCAAAGTGATTACACGACAAATGAAATCATTGTTGAGAAACTGTAAAACTAAACAAATTGAAGCATCTGAATTATAAAAAAGTTAGGAAATACATATTTGAATGATTAACAAATGTCTACATGTAGGAAGCAATACACACAACATTATTAATTCCCTTTTGTCATCCAACAAAGCCGCCCCAATTTATAAACACTTGTAAAAAGCATAATTAAAAAAAAAATTGTTATTACTACAACTTGTTTTGTAATTTACCTTCAAATTCAAAAGAAATTCATTGCAATAATAGATAAATACAAAAAACAACATGAAACATTAGAAAAATTCATATTTGATTATGATATAAAAATATTTTAAATTAACAAAGGAGAAAAATTAGCATTGAGTTTCATTTAATATTCAAGCCGTAGAACCTGACTTTTTCTTTAAAATAACAGAATCTTTGGAAAGTTGTTTACATGGAAGACAATAACTGAATTAAAAAGAATAAGAAAAAAGTTTGCACAATTTTCACAATTTTAATAAGTATGATGATGAATGGTATAATTTACAATCAATGGTCAAATAATATACGAAATTTCATGAAACTAATGGATGGGACCAATATTTTCTTAAAATCTCAGATGTTATGCCATTGGATAGCATCCCAAGTGGAATTTAGTATTGAATGGCAAAAAAATTTGAGAATCCATTTTTAAGAAAATTAAATTGTTACATAATTAAAAGCATAGTCAAAATGTGTCCAAAAAGATTTTTTTAATTAATTTCTCAAAATTTGGCAAATGGTTTTGGAAAAAAATGGGAATGTTGTGACAATGGATTCCTGTTAAGTATTTTTTTTCGTATTTTGATAAAAATTTGCAAAACAAAATTACTAGATGGGAAAATCTTTGCACATTGGAAACAATCACAACTACAAATAACATTTTAAAAGTGCATTGTATACAAATATTCAACAATGTAATTTAACACATGAAAAACACACCCAATGGACAACATATAAAAACAAGAAATAATGGATTTATGTATGAAATTTATCAATGAATAGATTAATGAATATCGTACAATGATTTCTCTTTCAAATGAAACAATTAAATAATGAACAATAAAACATTGTTGATGACATATTATATAAAAGAACTAAAAATCCAATAAAACATTTGTATTTTTTCTTAAAAAGAGGTGTAGGTACATGAAATGTTTTTACAATTATGTGTATAATTCAAAATATGTTTTTAGAAACACATCTAGTGACACATTTACATTTGTTGCACAAGACATACATACTATTACATGTTCTCCACTTCAAATTATCAACCAACCCAAGCCAAAAAATTGGTCTTCATATAAAAATATTACATAAATGAAACACATTAGTAGAATTATGAATAGCTTATTATGTAACATCATATGGACTTGTTAATGATGTAGATGAAACATTTCAAGATTATATAAAAACATCATTGAAATCATTAATATAGATAAAATTCTTCAAAATATGTGTCGAATACAATACAAAAATAGAAAATTCATAGATTTATGAAATGTTCCTTATACTTTACACAAATTGGACACCATTGAAAAAGAATAGTTCAAAAACAAATTAATAATAATTTGTTAGTACACATGATTACAAGAATCTAATTCCATGTACAATTAATTATTACATGTACAATACATTAAGCATAAGGTTTAACTCTTGATCATTTAGCAAATTTGCTCCATATGCATTACAAAACATGATTTAACACACACAAATGTTAAGAGTTCATTCACAAGAACATTTATGTTAATATCTCCACCAGTAAGAAAAAGTTTTCAAGTAGATTTTAGTTTCAAAAAAACATTGATCGTTTTCAAACAAATGCACAACACAAAATAATATTTATCCATTTAACAATGTGTGTACAATTTATAGTCATTCAATCATTGAATGATGAATTCAATGAATAAGTTTTTTAAATCAACACATGTATATCAAACAAAATAAACACATATATTTTACATTGAAATTATCAAATCATGTTCTTCATTTTGTACTACCTTGGATTTTCTAAATTGTTTTAATCACACATTTCTTTAAACATGTAAAGTCCACCAATGAAACAAAACACCTTTTTCTTTTACTTCTACTAGTGGGTGCCCGTGACCTTCGGCCACTATGAAGTTTTATTATTTTTTCTTATGTTTTACTCTTTATTTGGTTTATTCATTTTTGGAAAAAAAATTTGGTTTAAAATTATTTTACTGTATTTCCCTTTCCTTGTTTCATTTATTTCCATTCCTTTTTTATAGTTTTTTCGTTTTTACTTTTTTTTTTGGTTTATGTTTGTTTCATGTTTTTATTTTTTATATTCTTATTTTGTTTATCTTCATTTATTTTTATTTTTTTATTTATTTATTTTATTTTTATTTTATTTTTCAAAAAGATTATAATTTTTTTAATATGTTCTATAATGAAAATAATTTTTAAAAATTGTATTTTTGTTTGATGGGTGCCCGTGGCTGAAGGCCACTGTGAAGTCCCTCGTGGGTGCTCGTGAAAATAACTGCCCTGCCCTGCCCTGCCCTGTTTGTCACCAACTCCACAGGGAACGGGCAGTTCTATAACCTGCTAGCGGCCCAGACGGTTGCCAGCAACCGTCTAGGTGGTCTGCCCTGGCCACCCTGCCCTGCCCTACCCTACCCTATTTGTTAGGCACTGCCCACACAGACAGACACCAGACAGACACCAGACAGACATTGTTGTTTCTATATAGGACAGATCTCTTGATGTATGTTGGCCTCTAGCCATCTTGTTTTGTGTTCCTTGTTAACTTTTCATGGGGTTTTTTAGTAATGTAAGGGCTGAAAACTTGTCAATATAAGGAAGATCCAAGTGTAAGCCAAAATGAGGTGGACTTAAAAAGCTATAGTGTGAACACATAGAGTTTTAAATTTTTGTCATTATAACTTTTTGCACAGTGACAACGGAAAGTTTTCCTTCATTGTATGCTTCTTCAAACTAGCCATCACCGTAAGGACTTGAAGAGATTATGTGAGGGAAAAGATTTCTTTGTTGTTTATGTGTAATGTAGGATTTATGGACCATCCGAACTATGAATGGTGGAAGATGGAATAGCATTGATGAACCTTCAACAAGTGGAAATGGGAAATGGTGTAACTATGGATAAAAGGGGGACACCGAAATGATGTGCAAACTAGATTTTGGAGCTAAATTATTGGCATATTTGTTTTGTGGGTGATTTTAAAGGTTTTCGGGTGTTTACATTAATAGTTATTGAGTTTTTTTCCATTGTGCCAATGGTTACTTAAGGCAATGTGTTATGTACTTGTTATTTTGTATGAAGGGTTGGTGCCAAGATGTGATGACATAACAAGGTGGTTTGAATTGTAGGAAATCGGGCATATAGGTAATTCTATAACCATGTATTTGATTGGAAAATATTTTTTTAATTAGCCAAGCTTGGGTGGTCAGTTCTTTGTAGTGGGGAACATGAAAACCCCATAAAAGGTATCCTAGAGTTGAAGTAGTATGTGAGGTGAAATCTAAGATTTTATCAATTTGCAAAACCAATTTCATACTTTGGATCTACATAGACATTCTTGCATGTTTAGAGGTTATAATGACAAGCATGACAACATAGGTGAAATTCAATGCTCTTGTTTTTGGGAAAACTAAATAACAAGCATACTCATGGTGCTTTAATTGGAATGTTGACCCATGATTATTTTCATGTGGAACCAAATTTCAAGCCCATTGCTCCTAAATGCAATGATATTGAATATTTTGAAAAACCACTTGTATTGAATGCTCAATTAATGGAAACCAAGTTAGGGTTTCAAGTCTAATTAAAATACTTTCATCAACATTATTAATGCAAACAACTATTCAAACACCAAAACCATGGGGTGTTGATAAAAAGTTATACCCTTAATGTAGGGAGGTTTAATGTCAAATTGGCTTACTATAATCATTGTGTTGGTGAATATAGTTTCCAACCGTATGAAAATGTTAATTTCTAATATTGCACCAATGACATTGAAAAGGATGCATGGTTCTACTTTTGGAACAAGAACACCAAACAATTTGTTAGAGGTGGCAACACTAATGTATTGGGCATTCACTACTACCAACCTAGGATATTATAACATAAAATATCAAACAATAATTTATAATACAATACTCACCAATAGTTTTACTATAACATATAATAACCAACATTAACTTATAATACACTAACCATTAATAAAATAGCCATCAATAACCACCAATAAAATAACCACCAATGGTTTACAACGAAATAATCACCAATAGCCATTAATAAAATAGTCACCAATATAATACCAATTAAGAATCGTCAATATCCACTAATATAATAACCACTAATAATCATTAATATAATAACCATTAATAAGCACCAATATCCACCAATAAAAAATCATTAATAAAATAATCAGTAATAGAATAGCCACCAATATCCATTAATAAAATAGTCATTAATAAAATAGCCACCAATGTCATTAATAAAATAACCACCAATAACCATCAATAGAATAACTATTAATGGCCATTAATAAAATAACCACTAAAAATCATTAATAGCCACAAATAGAATATGTATCAATAGCCATTAATAATCACCAATAACATTAATAAAAAAATAACCAATAACCATATATTATAATTGCTTTGGATTTTCAAAAATAATTTAGGGTGAAATAATTTATAATAAACTAAGATAACTTAAGGTGAAATAGTTTATAATAACCTAGAATTGCCAATAATAACATAAGGTAAAATAACCTTCAATAGCCAAAAGTAACTTCTAATAACTACAAATAACTTAAACTAAATTAATTTATAGTAGCCAAAACTAACATAAAATAACCCAAAAAAATTACAATAGTTGAAAATAGCCTAAGGTGAAATAAGCTAAAATAACCAAAGTAACTTAAAATAACCAAAAGTAGCTTAACATGAAATAGCCGTAAATAATGTAGGGTGAAATAATTTAAATTAATGAAAAATATTCATATAATAATTTAAAATAGTTTAGCATAGGTAGTATTATTATATTAACAAATAAATTATCCATGCATTAAATTTTTTTTTTCAAAAGAATGGTCATTGAAATGTTATTGAATAATTGTATTCAACTTTTTTTTTGTCCAAATGATTTTAAACTTTCAAACGGAAATAAATGTAATTATGTACATTATTGAAATGTTTTAAAAATAAACTCAAATCATTTCATTTAAACAAAATCTCAATAAGATATGAATTTTTAAAGTTTATATTTTTAAAATGTTTAAAATGAAGTATTTGATAAATAGAATGTAATGTAACATATTATCACAACAAGCGGGGTGGTTTGATGGTAAGGGTGTTTACTTCCATTCCAAAAGTCAAGGGATCAAACTTCATGGGTGGTGTTGTGTGGGTGTTTACTTCCATTCCAAAAGTCAAGAGATCAAACTTCATGGGTGGTGTTGTGTGTAGTCAACAATGGTATGTTGATCGAATATTTTCCTATTGAATTCCTAAAATAGGTGCCTAAGTTTATTACATGGCCTACCTACCTACCTAGGCTAGGTTTCTAACCTAGCATAGATAATGACACATGTCAATAAATAATAGGCTTTAAAATTCATGAAATTATCAATGGTATCAGATATTAAATAATTAAAATTCAATTGATTTCCATATTAGTTAGTTAATTGACTAGCAAGTGAATGGTTTGATAAATTTGTATTTCACTTGAAAATAACCTTATTTTAATAAAGTACTAGTGAAATAAGTCATTGTTTGTAGCAACTAGTCCCAATTCACTAGGGGGTTAAACAATTTCACTAAGTAAAAATGTCCAAATTCATTCAAAATCTAATGAAACCCAGAGTGAACTAAAATGCATTTCCTAGTAGTGATTATTATTTCAATCAAAACAATATCTAGTTGTTTTCGATATTTAATTGATATAAATGTTCTTTTTAATAGTCACATTATGTGAGGGTGGGGGAACACTAAGGGTGGTGGCTATATCACATAATAATCTAATTTTATCCAAAGCTTTCCATAATATTTTTGAAATTAACCAAATGAAAATTTTGGAAACTTCATCTTGGCACATGGCTATTATCTAACTTTAGAAACTCCCAACTTGTCCAACCATTGAGAAGGTAGGTGTTGTCCTTGATGTGGTTATTGTACATAATGAAGTGGCCAAGGTTTTCTAATTGAAGGGGGCACTGGCATAACAAGATCAACCTAAAGGATTTTATTAAATTTAGGTGTTCAAGTACCCTCGATGTTAGGCAAAGTGGCAATGAAGGGTCTTGGATTTATTAATATAATAATCTGGAACGATGTAATTTGTACCAAATCTTGATATCAATTAACGAATTAAAGAAAGTTCAAAGATTAACCAAATATGAGAGTGTAATTCAAGTTAACCTTAACAAATTAATATATATTATCACAGTGTGAGCCTCAATAATGGTTATACATGCTACATTTATAATGTATTGCTTGGAGGAATGATTTTATATTCTATAAGGGTTACCTTAGATTTATGAAACGAATTACATACTGTCAACTAGGATGGTAAATAAGAATAGTTATAAGGCATTATTGTTATTGAGGTTTGTCAAGGGGCATTTAGGAAAATCAAGTAAGTCAATTATGTTGATTGGATTTTCAATCCTTCTTCATGGTTTTGAGTTATTAAAGGGTAACATCCATGATTAAAATGAATCCTTAATAGTGAATTAGCGATGTCAATGATAAGCAAAATTCCACTCATTCAGGAATCACTATGACAAAAAGGTAGTTTTACAACTTGCCTTACAACTAGATTTTCTAGTTACAATGGTGATTTGCAATTCCACATATTTCTACACCTTGAGTTGCATTAAACAAGTTGCATCAATTACAATGGACAAATTGTACTTGTATATGGAATCATATATTATTGAAAATATGTGCAACTCCATGCAACTAGGCGCAACTTGTTGTAACTACATGTCCATGTAGGTTTCCCACACAAATAACCTTCAAATGAATGTAAATCCAACATGACATTTCATTCATCCATTGATAAGCAATGTCTATTGATGTCTATTGCAACTAATTTGCAATTTGGCATACGATTATTTGAATATCATTACATAACTTCATTTCCATGTTTTCCAACAATAGACTGTAACTTTTTTACATTTATGATCTATTAATCAACAACTATTAATCATAGGAAATGGATCATTGTGTAATTAAAACAATATTGTTTTACAACTAAATTTACTCATTTGGAACAAATTTTGAAACTTTTTAAAAATTAATGATTACAAAATGGTACTATTTTGCAACTTATTACAGAATTGGTAATGATGATATTATTTGTAGATTGTAACTTTTGCAAAACTAAAATGATATTCACTAATAACTTTGTAAGTATTGTGATGCCATGTCACCATTCTTCATCATGATGTCCAATAAATCTTTCACACATTGTAATTGTCCAAATTGCATTACATAATGTAGAATAACATTCCATTGATATTCATAAACAAGATGAAATTGACTTGAAATTGTGTACATTGACATTGAAGGTTGGAAATACATTAAAAGAACATTTTAAAATATGATCAATCCTATTGAAATACATTTAAACTATGGATCAATAATAATATATAACTAAGTACTTATAACAAAGGTCCTCCTATCCCCATACAAAGGGTCAATAACGAATAATCAAATATTGTCATCTAAAACTTTAAAATTGTATTTCCACTTTGTGAGATGCCCTCCCCTATATTGTTGTCATGGAAAAATCCACAATTTTTTCCTCCACTTTGTGTACTTTTGCCACTACATTTCTCGCCAGAAGGAGGCTTGTGAGTGTTCCGTGAAGAGACGTGTGTGTTAGTCTTCACAATGCAAGGGGGTCAGTCCTCGAAGCTATGCTTAGTCCCCTACATAACGAGGATTAACACAGGTTTCCCCACGGAACACTGTCAAGCTCCTTTGTGGTACAGAAATGTTTGCTTTCTCATAAGCTTGTAGTTTAAATACAACTAGAAGGACTCATTGAGCTGAAGTCGTCTCCCAACCTTGTCACATGTGGAGTCCACCAGTTTATGCCATTGAATATGGTGATCAGATCAAATCCTCTGTACATGATGGTGATGATGATGATGATCCTCTTGCAATGGAACTTGAATTTCGTGTTTTCACAATTGATTGGTTATGTCATTTAGAGCTTTTGAAAATCAACCAATACTTCATGACTTGACTATGAGGCAATACTACATTGCTACCATGAATGTAAGCTCCATTCTATCACCTTGGCCAACATATTTTTCTCTATTGAACCACTCTTTTAACTTCTTGACAGGACTTCAGCATGTGGTAAGTTCAATGAATCTTACTGTCCTGCTACTTTTTTTATGATTTGTCTTGCAGGACTTGGAAAACATGCAGGGGTGCGACAAGGAAATCCTACAAAACATACTTCATCCCATCAGCTGCATGAGAATCTGGAGCCAAAACATCTGTGCTAGGGATTGTGTGGGGTGGATCTGTTATGAACATGAAATAGAATGTCCTACAATTTCAACGTCTTCACATAGTTTTGACTTGCATTATTTCTATGTTTCGGAATCAACTCGTGTAATTAACATCCAGCACTGACATTTTTTGGGCATGTTTCAACTTTCATGGTTCATTGCACATTGCATGCTAATTATATATGCACAAGATGAAGGTGTCTAGAACAACTCCCTAGATATGTATCTTGTACTTGTTACTGGTAAAGACTATGAACACAGGTTGATGTTGTCAAATCATAAGGGGCTTAGGAGAAAGTATGTGGATGATTCTTGTGACAGAAAATGCAGTACAGATCTTAACAAAAACTTTTCTATGTATATATGATTGAGCTGCCTCATACTTTATGAAAGAGCCATAGATGTTGGAAAAGATCATATGAAATTACAATGTCAGCACTGGACTTGGACCCTGGGAAAGCAATTCTACATAGCCTCAGAAGAGTTGTGTGCACATGATCAATGAGAAAAAGAATATCACAATGTGGTAGTTTTATGTACATGAAAATGTAGCTTACAGGTGCCTGGAACTTCCATGTCTAACCCAGAAAGCATCCAAACAATCTTGCAATATGTGAGTAACATTGTCATTTTGTCATTCCTCCCACTGTCGACCAGTGACATTTCTCAAGCTTGTAGCAGATATTTTTAAGTTGGAGCTCTGGGGACCCAGTGGAAAGACTGGGGCAAAATTAGTAATATCATGGTTTGAACTCAGATCTGTTGTAAATGAGGACTCATGGACAAATTACTTATGACAACTAAATGGCAAAACATCTGCTTCAATTCCTTATACCAACAGACATGAGCTGGTGACAACATTGCTTGGCTGTGTACTTCTAGAAGAAAATATTGATCCAGCGGAGATCCAAAACTCCATTCCACTTGTAATTTCTCCTCATTTACAATTCTGAAAGGGCCCTGAGACATAGATTGAGCAACCAAATGAACAGCAAACTCAGCACGAAAATTTCAATCTCTAACTTTACAAACACTTGGCAGCTCAATTAGTGGCACTAGAATGCAATTTAAGCACTTACTACCTTCATAGTTGATGTGGCTGCAGTATTAGTCAAGAATGATGAAATCCACACAAAGATTCCAAGCCATGTGCCACCAAAGAATTTTCAGCTTGCTGGTAACCATCCCACTACAATTTAATAGAAGCTGAAGTGTGAGACTACTACTAATTTGGCTAGCCTCCTCTAATTTCCTCAGATCAGATCCAGTTCAATTTCTGGTGCACAAACTAGAGTCCAAAAATCAACTAATCATGATCATGTTGCTACCTTTTGAGCACAGGCTAAATGTCCTACAAAGAAAAAGTTCATCACAAATCCATCTCTCCATAAACTGAATTGATGATGCATGCACTTTCTATAACATCCTTGAACTGTTTCGAGAAAGGTAAGTGGCAGAGCTGAAAGATGAGAGGAAATGAAAATAAGACCCATCATTAATATGGCTTTACACTCATGAGTGCCAGCCATGTTATACTGCAGGTGGCTGGCTATCCATAAAATGTAGATTGTTGAATCTCTTGTGGAACTGTGATCCATCGAGCATTACATTGCCACTTGGTACCGAAGATAGACACCAGCAATCCTTAACCCTAATACCTAAACCAATATAGACAAGCACCAATGACTGAGATGTTTCAGGGATTAGGGTCTTGCATGCGAGCCTACATGAGGGTTGTGGGTTCTGTTACTGTACGCATGAGATGTGGAGGATTGTGTGTTGTAACATTTGAAACTCTCAACTTAGTTTCCACCTTCATAAACATTTTAACCTATATTAACCAATTGGTATATTGATTGAAAAATATTTACATGCCACAGCTTATCTTGGCAGCTTCAACACTAATTATATTATTTGTAGAAATTATGTTTGAGTGTTCAAAAGAAAATTAAATTAAATTAAGAACAAACTTTTGTGAAGGAAAATAATTTTGAAGCGAAATAATTTTATACACACATAGGTAAATTATGTAAATTATACATGATGTTTGCAGAACCTCCAGGTTATACAAAATGCTTTATTGGTATTTTTCATATCTTTTTTATGTTCCTGAAAGGAAAGTATAACCAGAAATATAATTTAAATTTGCAGTGATAAAAAATGATTATTTTACAACTTTTGCCAATTTTTCAGCATAAAATTGGGTAATCTTTTAATAATGTGTTTTTCTGGTGTAAATTTGCCTAGTTTTTCTGAATTTTTGGAAACTTTTGCCAAATTTTCAATATTAAAAAATTGGGAGGAAAAAACCCTGGTGATGATATGTATTTCAGAAAATAAATAAACTAGGGATTATGGTTTGATTTTAAAGGGAAAGCCAATGCTATTCCATCTTGTCAGTTTATGGGTCACTAGTGATGCCTTTCCATCTCGTCAGTTTGTTAGCCCCGTTTGTAAAAGCCAAGGTGAAGGTGAAGAAACACCCTCATGGCCACCATCAAAAGGCCATTACTAGTGACCCATACGCATATATCGTGCTTCCAGGGGCTAAGGTGCATCCATATAGGTAATCTCAAATAATGCCAACGCCAGATGGAATGAGCATTTCCAGATCCCTGTTGCATTCTTGACAACTGAAATTCTGATTGTGATAGAAGATGAAGACATGGTGGCTGCACAACATATTGGGGAAGTGCGGATACCAGCAGAGGAAGTGCTTAAGACACAGGTTGTGGCCTGAGCTGGTATCATGTATCGAATACTTCTGGGAAGCTCTGTCATGAAGGTGCTAAGTTGCACCTTAATGTCATACTCTATCCAATTGACAGAAATCTGCTCTTCAAGCATAGAGCTGCTGCAGAGGGGAAGCATTTCTATGAGGTACCCACCACATACTTTCGCTGCCACTATATCAAGATGCTCACGTTTTTGATGCTGAGGTTCCAGATGTGATGCTGGAGAACAAGGAAAATTTTCAATACTGGCGATACTGGGAGGAAATGTGTACAGCTAGATCTTAGAAGCATGTTAGGCTATATGGTGTGCATTGGAAGATGGTCTGTTGAAGTGTCAAAACCAGTTTGATTCATGACAGTAGCCAACCTTTACCTGATGGTGGAGATTTGACACTTGGGAGAACTTTTAAGGAGAGAAGGAGCAGAAGGAGTGCATGTGATAGGTTTGGCA
The DNA here is from genome assembly GCA_963921925.1 of Sphagnum tenellum. NCBI lineage: Eukaryota > Viridiplantae > Streptophyta > Sphagnopsida > Sphagnales > Sphagnaceae > Sphagnum > Sphagnum tenellum. The sequence continues at coordinate 25,733,064 of OY998143.1, forward strand.
TTGGATGACAAAACATCTCACAGTAACCCCCTTCTTGAGACTGTAAGTATATGTCTCTGAAATATATCTGTGACACACTATCAAGAAATGAAAACTTCATCGAATGTTTTATTTTTAGGAGGTCGATGTATGCTTACATTCTAGGCTTTCATGGATGGTATAGCTTTATCTACCTTTTGAGGCATTCGCAGGAGGGATTGCTGGGCATACATGATAAAGATACAATCTAAAGTTCTTCAAAAGGACTGGAGTTGACTGTGTGCTGGCTCCATGTTATGCAGACAGCAAGCTGAGTTGGTTCTGATAACATGTGCACATCTTAGATGCATCCATCTCTACATCTTTCACATCAAGAGGTGCACAAAATGCACACCAAGAAATAACATAGCATTTTATTTTGCTTGATCAAAACCTTGGAGGTGTAAGGCTATGCAAAAAAAATTCTTTCACTAATCAAGCCAGGCAGTTTGTGAAGTTTGCCTGTGACCATGGACTATCAAAATCATAGCCAATTGGTTATTGATCCATAGGATCTTTCTTATTGATGTTTTCATTTTGTCAATATTATGAATGTGTGATAGAAGGCATAACTTCTCAGATCTCATGAAGCTTATAAACTGCAGATAGTTGGAACTTTGTGCACAAACCATGCTCAAAAGTGTTAAGAGTGTTGAGCACTCAGTTCTAGCTGTATCCCCATGTTGGGCAGAAAATTGGAGGTAACACACTGAGCTAAGCCATGGCACAAGCAATGGACAATTCAGGTCCCAGAGAGCCATGGCATGACTTGTGTGCTGCAAAATAGAGGTACCAGCAGCCTTTGATGATGTCCTTACTCATTTTGAGCAGTGCTGGAGAAAGGCTGCTTGGTGGCACAAGAAAGAACTAATTCAAATGAATAGGATTCCATGGATTTTGAGTCCATCAGCTAATTTGCCTCTCCTGAATCCTAAGCTATATGTGACCAATGACAAAGAACCAAGCACTTGGCATGCTCAGGTACTCCTCCAGGCTCCACCACCTTGTGTCTTTGTGTTGTATTCTGAAACCTCATGTTGAACATAACTGAGTTCTGAACAACATGAGCATTGTTCAATGTGTCTTAAGCTTCTGGTCTATGAGCCTGTTCAGCCTGTCCTTTTGAGCAAAGTGATGGAAATGGTTTTACAATCATTGATTGTTGTATTCCAATTTGACCTTAATGTGAAACAAGTGTTTTGATCCATTGATTCAGGATCTGTGAAGGGTTTCCCCATGAACGGCAGGTATTTTTACCCTAATGAATGCTTTGGATATAGACAGTTTGAGCTTCCATGTGCAACTTCACAAACAGGGGAGAGCAGAAAGATTTGAACAAATCCAATCTGAAAATTAAATCCACTAGACATTCTTATCAAAGAAAGATTTCAAAACCACAATTACTAATTCTAAACTTATCTCAAGGTTTCATGAGGAGATAGAACACTATCAAAATTTCAGCAATTGAAACTTTATTAGTTTGTAGACTTGTTGTTTGTAATTTTTGATTCAATGGTGGACTTGACACAGCATCTTGTCCAGGAGAAGGAAATATCTGTAGACATCAGTATCCCAATGGCTAATGCAAAAGCCATTCATTCTCATGTATATTGAGAATCAATACTTCATTGGGTCCTCAAAAATTGGCCTGACTATAAGAATGTTGGTATATTCACTTCAAGGCCTCTCGTCCCTATGTTCACTAACCTATCCAAGTTTCTATCCTTGCTTCTGAAATCTGCATCATTGATTGCATATTGTATCCTCATCTGGCAATACACAGTATGCACATGGCCTCATTCTTGTGATGAATTCTGCTGAGAAGTGGATCATTCAACTTCTTCAACTAAGTCAGATATTCACCATGTAAACCCAGGTCAATTTAATGTGGCCTGGAATTCCAAAGAGTGAACAGTGGCCCAAAGGCATCCCCCACACTGCTGGCCTACAAAAAATCCTCATTTTCCAGGTACCTTTCATCAAGAGTCAATTATGCCTTTTGTCTATTTGCAATTCTTCTAGCTGTAGTCAAAATGACATTGTATCTTCAGGTCTGAAGTGGGATGAATCCTTGAATGCAAAAAATGAAGATGATGGATGGTGTGATAGTGCCTGCACTGCGAGATGTTAGTCTGCTTTGAAAACACCACCCTTGGGACTACTTGAACTTTTACCATGAACCAGAAAACCCTATGAAAGGGGAGCCCACAGATCCACCTGATGTGAACTCAAAGATTGTGAGTTGACCTTTCAAACTCTTCTTTGACTGAGATGCAGTGTTAGGTTTTGATGATCCAACATTTGATTTTTGGAGAAAATTAAATGCAACATAGAACTAGCACTTTTATCATGGCATTCTCTAAGCCATTCTTTAGTCACCTTACCTTGCAAAGACATGGTCAGCTCTTGGTCTCTGACTCATCCTGCAAACATCTTTCCCTTTCCCAAGCGTTACTATAAATTTATTCCAGCTTACAAACAAAGGTCTGTAGAAGAGAAATTCTATACATGGTCTTTCAATACAATGGCATAATGTCTGTGACCTCAGGAAAGTGTGGCACCAAGTGCAGAGAGTCCAGTGAGGAATCAATTTGGTAAAGAGGGAGAGGATACCTTGATGCATGTCAAAAACCTATTAATAGAGAATGCTATGTTTTGGTGTCAAATGTGCATGTTCTCTTCACTTGCAGGGTTTAGGGCAGAAGCATAGGAGGTTAATGATATATGTGCATTCCAAGGGCATGATGATGGACATCATTTCTGGGTCTACCAGCATTGATACTGAGGTTGCTACAGGGGATTACCATCCGCACTACACATGGGCCCATAAACTTGTTCATCCCTTGGTCAAGTGAGCCTCTTCCTTAAGATATTTAGCTGTTTGAATGCTTCTTGAGACTCCTAATGGACCGTGATGAGAAGGGTGATGAAATGTAATATTGTGGATCTTCTGGATTTTCTTGGTTCTTAGTGTCTCAATGGGATAGTAGCAGGCTATATTGGTTATATTACAGGTTCGTGACCCAGAAATGCTTGAATGTGTGCTGAGGGTGAATGAGATGGCCCAAGAAAACTGGGAGGAATATGTGGCTCAGGAAGTCACCAATATGAAGGGACATCTTATGCCATATCCCATTAAGGGAACTGAAATGGCTCTATTGAATCACATCCTGGCTACAAATTATTTCCTGATGTGGGTGACAGCATAACTTGCCTGATGGTTTGAAACCTAGGCTTCAATATTCCTGAAGCTAGGTGTTGATAAACCAATCTAGATCCAGGGCATGCAAAGCTGCAACACAAGTTTGTGGGGGAAGCATTATTAGAAGCAAATAGGACACATGGAGCCAAGTCACAAGGAAGGATAAGTGAAGTATCTGTATTGTTCTAACGTGGTTGCAGCATTATTTCTAGGCAGGCTTGCAGCATGTAATTAGTATAGGAAGAACTCATCTAGATCATAGGGAGTGAATCAAAGACTTAGAACATTGTATAAAGATCACCTTGAGCTCAGTGGTCTTCCATGGGCTTAAAAGTTGCTACTCTTTTGTAGAATATGTGAATTTGCAGAGCATTTTCTTGAAGACACCAAAAGGGTTATGTATTTTTGGGTCAATAATTGGGGATCGTGCAAATAGTAGAGACCTTTTTTCCAGGGGAAACTATGAGCCTTGAGCCAGGATCGAATCTTAACCTGTAATATGCAGTTGATTGGTTGCCTTGTTGGAATTACAAAGTTTGGATACATAGCAAATTCTCTGATCCTCCTATGTGCAGGTAAGTGCATCCATTGCTTTAAATTCAATATTTCTCCATGGCTTTCAGGTGGGTAGGTCAACAACTTTGCTTCCCCTTCCATCATGGTTGATGCAAGATATTGAATATCGGTTGAACTATGAGGGAGCATTTTCAACGTCCATGCATGGCCTAAAAGGAACCTAGAGGAGAAAAAGGGAAAAGTGCAGCAAGTTGCCAAAATTCAGCACATGATGTTTACTTTTGGTCACTCACCATCATGGTGATCATGATTTGCTCCAGATAGGAGTTGTTTTGTTTGTTTAGCATTATGTGTGTAGATGCCAACATTCTTGAAGGCTGCTGAAATGTGGGCACATGGTCTATTTGTTTTGATGTTGAACTTGAATGCTTATCAACTTTGTTTCTTGCTCTTCATGGTGGATCAAGGTACTTGGGCAACAATTGGCTTGAAGGATTTTGTGATGGCAGAAAACTTGTGAAGCTTTTGGCTATAAAGAGTGGAGGAATGCTCATGAGAGGATAGATGAAGGAAGCTAAGTACTCTAGACCAGAAGAATTGTTGGTCCATTTGTTTTTTTGTTGATTTGTTTATGAGGCACCAAGGAGATGAATGCTTTAGGTGTTTAGCTCGAGTCTCCGAATTTCTGATGCATTGTCAATCTTGAGGCATGTCACTTTAGGTAGACAAAGATTATGTGAACTAGAATAGATTTAGACTTACCACAACAATGTCTAGTTTTGGTGATGAAGAACCTACTACCATTACTAATGTTCAAACAACCTATGATTAACAAATATCTTGGAGTTTTCATAAACCAACTAATTTGGAAGCATTGCAATCAAGGGCATTAGTTTTAAGGTTATTTAGTTTTAGTGTTGTGAATGTGATAGGATTTGATTCATATGAATATAAATTGGAGATATTGCCATCAAAATGACTTGCAATGGATTGTCTCTAGAGTTCAAGTTTGGGTAAAAATGCAAGATGGACCAAATGGATAGGGAACAACATCATAATTTTAACAACAATTCCATGTCACATCATACCTTGCATAGGGGTTTTGTCTTGCCATATTTGAAAGGTGTGGGGGAATACACATAACTTGAAACAATAAGATCCTTAAAAAGTTCTCCTTATCATTTTATTTTTTTCATATCAAGGATTGAAGAATTGTCTCAAATTAAAAACATAATTCCCAAGGTGGAGGCATTAGGATTGTCATCTTGTCAAGTGTGTTGGAAATTATGTCAAAAAGTTGAATTTCGACTTCACTGGCAATTGGTCAATTCAAATAAGCATAATGTTTCTCTCTCCCCATGTATTTTCAAGATCTTCATCCCATAATAAAAGGTGAATATCAAAAAAAAATTGGATGATAGGTTGTAACAAACAAGAGGAGGACTTTATGATTGTTTTCTAGGTTTTTGTAAAAAGATGTGAAAATGTTGTTTAAGTGTTCAAGCAAGGTAAAGTAGACGACTCACCATTATGAGTTCATAAAAATTACAAATAGCCATTAAAAAACTTTGATGTATTAAAAATAAAAATTATTTTATATAATGATTAATATGATTATAATCTTTCACTTTATGATTATAATGTCAAAATTTTCCTTTTTGAAAATAAATTTAAATAGAATTTTTTTAATGCATCTACTTGCAATAAATGTCTAATCTTACAAAATGGGTTGTAAGTAAATGAAAATTTGATTTTTTAAATTTTCAAATTAATGAAGACTTAAAAAATACTTATGTATTGTCAAATTATGCATGTTATAATCATATTGTATCAAATTTTCAATGTGAAGTAAATTTGAACATCATATTGATTAATCATTTTCAAAAATACATTTAATCTACTTTTACAATAGCAAAGTTGTTCAAATTTTCTATATAATTTAAATTAAATGCAATGACATATCTTTGTATTTATATTTGAATATTATATTTTGAATATTTTTTCTTGTGTTTAGATTAAAAAATTATTTCATTTTTAAAGTAGATTTGGGCAAATTTTGTTTTTTGGTCATTTAGCTTACCAACACCTTGTCATGAGCTTTAAAAATCAAATTGGAGTTCTAGCTTTTGATGAGATATCTTTTCCAAAGAAGCCCAATTTAGGATCTTTTATCCTAAGGATTATTAAATTTGCTTTAATTATCATCATTAGGTTTGACGTGAATGTTATTGAAGTTGGAAACATAGCAATTGGAGTGATTCAATCTAAATTATTTAGGAAGGCTACACTTTGGATGAAAACCAAAACAGGATCTAATGGCAACGAATGGATCATCATTCAAACATGAGAATCCAAGTTCTTCACAATTAATGGCCATTTGGAAAAAATTAAACAACAAAAGTTAAATAGAAAACTTAATTTTTTGTGCCTAGGTTGGGGGGTATATGGATCCATGTAAATCAAAAAAGGTACCATGTTGTGACTGGTTTTATAAACCTAAGATTGATCATAAAATCAAAGAAGGAAATAGGATTTTTAAGATTGTATTTTCTAGTAAAAGTTATCATTTAGTATGTTGGACTTTCTTCAAAAGTTTGTATGGGCAATTGGGGTGAAGATTTGTAGGAAGAAGTGACATATGCTTCGATATTAGAATAAGGATAAATTAGATCAAATAAGTAAAGAAAAAGTATTTGAAACAAATGATTTAGAGCAAATATTTTCGACATAAGAAGTCTCATTTGTGTCTTTAGTACAATGACTAGTCTTAAAGGGATGGATGAATTATTGTGGCGAAATGATTTAGAAGATGCATTTAATTGGGCAGAAAGGTTACAGATAGCAACAAAAATGTGAGAATATGATGAAGATAAGTTGTTCAAAATTGTTAGGTTCAACATATAAGGCCAAGGATTGGTATAATAAATTGAACCCGTGCACCATTCGATCAATAATCATTAAGGACCTTGATGCTAACTAAGTATCTAGTATATGATGAAAATGGATGCCATCAAACAAGAACCACAACAACGCATTCAAACCTACTATGATAGGCTTCTACAATTATTTGTGAAAGGAAAAATACTAAATGTAGAGAAAAGGGGGAAACTTATGGTTCATCTCAGCCTAGAAATTCAATTTAGTTGTATGTTGTGCATACATATTAGACATGAATGAATTATTGATTGTAATTATTGAGGTGGAGAAGTTATTAGGAGAAATCAATGAAACTCATTATGAACCTTTGAAGGATGAAAGAAAAGAGCTTACTAGAAGGGTTTTCATGTTGTTAATGAAATGTTGATTAATTGTTTTAAAGGGTTTGATGGTAAAAAGTTGGTTCATTTAAGACTTCCAAGCGGTTCAAATATGTGTCAACTATTTGGTGGGCCATAGTGCATTTGCATGCTTTAAACTTTTTGATAGACCAAAATGTTGCAAATGCAAAGGAGGGCTTAAGATGGAAAATTGTGGGCTTAAATGTACCTACTATTTTGGTTTAAAACCTACAAAAGAATGATGTTGGAAAAAGAATGGGAGAAGGCTTGTTGCCACAACAAATTATCTAAAGGTGTTGGTTAATGACGAAAAATAATCTTTAATAAGGCTAAACCAATTGTGTGAAATGAATCATTTTTTTAGGTACAAGAATTTGAGGAAACGATAATCTAATGTCGATTCATGAGGTTTGCAAAAATGAAGGAAAACCCATTGGAAAGGGAGCAAAAGCACAAAGGAAGTTTGACAATGAAATATGTATTACAAAGTCTAAAATCTTGACCCATTTTCTAAAATGCAAGATTGCATTTACGCCTTTTGAAACAATTTTGACCTTACCTAGGAAATTGGAATGTCTTGAAGGACTATTGAAGTTGGCCAAAAGACATAAGGATGAAAAAACACAATAAACAACAAACATTGTTGCAATTCTGGAATGTTATTTATAATAAAAAAGGTGAACTTCAACGAAAATCACATGGGCAAGACATTGCAATTGTCAATTAAGATCCAAAATGGATTGATAAAAATACTTGTGGACATACCATAGTGCTCACCCTAAACCCCGCACATAAATAATTGCTCATCGAGGGTGCGGGGATCGGAAAATAATTTCTAGAGGGTGCGGGAAGGGCTTATGCGGGGAAATAAATAATAAGGTCCGAGCCACTGCGGGGAAGTTGGTGCGGGGTTCAAAAATAAAGGGCTTGGCGCGGCAATCAGTGAGTCCGCGGAGGGCCTTAGCACAGCAAAGTAAGATGGCACTCTTCAAGTTCGGATTCAAGAAGGGCATCAGTGAGATCGAGGCAGAGGACCAGCGGCAGAGACAAGCGGAGAAGGCCAGAGAGAAGGATCTTGTAGATAAGGAGGCTGCAGCCCAAGCAGCAACAGATGCACCACCTAAGAGGAAGCCTGGGAGGCCACCACTGGTTCACAAAGCAAAGCTGAAAGCCAAGCAGGGCGATGGGACGCAAGCTCACGAAGTAGGCATGTCTTGGTGTGTAGCTGATCACTTACTGGCAAGGATTACTTCTTACTTCCTATCTGCTGACAAGATCTAAGTTGGCTTCCAGAGCATAGTAGCTTCTTGCTTCCTATCTGCTGATAAGATTAAAATAGGCTTCCAAAGAAGGGCCACACTAGTAAGGGCTTGTGTCTGCAGGAAACTAGCCTCAAAGAGCAACAAGAAGAAGAACTGGTGGAAGCCCTTCCTCATTGAGAGGGTCCTGGCAGCTGTCCATGCCAAGAACGGAGTGCGGCCTGCTGTGAAAGCGCTGAAGGAGGGGCCCCTCAGAACGCTGTTTGAGGGGCTGGACGAGAGCACTGTGAGGGGGTGGTTCAAGAAGAGGGAAAGCCCAACTGGTCCATTCATCCTCACCAAAGAGGCCCAGGACAAGCTCAAAGCTGGCTTTTCTTCCTGTGGTGGCTGAAATCAGATGACCCTTTTCGTAGAGGTGAGCTGAAAGTCTGGCTTACATTCGTTGACGTATGCACGCTTCCAGAGACAGTTCCAATGGTTGTAACATGGTGGAATTAAATATTTTGGCTGCTGAAGGCATCGGACGTCGAGAAGGAAATTTACAAAGCTCTTTGTGCCCAGAGGATAGCTCGGAATGCAATCAACAGCGTCACTGCACAGCACATCATGATCGGCATCCTGGAGGCGCGCCGCCCTGACCTGCTGAAGAAGAACGACGGGCGCTATGGGCCAAGCAGGCCAACTGTCCGCAGGTTCCTCAGGAAGAAGATGGGATGGACATTCAGGTACATGCACAATTTCTTATGAGCTTGGGCTGCTTATTGTTTACAGCTCTGCCAGTACATGTGCTCTTTATCCAAGCAGAACTTTGGGCGCCTACAACCATTTCTTTGAAAGCGCCCGCTGTTGTGTAAGCGACCTAAGTATAGTTGAATTCTGCGCAGGCGTGCGATAGGCGCAGCATAGAAGCTGCCAAAGGACTATGAGCGTCTGGTGGACGAGATGAACCTGCGCATGGCATGGTGTTGCTACATGTACAAGATTTCGCCTAAGCTCGTCTTCAGCATGGACGAAATGTTTGTGTGGTACACACCCATGGGGATGGCAACCACATACAATATCAGGAACGCGAAACAAGTGTGCAACTCTAATCTTTTGGGAAGCCTCACCGTGCTTGCCTGCCATGAAGATGAAATGGGTCAAATTGTGCAAGTTAATGCGCTAATGAATTCTTGCGATGGAGACAAGCAACCTTTAAATGCAGGTGCAAGTCACCAGCAAGGAGGACAAGCGTGGCCTCACAGCCTGCGTCACAACAACGCTCGCAGGGATTGTGCTGGTGCTGCAGCTGATCTACGGCGACCAGAAGGAAAAGAGCCTACCTAGGAAGGAGGCGCGCAGCGAGGCTGAGGCAGCTGGCTTCGTCTTCAACTTGACCAAGAACCACTCGTGCACGCTCGAGTCCGTGCAGGCGTGGATCGAGAAGGTGAATATCCTAAATAGCTTTGTTATACCTCCGCAGGCTACAACATTGACTGGGGATGCAGTAATTCTGGACGATACCTGGTACAAACATTTTTTTCAAAATCATCGTCACTCATAGCATTTGGTTCTCTGCAGCTGATCTACTAAGCCTATGTGCGCATCTGCGAGGAGCGCACTGACCTGCTGCCTCCCCGCGAACAACCGCTCCGCTGCAGCTGGATGTCTACAGCGTCCACCGTGGCGCCCCATTCAGGGACTGGCTGAAACTGAACCACCTGTACATGCACATCGTGTTTGTGCCGGGACAGACTACCTCGGTTACTCAGGTAGCCATTCTTGACAGGGATAACATTTTTCCTCTAATTGACTGCATTGGTCCTCTGATTTTGCACTAACATTTAATGCTCTGTGAGATTGCTTTGCGTTGCTGTGGTTAAGCCATTGAAATCAAATCCTTGCCTGAGCAGCATTACTTTTTCCTCTCCCCATGATGCAGTTTAAAGAAGAAACTCATTTGTGAGTTGACAAAACATTCATTCTTGTGCAGGTGGCAGATACTGTCCTCAACAAGCCGTTCAAGAACGTTGTACGCCAGCGGTTCTGCGACTGGTCAGCAAACCTCGTGGCAGAGCAGGTCGAGTCGGGCATCGCGCCCAAGGATTGCAAGCTGGACCTCTCCGTCAGCCGCCTGAGGGACGAGGGCATCCACTGGATCTACGCTGGCTGGGAGCGCATCAAGGGAATGCAGCGCAGCGTGTTGGATGGCTACGCCAAGGCGGGCACCTTGCAGATCTTTGAGGAGGGGACGCGGCACCGGGCCGTAGCCGCATGCGCGCAGCTCAGCTTACAGACAGAACTGCTGCGAGCGTCAGCAGCAGAGCTGACACATGCAAACGAGGTGCATGCCGAGGATGAGGAGGAGGCAGATGACGACAACGACAACGATGCAGAGTCAGAGTTGAGCAGCGGGTCGTCAGATGCAGACTGGGATGCGGACTTTGAGCTGCCTGCTGACAAATTGTCCATGCGCTTCAGGAGCATCCGCAAGAGAACAGCTGCAATGAGCGCAGACCCTGCTGATGAGGCAGCAGCATCTGGCGCATCAGATGAGGATGGCAAATCAGCAGAGGATTCTGATAGTGCAGAGGCAGACGAGGAGTAGGGCAGCTCAGCTTGTGGAGCGCTCGCTTAGCAATAGCTATGGAGTGCTGCAAAGGGTTCCTCAGGACCTTTGGGAAAGATTTGGGAAAATAGAAGTGTGCAATGGAACTGTGTTCAGCCAGCCTAGCGATATAGAAGGGGACACTGACGGTGTGTACTAATTGTTTGTGGTATTGCCATTTTCCCCTGCGGGACCCTTAATTAATTGTTTCTTTCTGCTGCGGGATTGCAAAACTCTTAATCTGGCCTGCGGGGACTGCCTGCGGGAGGGAAAAAATAATCCCATTTTCTGGGGTTGCGGGGTTTAGGGTGAGCACTACGGTAAGTGTTTTTATGTTAGTAATGGCAATAGGAATTGTTTGAAAGTTGGGGATTATGCATTTGTATGTTGTCAAAAATAGAAAACTACAAAACAATATCAAATACCATCATTATCAAATACTAGACAAAATCACTAATCTTCTTGTCAAGGTGGGGAATTTTCATTGTAATATGATTTTTCTTATTGTAGACATCAATAGTTATGACATATTGTCGGGTTTAAATTTTTTAAATGAAAATTGGGGTAGCGGTTGATGTTGAGAAAGGAATAATTCAAATATTTAATGGACCAAGTATGGAAATAAAGTAATTACCATTGACTATTGTTAACATGTTGCAAGTGGTACTTGAACATAAATTCACACGTACCATCCAACAAATTGATGAAGATGTTCAAGGTTTGTTTTTTATTGAACTAATGCATTGGGAGGATGTAACATTTAATGATCCATGTGATGATCTAGACATTAATTGTGAAATGAATGAATGTTATAATGAAACAAATGATGATCACAAAATGATCTTGCAAAATGGAAATATGTCCATGGAAGATTAGATGGATTAAGGTCTAAATGCGATTATTTAGGTGTAGGTGCAAATGCAAATGGTGAATTTAATTCTATAGGTGTAACATGACAAATTGTTGGAAGGATAACTGACCAAAGAAGATGACTATCACAATTGGATACGATGGATAAAGGTTGAAAAAATGAGCAATTTGCAAAAAAATTCTCCTATTTCTTTATGTCGTGTTATGATTACCAAAGTGGTAGGCCCATTTAATGTTTTTAAAGTATTTAGGATGGAAAAAAATGGATTGAAATTTATTCCAAAATCCAATTTAATCTTGGACTTACATATCTACCAAAACAAAAAACTTCTAAATTTGTTGAAAGAATTTCAAATGTTTCCATGATCCTGAAATTTCATGGATTTCAGGAAATTTGACCCTTGTGAGTGGATTATAACTCCATTCAGGTTGAAGAATGCAACCAACATTTTTTCTTGAACTATGTAAAAAATATATATTCAAAGATTAGACTAATCAATTTATAAAGGTGTTTGTGGATGACATCAATATTAACCATAATTATTGCAATGATCACTTTGATCATTTGAAAATGTTGTTTGAAAAGTTGAAACTTGTTAAGTTTTGACTTGAAATTGAATTTAAAGAAATATTGTTTTGGAGCAAGAAAGATCATGTTTTTTGGACATGTGGTTGAGCAATGGGGATCTTGTCAAAATACATGTTGTTTCAAGGTTTCCAATTCCTTTGATTATCACCAATGTTAAGGTCTTTTTGGGATTTACAATATTACCAAACATTCAAACGTGGATATGCAAAAATTGTTGAAGTTGATGAAAAAAGGTTCAGGCTTTCAATGGACACCACAATGTAAAGTGGAATTTGATACATTGAAATAGAAGCTAAAAAACTATTGGAGGCTCAAATTTTAACCACGCTAGATTTTGTATTTGTAACTTATTTAAACTTCAATTGTGCATAACAATTAGCACATTAGGCATGAATCCATGGCAAGATTTAACAACACAATCCACCTTTCAAATCTATGTGAGAACCACTTCAACAAGTATTCAATCTCAGGTGAAGTTCAAAGGCAACTTTAAACACATTGCAAAAGAATCATGGTGGCCATAAACATGTAAACCAAGCAACAATGCTCGCCATAAAAGCTAGATGCTTATTCGAAGCTTGATGTAATGAAGTTAACTCGATTGAAATGTTGACACCCGCATAGTTATCCGTTCCTAATTGTAGTCATCCCTTTCCCCCCTAATACATGGATGATTTCAATTTTCATCCACATACTTTCACATAAATATATTAATTCTTTATACAAATATGATTTTTTGTTAACAATATAAGATTCCCACCTGGATTGGCACAAAATTAAGCTTTTTCAAAGGTTAAATAATATATTTTGATTTCTCAAACATATTAACACCTTAAAGGATGCATTATATGTTAGGTTCACTGCATAAATTTGTTCAACAAAATGCTGGTGAGATTCATCTGAAAAGTCAAGAAAGATTGTCAAGGTGGCATCCAAGGCCAATCCAAGGGCAAACAAACATGGGTGACCTTACAAACCAACACAAAAAAGCCATGCCCACGAGAATATAATCCTTGTCCACTTTTTTCCCTCCATTGGCAACCCATTGGGATGACAGTTTCAGCACTTGTGGCCGAATACCTTAGTACCTTGGGCAATTCGACACTAATTATATTATTTTCAGAAATGTTGAAATTTTCAAAAATTATTTCTTCCAAATCAAAAATATTGTGAAGGATAATAGTGAATATTTATGATAATTCCATTTGGAAATTTCAAATTTAATAATTATTTGACGGGCATGTGTTGAAATGGCCTAGGTACTTTGGTACCTGTTCCCGACCTTTGGTTTGAAGGGCTGCAGAAGATACTCTCAGTTGCCCTAAACCCTAGGTCACCTATTTCTCACAGGATAGGTTACCAAAGTGAAAGAGGTCTGACCCCAACCTCAATTGGGGTTCAGGCTTCCAATGGATGGTATGCTGGGGGCTTTTAGTTCCAACTCCCCAAGGGTCTGACCTGACCCCCCACATCATAGCAACATGGTTTAGGGTGGCTATGCTTTTCACATTGGCAAAAATGTATAAGTATTCTCTTAAGAAATCAATTTGTTTTTCATATTTTTTGTAATATATCATGTGGTCCTCCTTGGAAAATTTGAGAGACAATTATCTCATTTTCAAGCATAATTACATTATTTCTTTGTTAATAATCATCCGTTTTCCTCATAATTTTCCTAATAACTAACTACTTGCGCCTATTCCTTTCCACCAACATGAACATGAAAAATCAAATTAACATTGTCTCTTTTCATGTCCATGAAATACATATTAATTTAAATGAAAATTTGACATCAACAAAAATAATGACGAATTATTGGAAACCATACGAAAACATAAGAAAAAAATAAAATAGTTGATCGTCGTCATCACAGGTATGGCACAGGAGCTCGGATCCCAATTTATTTTCTTAACAAATCAATTTGTTTTTTCATATTTGAGAATTCTTGTGATTTACACTAGCCTACAGTATATTCTACAATAATGCCATATAAGTAATGAAATAATTCATAGCAAAGGAGCTAGCCTGCCATAATAATTGTGACAAAATTTTCAAAACTTGAACATCATTATTTTTGTGTCATTTCAATATTTAGAAAGGCCTAAGGGCATCTCCACCCCACACCTGCAAACACCCCTTTTCATTAAATCTTGCAGCGAGATAGCGTGAATCCTGCTGTGCTCCTGAATTGTTGATGTCCATTTTTGCAGTGGCCATTTTTAGTCATTCAAAATCTTTTTTTCTACTATGGATTTGGACAATGACTATTACTCGTCCAGATGTAAAGACATAAATGGTCTTTGAGTGTTTAAGAGGACTTTTATGACGTTTGTGGGTGGGGACAGTGATCATTACACACTATTCTATTTTAACATTAAAGGAGTTTGTTTACAATTTTGGGGTGGAGATGCTGTAACTGACTTGCATGGGTGTGCTGGGGGCCAAGGTTTTGTTCTTCACTTTTCTGACATATTAGCGTGTGTTGTGAGGATCCTCATCCCAAGAGGGATCTTGCATTCAATACATACAGGTTCCTAAAGAACCTATCTCAACATTTTAGTAAAAAAATACCCACAAAAGCTGCTTTACAGAAAGAGGGGAAGAAATTGGTCGATTTTATTCCAAACCTGGCAGATCTTTTTCTTTAAATAAAAAGGAAATTGCGACAGAATATTCCCTCTCTCTTTTCTTTTTTTTTAATCATTTTTAATTTTTGGATGTGTACGAAATTTTACACCCCCCAAAAAAAAAAAAAAAAAGGGCTGGTGGGGCCCATGGTGGCATCAAATATTGTTGGCCAGTTATTATTGCGCTTTTTTTTAAATAACTGCCGGGTAGGTTATTTTTGACAATTTTGGGACCACAGAGGTTCTCAGTATCAATATTTTAAAAAGCTAGGTAATAACCATTGCATAAGGGTAGGCTATTAAATTACTTGTTGATAGCCACCTATTATACGCCGGTTATTATTAAAATTTATTTTATTTTATTTTATTTTTGTATTTATGCTTAAAGATTGATAACCTACCTGAGTGATTGTCATCCAAGTACGGTCCATGATTGTTGAAAACTCAATACAAAGTGGTTATTTAACCGGTTATAAAAAGTTCAAAACTAGCTGGTCGGTTATTAATAACCAGCTTGATAACCAGGTCAAAACTCAATAACCGCCGGCCAACACTGGTGGCAAAACCACCCCAAGAATCGACTTGTGCTTCAAATAATAAGAATTTCTTTGGGGGAAAAACCTCCCAACTTTGTTAAACGAGTGAGTTAGTATGGGCATAGACTCCTCAAATTGCCACTTTTTTTTGTGAGAAAACCAAAACTAATGGGGGTCCCACATTGTGAGGAATGTTCATGAGGTGTTAACTCTAAACAATTAGGAGTTCATTTCGTTTTTGGGGAACTTCATGGAACATTTCCTTTGAACATGGGTTTTTTTTTTCACCCCAATTTTGTGATGTAATTTGTTGTAACAAAATCATACACTACACGATGTAGCCAAATTTGGCTCCATGTTAGATTGGAGAATAGAAAAACTTTTTAACCTTCCTGCCTTGATTTGGCCTTCTGCTGGAACCTGAAGTGTAAATACGAGGTATTTAGTCATGTTTTCCTCCAAATATGGCGACATGGGTCCATTTATTATATTATATTATATTATAAATATTTGTAGCAGGCTTTTTTTGGAAAATTTTGTCAAAAAAAAAGTGCAAGAATTTGCCAAATAAAACAAACACTGCCTAAGAACTGTCAGGTGAATGTGGGCTTAACATTTTTGCAAAGTGGACTTGACAAATAGAAAGCGCCAATTTGGCAAGATAGCTGATGATGAATAGTGGCGAAACCCAGTATACGATGGACTAAGTGGTAAAAGAGCTAAATGAATAGCCATTACTTGGCAAACTAGCTGATGATGAATAGTGGTAAAAGAGCTAAATGGATAGCCATAATTAGGATTTATAAGCCAGAGTGTTTGGCTTCTTCTTTAACCAGCAATTTTTTTTAAAAAAATTGCTCCAAAAAACTTGCAAAGACCTGGTCAAGTGGGACATGACAAACAAGTGTTTGGTTTCATTATTATTACCCTAGTGTCTTGGCCAATTCAACACTAATTATATTATTCTCAGAATTGTTGAAATTTTCAAAAACTATTTCTTCCAAATCAAAAAATACTGTGAAAGATAATAGTGAATAATTAGGAATATTCTATTTGTTGAAATGAATTTTTCAAAATTAATTAATTATTCAACGGACATGTGTTGAAATGGCCACGGTACTACTACGGTATTAGCTAGCTACCTATTTTGTTGGCAAGTACTCTCTAGGACAAACTTTCATTTTCTTTGTACAATTCTGTACATCCATTGTCATGTAGTGGATCAAAGTGGGTATCCAGCCAGGGTGAAACTCATGCTGGCTCTTTGCCAATGAGCTTGCCTTGGGGTGCAAATGGTTTGTTGGGTTGGGTCTGCTGGTGTGCTTTAAAATAAATAAAAATTTGGTCTCCAATAGGGTTGATTTTTTAAAGTTTAGATTTCCCTTTCTATTTGGATTGTTGAGTTCCTTGTATTCATTCTTTCATAATAAATAATTTCATTACAATTTCATCCACTAGTGTAGCGGCACCTTGTTATTATAACTTGTTTTTTAATCACTAGTGTAAAGGCATCTTGTTATTTTTAATAACTTGTTTTTTATTCACTAGTGTAGAGGCATCTTGTTACTAATTGTACCAACTAATATAATCCAAATCACCATCTTTTGTTGCACAATCACTTGGGCAAAGGACTCACAAAATTGACCTTAGATGTAAAAAGAAAAATATAGATTAGATTGCATCGAATCTAGAAAACATTTTCAAAATGATTGCATGGGCAAACCAAAACAAACACCAAAATGATCATGGTCATAACCTTATAAGTGTTCATTTTTAAAGTATAAATGATTAACTTCATGAATAAAAGTGATTAGGTGTCATTTCACTTGATGATGGGTGTAAACAAGTTCATAGTGATATGCATAAAACTTAGGACAAATAATGTAAAAACTCAACTATGATGTTGTGTGACAATTCATTCCATAGCATAAGCTACAATTGTAAAAAAAAGGTAGAATTGAGAGAAAAAGAGTCAAAATTTTACAAAATTGAGGACAATTTGTAAATTTTTTGGACTTAGTTACAAGAAAATGAAAAAAGGAAATGTAAAAGGGAAGGACATAGTAAAAATTATAACCATTCTATTTGTGACTACCTTTGAACATTTTTCCACCTATTTCTTGTCTAGGTCATATTTGTGACTACGATGCATTAGTTTGTGACTATTGCGGTTTTCTTCTTTCCATATGAACAATTTTTAGTTTGGTTTCATTCAAAAGAACAATTTATGTCTCATTAGTTGCAAATGTGACCAATTTAGTCGCAACTTGTGAATATCCAAAAGTGTATTTTCTGTATCCAAAGGTTATATAATTGGATATATTAGGAATTACAAATGTATGTTTTGATGTATATGAATGTCCATGTTCAATGTGTATTCAAGGTTTATTATTATCACTAAATGGTCTTCATATTATGGTTACAATTGGTATATATTTTTAATATATTAAATTTTTATGTAAGATATTTAATAAATTTATTGATTACCTTATAATAAAATTTTTGATTTCTAATATTATCTTTTGACTGAAATGAAGCAATAATATTATTTTATTACAGCATGATGTTGATGATAGTTAGCCTAGGCTAACTATTAGTTATATTATTGGATATTTTTATATTTTAAGAAAATTAATACTTAATATTTATAATTAATATTTATAATTTATTAATTAGTCAATTTTCCAGGCATTAATTTTTTATTATCAAATATTAATTAACGAATTATTCATAATAAGTTATTTATTTCAATATTAGCCAATTATTAGTTATTTTAATTGATTAATTGATCATTATATTTAATATTTAATTTAAAAAGTTATTTATTACTTTTTAATTAACTATAAAATTCAGTAATTTAGAAACAAGTGATAATGTATTCTTTTAATTATATAATTACGTAAGTAATTTTTTTATTAATAATATAAGTAATAAATTAATTGGCTAGTTTATTAATTTATTTATAATTTTTAAAAAACTAATTAATTTTCCAATCTATTATTTATTTATTTATTGTATAATTTATTCATTTTTAACTAATAATAATTTTAGTTAGTTAGTTAATTTATTAGTTAACTAGTTAGCTAGTTAATTAGTCGCTTAGCTACTTAATTATACACTTTACAAAAATAATAACGAGGATAAAAATATGGGATAAATTTTTTTGTTCCAATTAGTTTGTGATTAAACATTTTTAGTCACAAATTACTAACTACTAAAAAATTATCCCATATATTTTGTCTTTGATTCTCAACTTGAAAAATATTAAGTAAGGTGTTTTGTTTTACATTTTCATATTTAAAAAATGGGCATATGGGAGGAGCCAATTAAGAAGGTTTAACCCAAAATAATAAATATTCAAGTACCTACCTACCTACCTAAGTAGGTATTTAATGTAAGTAGGTAAGTCCTACCTAGCTAGGTGTTTAACCTAAGTAGATGGGGTATGTAGATCCTACCTACCTACTTATCTACCTACCTACTTATCATAGGTAGGTAAGCTTAGGTGGGTACCTAATTTGACTTACATACTTAAATATTGATTTAAGTTTGTTTTGAAATTTTTTAATCAATATACCATGTGGCAAATTTTCATTGCACCATGTCACAATTAAAACCATCCAAACATAAAAATTAAACATCTTAGATTATAATTTAAAAAATATGAAATTAAAAGCTAGGACATATGGTAACACATGACATTCCCATTGTTCACCAAAAAGTCACATTTTAGTTGCAAGCAACAATACATATATGGTCAATCAATGAATGAGAATGTATTTCATTGACTTTTTGTTGATCCAAAATTCCTTGTCGTTTGCAACAAGTGTCACATGCAACTTGTCCAACATGACTACTAAGATTTTAGTCATAAATGCTGCCTACAACTAAAAATTAGTTGTAGAAACCAATTGCAAAATGGTCATTTTCCTATTAATATGAATTGGGCTTAATTATTTTTAGTTTTGCAATGTAGGTGGTTTACTTTTGCACTTTGAAATGCTTGAACAAAAGTCATGTGCAAGAAAACTTAACCAAATTTCATTACATATTAGAAAGGAAATTCAAAAAAATTAGAAATCTTGATATATATTGGTGACATGTTGGAACTTGGAACTTAGTGTCTAAATGTGGCAATTTCAGATCTATTTCATGATAACATTGGGTGGTTTTTCTCCAAAAACACCTTCATATATTGCCATTTGTTGGCATGTTTAATTTGAAGTACCAACTTGTTTTTGCAAGCAATTGAAATTTTCTATGATTGGAAAGAGGAACTAACATCATGGATGTTAATCTCATAACTCTTTTCTTTCATTTGCACCACCTCAAAAGTTGCAAAACTTAATGTAGATCATGATGTTGGAAGGTGATTATCTTGTGTGGGATTAACAATGATCATGTTTACTAGGTTGTAAAATGTGTTTTTATGAAAGAATAATATTGAAGTGCTAATGAATATAATGAAATATGGAGAAAGAAGGATGTGCATGGACTCATATGCAACATGGGATTGAACAATGGATGCAAAAAAAATCATGCATTATATTATACATTCCAATGCGAAATTATGACAATGATGTGCTTGACCATTTTCTATGAACTTGTTACCTCAAGGAAAAAAAATTTGGACAATTAGAAGAAATAGTGATGGTCTTCAAGCATTTCAAAATGCAAAAATAAGCCATTCAAACATTGCATGACAAACAACCAACTTATAAAATAACCAAGGTCCTACTGCAAAAGAGGCATTGATAGAATGCAAATTACACCTAACTAAAAAACTTATGTATTTTTATGATTAACAATAGGTTTAATATATTGTAAGAAACCAATCGTGCACAATCCAAAACATATTCATTCAAAAGATTTTCTATACAAACAAGGTAATCAAAATTATTACATTATATTCATAGGACCACGAAATTTATACAACATAATCATCATATTTTATTATAACCAAAATGTGATAGATATGTTTATACTAAAAAAAAATCACATGATGTGTTTATATTTGTTAAAACACCATTCATTGGAAGAACCAATGATGATTTTGTTAAATAGTAAATTAGTATAAGTTTAATTGATATGAAAAGACACTTAAGAAAATACTAATGCCCAAAAGTTTTGACTCTTAAACACTTTTAAAAGGCATGGTGTGTGAAACTCCAAAAGGTTGTTTTCTAGGTTTCTTGGTTGGGAAAAACATGTTAATAAAAGATTTAAGTTTGTTTTCATAAATAACAATCTTTCCTTTACATGGTATCAAAACATGGTAAGTGTTTAAAAAATCATAAATTTTTTTTCCTAGCACTCATTAGCCATGGTCAATATTGGGCTTGATTACTTGATTGATAGATTTTACTTGCATGGAGATGTTTTCCATCAAGAAGAACAATGGATCCATGTCAATGGTTTTATGATTAAATATGTGGATCCTATTTATTAGGGTTTGGGGACATGAAAGATGCAAAAGCAAAAGCAAGTCTTCTTTTGTGTATGAAAACTAATCAATTGGTCCATGTTAAATCTTTAAAAACATCTCAAGAAATATGGGATCAAATTAAAATTAATTTTCAAACAACCAATGTTGTAAATAAAAAGTAATTCACAAGAAAATTTTATACATTAACAATGGATAAACGAGATATAATTCAAGCCCATTTTGATAAATTAAGCCATGTGTTAAATGAATTGATTATAACAAAAAGGAAAATGTCTAACATTGAAGAAGCAACAAGATTTTTGGGTTCAATGCCCAAGTATACAAGAATCTCATATTGGCCCAATCAAGTCAAGTGGGTACTCTTCATAAGACATTAAGTCTTTTGTTGGAAGAAGAAGCTAGAAGAAATGTAAAATTGTATGGAGGGGATAATGAAAATTGTGCATTATATGGTGGTTCAAGGTGAGTTGGACAAAATCCAAATAGGCCAAGAAGTCCTAATACCTTCCAATTTAGAAACCCAAATTGGAAAGGAAATAGTAACAATTCTAACAATGGATTGAAGAAACCTTTGGTAAATTGTTGTATTTGCCACAAAATTAAAAATCGTTGAAAAATAATTGTGGACAAGAGAGGTCAGTATGAGGTTCACAATCTTGTCTTTATTGATGCTTACCCTTGTATCAAAATAATCCAATGTAAGAAATCATGATTTATTGCATTGGAGATTGGGCCATATTAATGTGCAAAAGATGAAACTAATGCAAGTGAAAAATTATGTCAAAATTTGAAATT
This sequence comes from Sphagnum tenellum, assembly GCA_963921925.1. Taxonomy (NCBI): domain Eukaryota; kingdom Viridiplantae; phylum Streptophyta; class Sphagnopsida; order Sphagnales; family Sphagnaceae; genus Sphagnum; species Sphagnum tenellum. The sequence goes on from OY998143.1 coordinate 25,754,787, forward strand.
TTAAATCTTCTCCTAAAATTACATTTTGTCCAAGTTGTGCATATGGTAAACAAACCAAACGTAAATGTCCAATATTTGGAGGACAAAGAGCAAATTTCATGCTAGACCTTGTGCATTTGAATGTTTGTGGTTTGATACAAATTGAATTTCATAGTGGCTTCAAGTACTTTCTTACCTTTATTGATGACAAATCAATAAAATTTTATGTATATTTTATGAAAAATAAATATGAATTATTTAAATATTTCAAAATATGGAAAGATCCTTTTTAGGAGGAAAACTTAAAATATTATAAAATGATAATGGGGGTGAATATGTTTCAAATCAATTTTGTAAATAAAATGAAATTATCAAACAAATGACAACACCCTATATTCTAGAACAAAATGGAAGGGTTGAAGCAAAAATAGAATTTTGGTTTAAAGTGCAAGATGCATGATAAGCTTTGTTAAACTTCCAAATTTCTTTAGGTAAAAGTTGTGTTTACAACAAACTATACCCAAAACAGGGTACCAACAAGTGCTTTAGTTGGAATAATCATTTTAGAAGAAGAATGGGTAAGGAGAAGACCTTCCATGTCTCATTTAAAAACCATTGGGTGTGACATATATGTGCACATACCCAAAAAGAATACAAGTAAATTGGATGTGAAAAATAAAAAATGCACTCCATGGGGTATAATGATAATGCTAAGGCTTATAGATTCTATAACCTTTCTTCAAAAACTATAATTATTAGTAGGGATGTAAAATTTCACGAAAAATCTCAACTACAAAATATAAAGGAAAGATAATCAACTAATAAAGGCCAATTCACTTCAACAAGAATTACCCATTACACCCCTTTAACATACTAATCTAGAAATTAATGTTTTTCAAACAAATCAAGATGATGAGCCATTTGACAAATGGATGAAGCTAGCATTTTTTACCATGGTGATACAACATTACCCATACCGCTAGTTCAATGATTGACTAGAATTTGAAACCCATCTCAATGGTTCGAATTCATGGATTTAATAAGTTATCCACAAGTATTAACAATAGTCAACTTAAACTAGGTACTATTGGAAACCTTAAGTGAGGCTTTGGAATGAGATGATGCTAGCTAATCAATGGGATGATGCAATACAAAATGAAAATTTCATTAAATAAAAATAATACTTGGATCTTAACCAAATTACTTCTCAAGAGACATGTTATTGGTTGTCAGTTGGTTTTTTGTATAAAATATAAAGTAGATGGTCAAGTTGACAAATACAAGGCTTGCTTGGTAGCAAAAAACTACTCCCAAGTTCTAGGTATTGATTACACAGAAATCTTTTCATCGATAGTAAAATTAAATTTTATAAGAATTATTATGCCCTTGTGGTTGAATATAATTATGAGGTCTTTGTACAAGCCAACAAGAATAAAATTGTTTGTAAATTAAATAAAAAACCATATGGCCTAAACAAAGTCCATAAGCTTGGTATGCTCAAATACATGTATTTATTGCAAAATGGTTTTACACCAAATTTGGCAGACATAAATTTGTATGTCAAAAGAGTGGGAACATTGTTTGTGGCAATAACTTTAGATATACATTATTGTATTATTGTCACAAATGATCATAAAACATTATTACCACAAAAAAATCATTAATCCATGTAGAATTTGATGTCTATAAAACATGGGAAATTGGAACATTGTTTTGGTATTCACAGTAAAAGAAATTGAGAATCTCATATCTTGGAATTTAATCAATTTAGATACATAAATGGGTTCAAGCATGGTAAATTAGACTACTAAAGTTCCCTGAGCATAAATGAAAGGTAACCATCAAATAGGCTTTGATATATTGAATTTAAATATATTATTTAGTTCAATGATTAATATGAACATTTTCTTCAACTTTGTTAATTTTTTTAATAAAGACCATGGTTACTAATATTTTAACTAAAATTTTGCCTAAAGAAAAACATGATTTTTGTACTTAGAATGCTAACATTGTTTCCTTTTCACATAATAACATAGAATCATTTACTTATCCCGACTTAGTGGGAGTGTTAAATAGTAAATTAGTATAAATTTAGTTGATATGAAACAACACTTAGGAACATACTGGTTTTTCAAGAGCTATGAGTTTAAACATTCAAAAGGCACGACTAGTGAAACTACATAAGGTTGTTTTTTTGGGTGTCTTGTTTGGGAAGAACGTGTTAATAAAAACTCTAAGTTTGCTTTTATACATAATATCTACAAATTTACCATAAAAAAATTCATCAAATAATTAATCTTGCCATTTTACACTCATAATGTAAAACTATCTAGAACCATCTAGAATTAATCTATCTAGTAATAATGTAAAGCTATCTAGAACTAATCTATGAGTGTAAAATGACAAGAATGTGTAACAAATTTATGTGTAAAGTGAACTCCAATGTATGGCCGTTTCACGAAATTGCCGTCCTTGCAATTTAAAAGAAATCATCAAGCTTTTTTATACTGACATAAATTCCTCCCCTTTTTGGTGCATATGATCTTGAACCTAAACACATAATAACAATCCAATTTAAACATAACTAGTAAAAAGCCCACCCTAAAATCCAAATCATCTTTCTTTATAGCTTCTAAAAAACCTAGCTTTTATAATGGAAAATATGCCAAAGTTTTGAATCTAGGAAATTAGTTTTTTACATACTTTGAAAAGTTACGAATGAAACTCATGAACTCAATTTGATCATTTATTTTGTGGATATTACAAAGCCATTACTAAACGTAACTTGTGCAGAATTTCATAATAAATCAAGAATCCAAACACCAATGTCACATAACCCCATTGAGAAAAACCAAAGAAAACCTTTCACAATGTGAGATCATCTAAATGAAATTCAGGAACTTGACTTCACTAATCTAAAACCATGGAATTCAAATTTAACATGCGCCAAGAGACATACAAAATAAACTAAGAAAAATAATATACCACAAAAGCAAATGAACACTTGCGAACCACAAAAATTAAGAGTTTCTCACTTGTCCAAACTTCACCTACCATGATCGGCCATGCCTCAAGGCAAAGGACTATGCATCGAACATTCACTTGGGTTGTCCTAACACACCTTATCATTAGAAGACCTTATGGAGAGGAATTGGTGATCTTCAAGCACACTTATAGAAAGCATTACAATACTAGAACTTAAAGTTCTAGAAGGAGGTGTGTGGAGGCAAATGATATTTCATTTATTTCAAAGATTTAATCTAATTAATTTGTTAGATATTCCATTTGATCTCATTCTTTTGCAATTATTGGGTTACATGCAATTTTACTGCTTTCTAAAGTAATATAACTTGCTATGCATATGACAAATAATGAAATCCAAAATGTAATTATAGTAAATAAATAAATAAAAATTACAAAAATACCACGAAAAATTCACCAAAGAAAGGTGTAAAAATACACTAGACAGTTATCACTTTGAAAATGCAATATCAAGTAAATGACTGGTGAATGATGGGTCTTTCTTTTTCCACCATTTTGTGTCAATGCAGATGGGCTTTGTGGGTTGCATCATCATGTGCACCAACATCACCTTATCTCTTTGAGACTTTTGCCTTGATCAGGATTCATAAGTCAGACAATTATAAGCACCCATTCAAGGTGCTAGTGGTGGCACTGAAATATTGACTATAAGTTGGTCATTGGTAGTCCAACAAGAGGAGCTTGTACATGAAAGGTTGACAAAAAAATCCTCGTACTTCAGCCAACTGGAATCTGGCTGTTTTGGTCTTCAACAAGCTTGCCAAAGAGGCAAGAGCTTTGCAGACATGCATTGTACCCTATGTAACTGACAATCAGCACCCATTTGTTGAATATTTATTTATTTTAGAAAATGAGGATTGCTAGTTTCAAATCTAGTTTTTCAAAATTTTGAACAGTTGAGGAATATATACAAAGAACATATATTGTTGTGTACTTGTAATAATAATCCAATGGTTGGAACAATAAATAAAGATTTTCAAGTTGGGAGTTCTTTTCAATAATTAAAAAAAACATGATGAGAAATTGCATCCTTTGCAATTTGTCCTATGTAACCGAAAAAAAAAAAGTCCTTTACAACTGGTTCACAATTAAAATTAATTGCAAAAAAACATGATTTCTCATAGTGAAATATCAATAATGTATACGTATATAGTTTTTGTTTTGAGTAGACCTTGTTCGAGTTATTTTGCATTGGAGATTATTCATAGATGTAATATTATGGATTGTGATGGGTAGTAACAGGGTACAGGACATTTTGCCTGGTGCAGTGCTAGTGAGGAATTTAGGTGAGCCAGGTAATACAAGCCAAAAGGTTTGAAATGGGCATCAAATCATGCACAATGGCCTCTACCCAGCATGCTCCATAACATAAGAGTTTTCATGATTTGCACATTGGGCACATGGATTTTGAACAATGGGTAGACCCGAGAAGACTACTCCATTGTGCCCTGTAAGAGGACTATCAAATGCCATATAAATATGGTAATGTACTAGAGAACAGGGCATGTTCTGTCGCATAAAGGTCTGTAAGTAGACTGTAAAGTTGTGCGCATCTGGTTGCAAATGGCTGTATTTGAGTTTAGGGTTTACAGTAGCGGCCAATTCTGCCATTTAAGAGTTCATTTAAACCTGTAGGACTTTTCAACATCTAGATTTCTGCCATCATTTTAAGTAATTATGAAAAACTATGGTAGTTCTTGCAGGAATAATTTCTAATGCATAACATTTTTACAGGTTATTATTCCACATTGTGCAACCCTAAATCCATGGAATCATAATAAAAGAACACTTCAAAAAGAAGTTGTGGGTTCATGCAGGACATAAAACCATTTCACAAAATCAGAACTTATGAAATCTTCATTCAGACTCTCTCCTCCCATCTAAGACTACTACTCACAAACGATTTTATTGGATTCACAGCCTTTTCTCACGCAACCCTTCAGATTCAATGAATTAACTTTTGGCTAGGTAATTGCACGGACTTCTGACAAACCAGCACTCTCCTGTCCTTTCTCTTTGTAGATCCTTGGCATTAAGAGAGATCTCTATCATTTACACCACCTATTCTGAATGGGTTTTTTCCCTTTTAGAGGGAAGGGGGTCATTGACACCTGACAAATTAGACTTTTGATTTTCTTAAACATTTAATTAATTGGCACAAATGGACAAAATCCATTGCAGACTTTGATTTTAGATTTTAGTCTTACACATTTGTAGTGGTCGTCAATGTGGCAGAATACTATGTTACTGATGCAACTGGGACAGAGAGTCAACATGCAACAACTCTTCTTATATACATATATGGTGGCCGTATGGTACTAATCATGAAAATCAAGTGAGTTTTAGACCTAACTGGGTTTTATTTAATGTTTGAGGCCTGGGCTCATTTAATACATTTGAAAAATTCTGAATCAATGAAAGTTGGCCAGCATGCACATACAGGGACACATGCACACTTGTTGCTAGAACATTTGTTTTCGAGCACTCGATGAGTGATCATCATTCCCCATTTTAGAAGTTTAGGTGTCCCCACAAGGGCGTTACGGTGTTGTTGTCTCGCATTAGAAACTGGTCTCTTCATCCCACCCTCTAGGCATATATATTTGGAGCACATGTGAAAGTTGTGTTTGTCAGTAGAACACTAAGTGGTAACATCATAGTGGATATCATTTTTCAGGAAGAGCTGTAGCAGCCTTTGTTGAAAGCAAATATTAAGTATGAAGAAGCTGTGTTCCTACTACTGACATAGAAGAAGAAGAAGAAGAAGTTTGAACATGGGTGAGGAGTAGTACCAACTTCAAGTGGTAGCATTTTTATGCTCTTGTCAGGCTTTTAAGAAAGTTTACTGGTTCCTCCTCTTTGGATTTGCTTTTTGGTAAGTAGTAGTACTCTTGAGTGTTCACACCCAACTATGAGTTCAACTTTTCTTCATATTTTCATGAACAATATGACCTGATAAGTACATAATGATATGTACCTTAAGAGATAGAGTTCTGGAAATTGATTGGGTTGACTAATAATCAGATGTAAAGCAACAGATATATGCTGTGATAAAAAAGCTATTGTATCGTTAAACTTTGTACATACCCATGTCATTGCAATTTTGATTTGGAGTTCCTTGTAAGCTAGTAGTAAGCATGAGCTAAAAGCACATTACATGTGCTAGGGGTGGGTTTGTTGCTCAACTCAACCCTTAAAAGTTGTGCACTTGCCATGCATAATATATGCATGGGCCAGGCCTGCTGTTGTGAAGTGCACATTGTTGTTTTTATGTGTAGGGTAATGGCATGCTGCCAGTGCATTATGTGGTGTAATGACTACGTAGCCAGTCAGGGGGTTGTACTGGTGGGAGATTACAAAACACAATCTCTTGCTGGAGTGTACATGGCTCTGGCCTGCGCATGGCGAGGTTATTATATGCAGAGTAACACTTGAGGCAGAGAAGAGGGGAGCTTATTTGTGGTGGAAAAGTTCCACTTATAAAGTGGCCTCTAGAGACACTAGAAGTTTTCTGCTGGTGCTTGATGGATTCTGACTCTAGAGTTGTGTGATGGGTGGGGTAGTTGGGCCCTTCACTTTTACCCAAAACATTTCCCAACCCATCCCGCCCCCAAAATCCACCAAAGCCCAAGGAAAAGAATTAGTTGATGGATCTGGAGTCCTCTTCATCCCTTCTTTTGTTCACAATCCTGGGAAGGAAGATGATGGGTTCTGTGAGTGGGGATTGCCTCACCATAAATCGATAACCAACTCGGCCCCTCAAAAGCCTTTGCAATTATATGTTGATCATCTTCGGATTGTGTCCATGTGGTGCGGGGGCGAGGGGGTACACCTTATCCTCTTTCCCAGGGTCCAAGTATCCCCTTCCCCCTGCCACCAGGGGTGGACCTACACAAAGAAAACACAAATAAACGATATTTATTGTCTTCAACATCACAACCACCTTAGACATCATGTTGAACCTCTTAAAAAAATTTCAATAAGGGGGGAAAATAATCTTCTATAAAAATGGTGATTCAAGTCATTAATGGCTCAAATGACCTAACAAACGATACAACACATTATGGCCACAAGTGTCTATTAGAAAATACTATTTTTGTAAGAGTTGGTGGCAATATAGATCCAACCTAAACAAGGAGTTATTATTAGTTTAACCATCCCCAAGATCAATGTCTTTGATTGTTCAATGGTGTAAGAAGTTGGATGTGAAAACTAGTGGATTATGTATTAAGTACTTGTCCGCTAATGGATTATGTGGCATGGCAGCACCCAAATCTCTGGAAAGGGCAAAACCCTTACTAGTATATGAGAGGGATAAGTATGAGACAAGCTTGATAGGTGGAGCATGTTGTTGTGCACTAGACATTATGGTAGGGTCATGTCCATTCCATAACGTAATGAATTTTTCAAATTGTGACCGAAAGTAATAATGACACAAACCTACCTACCTACCTACCAACTATGTGAGAAATAATGTTCCCTTACCTACCTAACAATTGGACCAGCCTAGCCTATTTGTGCCATGTTGATTTGCCTACAACTTCATGTAACAAGCCTTTCTTTGCAACCATTATGAGGAAAGGAATAATGTAGGCTAGATGTTGTATGGCCATCAAGAGTGGAAAATTGATAAATGAACCAAGGAACAAAGAGCTCCACACTCTACACCCTTACCAATTTTTGTGCATTCGTGTCCTGTGCCCGCATGGTTGTGTTGCAATGTTTAACATGTTTCAGAACATCCACTTCAAAAGGAAAGGGACATTAACCCAATCGACGATAATGTATTTAAAAACATCCATTTCAAAAGAAAGTGATGTTAACACAATCTATCTATCACAACATATGTTTTAAAACATCCAGTTCAAAAGAAAGTTATATTAACCCAATCTATCTATCGCAACATATGTCTAAAAATGTTCACTTAAAAAGAAAGTGATGTTAACACATTCTAGCATAACATATTTAAAAATGTCCACTTCAAAAGAAAGTGATGTTAACCCAATCCACCATAACGTATCTAAAAACTTAAAGTTTTAAGAGAAAGTGATGTTAAACCAATCTACAACAACTTAAAAACATTTTCTATTGCACCCTAAGCATAGTTGCCCTTTCTGAAGATCCCTAGAGTGTAAGGTAATGCACAACTAGCAGGAAATCACAACCAAGGCACCTCTCGGCGTATGGCCACTCCATGTGGGGGGCATTTTGCAAAACGCAATGCAATGTTGGTGAGTTTGTTATGGCCTAAAGAATTCACCCTTGTGGAACAATCTGCCTCCTAGTGAGTCATTAGAGTGGGGCTGGTAAGCCTCACCTCCTCACGAACTTGGTGGCAGAATGCACCCTAGGAACATAATATCCCCTGGCAGAGAAAAAGGGTCTTTGGTTGTCCTTTCCAGCTTTCCTTATATGTATAATTGACACTTGGAAGAATGTGAAATTGGCACTTGGCAAGAAAATGGAATAATTTTTGGACCTACAAAATAGCTTGAAAAATAAGTCCAAAAGGCCAATGAAAATCCTTTATAATTAGTCAATCATCAAACTATTTATTTTTCCAAGAAATGAAATTATATTCTATTCTTTTAATTAAGAAATCATGGATATGGAGGGGGTTAATTGCCCCTAGGAACATGTGGCATGTCTTCAGTGCTCAAGTAAGAATAAGTCTCTTTTGGTCCCCTAATGTTCTACAATGAGAATAGAGAGCGCGATTATAGGTACGAATAAAAGTAGAATTGAAAGTATTATTATAAAGGAATATGAGTAATACTAGCTAGCTACTTTTATGAAGAGAAAAAAAATACTAAAGTCCTATTTCAAATTATTGGGGATATTATTGCTTCTTATTTGTATTTGGAATATTTTAAAAGAAAGGATGTGATGACCAATGGCCAATAAATTTATTCATTTCCCAATAATGGCAATGGATGTGGTGAAGTTAATGTTCCCTAGAAGGTCAAATGGAGAAATGGAATGTAATTTCTTTACTACAAGCCCACGAGAAATAAATTGTTTTTTGTAATAAACGCTAGTTGGCCCCTTGCCAAGTGGGTGGTAACAAAAGGACAAAGGAATTTTAGTTGGAAATTTCACCTCTAGATTGACAAACCATAAGGACTCCAAAGCTACACATTCTAGTTTGAAAAATACCTAGTGCCTTGGCTGCCCAGGGTTTTAAATAAATAAAAATAAATAAAATTCTTTTTTTCATAATTTCTTTTTATTTTTCAATTTTTTTGATGCAGCTGAAGTGGCAATCATCCATAAGATGATATAGCCAGGTTTGGCTACATAATAGATATGAAAGTAGAAAAATAACCAAATTTTTGGCTATCTACTGGAACTTAATATAAAAATCTGGCAATTTGATATATTTTCCCTTTCAAAATCTGGTGAATTTGGATCATTTTTTCCATGAAAAATTGTTTCTATTGGTTGAAATCACATTTTTCAAGTTGAAATTTCGTTATATATATATATATATATATAAAGAAAACACTATCTTTGTCAATTCGACACAGGTTTGTTGAATAATAAATTAAATTTTAGGATTCCATTTTAACAAATGACAAGTTCCCAAATATTCAGATTCTTTATTTTCTTCCAGAAAAAAGATACTTCTTAAATTTTTGTTGAAAATTTCGACATTTCTAAAAATAATAATTGGAGTTGAAATGGGCCATGTACTACGATACTCTTGGGATGGTTGACCTCTCAAGATAATGGCAATGTTGCAAAGAGTGGTAAAAACCAACTACTAGGAGTCAAAAATGGTTATATAAGCTAAGGAAGACAATTCACAATCATGGTGGTTCCAACTAGAATCAAAATTCGAGTTTTGCCGAAATAATGTTAACATTATTCTATCGCACTTGACCAACCAAACAACGAATACGTAGTTGTTATGATATAGTTACACTTTGTAATGCCCAAAATGAAAGAACAAGGTGACTTTTCTTCAACCCACCTTAACTAAGTTTTGGACATCATGGGGATGTCCATTGGAGTTAAACCAGGCATTAAACCTAGTGATTTTTCTTTTTGTGGCAAAAACTCACCATGTTGGGAATTGTTATGAGAAAGGAAAATGGGAACTTTGTTTTTTAGAGCAGAATTTGAAAACTTTTGCAAAATTAAACTATTTGAAAAAAGAAATTTAAGAGCATTGATTGTATATAAAAACCATGGTAGGGTTTAAATGACAAGATGAGTTTAATGTCCAAAGTTTTCCTTGTTTTCATTTGATAATTTCCCCTACTCCATGTTCTAAAATTATAATAAGAAGGAAAAAGAGAGTCCCTTCCAATGTGAAAGAAAAAGAAAATTACCTCTACCCAACAACCAAACGACCATTGAAAAGTGTCTCCACCCTCCCCACCAAAATAAGTGAACTCAAGGTGAGTTTTGGGTGGGTAGGCTAGAGCTTGATTTTTGTTTTGTTTATTGTTTCTTTTTGGTTGCAAAAGGGGACAAAGGGGCCATTGTAAGTTTGCCACCAAGTGCCATGAACCCATCCAACCACTACTAGGCCAATTTTTTTGGTCAATCAACTTCAATAGAGAGAGAGAGAGAGAGAGAGAGAGATCATGCGGAGTTTTCTTGTGAGGGGGTTGGGTTTTGTTCACCCACCTACCCAACCTAAATGTAGTGTATTTGGCCATTACTTTTTTGCTATCTTGTACTATACATTTGCATTATTTGCCCCTCAATGTGACCCCCCAATCCATTCATATAATTTGCACAAAAGTTTGTCAACATTTCCCACATCCTCTCCCCTCTTTTATGAAGATTCAAATACACTTCAAAGAAATTACAAAGAGAAATGTTATAGTGTGTATTTATTAGATATCTAAATGAAATCAAGTGAATCAAAACACTAGTAATTATAGCAACCCAAATAGTCGTGTTCAATCTGTGGGGGTGATTTTTTTTCCCCCCCCCCCCAATTTTGATGTAGCTGATTGAGGTGGGGATCATTCATAAGCCAATTGAGCCAAATATGACTATTAAGAAAATATGAGAGGAAAAAAAAGAAAACATCCTTCCTTATCATTGGCTACCTACTTGAACCATGAATAGAAACATGGAGATTTTCCTAAGATTCTTTTCATATTTTCTTCGAGTTTTTGTGATTTGCTTTTGAAAAAATCATTGACTTTATGGCATAAAAATTTCCAAAGCTTTGTGATGGTGTGAAATTTCCCACCCAAAAAAAGGCTGGTTGCGATATCCAAAAGACTCATGTGCCAAGGAGATATTGAAGTTTGAAGGTGGCTGTGTTTGTAGATTTTGATCTGGCATATCATTGTAATAATTACAACCCAATGAACATGTATCATTCTTTACGCTATTATCAGGAGTTCAAGTTTTTCATCAAGGGACAAGTTTTATAAGTGTTGTTATGTTTGGATCTCCTAGTTATAAATCCTATCTCTAGAAATGCTATAAAAGAACTTGCAAAAATTATATATGTTAAAACTTAAATAGATGCAAATGTGTTAAAAAATCCATATTCCCCAACCCTAACATTTAAAAGAGGAGTTACAAGTAAGTTAAAAAAGAGATAAGGTTGTTAGCTAGTTATCAAGTTAGAAAAAACATGTGAGAACACATTTGGCTCATTTATGTATACCACTTCAACATGTATACATACTATTCAAAATGTGCACATACTCAAGACAACAAAATAAGTCAAAGATACCATTTTCAAAATGGACTATAGCACAATGCACATGCTATAAGTTAGCTTGTACTTGGGATCACACAACCCTAAAATAAAACCCCTTTATTCACTCATACATGTTTGTGTACAATAAGATAACAAACAAGAGTGGCTGTCCCATGCAAGGAATACCTACCCTTGTTTCACAAACAAGATTTTCATGGGCTTCTTGGTGCTCGACATCTCATCTTTGCTCAAAGAAGTTTACATGTGTATGATTTACAAATTGTATGAATATAGCTAGAATTGAGTGCTTGCATTGGAAGGAGAAAAGGAAATTCTCAACTGTTCAATCACCAAATGACAAGTTTCCACACTATGAAAGGAGTGGAAAAAAAAACCCCTCAACCCTTCTTGGCTTACTAAACTGCAAGATATTTGCTTTGTAAATGGAAGGGAGAAAAGCCCGCTGAGTTCTAACCCTTGAGTTTCCATTCTAGGAATGGAAAAGAAAAAAGACCAGGCAACCTTTTGGATGGCAACAAATAGGTGACTCCAACCTATTTTTTCCTCAATGATCTTCTCAAGATGTTTCTCAAGTTCCCAAAATGTTCCCATAGGTTTTCAATGACATTCCCAAGATGTTCCCATAGGTTTTCAATGACATTCCCAAGATGTTGCAATAGGTTTTCAGTGACATTCCCAACATGTTCCTATACTTTTTCAATGACATTCCCAACATGTTCCGGAAGTTCCTAATGTGTTGCACAAGATGTTCTCAATAGCACCATAGTTTATCCCATTTCTTTTGCCCTGTAGTTGAACTTGCACAATCTATAAGTGTAGGCCCAAGGGAAGAGTTGCATACTTTTATTTTGGGGGATTACCACATGTTTCAAAATTGGTTTTTTGATGGGGGCTGATGAAACTGGCTCCTTATGAACACAAAAAGGAAAGAAGAACTTTGGGTGCGACCCCCACCCCTAAACTAATATAATACCACTGACAAATGGGTATCCATTCTATTAAGTGATAATGGATACATGCTATATATCCAAGGGGAAAAGACAAATTAAGTTACACAAGAAAGAGAGAAGATGGGGAATAGAGAAAAAAAAGAGAGAGAGAGAGAAAGAGAGAGATTACATTAGATATGATTAGACTATAGCTTCTTCACACATAGCTTTGCCCACTTCATGAATGAATGAAGGAATGAGTGGGAATGGAATGGAAGGGAAGGGAAGGGAAGGGATGCCACCATCACTCCTCCCATTCTATTCTATTCCCACCACAACCATTGTTGTTGTGGTGATGGTGTGTCTCCCCCTACACTCCACCTTTTTTGTACTAGAGTAGGTAGTCTTTGGTGGCTATGGTGGGGGGTGATGTGATGCATATCCCCTTGTTTTCTTGTTGTTGAAGTAGTTGTTGCCTGGCACGGCTTTGTTCCTCCCTTCCTCCTAGTACTTTTTGCTACTGCTCTCTAAAAGCTTTCTTTGCTACCACCATGACCTAAAGCTTCCATAGCCCCAAACCAATGAGACAAGCTCTAGACTCCTGAAATAACAAACAGCTGCTCTTACTTACTTACTTACTTACTTTCTTCTTCTCTTTCTTTCTTCTGTTAGAGATCTTTGTCTTTCTGTATGGGTGGGCATGTGTTTTTCTCTTTCAAGCTTTGAAGGAACTGGTACCATTGCTTGATGAATCCATCTTCTTGAGGATTTGGGACTACCCCAATGTGTGTTTCCATGCCTTTCATGAGGATTTGGAGCTACCCAAATGTCTGTTTGCATGCTCTTCAAGAGGATTTGGAACTGCCCAAATGTCTGTTTCCGTGTTCTGTGAGAAGTATAGAATGGGAGGTGGGAAATTGGGTTTCATGGGAAGTGTAGAATGATTGTTGAAGAATTGGGTAGTGGGGGAATGAAGGGTGCACAGACGGATTTTTGATTTGTGACAACTGATCAAGAGTTGTTTTTCTACCAATTTTACTTTTTGGGACCAATTTGGTGCTCACCCAAATCCAAAAACCAGTTGAAGAGCGTGTACTTGCAGAGCAGCTGGCTGATGGAGAAAGAGAAGGAGGGAGATGAAATCAAGCTCTGCTGATCCTGATTTGGGTTTTACTGTGAAGAAAACAAATGGTGGTTGTGTATGGCGGGAGAAGTATAAGAAATTTGAGAAAGACTTGTAGATAGATATGTGCGTTTGTGCCCCAGGAGTCCTTGTGTGCAGAATTTGGGAATTGGGGTTTTAGAGCTGTTGAAGAAGAGCTGGAGCTTTTGTTTTCTGCTCTCTCTCTTCTGTGGGTTATGATGATGATGATCAGCTCTTGAAGATGGAGGAGGGGTTTGTTTGAAGAAGGGTTGATCTTGTAGCAGTGATTTGTTTTGCCAAGGGGTTGATTGTGGAGGAAGAAGAGGATCTGGCATGTGTGAGGTAAGGTGAGGTGGGTTCAAATGGCTTTGGATGTGTGGCGGATTTGAGGAAGTTCATGGTTCTGCAGCTTTTATGAGTATGCGTCTGTGAATTGGGATGCTTGCTTGCAGAGCAAATGGGGGTGACAGAGAAGCATCAAAATCTGGCCAAGACATCAGAGGAAACAGCTCTCGCATTGAGGAGTTCCTTCTTACAAAGATTGCCTGATCAAGAGCTGATCAGATCTCTTGATTGGGGTTTTTTCTCCCCATCTCCCTTCCCCTTTCTCTTGAGATGTGCCTGGCCTAAGTCCAGGGCTAGTCTCTGAGGAAAAAGGTTTGGTTTTGACAAGTGATTTATTGGCAGCAGCAGTAGCTGCTGCAAGAAATTTCATTTCCCCTGTGCCTGCTGTGAATTTGAAAGAAGAAGAAGAAGATGAAGCTGCCTGGATGTTCAGTCTGCCAGGTAACGTTCAATGAAGATGACAGAGCACCCATGATGCTGCAATGTGGACACAGCTTCTGCAAAGAGTGCTTGTCACATATGTTTGATGTGAGTGCGGATCACACCTTGGTTTGCCCTAGGTGTAGACAGCCCTCAAAAGTGGGTAATAGTGTGGAAGCTCTACGAAAGAATTTTGGCATGCTTTCACTGATTCGACGAGCTTCAGCTGATTGCACTGGAGAAGATGACTCGGAAGATGATGATGATTTAGCAGACTCATCATCAAATCCCTACTCTGATCGCTCACGCAGCAATACCCCACAAGCTAGTCCTGCTTGGTCACCAGGATGTTGTGGAATTTTCTTGGACTTGGGTTTGCATTCGCTGCGATTGCTGCGCTTGTTGGGTACTGGACCTCAACCTGGCCAAGATGTGTGGGCAGGGTTGCTTACTGGTGCCAGTGGCTGTAAGCATAAGGTAGCTGTGAAGAAGCTCGACATTCCGGTCGGCATGGACTTGGAATGGATACAGGGAAGGATTGAAGTGCTGCGTCGCAGTGCTATGTGGTGTCAGAACATATGCACTGTTTATGGAGTATGTGAGAAGGATGGCAAACTCTGCATTGTGATGGACAAGTACTTCTCCTCTGTGCAGAGGATGATGCAGCAAAATGAAGGTCGCCTTACTTTGGAACAGATTCTAAGGTAAGATTCTTTGGTGGACACATTCTTTCCTTGCTTGATGTAAGCATGTTTGCTGTGGGAACACAACTGTTGATTGACTTTGATGATTGCTTGTATAGGTATGGTGCAGATGTCTCACGTGGTGTAGCAGAACTCCATGCCGCAGGAGTTGTTTGCATGAACCTGAAGCCTTCAAACCTTTTATTGGACTCAAAAGGTCGAGCAGTGGTTTCGGACTTTGGGTTTCCTGAAATATTGAAGAAGCCACAGTGCAAAAAGGCTCGTTCTTTTGCTGGAAGTGGTGGGGATGAGGGATCGATGGCATTGATGCATTCGTGCATTGAATGCACAATGTTGAGCCCGCATTACACAGCCCCTGAGGCATGGGAGCCTTTACGAAAATCACCACTCAATCTCTTCTGGGAAGATACTGTTGCAATTGCGAATGAGTCTGATGCTTGGAGTTTTGGATGCACTCTGGTTGAGATGTGCACAGGAGCTGTTCCGTAAGTCCAAATTCCTTTCCATTTTCTGTGTGTACCAACCTCTACCCCAAGATTAGATTGCTAGCATTTTGCTGATCAGCAGCCGCCCCTTGCTAACCTTCTTCTCCTCATGCTAGATACCCCAATTGTTGAAATTGATTGTGCTTGAAATTGCACAGGTGGGCAGGCTGTAGTTCAGAAGAGATATACAAAGCTGTGGTTAAGGCTCGACGACAACCCCCACAGTACGTTGGGGTGGTTGGCGGAGGAATTCCAAGAGATCTCTGGAAGATGATTGGGGAATGCCTGCAGTTCAAACCATCAAAGAGACCAACTTTTCATGCAATGTTGGCAATTTTCCTCCGCCACCTACGGGACATGCCTCTGAGTCCTCCCCCCAGCCCTGACAAGTATGCATAACAAAGCCTCAAAGTTTCCACCTAGCTGCTGCTCATGTTATTGTTTATAAATGATGGGTATTTTTGTCCCTAATTGGGCATTTTGTTGATGATCAACTCCTCTCACATGCTGCATGTTTATTGTTGGAACCAGTGACCTATCAAAAGATGCAGAATCATCGGGGGCAGAGCCATCACCATCCTCAACTCTAGATTTTGGTCTTGTATCGCAAACATCCCTTCATCGGTTCATATCTGAGGGGGATACTGATGGAGTACGGTAAGTGGACTGGTTAAAGAGATGACCTGGATGTGTACATGGGTGTTGTATGTTTCTGGGTTTCAGGATGCCACACACTTGCATTGACCAGGTTACAATCACAAACACTGGGTTAGTGTTGTATAATGTGAAAAAAATGCTTTTGGGATTGTCTGAAACTGTGCCTTTTGTCAACTGGTATATACATATGCAGGGATTTGCTTCGTAAAGCTGCTGTGTCTGGCAAATCCGAGAATTTGCTTGGGGTGCTCTTGGATGGCCGTAATACAGAAGGTCAAACTGCACTGCACATGGCAGCTATGCGTGGTTACTCAGAGATAGTTGAGGCCATCTTGGAGTACCCAGAAGCAGATGTAGAGGTACTGGACAAAGATGGTGATACACCCATTGTGTTTGCTGTTGCATCTGGTACACCAGAATGCCTCAAAGTGCTCATAAGAAAGGGTGCTGATGTGAATGCCCGGCTAAAGGATGGACTTGGCCCGGCTGTGGCACATGTGTGTGCGTTCCACGGTCAGCCTGATTGCATGAGGGTAATTCATCTTTATTTCATTCATCTGCATGACATTGCATGATTGCCTACTTCTGTCTTAGATGTCAAGGTAGGCGTTTTCCCAGTCAAGAACTGTGCTCAAGAATTATGCAGAGCAAGCTCTGGATCGTAATACGATCATGTCAGAAAGCCTGCTACTCCCCATAATCTGGCTGGTGGATCAAGCATCACATTTCCCATCAAGGATGTTGACAAAGAATTATTGTGGATTTTATTGTTGATATCAGGAGTTGCTTGTGGCTGGGGCTGATCCAAATACAGTCGATGATGAGGGAGAGACTGTCTTGCATCGGGCTGTTGCCAAAAAGCACATTGAATGCGCAATTGTCATCCTGGAGAATGGTGGCTGCAGATCCATGGGCATTCTCAATGCAAAGGAGCTCACGTATGTTTTTTTCATTCTTTCAGGACTCTCTCTATAAATTGCTAGATGTTGTATTCTCTTGTTGCTTGTTCTGATCCTAGGATTTTCTTGTGCCCTCTCTTACACCATTCTGTATTGAATAAGACACTGCCACCATCATCTCTTGCCATTTCTTACCATCAAGATACTGCTGACAATTTTTCACTTTTGCCTTTCTCCTAGCCAGGAAAGATGATCAACAATTTTTGAGAACCAATTTCATGAGTCTAAATCCCTGTGTGCTTCTGCTTTGTAATTTCTTGCAATTTTTGTGTCTACCTTCTGCTGCATGGAAGAGTGGTGGTTTCCTGAGATGGGTCTAGTGAGAGATAAAAACAGCAACCCTGCTTTTTCTTCTCTACACATTTTTTCCAGACACGCCACATTTAATTCTCTAGGCAGTGTTAAGGAGATCACAAACTTTCTTCTGCTGCACCCAGTGAGTCTGGTGCCAAATCCAATTTACCAGTTGTGGTGTGATGGATCTGCATGACTTTATTCCATAACAGGCCCTTGCATTTGTGCATTGCAACTGCAAATGTGGCTGTTGTGAGAAAATGGGTGGAGATTGCAACACTTGAAGAAATTGAAGCAGCCATGGAGGTGCCCAGCTCGGTGGGGACCGCTTTATGTATGGCAGCTGCTCTTAAAAAAGCCCATGAGGAAGGTCAGCTCCCTGGTTGCTCAATTCCTTATATCGGATGTTGGCAAAGACAAAGCCCAGGCTTCACTATCACTGTTCAAATTGTTCTACTCTGTCTTTGAGAGAGGTTTTCTGCTTACACAACAGTAAAAGCCTTATCCAGACAAAAATGGATTGAGCAAGCTCACTGTGTTGACAAACTTGACTGTACAGTTTTGTCTGTCTCCAAAACGGGTTGATGGTATATAATCTGAATGGTTGATCCATTGTGCTAAAATTGTGAAAGAATGTGCTGATGTTTCAGAGGCAAGGGAGCTGGTGAGAATTCTACTGGCAGCAGGAGCTCATGCAACTGCTATGGATATCCCCCGGGGTCAAACAGCATTACATGCTGCTGCTATTGCCAATGACATGGAGATGGTGAAGGTGGGTTGGATTGTTGGCTGGTGAAAAAGTTTATTAAATTTGGGCAAACAAGAAAATCTTATTGCAAGAGAAGAAACCGGAAACAACCTGGGCAAGTTATGGGTAATTTTATCCACTTCTTCTGTTCCATGTGGCTTCAAGACTACTATTACTACTACCACTACTACTATGGTTGTCCCTGACTGGGATAGTGGGCATTCTCTATCCAGGACATACTGAGCACAGGAGTTGATGTTGATGTGAGAGATATGCACACTAGCACACCCTTGTATGTTGCATTGGCACGTGGCTCAGGGGATTGTGTAGGTCTGCTGCTAGAGAGAGGTGCCCGTTGCAACATCCAGGTATAATTGTATTCATTTCTTTGTCTTCTACCATGCATATAGACACTAAAACCTAAACCCACTCAACCATCTTTTGGTCAATCAGGTTGTTGTGCGTCATTGAATATGCTGCACAGGTTCAAAGTCATTCTGTTACCTGGAAGTTTGAGTCTTAGGCTGAAACTAGAATTTGTGGAACTTGAGAATGATCCACATTATTGGCAGGATGATGAGGGAGACAATGCATTCCACATAGCAGCTGATATGGCGAAGATGGTTCGAGAAAACCTTCACTGGATTGCTGTAATGCTGCAGCGCCCTGATGCAGCAGTAGATGTAAAGAATCACAGGTCAGGATAGAGCTGGCCCCATATAAGACTATGATTATAGGCATGTTAATTGGTATTTGAGAAAATGCAAGTTGGGTTTTTTCTGAAGCCTCCTGTCTGTATCTTGCTAGCTTGGGGTGGTGGTATTCATATTGAAAATGGATTGATTTTGGGGCAGTGGCAAAACCTTGAGGGACTTGTTGGAGGCGCTGCCTTGTGAGTGGCTTTCTGAGGACTTACTTGAAGCACTCTCCTTCAAGGGTATTCAACTCTCACCTACCAAGTAAGTCACCCTTTGGAAATTGGTGTGTTGGTTTGCTCAGTAATTTTCAGTAATATCTGCAGTATTGTGATCAGACAGTTACTGGATGTATTTTTCTTTTCTGACATAGGGGATAACCTAGTGTTCTTCTTTGACCAATTGGTGGTGTTTGATTGTTTGACAGATTTGATGTTGGGGACTGGGTGAAGTTCCGAAGGTGTGTGAAAGTGCCCAAGTTCGGATGGCAGGGAGCAAATGACCAAAGTGTTGGTTTTGTGCAAAGTGTGGAGGGTGTTGACCAGGTCATCATATCCTTTTGTACTGGTGAGGCACGGGTGCTGGCTGATGAGATTCTCAAGGTGGTTCCTCTTGATCGTGGCCAACATGTCCGCTTGAAAGCTGATGTAAAAGAGCCAAGGTAAATTATTTGAGTGTTTTTTTGTGTTGGGTTTGAAGAATCTCTTTTGAATTTTCTCACAATGTGCTGTAATATGGGATTGACTTCTCTCTAGGTAAAGACTAGCAATTTTGCATTTTGCACGCAGGTATGGATGGCATGGGCAGTCACAGGAAAGCATTGGTACAGTGCTATGTATTGATGATGATGGGATCCTAAGAGTAGGCTTTCCAGGGGCCTCACGAGGCTGGAAGGCAGACCCTGCTGAGATGGAGAGAGTAGAGGAATTCAAAATTGGTAACTGGGTTCGTATCCGCCCATCTCTCACCACTGCCAAGCATGGTCTTGGGCCAGTCACACCTGGCAGCATTGGAGTTGTTTACAGCATCCGACCTGATCATAGTTTGCTGCTGGACTTGAGCTATCTCCAAGGCCCTTGGCATTGTGAGCCTGAAGAGGTGGAGCCTGTGGAACCATTTAAGGTACAAAGATGTACTTTCTCAGGGGGGAGATGGATGTTTCGGTCCATTTGGTGAGAGCAAGTTTATTGAAACCAAGTGGGCTAAACATTCTACATTTTGTTTCTCATGCCAGGTGGGAGATCGTGTGTGTGTAAGAAGATCAGTTGCAGAACCACGATATGCTTGGGGTGGGGAGACACACCACAGTGTTGGTAAGATTAGTGAGGTGAGCAGTGATGGCTTGCTCATGATCGACATCACAGGTCGTCCCATCTTATGGCAAGCTGATCCTGCAGACATGGAGAAGGTTGAAGAATTCAAGGTGTGCTCTTGTACTTAGGAGGTTCATGGTTTAGCTCCATAGATTGACCATTGAATACAATGTCCCTTTAGAACCTGCTGTGAAGATAGTCAGAAAATGTCGTCAACAATTCTTGGATGATGGTGTCTGTGGGTACTATAGAAATGGAGACATTTGATTTCACATGGGGCTGATCTGTGGATTATAGGTTGGTGACTGGCTTCGGGTGAAACCATCAGTTTCTTCTCCCAAGTATGGATGGGAAGATGTCACACGAGGGAGCATTGGGGTGGTTTATTCTCTGGATGAGGAGGGCGACATGGGAGTTGCATTCTGCTTTCGCAGCAAGCCTTTTCCATGCTCAATCACTGATATGGAGAAAGTTAGCCCTTTTGAAGTCGGTCAAGAGATTCATATCTTGCCCACTGTTACAGAGCCGCGCCTTGGCTGGTCCACAGAAACCTCTGCAACCTCAGGGAAGATTGCACAAATCGACATGGATGGTACCCTCAATGTAATTCTTTTCTTTGCCTTACCTGATCCTCTGCAGGTTGAATGGCTTGGATAGTATTTGGTCAGTTGTGTATCCACCACTGTATATGCACGATCTTCTTTGCAGCTCAACACAAAGAGTAGCTAGTGTTTGATGCATGTGTTTTTGCTTCAAGCTGTCTAACTGCTTCCAACAAGTTTTATTCATGCTGATGCTACAGGTGCGGGTTGCAAACCGGAGCACATTATGGAGAGTGGCACCAGGTGATGTGGAGCAGCTTTCTGGGTTTGAAGTGGGTGATTGGGTACGGCTGAAAGTGTCTCTCCGAACTAAGCCCAGTTATGATTGGCATGGAGCAGGCAAAGAGCAAATTGCAGTGGTGCACAGTATCTCAGAAGCTGGCTACTTGGAACTTGCTGGCTGTTTCAGAACAGGCCGGTGGATGACTCACTATTCAGATGTAGAGAAAGTGCAGACACTCAAAGTTGGGGAGCATGTGCGGTTTCGGGAAGGAGTAGTGGAACCACGTTGGGGATGGAGGGGATGCTCATCTGCCAAGAAAGGAGTTATCATAGGGGTTCACGCAGACAGTGAGGTACGAGTTGCATTTCCTGGGCTGACTACCACATGGCGGGGGGACCCAGCTGATTTGGAGAAAGAAGAGATGTTTGAAGTAGGAGATTGGATCAAGATCCGGGAGGATTTGGAGGAACCTCTGCGTGGATGGAAAGGTGTGTCTCCTGGCCGCATTGGCGTCATACAGGGTACATCATATGAGAATGAAGAGGATATCGAGGGTACAGAATTGCTTATTGCATTTTGTGGCGAGCAGGAAAGATGGCTGGGATTGGCTAACGAAATTGAGAGAGTGAATCCAATACAGATTGGGCAGCAGGTGCGAGTGAAGGCATCTGTGAAGCAACCACGGTTTGGATGGTCAGGCCACAGCCATGGTGACCTTGGGACAGTCACCTTGATTGATGCTGATGGGAGGCTGAGAATACACTCGTCAGTTGGTTCACAGAAGACATGGATGCTAGACCCATCAGAGGTAGAGGTTGTGGAAGAGCGCCCTCTTTGCATTGGGGAATGGGTACGCGTTAGGCAGTCTGTTCCTACTCCTGTCCATCAATGGGGGGAAGTTACACATAAGAGTATCGGGATTGTGCACCGCATTGATGAGGATGGAGACTTGTGGGTTGCTTTCTGCTTCTTGGAGAGACTCTGGGTGTGCAAACCAATGGAGATGGAAAGAGTGGATCCTTTTAGAATTGGTGACTCCATCAGAGTGAAAAGATCAGTTGTCACTCCACGTTGGGGGTGGGGTATTGAAACATATGCCAGCCGTGGTGTGGTATCAGGTGTTGATGCTGATGGGAAGTTGAGAATTCGTTTTGGCAGACGTGAGGGCAGGTTGTGGGTAGGAGATCCATCTGATGTGGAACTTGACCCTGATCCTCCCTGACATCAGGAGGCACCAGACATGGGCATAAGTCTCTGTTTCCTCAGTTTTTTCCCACATCTTGTTGCCCATCTCCTCACATGCCAAATTCTTGTCATCATCATCAATGGAATGTTGCTAGTGTCACCTCATCTGTGGGATGGGTTTGTGGCACTGCAACAATTTGACGGGTGGACTCAAATGACAAAGAGGACCCAGACTTCCTGCAAGTCATTCTTTCTGTCAGCAGCCCTAGTGCTGCTGCTTGCTTCAGAAAGGTTACCAGACTTGGAGGTCGGAGGTTCAACAGTTGACAACAGCTTGCACCCCTCCTGGGTGACCTTGAAATGCTTGAAAGGCGCTGGAACATGAACCATCCTCTCCTGGTGAATTTGAGCAAGTCTACATTCAGCTGCCTTGCGTGTAATTTCAAGATACAGAATGTAATTTGAGCTCTCAATTGGTGGGTTGGCTCGCTTGTGGAGGTCCTTGGAAAAAAGATCCAGTGGTGCATACCTGCACTCCCTTACCATGTTCCTCCCTCCCTCACAAACTTGCTTGATGTTTCAAAGACTTTCAGCTATCCTTGTCCATGAGATTTTCTTTACAATTATTAGCAAGAAAGTATACTTATGTGATGGATTGTCCAGGTGGACTTTCTGATCAGTCACCTTGTGCAAAATGACTGCTTTGGTGCTGATAGTAGAGTCTGTAGAGAGGTAGATGATGGGAGTTAAAGGTTGGTCAGTGATGAAGCTCCAAGTTCCTATCTTTGCACCCAAATCTTCATCTCTTTTGGAAACTGCACATGTCTGAACCTCTTTCACTTTACAAGTATTATGGATTTTATGTAAAAGGTTAATCGATGCTCCCAGAGGATTGTTCTTGCAATATCACTTACATACAGGACAGGAGAGACACACACATGGTAACAGCAACATGTTCGTGGAATTCAATGAGGTGGGTTATTAAACTGGAGGCATCTTGACATTGCAAATTTTTGAGAGTTTGAATAGGGCTGAGATGGTTTGAAATGTGAGGCTTTGAATTCATGTATTAGTGCTGATTAGCAAACTGTCTTGCTGCAAAGGAGGCTTTTGTATGTATGTGTCTGTGTATACAAATAGTGGTGTTCTGTTGGAATCTTGCCACTGTATTGCCAATGTGTTGTAAGTAATAGCGGTGTCAACTTTGGCATGTGTAATAAGTTTACAAGAGGAGAGTCTCCTTGCACACAACTAGAAACCTTTGGAAATGTCTAGGATTGATGGTGAACCCCCATATTACTATGTGTTGATTTAGCATAAACAGACTTGAAAATTGTTCCTCTGGCACATGCACACACCTTACTAAATTAAAATTTCTCCTATAGAAAAAAGGGTTCTAAATTCTATAACATTTGCTCCTTTGGTTTGGAAGTTGTAAAATCATAAATGTGCACATAGGGCTTTATGACAGTACCAAAAGTGCATCAAGGGCCATATGTGGGTTAAGGTGTGGTTACAAAACAAACACCAATCTTGATACATAGATCTTGAGCCTATAAGGGAGTAGGTTTAAGAACCCTCTTGCTCCTACACCTTGCAACCAACTAATGTTTTGGTTGATGACAATGTTCCCCAAAGGGACATTCCCTAAATGCTTGTTCAGGGATCTACTTATGTATAGGTTGATGACAATGTTCTCAGAGCGACATTCCCTGAATCCTTGTTCAGGGACACATAATAAAATTATCTGTAAAGTCACCCTCTCTTTCACCCACTATCCCCTCTTTCAGTGGTATCTGCAAAGTAAGAAATTTTTATTGATCTCAGTATGAAATGCTGAAACTCAGCATTTAATGCACAAGGTTCGAGAGTAATTATAGTAGTTGTGCAGGTAGGAGCAGTGAAAATATATGTAGCAGCAGTGGAGGAGCACAGGAAAAAGGAAAGAGGCGATGAAACTCAGTTCACCACCAAAATTGGTGTGCAAACTAGTTTCGGTCCCAGTTACTTCGTTTTGTAAAATTTCATTCCCAGTTACGCGTTTGATTCCCTATTATGCCGAAACTGGCCGGTCTTGGCCCCCTAATCGCCTGACTTTACAGATATCTTTAATTTGTATTTTCAACTGTGGATTATGTGCAACTACTATTTGCATATTTTTTTCAGCTCATTCTTAGATTCTAATAGCTCACCACCTTCTCAAATTTGTCCATCTCTATCCCACTGTCAAGAGAAATTGTATAGAGACGAAATTGCAAAGTGAAAATGCACAATGAAAATTGTATAGTGGAAATACATAATGAAAACTACAAAATAAAAATTACAAAGTGAAAATGCATAGTGAAAATTACAAGGAGAACTTCCACACATATTTGTTAAATAATTAATTAATTTTGAAATATCCCATTCAAAAACAAAATCTCGAAGATTCCACATGCTTAGGGTAATACCCTGGCCTGGCCGTAGAGCATTACACCCCGTGAACTGAGGATGGACTAGTGTAACTAACAACCAAGGTAGGCCAGTACGGTGTGGCATCCTGCTTGCTTCTGAACACCCTTTCATACTCGCCTGGCCCGGCCTGGCCTGCCCTGCGTGGGGGCCAGATTGAACCAGCACCCACCACTGCACCAATGTGGATGGATGGATGGATGGTGCACTGATGGGTCTACCTTTTTCGGCTGTCCTTGTCCCTGGGCTAACCAAGGTGGCGAACTCAGGTTGACCTTTTTCCCCCTTTTTTTCCATTTCTTCTGCCCATGTTGGGTTTGTATTTGGGAACTTTTTTTTCCTCACTCCCCACACCCGCCTAGGTCTCACCTACCTAGCTACATTTAAACTACTTGCCTATGCACCCTGGCCTCCTCCCTCCCCTACCAACCTACCTACCTACTTACGTATTGACCCGCCCACCTAGCTACCTATCGATTCACCCGTCTACCTACCTACCTATCAATCTACATACTTATGTACTTACACATGAACTCTCCACCAAGGCAATGACAATGCAAGTTGATGAAGGTATTACAATTTACCAAGTAGGTTTTCGTCGCATTTCCTACCTGCCTACCATACATCAGAAAAATGTTGCAATGACCCAACAAAAGGGATTACAACTAAACTAGATTTCTTCTCTATAGCCTTATAGAACTCAACAATTAAATTATTTGGAAACACCCATATGAAGTCAATGTAAATGAACTTGATATCTTTATTCAAATCAATTATAATACAACATAAAGTACTGTATCTCTTCTAATTCAACAATGCAATACCCCAAGGACACATTGAAAATAACATATCCAACCTAATTCCCATATGTATTACTTTGATGACGGTAATGCAAATGCATTGGATCATTTTATTGTTTTGCAATACCTTTAGACATAGTTGTAAATATTTTATTTCACTTCATCCGTGTAGTACCCTATCGATACATTGACTATATATTATCCAACCCAACTCACACATGCATTACCTTCGTCAAGGTAATGTAAATGCACTGGATTATTTTGTTGTTATGCAATACCCTCATGCCCAAGATAATATATTTCACCTCATTTGATTCAAAAATGCAATTACTATATTATTTTGGGCTTATGCAATGCCCTCATGTTGAGGTTATATTCCATCTCATTTAATTGAACAATGTTATTCCCTAAGAACGTATTGGAAATATTTTATTGTCTTGCAATACCTTTAGGTTTGTTGTAATTATTTTATTTCATTTACTTCATCAATACAATACCCTATGGACACATTGACAATATCATATCCAACTATATTCACATGTGCATTACCTTCATCAAGGTAATGCAAATCTTCTAGATGATTTTGGTGTTTTGCAATAGCTTGAGGACATCTTGGAAATAACTTATGTTGACCTTGTATGCAATACCTTAATATGGGTGTTAACCAATATTTAATTGTGGCCTGACATCAAACTAAGTTAAACTAATCCAATCCGATTACAATATTTTCATTTGGTCTACCTTATTAACCAATATTTAATTGTGGCCTGACGTCAAACTAAGTTAAACAAATCCAATCCGATGCAATACCTTCATTTGGTCTACCTTATTCTTATTAGAGTGATGTAATATTGTCATGGATCTATTAAAATATTGCATGGACCAAAAAGCAATTTGAGCATATGCAATACCCTTATGGGTGTATATGATTTAAGGATAGGGTTGATGGAATATGTTTTGTCTTGTCTCGCATGTATTGCATAACAAAATTGTAAATGCAATACCCTTGTCAAGCATATATAAACTATTTCAAAGTTCTAACTACAAAATAAAGGATTGTTTTTTATGAGAGTATTGCACAAAAACATGCCTTTAGGTTTTAATTGAACTTGCACAAACATTTGGATTACAATTACAATACCCTCATGTACTAGTAATACATCCAATCAATTTTTTGCTCAATGCAAAATGCACATACATTACATATGGATCCTAATAACCTTGTTTTCGTACAATAAAATTCAAACTTTTTACAAATAGATTTCTTTGCATACATTCACTTCCCATGCCAATGGGCTATATCCATGGAGGTTAAATTATCTACAAAAATGTGGCATGGAAAATTCATGGATATCATACACATGGTATAAAATGTGTATTAATCAAAAATGGAATGTCAAGCTAACCACTTTCACCCTCACTTTCACTAAAACTTTCATTATAATTTTCACCAATAGATTTCAATGATGATCCATTTGCATTCTGATAATGTCTTGATGTATTTTTTATAGATTGAACATATTGTTGGGTATTGGTTTGCCAAAATTGTTTTCAGTGAATCATCTATGAAGGCTTCCTTGGTAGTACCTCATATCTTAAAGTGGACATACACAAAAACCAATGAGTATATTTTGGAAAACACATGTTTGAAACATAATGCAAATTTAAATTGAAAATTGAATGTGATGGAATTTACTGGCCATGAATCATCTCCAATTCATGGTAATTCACAAGTACAATGATTTCCTTTTTGCATTCCTTTTGGGATGAAGGTCTTCTCCAATTCCAACTTTCCCAAACATTTATAGGGCCTTTTGCATAGGAGACCTTGCTAGCTCAAATTACACCAACAAGATTCTCATCCTTTTTTAATTTGGTCATTATATGGGGGGGGGGGGGGGGGTGGATGCAACACCCCATGTTGGAATGCCCAATAGAATTAACAACTTTTACCAATGTGGGTTTTGGTGTTGATTTTATTCATAGCGCATCAATTTGAAGGTGATCCCACTTGCTTGCAGCATGGGGCCTTTGCTTAAGCAATTGCCTTTTGTTCGTTGTGCCGAAGCCTAGAAAGGTGATTGCTTAAGACCTAGGCATTCATTGATGCATGGTCTTGACAGTTGTGACCTTTCTTATTGAGTAGATGGGTGCCCATGCTTCCCCAGCTCCATGGAAAGATTGTGCTCTTCGTGCAAACACCACATAAGATGCATTTCAAGTTTCAATTTGCAAATAATCCTATGCCATCTTTCTCCCAAGTCACGCCCTCCTTGGCAACCCCATGCGACACATTTGCCCTAAACTAGCAAAACAAAGAAAAACAAGGCAAAAAATCAAAATGTTTAGATAAATTGTAAAAGAGGATGGTATTGCATGCACACCACTAACTATTCTTAAGGTTATTATATAAGCAATGAAGGTATTACATATGCAAAAATGATTGATAATAATGTTGTCACATAGATAATGATGGTATTGCATATGCAATAATGACTATTAATAAGGTTTTTACGTATGCATCGAGGGTATTGCATACCAACTGGTGATTATTAATAAGATTAAACATTTGGTCATTAAGGTATTGCCAAGAAAAACCCCATCCACTATTTCAATGTGAAAGAATGAGCAAGGCAATGAATTAACATAAGTACAAAACTAGTGCTAACTTGTGTGAATATTGAAGACTACAAGTGTTTGTTGCTCTTACTCATGTTCTTCCATTGTATGAGCATTTGCTTGTTGGTGGTCCTCTACTATGAAAGCATCTTTGCACTTGTTCATTTGCATTAGCAAGTTTGTGTGAATCAACACCTTCATTTGCTGAACCAATCCCAGCCAAAGATGCTTCTATTTTAACCAGTGTTACATCTCCCGTCATAGATGATACTAATTCATTGCTTACATCAGAATTGCTCTCAACAAATTGCTTGAACTTCTTTTGAGTTTGCATCCTATTTTAAAAAATCAATAAAACTAAACTTCATAAAAAAATAACAAATGCAACAAAATCAAAATGAGGAAATCAATGAGACAACCATTATCAAAATTATGATATGGAGCAAAAGGAAGACAACTAACAAGAGCACCAAAATCAAGACCACTAAGAGACCACTAAGAGACCACTAAAATTAAGACGATTAACAGGAGTCGAGACAAAAAGGTAAACCCCTTCCTTTGTGTGTTGGGTTTTCCACACATACACACACACACAACATAAACAAAAAGAACAATTAGAATTAGAATCCCAAAAAACAATATTGAAAAAACCAAAAAAAGGGAAAGCAGAAAACCTGCAAGAAACAATAGAGATAAATGATAATTTCAAAAAATTACAGAAAAAGAAGAAAAACATCAAAAACAAGAGAGACAAAAAAAATTAAAAAGAAAAGAAAAACTAGAAAAACAGAGATTAAAAAATCCCCAAAAGATTTATTTAAAAAACAATTAAGTTAAGAAGAAAAAGGAAAAAATACCAGAAAAAAATAAGGAAAAAGAGGAAGAGAGATTTTTAAAAAAAGTATAGAAAATGAAATCCAGAAATAAACCAAAAATCTAAAACTAGAAGTTTCAAGAAGTACAAAAAGAAAAAAAAGAAAAAAATAGAAAAGAACGGAAACAAGAAAATCATGGGGTGAAAAATCCAGAAAAATCCAGGAGAACAGAAATTAAAAAACCCCGAAAAAAACTAGTATTACGCTAACCAACAAAAAAACAGGAAAAACCACAAAAAAAAAGAAACAAGATAGAAATAAAATTTTAGAAGTACAAGAAATGAAAACCAGAAATAAAACAAGAAATATAAAAGAATTTTTTTAAGAAGTACAAAAAGCAAAAAAAAAGAAAAAAAAAGGCGAAAGAAAAAACCAGGAAAACAGAAATTAAAAAACCACCAACAAAAAAAAGAAACCAAAAAAGAAACAAGATAGAATTTTTTTTTTAAAAAGCTCCAAAAATTAAAAACCAGAAATTAAAGAAAAAATATAAAACTAGATTATAAAAATTACAGAAAAATTAGAAATAAAAAACAGGAAATAAAAGAGGAAAAGAAAGAGAGAAAAATCAGAAAAAAAAAATTGAAAGCAAAAAAGAAATAAGAGAAATAATTCAAAGTAAAAAATTTAAAAAAAACTGAAATCAGAAACTCCTAGTGAAGGCAGCAAAACTTTGCTGGAATTGAAAACTCTTGGCGTTGGCAAAACCTCTACTATCATTGTAGGTTTTCAAGGGGTTGGGCTGCAAGAGAATCACCTCTTCTAGTTGCTCCTCTTCATCTCTCTCCTCCACTTTTTGTTGCTCCTGTCCTCCTCTTCCACAGCTCCACACACACACACAAAACAAAGTGCCTGCCCACAAGATTATTGCTTATATGCACACTCTTGGATAATCATTGACATGATATTTTGCTGAAATTGTTGAGAATTAATCTCCAAACTTATAAAAACTACTTATTGCCTCAACCATTGGGTCATTATTACATATACACAAACAAAAGGTGTACTTGGCGTAGTTCTTCCCCATGTATTGAAATTCTGAACAATTACATTTAAGACTGCATAACCTCATGTTTTTAATTAAATAAATAATCAACAAAGAAATGCCAAATATTGTACTACCTTGGTGGGTTCAGCACACAAGTGCTGAATAATTAATTAATTTTAAAATTAAAAATTCGCCATGTGAGTTTGGAATTTTGAAATTTTCAAAATATAAAAAATTTGCGGAGTAAATTCCAACTCAATTTCACAGTTCTCTTATTGTCCTTGTGATCAGTGGGTTCACAACTAATTGCTTATCTGTACTATGCTAGTGTTCGATTCCAGATTCCAGCTTGAAAAACTTTGGCAAAATAATTATTGCCCATGAATTCGTCTTTCTGTCAAACATTTTCTACTCCGCCCAAGTGGAACCAAGGTTAAGTTTTCTTTGTAGAATAAGGCATGTTGAATTAAAATTGCCATTATTGCTGAAAAAAAACATTTATGGCCCTTGTACCACCCAATAAGACGATGAGTGTCCCATGTAGTTTTTATCTTAAAATAAAGCTAATTTATGTTGACGACCTTTCCACAAGAATATTGGCTTGCTGTGTGTTAACTGAAAGTGCATCTCATTTTCTGGCATCAACTGTGTAGATTTGTAAACTATTTGGGTAAAGGTGAAAGGAGTTTTGAACATGTGAAAATGAATTTTGATAAGATGAAACCAAGAAAATTCATACACATGTATGCATCTATGTACATGAATGATCTGACATACAAGTTTGATTAATGATATTTAAACATACACAAACTTATAATATCATAAAAATATTAGACTAGTAGCAAATCAAATTGCTGTACTATGCCATTTTATGGAAAATATGAATGTCCAATTCAATTTGCATTGCAAAAGCCATAGATATTTCAACTTCATGAAGTACTTCGAGATATTTCCTAGTTCATTTGGAGGGCACCTTATGTTTTCTGATTATCCCTCGGCCCACTCTTAAGTAGTGGGTGTAAAAGGCCACCCCTCTCATATCTTGTGACTTAAGTATGTTCAGATTTATGATAATATTTGCTGAGTGTGCTTTGCAATGGGCGGGGACATTCCTAAGATGTGGGCTGGATTCAGCTATCGCCTCCTCCTAGGGCCCTTGTACTTTAGAAATGCCCCTTGAGTTTGGCCATTATCCTACACAAAAATGTTCCATGGTGCTTCCACCGATAAAGAATGGAGTAAGTATTTGAGATGCAAATATCATAATTGAAATAAGTATATATTGGTTGTAGGTTAAACTTGTTATGAATGCAAAAACTAAGTGAAGAGTTTCAAATCTAAACCCACAACTCTCATGTAGCCATGCTTGCATGACCCCAAATCATAGAACATCTAAGTGGAATGGAGCTGGGTTCAAGGACATTGTTATAGAAAGTGCACATCATTAATTCTATTTATCCAGAGACCGATGTGAACTTTTTCTTTGTAGGTAATTTGGGCTGTGCTGATCCAAGGTAGCAACATCGTGATTAGTTGGATCTTTCTAAGTTTTTGCATCAGAAAAATCTGGATCTAATCTGAGGAAAGAGGAGGCTAAGCATGTTAGCAGTCTTATCCTTCAACCTCTGTTTTTTTGTGGGACACCATCTAGCTGAAAAAAACTTCTGTGGCTTATGGCCAATCTTTCCATGGATTTCTGCATTCAACTAACTGTTGTAGTGCTATTATAGCTTTTGAAGGTGGAAAATGTTATTACATTCAACTTCCACCATGTGAGCTGCCTATAATTTGTTAAATTAATTAGACATTGCAATTTTTGTTGAGTTTGCTCATTTGGCTTCTCAGTCGAACCTGGGGAAAGACCTAGCATCCTTTCAGAGTTACAAGTGAGTGAGGAAGAATTACACTAAGCATCATTCAGACCTCCGAGCTGGAGCTGTATGTTCGTGTTGAAGAAAAGCCAAGCAATGTTATCACCTCATGTCTGTTGGTTGTGATTTTTGAAACTTTCCTACTAGGAATTGCTGCAGGGCTTTAGCCACGTAGTTGTCATGTGGACAAGTTGCTGTCCATGAGTCCTCAGTTACAACAGATTAGAGTTCAACCTGTATAAATGCCCAGTCTTTCACCCAGCTCCAACTGTTAATTGGGTCTACTGCAAGCTTGAGTACAAGGTTGGTGGTGGACAATGGGAGGAGTGAAAAAATGACATTGTTTGAACTTTGGACCACATGGATTGGTTGGATGTTTAATTGAATGTTCCAGGAAGGAGGCTGCATACATTTTCCTGTACAGCGAAAAACATTGTGATATTTTTACTGTCATTGATCGTGTGCACACAATTCTTCTGAGATCATGTCAAATTACTTTAACTGACATTACCTCAAGAACATAATCTTTTCAGGAGAATGTATGGCTGTTGTTATGATAATGTGAAATTCAATTATACATAGACCAAAATGCTTTTGTTAAAATCTATATTATCTTCAAATTTAACGAGAATCATCCATGTGTCCTTTCTCTTAAGTCCTTTAAGATTTCACAACATCAACCTGATTCATATGATTTTTAGAAGGAATAGGTGGACAAATATAATCAGTACAGTTGTTCTGGGGGCCATGGTCTGTGCATATCATTAGCATGCAATGTGAAATTCGTGACAGGTTTCTAGGAAATTGTTGAACCTTCTCCCAGTGTTTTTAAACAGATGCAATCATGTCCTTAACATTTTCTAGGGCTTGTTCAATGACACACAGGACATGCCCAAAATATTTCCACGCCAAATGCTAATTACCCAAGAGTTTATCCAACATAGACACTATGCAAACTATATGAAGATTCTGCAATTACAAGAGAATTTATTTCATTTTCTTAACAGATCCACCCTGCCCTTGAATTATCACCTCTTTGAATCTTCAATAAATGCAACCAGTTTCAAGCTTTGTTCCAAGAGATTTTCATCTATAAAATCACATGGTACAGGATTTATAGTGGTGTTCACTGTATCACAAGTGTGAGTCCATGTATTCACCATCAGCTCTTTGATCTTTCAGCACATGTGCAATCAGCTTGTGATTTTATACATCCTGCAAAGAACAATGAAAGGAATCCTACACAATTCATGGGCATAATTTGTAGCTTTAGTAGAGATCCTAAAAAAGCATGATAAAGCCATTGGCTCCAACATCCACCTGCTGATGATGGGGAACCAGTGACTTTGTAGTGATTCTTCAGAATCTCTAATGAAGTTGCAAACTACAGCCAGCAATCATGTAACATCCTTTTGTTCTTTTTATAACTGAAGCACTATGTAAGCTTCTTTAACAGCAATGAGTTGAATTTCTGCAGGAAAAGCTTTCAATTTCAATGGTAGCGAGGCAAGTTAAATCTGTCATCTTAACTACATGGTTTAGGAAGCTGCAGTTGCCTAGCAGAACCATCCACTTCACAGAAAGGCTGAACATGCATCACCTTAGATTCAGCAATTTGTCTTGTCTCCAAAATCTCATGCAGCCCAAGGGATGAAGTATGTTTCATAGGGTTCCCTGCAAGTTGCACAGAATGTCCTCGAAGTCCTGCAGTATAAAGCATACCAAAATGCAGGAATATAAGATTCACTAAGGTTACCACATGCTGAATCTCTGCGAAGAAGTTAAAGAGTGGTTGACAAAAATATGCTGGGCAAGGTAATAGAATGGCTTACATTCATGGTTGCAATGTAGTCTTGCTTGGTGGTCATGAAGAATTCATTTGGTTAATTTTTGGAAAGCTGAATATGAAGTAACCACTCAATTGCAGCAGCAACGTGAAGATCAAGGTCCATTGCAGGCACATCTCATCACCATCATGTACAAATGATTCGAACTAATCACCATGTTCAATGGTATAATCTGGTCGATTACATATGTGACAAGGTAATGAGGTGACTTAGCTTGGTGACTCCTATTTGTATTATTTAAGCTACAAACTGTTGAAAGAACACAGATTTCTAAATCAAACGGGCGCCTGTCAGTGTTCAATCGGGAGAAATGTGTGTTAGTCCTCGCAATGTGAGGGACTGAGTCCAACTGGAAGGTCTCATCCCTGCATTGCGATAACTAGCAGACATGCCTCCCCATTGAGCACTGACCGGCGCCCTTTTGATTGAAATGCTTGTTTCTTCAGCAGCTTGCAGCTTAAATTATCTCTCATTACTGCAAAGGCATCCTCTCAATTGATATTCCAGCCAACATTTCCCAACTTCATCGTGTTTGGGTTTTATCCCTAACACAATGAAGTTTGGGAAGCTGCTGGCAGGAATATCAGGGACCTCGACTGGCAGGCTGAAATTAACAGCCCTAAAGCAACTTCACATCACCATCGACTATCTCTGACAACAATACTTATCCATGTTAAGAGGAGAAGGACAACCGTATGCCGAGCCCCTACCCCACCCCCACCACCAACAGAAACCTTTGTGCAAGAACACAGTTGCATGCATATATATCCATGTTAAGAAAGAAGATAACTACGTCAAGGTGCAGTACCCCACCACCCTCGCCAACAGAAACCTTTGTGCAAGAATTTCACGACCCTTCCATACAAACACAGAATAGAGAAATAACGGCAGTGAAATACTCGGAGCAAACCCTGGTCTTAGAGGACAGGGCGCCGTGGACCCGAAGCGTTCAGAAATGAATAGAAGAAGCAGGAGCAGGAAGAAAGGAAATCTCGGTAGATCCCCAGGGGGTGATCAGAGGAGAACCCGAGATCAGGAGGAGAAGACTTCAGCTGAGGTTTTAGCAACAAATAGAAGAAGAAGCAAGAAGGAAAAGGAAATCTCAGCAGATCCCGAAGAAGGCTGATTAAAACAGAACCGGAGAGGAGAAGAAAACTTGAGAAGAGATAGGAACATGTCGTGGTCGTTACACCTCTATATACCTGAGCTGGTTGGTTCAGCAACGGAACTACAGCGCTGATCATGAGAAGGAGAACCGGAGAAAGCAAGAAGACCTCAGAAGAAGAGATAGGAACACGATGTGATCTGCGCTAATCAGAGAAGCGAAGAGGAGGAGAAGAAGACGTGAGAAGAGATAGGAAGAAAGCGATGTGATGTGCACGGCTTTTGCAAGGTCGAGGGACCCGAGACTGGTAACAAAGCCGGTGACTACCACCAGAGGCTAATTAGAGCAGTAAAAAGGGGATTTTCAGGAAAGCAGATTTGTGCAAGGAGACTGACTGGAGGTGCATTCACACGTAATGTTAAGTCAGTTTTAATTGAAAATCTAGGTGGCACCCAATGTTAAATGGGTGATTATCTAATATTAAGTGAATGTTAACTTAAAATCTTCCTGGTAAATAGGTTTAGGTTCCAAATGACTAGCTTGGTGTTAGGGGACTTAATACTACAAAAGTCCTTAACACCAAGTGTGAATGCACCTTAACTTACCTACTACCTGTGAGGGACAAAGAGCGACGTTGCCAATGTTAAGCTGCTCTATTGTCCACCGCTCCCTTGTTCGTTCCCTACATTCATCGCTCTCTGGAGTTCCAAATCGGCGACCACCTTCCGCTATACAAATAAAATTGCTTTTCCTTAGGAGAATACAAACTAACTTGGCAGGTTCTTGTCAACTTTGTTAAGTTAAATTGCAATGTAAGAAATGGTTCTCAACTGGCGTTTTCTGAAACTTGTTACTCCCTGGCCTATCATCCCCTGGGGTGATGGCTCACTGGTCTAGCCCCTTCTGGGGCCCTACGACCTGAGAAGTTCTGGGTTCAAACTCAGTGGTGTGCAGGTGAAATTCCTGCTGGCTACCGGATTGGGCCTGCCATGGGGTCTTTGCCAACAGATTGTCAGTCAGGTCTGCTGTTGTGTGCCCCCCCCCCCAGAAAAAAACACTTGTTAGTCCCCTTAAAAGAAGGCAGAATTTCTTTTCTTTTAATCAATTTTTTTTCGACTTTCTCATTGTGGAACCATCTCGAGAGACAAGTTTTCAAGTTGCAAAAAAAACTTTTAATGTCAAAGGTTAGAGCTTTGTGTGGGTTTATGTTGGGTTGGGTTGGGAACAAAATGATGGTGATGGCCTGTTGATGGGAGCAAGAGGAATTTGATAGGAACTGTTTGAGAACTTGATGAGAACAATGGGAACTTAATGGGAATTCCACCCCTGACCCCTTAAAAAATAAGAAACATCCCTTCGGGGCATGTTGGCGCCACTCAATTGGCTCTCTTCACATGCTTTATCCTAAGGTTCTTTTTATGAACAAACTATTAGTAGGATAGGTGCTGCCCATGTATGGAATGTTTTTAACAAATTGCCTAGGGCAGGGAGAGGAAATTAGATGGACGAGAAGGTGGGCAAACTATGTGTGCATGTGCACATTTTATCTGCCTGCCTTTGTTTATGCCATTGGTCCCTTTATGCCATTGGATTTCAAGGAGCAGGCAAGCAGAACCCAGGGTCTTCACATGTGCGTGCCCAATACATGGGCAGATTTAACATAAAAAGTTTCAACTTCCTTGAGGCTAATGAATTACCATATTTCCCACCAAAATCATAATTCCCTTACAACGGGCAGCTAGTTGGGCCTTGTCCCTGTGGGACTATTGCATTCGATCCAACTTTTGAAAGTTTTACCTTATTACAGCTGGTTTCACATTAGGTGAACTGGTTTCTTTGGTGACAGTGTTCAGACCGTTTAAATTGGAACAAATGTTTCTCCGTGTTCAGAGTGTGGACACAGTCAGTAGATGTACATCATCTTATTAATTGGCAGGGCCAGCGTGTTTGTGACGCCTTGTTTATTGGGTTTGCATCTTCAGCACTAGAAGATCCACAGATGAGATAATACTTAAGAGTCAATTTCAGTCCCTTTACATGTACAAGAAAACCAAGTGGAGTCACTTCATGTCATGATCACCAACTTTAATGATAGTTCACAAGCCACTATAGTGATATTATATAAAGTAATGTTCACATTATAGTTACGGCCACTATTTTCAGCCCCCATGCCGTTAAATCAGTTATGGCTCATTATTGCAGGCAGTTAAAAAGTATTTTTTGTCTGCCCTTGACCTGATCCATTTTTTCTTAAAAAAGATGGCTGATGCCTAGATACATTTTTGTGCTGCCCATCACACAATATGGGTCTTGTTGTGCACATTTTGGGTTTGCATTACAGGCCCAAAATGTGCATAACACGACCCAAAGTGTGTAATGGGCAATACCAAAATGTTTCTGAACACCTCCGGAGTCCAGACACATCTTGGACAGGCAAATGGGCAATAAGAGAAAAAGAAGAAGTAGGAAGTACTATTGTACTGCCTGCAATAATGACCATAGCTTTTTATTGTCTTCCAGCCCAACCCTAAGTTCTAGTCACTATCACACTTCCATTTGGGATAATCCCTAGCAGCTTGCCAATGCGACTCCTCCAAGAGGGTTGCAAATAGCAAACCCATCCATCTGTTATTAATAGGAACTGGTGGGCCTCCTGTGTTGTTGGCCGAGTAAGATCATGCATCTCAATATTATTTCTCTCCAAGAGGGCTTCATCTCATAGTTCTTATGGAAACTTGCTAAATTAAAATTTTAATTAATTTCTAAAGAAAAAAATCACTCTAAATTCATTAGTATATCCTTCATATGTCTGAAAATTGTGAAATGACAAGTGTGAAAATTGCTTCATCAGGGGTTTCAATGGTACCAAAAGTGCAACACCAGGTCCCATGGTTTGGGAAGGTTATGGCATGGTCACATCCAAACAAAACAAACATCTATACATATATTATACTTCAAATAATTTGTAGTGGGTCACGGGTTGTTGTTTTTTTTGAGACTTTTGTTGTCTAAATGTCTAAACCAATGGTTGAAAAGTTCTTGAATTTCAATAGGTTTAGGTCATGTCATAAGATAAGTTCTAAGGTCTTTGGATTGAAGGTTCTTAGAAATGTCATTGGAACCTAACCAAATAATTTACTAATTTTAAAAATTGAATTACAACCTTAATTGAAGTGATGCCCTGTTTCAAAAGGTTTATGTTCTCTAAATAAATAAGTATAGTTTATTGGAAAAAAAAATTTGACCTTAATTTTTAAACAAGTTATTGCATTTGATTGGTTGTACATAATTAATATTATATAATCTTTATGTTTGAGTGCGGTAGAATATGAACGGGTTTAGGATCGAAACTATGTATGTTTATTACATAGTTATGGAAATCTATGTTCTTGGTTGCACAACTATTTTCTCACCCTTCTATTGTCTATGCATAATTAAAATACCACACCATTTTTCTAACATGAACTAAACACAAATAATACCAAAACCATTCAAAACCCAAAGTTCGAATTTTTTCACAATTCTATTCCATCAAACTTTGCCTTCATACCACAACTTTGTATCAAGTGAAGGTTTTCTCAAAGGTCACAAACACTTTCTTATATATTATCCAAAAGGAAATTAAACAAAAAATTACCTATCACATGGTTCCCCATGTGATTTCACATAAAATAATATGTGAAAGTCAATGCACCATGACCAAATTAAATTATGAAATCCAATTAAAAAGT
Source organism: Sphagnum tenellum (assembly GCA_963921925.1). Classification (NCBI taxonomy): domain Eukaryota; kingdom Viridiplantae; phylum Streptophyta; class Sphagnopsida; order Sphagnales; family Sphagnaceae; genus Sphagnum; species Sphagnum tenellum. Next base: position 25,793,493 of record OY998143.1, read on the forward strand.
AAATCATTAAACTTACCCCTTAAAACAATTACATAAGTAATTTTTTAATTACATCAAGTTACATGTGCACTAGCTCAACAAATTAATTGCACACTTTTTTTCTGAGTTTAATTGTATGTATTAGAAATGAAACTAGACGTTGTTATACATTGGACCACTTTCACATTTTTTGTGAAATGATCAAAATCAAAGGATATAAAAATCCAAAGAATTAGTCTAAAAATCATACCAAAGGTTCTATAAATTAAAATTTTAAAAAAGAATTAAGACTTAAGATTCCTTTTGAATCTAAGACCCAAACAACATTGGTTTAAACTTGAAAGTTCGATCATGATAATAATGATTTTGCTTCTCTCACCTAGATGAAGATTATTGCCACAATTTGGGTTGGTGAAAGGGAAGGTTGGCATATTTCATGTGTTGATAAATGAAGATAGGTGTTCATTTGTTTCTTGTGATTTGATGTCACCATGCCATAATTGTCCCAAACCATGGGCCCCCAATCCACTTTTGATTTTTTCAAAAAGGTCTTGAGGTGGTGTGTGTGTGTTTCGTTTTTCAAACTTCCAACCAATTGAGCAAAAAATATTGAATTTAAAGGAAATTTTCCTCCAAAAATCAATTAATGTTCTTCTTGTCCAAATACCGTCTTGTAACTAAAAGCACTAGTGCAGATGCACTCAAATATGTACATTCACATGAGACTTTGATTGTTTGCAAGCTATTCCAATGAAAAGGAAATTTGCTCAACAAATCCTTGACATGACTGTTCCTTTAGAATACCCTTGGAAAGTCCTCCAAAAGTAGGGGTGCACAAAGCTGTTTTTATAATATTTGACATAAAGTGGAGAAGTTACTGAATATTGGACAAAATTTTCACTGACAATTCATTTAAATCAACACTAAAAATTATTGGGGAATTTGAGTATGCTCTTGGTATTGTTTGAAAGCCTATGTGAGCAACATTTAATGAAGGCAATTTGAAATATTTTAGAAGTGGGTGACATTCAATTTTGAGAATTGTAGCTAGGTGCCAACAAAAAATCCATATACAAGGTTCAGATGATTATAGGATTGATCTTTTTTATCCACAAGCAAGCCATTGCAATTGGCTACCTTAGGCTTAAAATGGTAATTTCATGAATTTCACAAGGAGTCCAAACCATGATAAATCTATCCACTAGCCAATGGATACAATTAAAATTATTATTATTTCTCATGTTTATTTATTTCATGCTTTAATATATGGCTAGAAGTTTATTTTGAAATTTAAAAAGTGAAAATTGTTGAAATTTTGTATTATTAATAGTGATGACCTTTTTAGAAATCACATTCCTTAGTTTTGGAAATTCATAACTAAATTATACTTATTCAATTAATTTCCTAATAAAAATTTAGAAATAAAATGATTAGAAAATTAGCCTACAAAGAAAATCCTTCAAAAAATTCATAAATTATGTTTTTAATTTTTGTTTTTGACCAAAGTTCATAGAAACAAACCATCACTACATTCCTTAATCTTTTTGAAAATTCAATGATTAAGAACATCAAAATACACAATATTCTTGATAATATTGAAACTTTAAAAAATTTAGAACCTAATAAATGTACTTTTAAAAAGGTTTTTATGAAAGTATTTATTTAAGTATTTCTAATGAATTTTCAAAGTTCAATGGGTCTAATAAAATCAAGGTGCACAACGTTGTTTGTGATAACACACAAGGACATGTTTACCTACCTACTTATGTAACTAATGTAATAAACTTGAACGTGTGCATTATAATATGTCCATAAAACATTCACCTTATGAAATTAGTGGTGCAATGGTTAATGATTTGATTTCTCAATGTGAAAGTGAAGAATTGAATTCTTCACATTTATAATTTAGGCTACTATCATAGCTTCAGGTCACGTTTGGCACATTAAAAATGAATAAGTAATTTTTTTAAAAATACATTAAAAATAATCATTAGTATTTTCGTTAATTAAAATGAAAATATTTAATGAAATTCGTTTGACATATGAATGCATGCACTTGAAATGCATGGATGAATAGTTAGTGTACACATTCTATCAAAATCAAGATCCATGTCAATAAATAGAATTACAAGTTCATTTTTTTTCCTTTCCAAGCATTGCATTTTTTTCCAATGTAAAGTTGTTTGTCATATTGTTGAGGAGTCATGGTTTGTCAAACCATGATCTTTGATATGTTCCAATGAATAGGAATAAAAGAGCATGAAAAGGCATTGCAACATGAAGCAAAACAATTAGTTGTGAAGAATCAAAGAGCTTATTTGTAAGCAATAGTGGAAAGAAGCAAGCATATAATTGGATGACTAAAGTTACAACCTCGCATGACATTGCAATCACTTGGCAAACACATTAAGCAAGAAAGTGAAAAACAGACAAATAACCAAGAATCTGAGAAACTTCAAAGAGGTATTTACATTCAATGGTTTACACCACACCTTTGGCCTCGCATTCAAATTGCAATGGAAATGCATAGGAGATTGACAATTGCTTTACGTTATCTTCATGCAGTCCATAGAAAGCTAAGGGAACATTCAAGCCCATTTGAATTGCTTTTTAGATCTTCTTTACAAAAGTGGTTTACCTCAAATGGAAAGCTCAAACTAGGGGTTGAAAAGTTAATAGAGAGGGGGAAAACTTTTACAATTAGAAAACAACACATTCTAATATTAGATCGTGGCCAATAATGAGAAATGAGCTCATGTCCTTGTTACAAAATATTATAATTTCTAGACAAGCCCATTTTGAACCCATAATCCAACTCATTATCCAAAACAATCTTGAACTTCAAAGCGGTTCATTCAAAGTTTCATTAGAGTGGTTTAGAAAGTTCATGAAAATCAAGTTGGGTTGGTCCTTTAGAGTATTTTATAATTGTAGCAAAACTACCACCAAATTGGAAAATCAAGGAAAATAGATGGCACATAGGGTGGCACACTAGTAGAAATTGACCAAAACGTAACCATTCTATTTACGACTACATGTGACTATTAGTTTTTTGCAACTACATTTGGACATTTTTGCAACTATTTTTTATTTTGGTCATATTTGCAACTACATTGCAATTAGTTTGCAACTATTTTGGTGTTCATCCTTCCATGTGAACAACGTTTAGTTTGGTTTTCATCCAAGCAGAACAATTTATATCCCATTAGTTGCAAATGTCACCAATTTAGTTGCAACCCTATGAATATACAAAGGTGTATTTTGTGAATTCTAAGGAATATAATTGGGTGTACTAATATTTATAAATGTATATTTTGAATGTATATGAACAACCATATTCCATGTGTATTCAAGTAATATTATTATCATAAATAGCCTCGATATAATGGTTACATTAATTGGTGTATATTTTTAGTATATTATAATATTATTTAAAATTTATACTAAATATATTATGCCCATATTACAAGTTTATCCAAAGCATCTTATTATACTTCTTCAAATTGTTACAAATGATATTTATTCAAATGATATTTATTAATATTAATATTATATGTTTATATTAGTTACATGTAATAAAAAAATTCAATATTATCTTTTTTTTTTAAAGTAATATTTTATTACATAATGATCATAATGATGATGATATTAGAATGAAAGGAAAAATATTATATAATTATTAAAATAATTATATAATATAATATACTATTATACTTTATTAAATTATTTTCAAATGACTAATGTACTTATTAAAATTTGATTTTTTATTCATTAAAATTTTAAAAAATCATATAGATCTAACAAATGACATAATAGTATATAATAAAAATAGTTAACCTAGGCTACCTACAAATTACATTATTATTATTATAAATAATCAATTATGAAATATCACTATATTATAATAATTACCAAAATATTAATATATAGTTTTAAGTTTCTATATTTCAAAATTATAATTAATATTTATGAATTATGAATTATTCAATTATTATAATCAATTGCTGATATATAATTTTTATTTTCAGTTTTATTATTTTATTATAATATTGTAGTAGTTAGAATGGAAATCTAATAAATTAATATACAAACGCAAAAAATTATTTTTGAAGGAAAAGTATTCTTGTTAAAAATATAAAATATTTATTGTAATAATTCATAAATAGCTATAATGAATGAAGTAATAATATGGATAATAAAAATAAAATAATAAAAATTGGTTACCAACTAGATACAATAATAATTGAATTAATTTTCTTGTTACTATTAAATATTTACATTTATATTTATTATGAATTGTAAAAATGAAAATAATAATGGGAATAATTGTAACAAAATAGTTAGCCCACATTAGGTTTTAATTATATTATTAGATTTAAAAAACTATTACTCAATTTTTATAATCATTAATTATTAATTACTGAATATTTTGAGTTATTATATTAATTTATTTGGTTATGATATAATAATTAATTAATTATGAATAATTAGCTAATTATTTCAATATTAGCCAATTACTGGTTAATGAAATTGGTTGATAGATCATTAGAGTTCATATATTAATAATGTTTATCAAGCTAATTAATTAAGTAATATTTAATAATAACTAATAATATAATTAATTCAGTAGTCATAATATATTGATGATTATTACTATAAATAATTAATTAGTTGGATAATTTATAAAATGAATTAGTTAATTTCTAATTTATTTTTTAATTAATTAATTAACTTAACTTATTAATTATTTTTTATTTTATTCATTGGATAATCAGTAATTTTATTAGTTAATTAGTTAGCTAGTCAGTTATCACTTACCTATTTAATTATATACTTTTCAAGATGAGAATGAAAGCCAAAACATATGGGATAAACTTTTTAGTTGCAAGTCATTTGCGACTAAAAAATGTTTAGTCGCGAATGACTTGCAACTAAAAAATGTTTAGTCGCAAATGACTTGCAACTAAAACGTCTATCCCATATGTTTTGGCTTTCATTCTCATCTTGAAAAGTATATAAACAAGGTGTTTTGTCTTTATATTTTCATATTTAAAACATGGACATATGGGATGAGCCATTGAAAACGATTTAACCCGAAATAAAATAAAAATATTCATATGTTTACCCCTAATTACATACTTCCCTAACTTACCTACCTACTTTCCTACCTACCTACCTAAGTAGATATTTGGCCTAAGTAGGTAAATAGGTTTTTATCTACATAGGTGTTTAGCCTAGAAGGGTAGGTAGGTATGTAGGTAGGTAGGTACCTAGTTCAACCTACATACTTAAATATTGATTTAAATTGAATTTGGACAAATTCAATTAGTATGCCACATGGCAAATTTCTATTACACCACGTGTCACAATCTAAACCATCCAAATATAAAAATTAAACGTCTTGGATTATTTCAAAATAATAAATATATACATTTAATTATTAAGAGTTGGGACACGTGGCAACACATAATTTGTTCACTTGTTCACCAAAAAAGTCACATCCTAGTTGCAAGCGACAATACGTATATGATAAGTCAAAGGATGAAGGCATATTTTGTTGACTTTCTTTTTCATCCAAAATTCGTTGTCATTTGCGACTAGTGTCGTTTGCGACTTGTCCAACGCGACTATTAATATTTTAATTGCAAATGTCGCTTGTAACTAAAAATTAGTCGCAGAAACCAGTTGCAAAATGACCATTTTCTACTAGTGGCATACCTTATAAAAACATACAATGTCCTTGCATCACTTGTCATAAACACGGATTAAACAAGGATTCACCTTGTACTTACAAGTGGGGAAAGAACATGGTAAAAGAAAAGATCAAAAGACATACATGTCGTTGGGGTTGAAGATAAGAGGCAAATTATTGTTATAGTATCCTTTGCAGTTGATGGAAGTTCTTTACTTCTACAAGTCATTTTTACAAGATCAACAACAAGATATCTTCCTCAAAATGGTCTAGGGAAGGCATCTTTTTTGGGAGCAAGGTTACATTTGACATATTCTGTTAATCATTTATCTACTTTAGAAACTTGCAAACAATTTGTGGAAATTAAAGGTTTTTAATTCCTTATCATAAAAATGAGGTATAGGAATTAGACTTGCCACAAAACCAAAAGATCATATGGCTAATAGATTGTTGGTTAAAACATGGAGTTCATACAATGGACCAAATCACAACATCCATAAGTTTGTTTAGTGTTTATACTTGTAAACTATACCTCCAAACTTTAGCTTGCAAATGTGATCATCCAACGCCCATTCAAGCATGTGTTTAAGAAGTAATTTCACATGTGGACATCCTACACCATCAAAGATTAACTCCTGAAAAAAAAAGATCCAAAAATTGATTATCACATGTAGGCAATTGATCCTAAATTTTGTGGTTGGTTGTTTCATACATGGACACAAATTTACAAGAGGAAAGAAATGATTCACAAATGGTGGGGATAGATAGGTTTACTTTGGAGCTTCATTCCAAATTTTCAAACTGAAGCACTAGGAATAAATGTTACAAAATTTTTATTCTCATCAGATCTAACAAAAAGGCAAAAATTGAAGATCCAAATCACTATCCTAAAGATACATGAATCATGATGTTACAATGTTTGTAGCCACATTTAAATCATTCTAGACCTAAACCAAATGGTACCAAAAACATTTTCAAAATTCAAAAATCTTGTTAGAAATAAGTGAGCACATCCATGTTATAGGCATTAAACATTTATTGCAAACATTTGTAGGCATCAAAACATTTATTGTAATGAAATTAGGATGTCACTTGCCTTAATGGTTTTCCACATTTCTTTCGTTTTATCTTCAAGTTCCTTCTTATGATGTTGATCCACCTCACTCATGTTATCTACCCATTTTATCTTTTGTTTGTATGGTTAACAACGGATTATAAGAATTATCCAACCTACTAGTCATGGAAGGTCAATCATAATAAGTAAAAGTTATACATTGGACCCTGAAAATTGCTTGAGCCACTTCTCTTACTTGAGATTTCATGACATGGGGTTGGTTGCCATTAAGTAAACCATGGCCAGGTCTTCAAGTGAAAAATACAAGGATATCAATGAAAAGGTGAAAGCAATATCACCATGTGGCCAAGGTCTGGATCATGTTGTCAAGCTAATCAGGTCTTAAATCCTTGCTAGCAACAAAATGGACCTGTTTCCAATAGTGTAAATGTTTAAATCCTACAATGATTTGGGTTTCAAAGAGAATTCATAATGCTCCAATTGGATGTCCCAAGGACATTACACCACCATGATTGTTTATTTGTTCTCAACCTAGCCCAAAAAGCTGTGCATTTGCAAGATCCACCACCTACAATCCCACCACTAGGTCATCTTCTAGAAATATGTACACACATTTGCATTAGAAATTGAAGAATTACTAATTTAACATGCAATGGAAACAATAATGAAACATAGAAGTATATATTTAAGAAGTTTAGAAAAGTTGTTAAGAATGTTTCATTTATCCCAAATTGACTTATGTCATTTTTGCTCAAGCTTGCATGTTTCAAAGATTATGGAATTGCCAACTTGCTAATGATGTGGGATTTTTTTTTGGGCTATGTTGTAGCATAGACATTTGAACTTCAAGAGCAAGCTACTTAGAGTGGACAATTGCAACTAGTTGTTATTCCCAAAACTACTTTAAAGACATACAAAAAAATTAAAAGATGTAGACCTTTCAAAATGCCACCATGCCACACCTCACCCATCCATGGTTGCGGCTGCGATGATGCAAAAAGTTTGCACAACAACAAAAATGGCAAAAAACCAAATTTGAACAAACCTCAAATCTCCACACAACATACAAGAATACATATTCCAATGCAGAGCTGGATTCAACATCAAAGTTCTTCAACCTCAAGGATATGCTTGCTTGATAAATATATTATTGACATGTTACTAAAAGCTAAGAATTCAAAAATGTACCTTAATAAATCTAATCATTAGAACAAAAGTTTCAAAAGTTCTTGTTCTTCCTACTCACCTACTCGATAGGAGAGACAGGAGAGACGTAGATGCAACTATTCCAAAAGGTGGATTTTTATTGTGGTATGGTGTGCTAGCTTTTTGGGATAAAAGATTTGGATGCCATTCCCATATTCTCAACACTAGATGCTTTTACACAAGGATTAGCACTTGGTGTTGATCAAATGATGGAATTGGCCTCACAATATTCTTCTATTTCTTTAGCAAGTAGACTTTACAATGGGGTTCTAGGATTGCCTTTCTTTTTCCCCCTTTCCCTGCCACCCTTTTCATCACATGTATTCAAGGTAGCTAGCTATGACTACAATTGTTGTTTTTGATGATGCTCCTTTCCTTAATGACCTAGAAGTTTATTGAAGTAGAATTTCACCTGATCTTTTAGCAACAAAAATAGACTAGGGTGCAAGGAAGTTGATAACTGTTGTTGATTTATCCTCTTGACTAGGAGTTTTTCTTCCTCCATTGGAATATGCTTATGCTTGCTCCTCCCACAATTTGTCCTACTAGGAGCTTGAAAATGAATGGTTGCCAAGGATGGAGATTGAAGGAGCCAAAACTAGATGAAACACCTCAAGATTTTGTTGAAGAGGAAACATTAGTTGCAGCATGTCTTTAATACTTTTAGACTTCTCGTGGGTGAGTGTCACCATCCCATGAAATGTGGTCAATTATGGAGCTATTTTACTAACATGATTACAACAACCCATGGTTTGCACTCCAAACCTTGGAATCTTCATGAAATCATGTCTCTTTTGTTAGCATTGATCTACATATAGATAGAAACAAGCTTCATAAGTTCAACATCAATTGTAACAAATTTTTAGTTGTAATAACATGATTTTCCTTGCACCATAAATAATGTCAAATATTGTTTCACTTTTTTATGTTAAAGCAAATATGATTTGCAAGCATTGATCATGATTTTCTATTAAGCACAATTCCAAAGATTTACATGTTAAAACATCCATCAGTGTGGCTCTAGATTCAATTCCAGTTTTCAATTGTACCCTAGTCTTGCTTATGGTAATCACTGGAGTGACTCCCAAATCAACTTGCTCTTAATAAAAAAAAACCTTTCACATGATCTACATTTTTTAAAAATTTGGGCTGCTCCCTTAGTGTTTCTAATTCTTTCACTTTGCAAGTTTGATTATATCATAACAACATTTCTTGGAAAAGCAAAGTTATTGTTAGTAAAGTTGGGGTAACTTGGCTTGTTTGGATCTTTTTGGATTTCAAAATGACTATAGTAGTAGCACAACGTGCATCTTTTTGCTTAGTTAATGTTATCATCACTAGTGTTTCTGGTGGCATACAAATCACACAAGTTATCATGTTGGTCTCATTGTTCCACTTGTTATGGGGAGACTTGTTTCTTTCATGAAGGCATGATTACCTTGCTTTGAAAGTTGTTGGAAACCTGAAGTTATTGGTTTCAAAAGACATACTTACAACTAGGTTACCATTTGTCAATTTTTTCTTACAAAGGCCATGGCTTTTCAGACTTGTTGTTACAACCATGATATCAAAATCATCATTGGCATGACAACAAGCATCCAATTCAAGCTTATTGAATTTTGAACAAAAATCTTGTAGTTGCAAAGGATTTAACTGACTCATGATTACAACAAAACCATGTCCTTTTCACTAGTGAAATTTAACTAACATGATTATAAAGTCAAATTTGTTTTAACCACATAACTAACCATGTCCATTTTGACAAACCAAAAATGTAGCATTGTTTATTGTAACTAATTTGAATTTCATTTTAGTCAAAACAAACATTGTAATTTCATACGTGAATTTTATGTAATGGTTACGTGTAATCAACCTACTAGTAGTGTGACTAAAATTAATCAATTAATTTACACATGTAATCAAAGTGATTATATATATGATTAAAATCAGTCATTTATCTAACATGTCTACAAATGTGACTAAAGTTAGTCACTTTGATTACACATGTATTATTAACATAGGTTGACCTCACTCAAAATTAAAATAAAATATATACCCCCCTCACTTTCAAGTTTCATATCTTTCTCATTATTTGTCCATTCTCAATGATTAAAAAAACTCCAAATGCGTTATCTTAAGATTCACAAACTCTCTATTAAAAAAAAAAAATGTAGAAAAAATGCAAGCTAGACTGACAAGTGGTCAATTTTTGCAAATCACCCCCTTCACTTTCAATGAGCATAATTTGCTCATTCCTTTATGAAATTAAGATTTTTTTTCACCTTTGGATTCCTCAAGAGGAGAGTTTAATTTTTAAAAAAAACATGGGAAAAAAATAGAACAATTATGAAGAACTAAAACTCCAAAAAGGGAATTGAATTTTTAAATCGTTAATTTGTGCTTAAATCACTCCATTTCATTTTCAATGAACATATCTTTCTCATTTTTTTTATCAAAATGAGAATTTTTAAAATATTGGATGCACCAAGAGGAGAATTACAAAATGTTTTTGAATGTCAAAGGTAATGGAGCAATGTACAAAAACTTTAATATCAAAAACACAAACTGAATTGTTGTGTTCAATTTTTGCAAGTCATCCTTTTCACTTTCAAAGGGCATAACTTGTTCAATTTTTCATCAATATTAACAATTTTTTATACCATTGGATGCATTAAGAAAAGAATTATGAAGTTCGTCTGAATGTCAAAAACAATGGAACAACATGTAAAGAGTTTAAACTCAAAAATACAAACTAAATTGTTATGTTCAAGTTTTGCAAGTCAACCTCTTCATTTTCAAAGGGCATAACTTGCTCATTTTTTCATTGATTTCAACATTTTTTGTATTATTGGATGTGCCAAGTGGAGAATTACAAAATGTTTTTAAAACTTAGAAGCAATGGAATAATGTATGAAAAGTTGTAAATCTTATTCTTAAATGTTTGGTGGTAGGGTTAATAAAGTAAAAACTTTGTGTGATCAAATTGTTCCTTTAAAAAATGTATCCCATATTGTTTGGTCGTCAATTTCATTTTGGGAAGTATGTAAAAAAGGGCCTTAGCCCTCAAAGTCACATTTTAAAAAATTTAAGCTTTCTAGGTTGAATCGATTGCAAGGTTTAATTTTTGAAAAAAATTTTGAATTAAAAGAATTTTTGGTTTGAATATAATCCAAATGGGAATTGATACATTGAAAATATTTTTAAAAATATTATTTAGATTATAAAAATTCTATATATTAATCATATTTAATCACATATTTAATCATAATGATCATGCCATGTCATTACATTCATTCACACGATTAGACAAAATTAATTGAATCATATAGTTTGTTAGAATGGACATGGCACATCATTGCATTTAGTCACATAGTTAATCATATCGGACATGCCATTATGGCACTATGTTAATGTTTAGTCATCTTACATTTGTTTTTTTTATTTTAACGTCTTAAATGATTGATTTTTTTTAAACCTGTGCCAAAATTGTTTGAAGTCTATTTTGATAAAAAATCTAGTGTAAAAGGATTACAAAATGGACTATGTAGTAGTGTTGGTAGTTGATACTTTTACTTGTACACAATAAACAAGTAGAAAACAAAAAGACAAATGAACACACATTAATGAACACCCAAATTGTAGCCATTGGCAAATTGTGCAAGTCTGTTGCATCTTTGCGGTTATCAAAACTCTAAAACATGAAGTACAATTTCTAAAGTATTTAACCTTTTTCTTTGAATCACTATGAGCACCACCAGTCAGCCCTGTTGCATGTTTTCTAGGAACAACTTTCACAACACTGACATCAATAGTGATGTGTTTTCCTTTTGATTTGGAATGAAAGGCATGATAATTTGTTTTATTATTTGAACTTATAGCAACACAAAAATACCGAAAATCCTTTAGGCTTGCAGACCTTTCAACTTTTCTTTTATAGTAGTAGTCTTGAAGGTTTGATAGAAATGTAGTTTCAGTCATTTGTTCTTTAGTGATTTTCTTAACAATGAAAGGATTGAATTGGATAATATTCCATGTGCTCAAAGTTAAATCCTTGTTTGTTTTGGTAGGCCCAATCACACTTGGTAACTCTTGAACATCAACATTTGGCAAACTCAATGATTCCACATCAATAACTAAAGTCCATTGATGAATAAAAAGAAGAGTTGTGATTGTCGGCAATTGCACACAACTTTTCATGGGCATCCTATGTTGCTTTCGAAGAGTTTGAAGTCAAAAAGTTTAAGAAACCTTTTTTAAAACAAACTTCACACCCACATTTGTAGAGAAATCAAACCCTATCAAACTTGACCTAAGATGCAAGGTTAAGCATGAAATAAATGGCACATATTGTCAATTCGTTTTATGGCTATGTGTGAAGGACTGTTGCATTGCTTTGAAAGTACTAAAGATGACTTTATGACTTTTGGTATGTGGTTGAAGGATGTGATGCTACCAAAATTTTGACATGTTCACCCTTCTTGTCTTTGACATTGTTCAACTATAAGGCCCAAGCAAAAATAATAGTTGCACTCTAAGTGCATGATGCATCAACAAAATAATGTGGAGTAAAAATTTGTTCTTCCTTGTGTAAAGAATTCTTAAATCCAAAACCAATAAAAAGTTGTCCTTGTGCATGGAGCTCTTAAATCCAAGTTGGTTCAACGAAATTATACATGAAATCTTGAATTTTTCGAGGACATTTAGCTACTTCCTTTAACTATTTGAATGTTCTGGGAACTCTTATAAGTAAAGATAGATGAACTAAGGCATTTCACTAGCTTCATATACAGGTGAGGTACATATCATGATCATTTATTGATCCTAACTTCAACTAGAGCAAGTGCTATGGTGCGGTCCTTGGATGATATCATTGATTGATATGTCGCAAAGACATAAGACTTGCACTATGCAAACTATTAACACTAATAAATTTCATGTGTGTTGGTCCTAGTTAATCTAACCATCTCTTGCAACGAACAACCAACCTAAACCTTAAGGCACAAGCTAAGTCAAGAATTTCAATGTGATGCATAACAATGTTTCAAATCTCAAACAATCATCATTTTTTGCAACGAACAACTAGTCCCAATCTAAAGCATGAACTTTAAAGTCAAAAATTTCAATGCTACATACGACCTTCTAAATCTCATAGATACTTGCACTTAAGGGAACATGTCCCTTGGCACATTTCATCATTAAATGTTCAATGTTGTGACATTTTGTAAGCACTGCAAAGTTACTAGCTCGAAATTCTAGCTCCAACTCTTGGGAGTCTCCTGTAAGAGCATGTTGCTAGAGGACAGTGTTTGGTGATCAACCTCTGAAAGATGTGAACATGTTTGCATGGTCACTGTTCACTAGGTTCATCTAACATTGTCCATTTCCTACTGATTATTGTGTAGCATAGCTTGACCAAGTTTGTCGAACAATTAGGAGAAAATACTTGATTTCTTGGTGGTGGTGGTTTTTTTTCTTTCTTTTTGGCAAAAGTTTTTCCCTAGTTGGCAAATTTGTTTTCAAATTTGTTTTGAAACTGGCTAAAGATGAGTTTTATAGTTACAAGGTTTTGAAAAAAATTAAAAAGATTTAAAAATTTGCAAGGTTCTACATGAAGGTTCCAGTAGGGTAGCCAAAAACATAAAAGGATGCTTATAGTTTTTTAATTTCATATTTTGTTTGTATCAAGATTTGGCTAAATCCTCTCTAGGATGGTCGCCACTTCAGCTGTGTCACAAAATTGGGGGAGGGGGTTGGACTGTTCCTTGCTGGCTAGAGAAGTGTTACATGATGCTGGACCGTGCTTACATAATCTTGGAATTTACTTGCACAATTTCATTGAGCTGAGAGATGATCTGATCTGTGGGGTTCGCACCAGTTTTGGGCAGTTCTCACTCGCCAGCTGAAAACCGGCGCCGGTAGTAGTCCAGTTCGCAGACAGAACCGGCCAGTGAGAAACTGTCGTGAGAACCGCATTGAAAGTTCTCACTTGAGGTGAGAACCGCCCAGGTTGTCACTTGACAGCCAATCTGAAAACTGAACCGGTTCTCACATTTTGAGAAGGGTCCGGTTCTCATGGTTAAAAAAGAGGAAGTAAATTTTTAAGTTATATGGAAAGTCATGCCCTGTTGAGCCTGAGTTGTAGCCCCCATTTGATGCTTCATCCCCTCTTGGCTGTGGTCCGCAAAGTCATAAAATTTTATTAAATAAGAGTATGAAACACTGAGATTGCATTAAATGCACCAGGCTCGAGAACATTTATAGCTACAGTACACATAGTAGTAGAGATTGGTTGAAAGCGTTCAGGAAAAGCAAACTCAGTTTAGCACCAAATTTGTCACTAACTGAGTTTCATGTCACAAAAAACAAGGTTGATTGTAAGAAAAGAAAAATATATATTATATATATATATGAACCATGACTTGTGAGAACCGACTTGTAAGAACCGTCCTTCAAAACTGATGATTCAAAATTCTGTGAGAACTGCTAACTCTGAAAACCACCTAACCAATTTTTTAAAAAAAATCTGGTAATCGAGGCGATTCTTAGAACCTGCCCCATAAACTGGAACCCAGGGTTCTCACAAAAAAGTGAGAACCGCCCAACACTGGTTCGCACTCTTTGGACTTGTAGGGAGCTTGAAAGCAAAACCTTATGGCAGACAGACACCAACAGGAACTCCGGCCATAGTGAAAAGCACACCAGGATATCATCCACTGGGATGTCTGGTATGACTGAGTTGTGGATGAACCTTAACTGGGTTACTATTTGGTTTCACCTAGGTAACCCATTCTGTAAGAAGTAGGTCATATGTATAGGTAGCTAGGTAGGAAAATAGATTTCATAGGTCAAGTAAATGGTTTGGACATAGGTAAGGATTGCTTTTATTACCTATCTATTAATTCAAACCTGCATACGTGGGGAAAGTTATGGATGAAATTCCATGAATGAAAAGATGTCAATATAGTATTGACCTGGCTTCAGACTTAGCCTCATTCAAATCATCATCCACATTTTGATGAAGATTTGATATCTGGACCGAGAACTGATTGGGATGGACATTTAGGTTGAATGTGACCTAGAAATATGATATATATGACACAAAAATTGCAATCGAATGTAAACGAAATGAAATTAAAATTAAATTCAGATTAAACCCAAATCATCTCTAACTATCGTGGTAGCTCATCACATAAATATCATAACAATTATACTATAATAAAAATATATTTTACAGATAATATTATTAAAAATCTAAATCAAGATCACACCAAGATAACCACAACTTAGACAAATTGAATAGATGACTTGAAAAGTTCAATCCTCTCTTTAATGGCACCCCTTTAAAGCCCCCTTTGATTGCACCCCTTTGGTCCTCTCCCCTTATAAGTGTTGACTCCCATATCTTGCTAAAACTATGTATTTCATCCATAAAGCAACTTACTTGTGGATTATTAGTAGGAAGATAATAAATTAAGCAACTGAGCTAACCACCATGGCTAACCATGGTTAGCAAGTAAGGAACAAAGACTCAATAAAAAATTATTTTCTGATCACTTATTGATCTAGGTTGCAAAATTTATGATTAGTGTGAGCCATTGTTGTGCTGTTATTTGAATTTATAAAGAATTTTTTATTTCGGTTTTTTAATCATTTGGGAATAAGAGAACCAGTGGTTTTGATTCTGTGAAAAAATCAGAATCACAGAACATCTGATCCTAGTTATTTCAAAAGCCTTAAAGAATTGACTGTTTTCATGCAAAGAACTGGCAATGAAATTGACAGTTTTATGGTGGGTTATTTGATTTTTTCAAACTTTTTTGAGAACTATACTTATATACCAAAATCCAGTCTTTGATTTAAAAAACTCATAGTTATGAATCTTAACAACTATAATTATAATTGTTAAGGGTTTGTTCTTGATTTTAATAACCGTCCAACACTGGTGTGAACCTTAGAGCTTGGGATTCCAAGAGACATCCAATAGACTCAATATAAATAGACTTTTCATAAGCTAGTGGCCAATTATCAATACCACATACTCAAGTATACACAAAAAGTGGCCTCTATACATGTTTTGTGTTGGTACATTTTAGCATCATGTAATGAAATGTGTGTCTTCCATTTTAGCTCACCCAAAGACCAATTGACAATTTTTCTCCTTAAAAAACGATTGAAACCTCAACAGCCACAAAATGCCTAATACACCAATATGTTTTTATAAATTGGACTGGGGTTCCTATAGGATTACTTCCCAAATGTCTACCAATTCCCAAATAGCCATAAAGAAGTTGAACTATGTCCTATGTACAATAACAAAATATGTGATGAATTAAATTTTTGGATTGAAGGGCATGCAAGAGAGTCTGAGCATTCAAATCTCAAAAGGTCTACCACCTGGTGACCTGGGCATACGCTTCCCAGTCTGTGTCTAGATTCAGGTAGTAGTTTACTTAATATTATCATATTGTAGCTTATAATATATGCTGAGTTTGAACCCAAGACAATCAACTCTAAGGAGTTTGTGTGATTACAAAACTTTTTCTTGGTGAATTTGCACAGTGTGGTGACAAAAGCTTTTTGAAATTATTTTCAGTTTAAATTCTAAAAATATAAAGAGTTTGGAGAAATTTGCCAAACTTTCGAAGTCACAAAATTGAAAAAAAAACTTTGTGTGTGATGCTTCATTTGTACCTTTGTATTATTAAGTACAATTTATTAATTTTTCCTTAACTGATGTGAAAGAATATCCTTCCATATGTTCCCACTCACTGTAGCAGAGGCAAGTTGTGCTTGGTAATATCTACCCACATAAATTGGCTAGCCCACATATAACATGGTTGGCCCCCTTAAGTTTCCAATTATTATTGATTGGTTCCTTATCTAGGTATACATGTACTGATCAATCTTGGAAAATACACTTGATTAGGTCCCTTCAACCAATGTTGTTTGATTTGTTTAAAACTTTTTGGCATTCATGCTTGAGCCCAACACAACTAACAATCAATTCCAAAGATTTTTTACTTTGGGTTGCATCTAACTTTATAAACGACCTCTCATTACAGCCTTGTCTGGGACATAGCTAGAAAACTATGAAAAGGTCATTTCATTTTGTAAACTGAATGCAAACTACATTTATTTTTCATTTCTCCTCCAGGGACAGCCAGGGTTCTTTTCTCAAAATTTTGATAGAAAATTTGGCAATTTTTTTTTGAAAAATAGAAAATACAATCAAATTTATACTTGAAAAAATAATAATTGCTGGAATATCCCAATATTTTTGTCAACAAAATTCTTAGGAAAAAGTAATGATGATTGCAACAATCTAAAAAGAAGTGAAGATAAGTGTAAGTTGGGCCAGTGAAGTGACCCAAAGGAAAGACAACAATTATATGCTGGAATTCCATACATGTAATGTAAGCATTGGGAAGTTGGTTAATCGTACATTCAAAAAAAAGAAAGAAAAAGGAAAAAAAAGGAAAGAATGAACCAAGAGGTACTCTACTCCAAAGGTGGGACCCTGATTGAAGTTGAGCAAGTAGATTTCCAAATGGAGTTTGTATTGAACCCATAGTTCTATGATACATCAGTACACTAGGGTAAACAAAAGTAGATGCGAAGAAACATAATATAGCTGAATTGGCCATGGCCCATGATCACCCCTTTGTACATGAGCCACCAACCCAAACTTTTCATTTTTAGGTTTAAGGAGGGAGTTACAAAGAGTTAAAGGATAAGTCCATGACACTCCTGGCACCATCACCGCAGCCCCAAAACTATTCTAAACTCTAGTTATATTGCCACAATCCAAAGAATAAATTGAAAATTTTAAGTTCTATCTCTCTCTACAGTAGTTAATTAAATTCTTTATCAAAGTGTTTTTATAACTAGACCTGTATTGGATGAGCATCCACATGATGCCATGGTAGTTATACTTGCAAGCTGGTAGACATCTTCTTGATCTAGATGTGTGAAGATAAAATGGGAGATTATAGTGAACAATTTATAGCAATGGGAACAAGAGCCTCTGGTTGAGATTGAAAGGCCATAAGGAAAAATCAAAAGATGTGCACGATGGCTGGATAACTATCAGTTGACATAACAAGCCTGTGAGCATTGAGGAGCAGGGTTTTTTTCTTCAATTTTGTGATGTAGCCAAATTGGCAGTATAATACCTATGAAATTTTTAATAATCCTTTAATAATTTGGCTAATTTTGGAACCTGTTGTAACAATATGGCGATTTTACATTATCATTTTTCAAATTATGGCGAATTAGGACCATATTTTTCAAAAAATCCTTAGTATGTGTCCAGGTAAAAAAGAATGAATTCATTAGCCCAAAAACAAATACTAATGAGGAGAATTCAAGAGACGTGCACAATGACTGGATAGGCTCCAGCAGTGAAGACAATATGCAATTTGCTTCGTTGACGTCAGAGTCCTTGTCTAATGAATTATTGTTTAAGTACGGGAACTTTCTATTTTGAATGGTCAGTAAACAATTGCAATGCAAAGAAGACCTGCATTAATGACAATCAATGCAGCTGAAATGGTTACCAGCTGTTACTCTGGTTTAAACCAGAGCAGGCAAGGGATTAAGGAATTCTCAAGGTTTTTTTTTCATTTTTGTGATGTAGCTGAAATGACGATCATCCATAATATAGTTTGATCATCCATAATATAGTTTAGCCAAATTTGGATATATTTAAAACATTTCTTCACATTTTTTGCTACACGCGAGAATACTATAGAGAAATCTGGAGATTTTTTTGTTTGAAAACTATAAGAAAATTTGGCAGTTAGAAAACCAAAAAAAGCACAATATTTTTAACCATTTTGAAAATAAATTTAGCCAGAAATAAACTTTGAATTGTTATTATCCTTGTTGTTAATTACTCTGGTTTAAAACCACTGTGGGCAAAGGATTAAGGAATCCCTGTCCTCGCTAGGAAGAAGAAGGCATCTGATTCCTTGCTGAGAGGTGGGAAGAGCGGTATCACTGACTGATCTTCCATACATTCTCTAACCTGGATCATCAATGAACTTTTTCCCTCTCCTCCACTAGGGCTCTCTCTTTAAGGTGGTGAACTCTAGAGTTTGGAGCTACTCTTCCGCGTGTGTACGTCTGCGAGACTTGTGTAATCTCTACACAACGAAGAGCTCTCTCTCTACCTCTCCAGCTCTTAGACCTCTCCAGCCACAATTTTTCCGTCTTCCGGTTTAGACGTATTTTTCTCTTGCCAAATGCTTACAAACACATGCATTTGCCATTTTTGCATTGCTCGTTTTCAACAAAGACTTTGCAATTATATTGGTTTTGAAGAGTGTTGCCGAATTTGCAACAAAATGAGCGAAGGAAAACTCGATTTTCTCTATTATGTGCAGTAGCAGCGCAGGAGGTACAAATGCCGCTGATAGTAATTCTCATATTTTGTTGTAACGTTGTTCATGCTTTCTTGCAGGTTGCCGTGCGCGATATTTCGAGGACGTCGTTAAGCATGAAGTTTGGGAAGCGACTGTTGCGAATCGTAGCCATCATGCCTTCACAGTACAGAGAGAAACTGTTTCTCGACTATGATATGCTGAAGGGGAATATCAAGGACTTTGTGAATGCGACCTTGGCCTTCCGTAACGACGAGCTAGCTACTGCTGCTGTCTGTGCCTCCCTTGAAGACCGACATAATGACACATCTCATGTACTGTCTCTTCTTGCAGTTGAAGAAGAAAATACCGAGGTGGGGCTCCTAACAGGAGAAGAGGGTGTCCAGGAGGTTGAAGAAGAAAACACCCAGGTGAGGCTCATCACAGGAGAAGAGGGTGTTCAGGAGGTTAAAGAAGAAAATATCCAGGTGAGGCTTATGACAGTAGAAGAAGATGTCCAAGAGGTTGAAGAAGAAGGAACCCAGGCGGGGCTCATGACAGGAGAAGAGGGTGTCCAGGAGGATGCCGAACTTAATCAGTTCATGGACTGGATCATTGAAGAAAATGCCCAGTCGCGGTTGACAGAACCAGAGGTTGAAGAAAATACCGAGGCGGAGCTGATAGAATCAGACGTGGGTGTCCAGGAACTAGATGTCGAGCATATTGACCTCATGAACTGGGTCAGCATTGGGTTCCTGGCATGGCTCCTGATGTCGACCCTATTGAGCTTATAGACTGGGTCAGCACTGCGCATCCTGGTATGCCTCCGGCTTTGGGTCTTGATTATGGGATTTCTCCCCACCCCATATGGCAAAGCATAAACAGTTGGGAACTGCGTAGTGCGTGGTGGCCTAGCTATGGTAATGAAAAACATTCTCAGCCCCTGGAGCTCATGTTAGGCGATGGTGTTACCGATCGAGTAGAGAAGCAGGGTGGTGGTCTCGACGTAGACATTGTTGAGCCAAAGCAATGGCATTCCGGTATAGAGGGTGTGGACCCAGAAGTCGAAGCCTTCATCCATCATGTCTTCCACTCAGAAGGAGACAATGCAGCTGATGATGCGCATATTCTTTCCTACCAAGTCACAATATTCAAGCGCATGCTCGATGGAGAGTTCTTCCAGATCAACAAGATTTTCGTGGCTCTCCACGAGCATAACGTTGCACTGATGGCTGTAAGCCATATGGGTCTTGACATCTTCATTTCCTCTCTGGATCAATATCTTTCAGCTCTGTGTTCGCTCACTTTCATTTCTGGAAACAGTTTGGATGTAGATATGTGGGCATGATAAGTCAGAGACCGATTTAATGTCACGACTTTTGTCTTGGTAGCATGTGTAGCTGCCTGTGCAGCTGTAGCGATATCATGTTGATCATTCTGGAATTAATGCTTGTGCAGAAACTGGAGCTGATGAAGGTAGAGGAGGAGGCTAGGCAAACCAGTCTTCATGCTTCACGTTCTTGCTGGGACATGCGCAAGCTGCAAGCACTTCAGAGGCGCATCGCGCAGCTTTACGTAGATTTCACCATTCTGGATTATTGCAGCAGCGTCAACTATGAAGGTAGAAAGTGCTTAAGTTGCAGCTGCAAGTGTTTGGAAGTGTTTGTAAGCTAATTAGGCATCCCAAAATTTCCTGGTTGAACAAGATTGTTCGTAAGGCCTTAGACCTGTGGAGTCTAAGCTGCAGGGGAAAGACTTGCAGTGGGCAAGGAATTGCTCTCGAAATTTGCAAAGCACAAAAAAAACTAATTCATCTTTTCTCTTAAATTGTGCAGCTGCAGTTAAGATATGGAAAAAACATGACAAGTGCACTGGTTCAGATCTCCGCATCATGTGGAGGCCCAGGACTTCTACGTTCTGCAGCCACAGTTCCAGGAGTACACCAAGCAATGTGAAAGACTCATGGGTGTTGGTGAGCTTGAACAGCCCTCTTTGTCTGACGAGGAATTGGACCTGGAGCAAGGTGATCTAACTCTGATCTCTAGGTTGTTGGAGCTCTCAGTTACAACAAAACATGCAAGTTCAACTCACAATGCCCAGTCTTTCCGCCCTCCTGCAAGTGCTCAATTGATGTGCTTGCAAGGTTCTATTGCCAATTGAAAGAGGACATGATTCCAACAGAATGAAAATTAATGAATGAATCTTTGAATTTTAGATATTTTTGGCACACATGGAGTTAGTTTGCAAGTACTTAAAGCACCATATATACATGTACATTTTGTAGCTGCAAAGATCTACATGAACTGAAGATATTGCAGCTCCTTTTGGATAATGTGCATACATTTCTTTCCAGACGTATAATTGTTAATTTGGGGTGTACATACTTATATGTGGTAAGATTAAACCTCATGTTATACAATATGTCCAACTCCATTCATGGCTGCAGTTTCATGACAAAGTATAACCAGGCACAAATCTAGAGACTGTAGTATGAGATTCTGTTATATGTTCTTCAAAACTTCCCCACACAAATTACTTTGAAGATTAAACGAGTTTGAGAAAAGCTTGGAGTGAAGTATGTCCACCTAAAAACCTATGTTCAAATGGTGCTTGTGTACAGAAACTAGAAACTTCCAGTGCTCTTTTCAATGGGTTCTTAGGTGTTGATGGGCTCAAGAAGATTTAGAGTTTCTCATAGGAGTTTTTGGTAACTCTTTTCAGAGTTTTTAGGTGTTCATGGGCTCAAGCAAAAGAGATTCTCATTGGAAAATTGTAACTCTTTTTGAGCTTATCAGGTGTTCATGCCAGGCTCAAAAAAGTCTAAGAGTTTCTTGCACGGTGACTAACGAAAACAAAACTCTTATCCTCTGGGGTAGTTTAATTTGCAGGGAGTATTTGATTTTTTGGTGGTGAATTTTCACTGTTAATTAAATTTTCTTTTTAAAGAAAAATTTGGAAAATTTTAGTTACTCAGCAGACTATTGCCAGTTTTGCAAACTCAAAAAACTTGTGGAAAACAATACTGAAAAGTTGGCTACATCAGAAGTGGATTTGAAGAGATTTTTGAGGATTTCCAATAATTGTTTACCAAATATGAAGATACTTGTACGTTGATGTAACATCTATGCCTAGGGAAGGCATGCTCCACAGGGGCCCCTAATTTTAGGGTCAGACGTGCGAGGGCACATCACGTGCCAGAAAATTGGAGTACGTCATTTGGAGCAAGCATTCCCACATAAAGTAGAAAAGGTTTTTAATTTGAATGTCAGAAGGTCCCTTCCATTGATGACAGTATCTTCTAAGTGTGAGAGGTGCTGTCAAACACAAACAAGAAAACCTGTAGTGCCTTATCCTGGTCAGGAAAGTTCAAGATTGAGCTGAGGCAACTAAAAATGAAATAACAGAACCTAATATCAAGGACTTTTGAGAACCTGGAACAGGCCTGAAGAATACTGCTCGCAAATTGTTCAACCCATGATAGAATTTGTCACTTGATCTCTGCATCTATCCTATTAAATTATTTCTTCATGAAGAAAGAGATGGCAAAATCAAATTTGATGCTCATTCAAGAGTTTACAGCATAGAATTTTACAAAAGTTCCTATTGAACATTGCAGGTCAAGAAAATGTGCCAATCTTTTGTCATTTTTGTATGGTGGTTGAAAACATAGAAAAACTTGTCACTACATCAAAGCATGGTATATACAACTGCATTCAAGATTGAGTTTGTAGTCACAAGTGTCACAAATAACTACATGAATAACTCATTTTTCTCTTCAGACATAAATTTTATTCATGATCATGATCATGATCATATAAGTTATATGGTTTTGTTTTGATTGTTCATCCTTGCTCATCAGATTAACATTATAAATATAGATATATATAACCTAGCCATTCATCACATGACATTTGTCCATGTGATATGGTGCCACACAATGTTAAAATATAAGCTAGCTAGGCTCAAAACATAGGTTAGGTAGGAACCTAGGTGGCATAGTGCAAACACCTCAATCTAGATTAATCACATAAATTATCTAGCTTAGACTTTGGTAGATAGGTTGCCCAAAGAAAAAAATTGAATTCTTCACAACCACCTTCAATTGAAGGCAAATTCTTTGCAAAAGATCCCATTGGAGTTAAAATTTAAAAATACAAAGTGGCCAGAGTCTGAGGGGGGGAAGGAATGCCCACATTAGGAACAAAATTGGGAGACCTAATGGTTACAACACCATAAAAGTTTTAGCAGGGAGCTAAGTAAAAGCCTAACCACAGAGGCCACCCAAGCTAGGTTGGTAGGGGAAAGCAACTTGAATAGATCAATTTTGGAGGGCCCATAATGGGCAGGGGGATTTCAAGGTTCACCATAGTGTAATATTGAGTTCTTGGTTAAAAGGAAGCTTAGTGTCAACAATCTCTAATTTGTCACTAAGAGTCACATGTTTCTTGAGAATTGCGCTTGGAGCTGTTGAGGTTTTCCTTCCAAGAGCTAGGAATACCTTACCCTAAGGTCAGTTTCGTCATTAAATAATCCTCAAAATAATGAAATGAAATTTTGTGAAAATATGAAGCTGACATGTTGAATATCATCATAATTATCATAGGCTACACTCTAAATAATTTCACTACTCATATCACAATATTATAGTAGTTGATGGAAAAAATTGTAATTTCAAAAATGAATTTATTTTTTGAAAAAGATTAATTGTTTGTTTTGTCAATGTGGAAACTGACCCTAGGCTACGGTAGGCATAGTGACACTAGCTTTCCCGTGCTTGATGTATCTTTGAAGGGGATTGTGAAAAGTTCATGTTGAAGGTTAGCAATGGTCTTCGTAATGGTGAGTATGGGCACATTGGGAGGTTTTTTCAGGGTGATTACTGGTCCATGTGCTGATGCTATGGCTCTGAGCAACATTGTAGTGCATTTGGCAAGCAAAGGGACTTGTGTTTGTGATCTAGAAACTATGGCAGCAGCAGCTGCCTCTTCTCCTTTAAAAAATTGGTGGCAGAAGGAGCTAGATCCTAGTGCAGGAGGTTGAACATCATCTTCATTAGAACTTGCTTACCTTTGTTGGTGAGTTTCTTGAAGTGGGGAAGCCTGTTGAACTTTTGGAGAGACAGTGCATATTTGAGATGAAACAAATCGAAGACTAGCCGCAGGATGTAACGGTGAAGTTTTCCTACATTACTTCGTCTTGTTGTGCTGCTATGTTGTATAGCTTTTGCTGTTGGGATGTTACTATATTTCCCCCTTTATTGTTCTATCCTTTGCTTATCCGATCATTCGTTCCTCTAAATAGACTATTTATGGTTGCTTAAAGTATTTATGTGTTGTGTGTCCTTTAGTCAGAGCTCAAATCTGTGCTTGATGAATAGGCAAAGTTGTTATTTGTAGTCAAATGTTAAGGCCAAAAAATGTTTGGAGGAATGAGACATTTTATGGTTCCATTTACAATGACTGAAAAGACATTTCCATGTGTCCATATTGATGTAAGTTTTACTTCCTGCTCCTCTGCTTTAAATTTTTAGATTTTTATGATTAAAAGGATAAGGACATGTGGTTCTTTTTATGAAATAATATGTTAAAACTCATTAATAAAATTGAAAACATTTGGTGAAAGTTCCAATAATAGAAAAAACATGTTTAATTATAATAATGTTCAAAAGCATTATCAAGTGCTGTGAGTATGATAAAGGATTGTAATAACATACTAAAATGGTTTCAAATTCGCCTGAAACTTCAAGTTCACGAGTAAAAGAGACATGATTCTTGAATATGGATGATTATTTCATTAAATATAATAAATGGTTGTTTTACAAAATAATGCAGGTATTGTTTCCATTGCAGTCAACAAATGTTTTTAATCCTTTCAATTGTGTTTGCACCTTAAAGGCTACTGAGGGGTTCTCTAAACTATGTAGGTTCTTTCAAGAGGCTACCTAGAGGCTATCTAAGCTATCTAAGGCTTACTTAGGGACTACTTAATCCACCTAAGGATTACATATGGGCTTTTCAAGCTACTAAATGTTTATTTCAGGGTTGCTTTAAGCTACCTAAAGATTACATATGGGTTCTTGAAGCTACTAGATGTTTATTTAAGGGTTGTTTAGGCTACCTAAAAATTTACACATAGACTAGCTAATCCACCTAGGGACTATATATATTAGGCCAGTTAGGCTACCTAAGTTATGTAAGCTACTCAAAGACTACATATGGGTTACTTAGGCTATTAAAAAGGCCCATTTAAAAATTATTTTGAGCTATGTAGGCTACCTAAGGGCATACCTAAAGGTTGTTTAATCTATGTAAACTACCTAAGAGCTTAGACTAAGGTAGCTCTTAGGTAGTTTACATAGATATGGTAAAACCATCTTTGGGTGGTACCATTAAGAACCACCTCACCAAACTTCATGGAAAGGTGAACTTAAATTAATTTAATTGTAAAATCTTAATATTTTTTAATTGTGATTTTTACTATTAACTTGTGCCACATGGGCTTTGTATTCCTCACCTATTTATACATTATGAAAAAATTATAAGCTACACAAGTAAGATATCTGTGTTCCTGAAATGTTTTTGACATGTGTTCTTAAGATTTTTAACCTCTTATTATTAAGTGCACCATTCTGAAATATATATATATATATAAATTTTGTTTTATTAACTATACTCATGAGGAAATGGCCCAAATTGTTGAATGAAATTAATAAATAAAAATTATTATAAATTTGTAAACATGAATGCCATAGTCATGCAAGACTTCATAGTTTTGACCTTCAAAAATTGTTCAAAAATTTATGATTGTTTCAATCCACTATTTATTAATCAAATACAAAAGAGGACCATGTGAGGCCCTCCTAAAAATTAGAAGAATTAGAAAAGGTGAAAAAACATGTTCCTTTTATGTTCATAAACAAAGGAACTTAAAATGTTACCTTCATAAAAACATTTCTTTGACCACTCAATTGGAATATTTAAATTAATTTTTTTTGAAATCCAATCAAAGTTTACTATCTTATACTAAGGAAATAAATATATTATAAATGAAAAAATATTGAATACCCCTAGGTACCTTAAATCTCTATTCATAGAGTAAATTTTGGTCAAATGTTACCTTTGTCCAAGCAGCTGAAATATTTTCCAGATTGAAAATTCTGCTTGAAGCCTATTTGAAGCCTATATACCTTTATTCAACTGAAATATTTTTGGAAAATTTATATTTTGCATTACTCTGCTGATATATTAAAATCTATATACCCACCCAAGATTGGTTATACAACTCCTTATCATAACTTTGAATCTTGTAGTTTTCTGACACATTGTAAGGTTGATGATGAACAATATGATCTTGATACCATGCTGATAACTGATAATCAGCAAGTGACTGTCAAATTAATCAACTAAATCCATGATATGAATATTTCAAAATTTTGATAGTAAGTAATAAGTACACACTAAGTCTGCTCTTTGTTTATCATCTTGTAAAGGGATATCTCAATGGTTTTGACTATTGCTATACCTTGATTGATATTAGGGAGAATTAATTCTAATCAAGGAAAACAAAAAAAAAGAAAAAGAGATCTCATTGTGCCTTCTTTTCTTTGTTTATCATGTTGATTGAGATATATTTCAATGGTTTACACTATTACTATGTGTTTGACTGATGCTCGGTGGTAATTAATTCAAAGTAAGGCAAACCAAAAGAAAAAAGAATTGAAAAAAGTGTTATCGATTTTAGGATAATCAAGCCCTGCACCTATTATGCACATAGAACAGCCTCTACCATTGAACCTTCCCCATCCACATCTCCTAATAACGAGATGATGTGCCTCCCAAGTTCAATTTGTTTTTCTGCAACCAGCCAATTTGATTGGCCCATCACTCAAATGAAAATGAACTATAAAGGCAATCAAAATAGAAGTTTCTGTTTTGCAGTATAGAGTTCCTTCCCGTTGGCGGAAATATACACATGAAAGGAGGGCAACATTGCCAAAGCATATGGGATAAAAGTGAGGTGCTATGGAGAACATGTTGGGGAATACATTAGGAACTTAGGGAACGTACTGGGAAGTTCCCATTGGGAACTCAAAGGGAACACAGTGAGAACATATTGGGAACCCAGGAAAAAATGAAAAAAAATCTTCCCACCCCAAACTTAAAAGGAAAAAAAGCAAGGCACCTTGAGTGCCTGCTTGGGCCTTCCCATTGCCTGCAGAAATTTCTCTTCCCAAAAGAATTTCTCACCATTTTTGGCCTGGGCTAATACCCCTTGAAAAAGTTTAGGTCTTAATAACCACAGGGCATTCTTCCAGCGGACCCTATAATCAAAACTCCCAGAGTTCAGTGACCTGTTGGATGGTTTTCTTCCATCAATTTGCCACCCAACCACCCAGGAGCTTCATATCTGTATTTCACTCAAAAGTTTGCATGTGGGCTGACATCCTCAGTTGTTTCAAAGCAGAAGTAAATTGTGGATGCACTACATTGGAAGTTGGAATTCTCCTGCCATCGATTCATCTAATGGTCTCTAGATTGGGTCATATACAAACAAGGTCCAATTTAAGAAAATCACTACCTAGTAGATAGAATTCACATGACGAGGACTCCTTTCCTTGCTTCCTGAAAAATTATCACCATTGTAGCCCAAGGCAGCCAAGTTCTGTGATGAGATCTCACCAGGTAAAACAATATTCCAGTGTACATCTGAGCCTTTTATATAAGGAGTTTGTGTTGGTAATTGTTTCAATTGTAGAAGACTTGTCACTATTAAATTCCAGGTGCAATCAAAGTCTGTATGTCCCAATTTGACTAGCTCATAGTTACTGAATATTGATGTAGGATTTCTGTGTTACTAGGTTCTGAATATGCCCAAATCCCAATGAGAAGTAACTGATAACTTGTGCATAGCTCTTTTCCATTCCTTTTTCGCCCATCTCATTGTGGTATGCACTCTTGGTCCCCAGCAAATTGGCACCAATAACCGCCTAGTCTATTATGAAATAATGGCTTATTACTCACAACCTAATTAAGACTTACAAGGTGGATAGTAATATCATGGAATTGTTTTCCAAATTTCTTATATACTTAACTTCTCTAGTTCTTGAAAGCCACTCACGTATTTTCTCAATCACGTTTATTAATGTGAACTACTTAAATTGGTATTTCCCACACTTAGAACTTCCAGGAGTCTTAAATGCAAGAAAAGTTCCATGCACAAGGGCTTCCCAAGGGACAGGTTCACAACATGGACAGAAGGTCAAGTTCAGATGCTTTACAAAAACAAGCTTTGTTGAGATATAAGGGAAGCCACTGGAACTGTTTTTTTGGGTCTGAGAAGGGAGTCCAGGATCAAAACTGATACTGAGAAACAGCTCTATGAAGAAAGAAAATACATGTAAAGCTATGATTAAATAACATGGAAGTACTTCGACATTACTTGTGTTATAAAGAGCTTCAGTTTTATAACCTTGAGACGTGCAGCTAAACCACAATATTAAGTTGCCTTCTATCTGGATTGCTTACAAACTGCTGATCAGTGTGTGCATCCAGCTCTATGAGACAAGGTCTGATTGCTATACAGCCATACAAAACATACAGAACACTATGCCTAGACGAGACACTCAGCACGAGAAGTGCTTCATACAGAACAGCTAAATACTGGGAAAAGAAGGATATGGTGTTTGCACACGTGAAGTCCACCACTAAAAAAATTATACAGTCATGCAAGCTTATCTAATTCAATAATATAATTTATAGAATGCCCATTTAGTACGTACCATTCCATTTAAACACTGTAGAACTGCATCAAAAAATTACATCCAACAGTA
Organism: Sphagnum tenellum; assembly: GCA_963921925.1. Classification (NCBI taxonomy): domain Eukaryota; kingdom Viridiplantae; phylum Streptophyta; class Sphagnopsida; order Sphagnales; family Sphagnaceae; genus Sphagnum; species Sphagnum tenellum. Next base: position 25,822,634 of record OY998143.1, read on the forward strand.
CTCAAAGATAGCATGGTCCAAAAGAAGATCCTCTCTCATGATCTTAAAGGATCAATATATACCTTGCATCAGCAGAAAGAGATAAATCATATAAATGGTGATATCATCATGTAAATAGCAAGACTTAGGTCATGGAGCTTGATCTCAGTCATGGGGAATTCAAGGTAAGAACTCATGTGAATAAGAAGGAAGAGTGAGAAAGGAAGACCAGTGATGGCCAGTCATCAATGCAGCGGCCCAGCTGCTTGTAAGCTCCAGGCTCATAAAGTCAGGATAAGGCATAATTCTGTTTCCGTTATCATCGCTTCACGAAAGGTGACGAAATCCTGAGTCTTCACATACTCTATATACGTCGAGGTAATCTCTGACCCTGTGCGCTGATCATGCTCTTGCAAGATCGTTTCGATAGCTGCACATGGGTACGACATCCCGCTGCTGCATTATTCAAAAGGATCTTTTCTAGGACCATTAACTATATTATCTTTTATCTTCACCCTTAATGTTGCTATCTATCCCGTCCATTTTGGAAATAAATATGTGTGTTTGCGTGTATGTATCTATGTTTACTTGATGTGATGCATTTTTTATGGGTTACCATCTTCGTTTAGTGACATGGAATCCTGGCATAGGCTCTTACCACTTGGCTTCACATCTTCATTTAGTTGACTAATAAGAGTGCACAATCACTGTTGAATGCAGCATCTAAAAGTGTTTGAACCAGCAGCAATTACAGAACAACGTCATGTACCTTTGTAGTGGATTTTGCTGAAGATTATCAGCTGGTACATGTAGGTAAAAAGTCGGTACGTTGCCAGCCTAATCTCCTCAAGCTCTTCCGACCTAACCCGGCCGTGAGGGAAAGCCGCAGGCTTGATCAGTTTCTGCCTCCTTTCCGCCTCTTGCCTCATAAGCATGTAATGCTGCAACACCAAATCGGAGTAAGAGAATCACCTATGAGAAAAACAACTGAAAGCAAGAGGCAGATGAAAGAAAGGGTTCAGAAACAGATGGTGGCCGCGGCATCACTCACATTTGCCGCTCGGGCTTGACTACGATGAGTCGACACCAGAAAATTGTTCATCCTAGCGACCTCGAGATTGAGCAAACTCGTGAACTGGTTCACTTCGAGCGAAAGGTCTTTCGGTGTGCCATCATCCGACGGTTGAGCAGGAAGACAGTACAGCGTCGGACTCTCGCCAGCTTCAAGCTTCAAGAACGATGCTATTTGCTCGGTCAGACCTACACGTGGGTCCAGGAAACGATCTATTTGCTTCCTCAGAAACAGAAAAGGTAAACACTGTTCTTTATAAAGCGAGGGCATGTCCTTGGTCGCTTCATGAAACCACTTCACTTCGGTCCGCGCCATTCTATACTCGATCAATAATCTCCTCCTCAACAAGTTAAAGAGATCAGAAGAAACGTACTCGAGAGCCTAATTACACAACCTCATTCAATTCAGAAGCTCATGAAGGATCCACTTATTATGTGCGCGCGCTATGTGCACTGAAGAATGTCCACAATATGACTACTGGTGAGCATGGGCGTGGAAACCCTCAACTTTATCTACATGCAAAGTAGGACCACATGAGGTTATAACGCCGTACAATTCAGAAGCTTCTGCAGGATCCACTCATCTGTGGCTTCTTTTTCACTGAAGAATTCACACACGGGTACTACAGGTGAGTATGAGGCGTGCTCTAAACTCGCAATTTTTAATTATTGACTATATGCAAGGACCACATATAATGTAGTGTGCTGTGAAGGCACAAGATCCAGATATCTCTTTCGAAGTTTTAAAGAGATTTTTCTCAATGACGAACACCTAGCTTCCATACCAACTCATAGTAGAAGAGACCAAGCGCACTGAAATCTTTTGCAGCTAGAAGAAACTTTTTAAGGGCAAAGGCATGGGATTCTTTCCCCGTCGGTCGAAGGGGGAAGGCACCACCCGTTGAAAGTAGTTGTCCAAGTGTTCCGGGTCAGCACCAGAACCCCTAATGTCATCCGGCGCAAAAGGAGGGATACATGAAATCCAGATGTGTCAGAAAGCCAAAAAAAAATGGTGGAAAAGGAAAATTCCGTCAGCTGTGCTGGTTCTAAAATGACCCTTGGTCGATCGAGAGCAGTCGCTCTCAAATTCCGTAATGGCATTTACAACCGGCAAACCCTACTTATGGTTAAAACAAAAATTGTAGGAAGACACGATTCTCGCAACGGCCCAAATTACTTGAAGAAAGATGTTACCGAATGCTGAAAGAAGCGCGGAGACAGAACCACCTGGCCATGTGTAAAAAGAGCAGGTAACATCCTTGCAAGATTAGCGTGATTCGAACTCTAATAAAGATCAAAGTAATTAGAATGTGAGGTTCAACCAACGTTGCTTCGTAAACCAATTTTACTCTTGATCTAATTTCTTGTAGAAATTTAACCAGTTGCATTGCCGCACACGGTCCATTATCCGTTTATAGTTTATACAGAGTTCTGGAGAGAGACAGACAGCGAAGTCCCTTGCAAGAAAACAACTCCTCACCCGTTCTAAACGGCCCTAATCATTTTTCTATTAATAATTGATCAATTGATTGGTCCATAAATGAGCGGCTATCTGCAACTCGCATGGTCAGAGTTGAGAAGTGTGATAAGAACTAAAATTGGTCTTCAACTTAGGGCACTTGCTCGAGGTTGCCTCTGCTTTTTCGCTCCAGTGCTGAGGTAGGAAAGCAATTTGAATTGTGCTATGTCCCTATTATTCACCAATGTAAATCAATATCACTATAAGTCATCACTTTACCTACCGGAGCAACCCGTGAGAACACTCATTGAAGTCTGTGATCATGACATGACTCGGCCTGAAGAGGATTGCCATCAGCTCTCTAGTAGACAGAGATCAACTGTCTAACTACTATCTAGTCTGTGGATCTTAGCTAGTATAGAAGATAGAAACCTGCTAGATTAGCTGTTTCTAAAGGGTGTCATGATCTTGCTGGCACTTACGGTGATTCCTTAGTCTACAGGTAGTTGAAATCTTTTGCTTGCAACTTACAGGTCTCACTCAGCGAAGGGAGAGCCAAGCTAACAGCCTATAGGTCTCACTTAGGGACAGGAGTGGAGTCTTCGATGTACGGATGGTTGTGCTTGGAAACGCTTGAATTCATGTGTCGTGAGGCTGCACTGCAAAAATTGAGGATGAGAGACAACCTCATAAGAGTCGTTTTTCACAGCTCCTTGATCAACATGGAAGATGGATGCACGACCTGCTTACGATTTTTTTCCTTTTCAGATCCTATTTCTGACATGTGGACGGGCATGACGAGTTATAATCCATTTCTATCAGAGGCCGAGTGTGGGATGAATTTATCCTGGTTGCATGGATCTCCATGGAAGATCTCCCACCCTGGGGCTCTCACAAACTTTTTAAAAGCCCTAAAAATACACTAGCTAGAGTTTTCACCCGAGATTGTTACGAAAATCATAAAGCTCACTTCCAGTTCTTCTTGCCACGCAGCCATGGTCTTTACATACAGTTAAATCTCTAGCATGACGGGCATTCCTAGATTTGGGCTGCCATGAGCTTCACCTCAGGAGGACCCTTACTACGCTAAAGACCTCATCTTAGGGGCTTTACAAACCACATCGCTTATATGGAACAAGCCTCAGGGATGAAGCGCTGACTATACAAACCCTAAGTCTTCAGCATAAAGCTGGGGAATGATTAGAGTATAATTTTTCTTAGTTCAGTTTGGATGATGTGTGGAAAGGAAACAATTTCCCATTTAGTCCCATAGATAACCACATTGCTACCAACTGTTAACATGTATGATCTCCTTACTTACCTAGGTAGGTACCCTACCTTCCCTAAGGACTGCCTATAGTACCCACCTATGTACAGGCTAGGTAGTCTCTGGTGAAAGTAGAAGGATAGGTTACCAAGGTTCAGTTGTCATTCAACCGCAACTGAGTCACAAGAGGTTTCAAATGGATGGTGCACTGGTGGATGGTTGACAAAAAATTGTCAATTGGTTTTTCAGAATTAATATTGGAAAATAGTTGATTTTTGAGGCTTTCTGTCACCAGATTCCATAAAAATTTCAGATACTTAGTTGTCACATTTTTATATCATTTTGGAGTGGACTTTAGGTTTAAAGGCCTCCATAAATGCATCACCATCTCTGTAAACTTTACTGTGACTCTCCAAGTCTGTCCCCTATGTTCAATAACTATTCAACATGTAGTCCACCACATAAACACTTGAGTTTAATATTTGAAATTTCTTCTCAATTTCCAAATTGCGAAAAAAGGCATAATGAACTACATCATGTGATGCAATTGGATGGAAAAAACCCAGCTAACACAAACAGGGGTTCATGGAACATATCTCAGTGTTCCTTATGTTAAAAAACACGTTCAGCTCTGGAAAGGTGTAGATGAAGTAGCTGTGATTTTTAGTGGTCTTTTCGAGAAAAAATTGGAAATTAGTTGTATTTGTAAAATGCAGGGGTTGGTTTCAAGACATTGAGCCTTCTTTTAGTTGTAATGCACTGCTTCAGGGCTTTTTAACATTTTATTTGAAACCACCTCCAGGCTGCACAGAAAATGCTTTCATCCATTAAAGGGACCTTCCACCACTAGTATGCAAACATTTCTCCTTTACACTGGGGAAGGCCTGCTCTTGAGCCTCAAATACACTAGTGTAGCATGTGCCCTTGGCCCAAGAGTGAACTTGTTACCTAACTAATTTTTCCTTTCAAAAACATTTTTTATAATTTAACTGAATTTTCAATGACAAAAATAATTTAAAATTCAATATCTCCCACAGCTTATGTCTAAAACTTTCCAAATCACTTTCATTAGATCCTAATCATCAAGGGTTTTCCAACAATACCAACAGAGTGCAAGTAGCCAATATGTGATCCTCTTTTTTTTTGGAGCAAAAGTAATCATACATTATATTTTAATATGGAAAATTTTGAACTTCTTTTCAGTTTAATGATCAATGTTATGAAGATTTTTTTGACTTCAGTATTATAATATTAATTTTTTATGTTCTTAACATGTATTTTAGTAGATGTTAGAAAATGCAATTGCAAGTAGGTGTCCCAAATTGGTTTCAAGAAGATGAAAGTAGAAAGTCTTTAATTAAATTTTTGGTAGCTTCAAGTTGATGACACTCTAAAATGTATTAATTGCTTTAACTTTGGCATGTTGAAAGCCATATTTTGCCAAATTTCTAACTTAAAAATATTAAGTTTTTGCACATTTTATTTGACTAGTTCAAAATTTACTTATTATCTATTTTTCTTAACCTAATTTTTTTCAAAATTGATATGCAATTTACTAAAAATTTAATGAAGAGCATGATAGTTCATAATGATATTTAAAGAGGTTTGAATTTATATTCTTACATTTAAATCAAAAAAATTTGTAATGTTGAAAATTATTCTTTTGTCCTACTTTTGCATGCTTGTCCTCAAGAGTGTGCCCAAATTCCTTTATAAATTTTAGTTTTGATTTAATTGAATTTCAATGAAAAATTTGTTCAATATTCAACAACTCTTTCACTATAGGTGAAACCATTATGAAACCAAATCAATGCACCCTATTCATTGAAGGATTCCAATGATAGCAAGGTCACAGCCAGAGGCATCATGGTTTGGGACATCTGAACATGTCAAACAAACAAAATAAACAATGGACCTACCTTCATAAATAAATGTCCTCAAGGATATGACCCCTAAGTTAGGAGAGGCCCTCAAAGAATAGGTTTCCCTTGCATTTCTAATAATAGAAAATTAATAATAAAATGTTGTGTATATTATGTGGAAACTAAGGTTTCAAGAGGTGATTGGTAGGAACAAATGAATTATTAATAATTATTTTTCCAATTTTTCCTTATGTTTTTAACTTTTGAAAATTAGTCAATTATATTCAATTGGTTCTCTAACTTCACTTTTAGATTTTAAAATCAAAATCTTTAAATATTTTTTCAAACTTTCATATGCCAAAAGAATCAACAATCATTACAAAGCTATAATATTTAAACAAAAACATGTGATCTTATTTCAAAGATAATAATACAAAACAAAAAAAATAGATTAATCTTCTTTTAGTTCATCTCATTCAAATGAGCCATCAAACTCATCTAGCTCTTATTCTAATTTCAATTATTTAAAATTTATCAAATCAACCAAATTATTAGAAGCCTTGCAACCCATAGTTATCGAATTTTGTCTATAAGAAGTGATAGAACCTAACATGTCAACATGTAGTTAACAAAACAAGTAATTGACAGAACAAATAATTGTGAACAAGCAATTAATTTTGTAAAAACATTATTGTTTATACAAGCTAGTTACTATATAAATGGTCTCATTTGGATTATTTCAATTTGAAATGGCACATATATAGAGGAAGAAATGAAGAACAATGGAAAAAAAATAAAAAATTAAATTGTTTTGTGATTTGATTTCTTCCACCATTCGACAAGGCATTTGATATTTTTTGCATGCATCTAATTACTACTAGAAAACATGGTATTATTTGACTAGAAAATTAAACCAAAAACCACATATTTTGACATTTGGTCACATTTGACCATTTGGTCATACTGGTCAAGTCAATTTGACCACAACCAACTTGATTAATGGGTTTTTTGACTAACCATAAGATGGTCTTTCTAACTAGTCAAATTGGACAAAAAATTGGGCAACCAAAAAAATTAATTAAAAAATAGCCCAATTTTTAAATAATAAAAGTGTAATTAATTAATAAATAATAAGTATTACTTACCCACCCACCCATGACTTACCTACTCACCATGACCTCCTACCTACCTATCCACAACCCACCTATGTATTATACACTTACACACATGTACAAGATATATATACAAATATACATACTCCACATAATATATGTTGGTAAGAAGGATTGAACCTTGATTTTTTGCTCCAAACCAATGTTTTAACCATCAAACCACCACACCATATTGTAAAACAATATGATACCAAATGCATTTAACATGTTTCCAAACAAAAGACAATTTTGGAAATGGAGAAGAGTATGCAAAGCTTATAAAAACACCATTTTAGAATCTGATGTTAGACAAATGAGTTTTAAAAATTGAAGCAAGGCCTACATGGCACATGTCATTTTTACCACAAGTGGTATAGTGGGACATATGGATTAGGGGTCTTCAAAGAAGGCATAGTTCCAAACAACGATCTCAACGGAGAGAAATGTAATCAAATACTCATCTGAATGAGTGGATGCAATATACTTCTTAGCTGCAAATTGTGGTTCAAGTCATAAAGACCAAAATAGAATAGGGACTTACATAGTACCTACTCAACCACAAGAAATTTCAAGTTCGAAAGTTGGTGATTAACCAAGGGAGGGATGTTATAGGAAGGATACAACCCAAGTTTGTGTATTAGTCTACATCTCTAGATCATTGTGAACCAATGGAACATTGGGAGGTGGATGAAAACACCAACGTTGATGTGTTTGAGGAGGCTAATGAAAATTACCCAAGATCATTTGAGTATGTAAAAGCACATGTGAGTGTGTTGGATGCAGTACCATAGTCATATTCACATCAAGGGAATCCAAAGTTGGATCAACCAAAGTGCATAGCCAAAACATAGGATCATGAATCTGTGGATTCTGAAATGATCAAATTATTTTCAAGGGTTTGTGCATTCTGTGAAAAAGAATGATATGTAATCATGGATTGTCTTTTTGTGCCTTTTCAAATCAAAGCAAGTATTGTTGGGCATGTGGAATTACATAACATGGTAGGAGCATTAATGGATCAACCATAGGATAGGAATTTGGAATTCTTGTAGTCCATAATAGATTTAGAAGCATGGAGTAGGGAAGCTAATTAGGACCACAGATTCAACAAATTTGTCCATCTATTCATACTAAGAGTAGAGGAAGCTAAAATGCAAATTGTAGAAAATTACATGAATTCAACAGTGGTGTAGAACATTATTCAGTCAAAAAAAGACTCTAGAAAAATAGTTTAGTTTTAATGATTATGTTCTATGGTTTCCAAAGGGTAATAAATCACACCTAAGGAAGTTTAATAAGAAATGGTTTGGATCATACAAAATACAATATGTGTGGCCAAATAACATTGTGTTATTGGTGACCATTGAGAAGTTTGAAACTAACCTTGTGTTGATCAACATGAATAAGTTCAAACCTTATAAATACATGGAATTTAAAATTTTAAAAAAAAACAACAAATATCAGTATATTGGGAAAAGCGTGTAGGTGGAATTCAAGAGGCGAATTCTGACACAAAGGAGGAAAATGAAGGATGTCAATTATAAAATCCATAGATGAAAAAATGATGAAGATAAAAAACAATGAACAAAGTTTTTACTTTTGATCTCAAGAAGAGCAATAATTACAATAGTATGGGATTTGGGATGTAGAAATCTATAGATGATATGTCAAGCATATCGGCTGAATCAACAGTAGTATTCACTTGGATATTAGGATTATTCACACAATCATTAAAATTGTGGGCATAATCAGTAAATAAATCGGTACAATCACCAAAATGTAGATAAATGGGCATAGTACTGGAAGGTGTACAAGGTGAATGAAGTGGAATCAATATAGATAATGTAGGGCAATTATGGATGTGGAGAAATCAAAAGATGAAATCTACCACATTCATTCATAATGATAATGTTAAATGCTTCCACGTGGTGGTATAAGGGACACATAAACTTGTAGTGATGGGTCATATTAATTTTGAGGATCATACATTAATTAAAAGATGGTGAGCAAATGAAAAAATGAATGTGATAGGCAAGATGTTGAAGGACAAGAAAAAACAAGGTAATTATCAAAAACAATTTGCGTTTATTGTTAAAAGTTGTGCGCATTTTCGAAGTTTTGGAGTTCACAACAATATGGATGTGTAGAGTGCAATTGAAAAACTACCGTGAATAGCAAGGGAAAATGAAACGCATAAAAGTGAGCACAAATGAAGGCAAGAGAAGGAAGCAGAATTGTTGAGAAGAACAAAAGTAGAATAGGAGTTGAGAAGAGCAAAGAAAGGAGTGTTGAATATTCAGCCATTAGTTGTAAGGTCGTTATCACATTCATCATCATCTTCACAATGTGTAGAAGGGAAGGTACATAATGTTAAGATACAATTTGCAAAGATGATAATTCAAAACATAAATACAACTGGAAAATCTATAGTTGAAATTTTTTGCGTAGAAATAGACAATGTTGGCATGTAAGAAAGTAGACATGACCATGAACTACATTAATAGATCTGGTGTGGACTGAAGAATCAAAGGAAAACAAAGCTTAGGAGCATCATTTTGTGGAGGCATAAACAATGTATAAGGATGCAAGGAGGATAACGTTATTATGTAGGAATAACAATTATTCATAGAAGTGTAGTTGAATGTACAACAAGCCACAAAAGTGTAAACAATGGTAGAAGCACAACAAAGGTTGATGGAGATGGAATAGTGTGTAGTGTGAAGTGGAAACGGTAGAAAAATGAAGATGCACAATCTTGAACAGAACTAAACTTCTAGAGATAGGTATTAAAATTCCAAATCTTGAGCATTTCATGTGGACATAAACAAAATAAAACTATGGTAAACATATAGAGTGAATGGAGAACTGGAAGGATATTATTCTGGAAGAAGATTGGGCTTCTAAAGTAAGGCTTGTGCTTTTGTTTCTAATGGGGTGGGAAGCATTGATGTTTGATGTGATGTTGGAATTTTTGATCAAGGGGGAAAACATCTACTTTGGGCATAAGGATAAGGTGTATGTAATCAACAAACAATTGATTATAGATGTTTTTGGAGTGTGTGTGGAAGGGTGTGTAAAAAAACTAAAAGGACAAGTTAATAGTTCATTAGTAGTTCAAGCATTATAAAGTTGTAGACTTGCACCTACAAATTTTTTTGTAGATCAATGGAATACAAAAAGTTTGGGTCTACCATACTCTGTGAATATCTTGCCATTATATTTCTCATTTATCAAAGGGAGAAGGTATAATATTTTTGCAACAAAAATGTTGTTGCATTGGTGAAAGGAAAGAAGGGGCAACAAGTAGATTGGGCACAAATTATATTCAATAGTCTGTGTAATGAGTTGGATAGGTGGTATGAATATGTTAAGGAGATTAAGGGGGATAATTTATTTTCAAAATGTGTTAATAGACCGAGGCTAAAATATTAAGCAATTTTTTTTTTTTTCAATTTCTCAAAATGTGAAAATGCATACAAATTATTCACAAGTTGATTCACTTTTCGTGAAAAACATTATGCAAATAAAATGTTCAATTCCTCAAATGAAAAATTGCTTCAAAATTTCCTTTAACAATTATAAATAAAAATTAAGATTGTAAACAATGTTTTCAATTTTGAAATTATTATTGCACAAAAAAATCCAAACATATTCTCAACACATTAATTTCAAGAAAAATTATAAGAAGAAAAAAAATGAACAAAAATCACACAAGTTTGGGGAAAAAGCAAACACACCTAAAATGCAAAGGTTTTAGCCATAGCCATGCAATCATTAAGAAGTTTCCACTTCAATGAAATTCTAACCTTTAGTACAATGCATGGATAAGGGTAATATCAACCACAAAAGGGGAAAACAACACAATGAACAATAGTGGTAATACCTAAGAAAGTAAACAAACACAATGAACACTAACAACATGATGAGCAGCAATGTTCATTGACAAACTAAATGAAAGCTAATGACATAATGAACACCTGCAACCAACAACATGATAAGCTTTAACAACATAATGAACATTATTAACCAACAACAACTCAATGAACTTTAACCACAACAGACTGAAAACCTTCAAAAACACAATGAACACTCAAAACAACATACTTGGGTTATAATCCCATTTCCCACATAGGAATATGGTGCCTTTAGCCTACTCCTTAAACCTAAATGCAATCTCCACATTAACCTTTAACCCTAAACAAGCTCAATCTACTAAACCTTTAATAATCAACCCTAGGGGTTATTTATATAACCTACCTAAATATCAAAATTTGAGTTTTAAAAAAACCTCAATTCTCAATGAATTAGGTATCTCAAGTTACATACCCTAAAATTTGGGTATCACCCTAAGTGATAGCCAACTGATTTTGTGCAGGGAAATTGGTTAAGAACTAAGTCGATTTTTTACCACAATTTGATACCCACCTAACAATAGTTGTTATGTGATCAAGAATCAATTGAATGTATGATGCTAGGAAGCAAGTGACAATAATTATGTTTCACGATTAGTGTATTCTTTAAGGGATGTAAATAAAATGGCAATTATCATCCCCAAGAAGATTTTGCCAAATTTGGTTAATATAAACCAAAAATTTAGTCATCTTGAACCATATTTTGGCTCTACACTAAAAACCCAATATAGAAATTTGGCAAATTTCCTTAATAGTGAGTGAGGACCTCCAAAATCACATAATTTTCAGATTTTTAATTTGTAATTTCGTTTTTTGGCGAACATTTTCCAATAGAAAAAAGACTACATACAGGCTACACCAATCTTTGGCATTAATTAGTTATTGAGAGGGCACACCAGGAAGAAACATATATTTATGACCTCACAAAGCTGGTTTTCCAAAGAAGTGAATGTTGGACCTATCAATTGTAAGGTAATAAAGCACTAGGCTACTGCACTGCATAAAAAAATTGTTGCAGACTTAGTATATTTATTCCATACTGTTGAGATCTTGAAATTATTTGAAATAGGATTACTGCCCTAAAACCATTTTTTTGAAAGAGCTTAATTATTTCAACAATGTTTTTGCCAATAATCAGTCATAAGAACAGTAATTGGAAGTAGAAAAAAATGGGAAGCATGTTCAAGTTCTCAAGGAGTAAGTTCTCAAAACTCCTTGAAATGAAGTCATGTTATTTTTTTATCTCAGCCCAGCCTTGAATTTTCTTGACCTGCATATGATGAGTAATAGTTTCTTTGTACATTCTCAAATTAGTAGGTGTGAAATTTGAATTTTTGGCCATCTCTTTCTTACTGAAGGAGTTATTTAATAGGTTAGAGGCAGGGAGAAATGGACAATTTCTATCAGGGGTTGAACAATAACTTAACAAGAGCTTATGCAAGCAGAATTTCTCTTGCCTGTCCAGGTTCTCAAAAGCTCTTGACATTATTAAGTGATGTGTTATTTTATTGTTATTACCTCAGCTCAGTCTTGAGTTTTCTTGACCTGCAAATTATAGCAAATTAGTTAATGAAACTTAAGCATGTACACCTACAGCAGGTAGCACAAGTTACTACTAGTGTAGAATTCATAACTAGAAAAGGAGGCCTGGATTCCACCATATGACTTCTACATCATAATTATTCCATAGTTCTAGTTTCTTAGTATTTCAATTCATGGTAGCTGTATTACTACCTGACCTGTCTCTGGCTGCAGTTACTGATTTCTAATGTCTCCAAGGTCATGGAGATAATTTAGCATGAACAAAACTTCCTTCTACATTCTTAATCTGTGGAAGGGTATCTAGACTAGATGCTTCTTGTACACTAATGTTACTGGACACTCCTTTACTTGAAACTTAATCTGTTCTCCACCTCTAGATGTTGGTTTCCACAGTGAAATATATATCACATTGGAAATCTAACAAAATTCATTGGATGATTTACTAGAGATCAATAGGTAGTCTTATTCCCGAAACAAATTGACAAAGAGTTTTAACTAGCTTGCTCTATAGAATATATAACAAAGTCAATTTCAGTAGGTGTACAGTGTCGAAAAGAATGCCATTGTGCTACCCAAGATCGTGATGTTCCAAAACCTAACTTCATAGATGGACTGATATTCAATATCTTGCGTCAACTATGATTGAAAGGGAAGCTAAGTTGTTGAGCTACCCACCCAACAGCCATGGAGAAATATGCTGACTCGTCTGACAACATAGAGATGTGATTTAGAAATCAAAGGATTTAACGCAATGGATGCACTTACCTGCACATATGGTGGCTGAGAGAAATGGTTGCTGTGCATCCAGACTTCTGCAATTCCAACTAGGCAATCAAAGAACTCGACCAGCAACTGTTTATTACACTTATGAATCTTCCTCTTTGGTTTGAGATCCTACCGTGACTCAGGCCTCATAGACCCCTGTGCAAACAAGGTCTGCTATTTGTATGATCCCCAGTCCTGAACCCACAATACATGACCTCCTCAATGTCAGCAAGAAAATTCACTCAAAATCCATCTATTTTACAATAGAGCAGCAACTTGTAAGCCCATGGCAGACCACTTAAGGTCAAGACTTAATCTTTATTCAAGGTCATAAGTTGTTAATATACTTCCTATAACCCAGGGGAGTTATTGCTGACTACAGGCTACAAGCCTGTCTCAGGAAATAATGCAGCTACCACACAGACAAATACAAACATTTCACTTATCCTTCATTGTGAATTGTTTCCATGTGTTCTGACTGCTTCTACTAATGCCTCTCCTCCGAACTTGTATTGCACAAGGATTTAGATTGGTTTATCAAAAACCTAACTTCAAGGAATGTTGAAGCTTAGGTTGCGAAACCATCAGGCATACTATATTGACTGCTACCTAAGATGTTGCCACCCACATCAGGAAATGTTTTGTGGCCAGGAAGTGACTCAATACAGCCATTCCGAATCACCTTAATAGATATGGCATGACTCATGAGATGTCCCTTCATATTGGTGACTTCCTCAGCAAATATTGCTCCCAGTTTGCTTGGGCCATCTCATTCACTCAGCACACATTCAAGCAGTTCTCAATCCTTAAATAGGTCTTCCAGTAGGCCCAGATGTTCTGCCCAGAGTGAAATATGAAACCCATAGATCTGTCCCAAACCAACATTGCCAACAGTCAAGAACTGTATACATGTTAGATTCCTTGACTCCTTCATGTCTTCTCACTTTTGCACAATGGATCCAGAAATTGTTCAGGCACAATGTATTAACCAACATCGCCTGCTACTATCCCATTGAGACACTAAAGCCAAGAAAATCCAGGGGATCCACAATATTACACTTCATCACACTTCTTATCACACTGCATAATTTATGAGCCTCAGGAATTATTTAGACAGAGCCTAAATATGTCAACGAAGAGACCCACCTGACCAAGGGGATGAGCAAGCAATTTATCCCTGCTTACAAACAAAGGTCTGCAGAAGAGACAATTATAGTCTTTCAATGTTGGGATAAATATGCATAACCTCAACAAAGTGTGGCATAGCCAAGTACAGAGAGTCCAGTGAGGAATCAATTTCTTAAAGAGGAGAGGATTGTACCTCGATGCATGTCAAAACCTAATAGAGGAATCTGCTGTGTTTTCCAAGGTCAAATTATGTGCATGATGTGTTCACTAGCAGGGTTTTGTGCAGAAGCATAGGAGCTTCATGATATATATGCATTCCAAGGGCATGATAGTGGATGATGAGTACATCATTCGTGGGTCTGCCAACATTAATCAAAGTTCTATGAATGGATCCCCAAATACTGAGAATGCTATAGGAGGGCTACCAACCCTACTACACATGGGTCCATAGTAACTTTTGGGAAAGGGATCTGAGATGTTTGGAGGATATGAGGAAATTATACAGATCAAGAGCTGAACATGTCGTTGCAAAGTAAAATGATTGAAGAATGGTCAAGAGAGAATGCCATGACAAAAGTATCGGTGCTATGTTACATTCATTTTTTTCAAGAATCTATAGCTGGATCAATTCCTATCAATGATGTACACTGCATGTCAATTGAAGGAGAGGTTGGAACATCAACTCACAAGCTTAGAGTCCACATCAGGTTGATCTACAGGTTCCCCTTTATAAGGCTTTCTGGTTCATGGTTGCCAACACAGTTAAAGTTCAAGTAGTCCCAAGGGTGGTGTTTTCCCAACAGACAACATCTCACAATGCAGCTGCTATCACTCCATACATCAGCTTCATTGTGCAAATGCATCTGAGGATTCATCATGCATGGCTTTCAGAACTGAATATATAATGTCATGTTGACAACAACTGTAAGAATTGGAAATGGACAAAAGGCACAATTGACTCTTGACAAAGAGTACCTGGAAGAAGAGGATTTCTTGCAGGGCAGCAGTTTCAAAAATACATTTAGACCACATGGTGATTACTCCATACACAACAAAGTGCTATCCCAAATTTTGGAGCCACTTTCAATGCCAGCTCCATTGGTATAAGGTGGTTGGCACCTGTGTGTCAATTGCTAATTAGGCCTTGAACGAATCAAGTCCTTAGATGCCCCCCTAGAAATTGTGGCATAATTCCATTGACAATAATTGTCATACTCGAAGTTGGAAATGAGCCCATTGTGCAGACTGTGTGTATTGCCAAATGAGGATACAATATACAATTAACAATGCAAATTTCAGAAGCAAGGATAGAAAGTTGGATATTACTATAGGGAACAGAGGGAGAGGAGTTGGAGTGAGTATACCAGCAGTCTTGTAGTCAGGCCAATTGTATGAGAACCCCTGGAGTATTGACTCTCAACATAGGTGTAATGCTGAGCTGAAGTAATGGCTTTCACAGAAGTGATTTGGATGCTGATGTCTACAAACATGTTCTTCTCCTGAACAAGATGCTGTGTGAAGTCCACCGTGCACCCAAAATTACAAACAACAATTCTACTAAACAATCTTTCCAATTGCTGAAACTTTGACAGTGATTTCCTCGTGAAGCTAGAGAAGACTTCAGAACTTAGTAATTATGGTTTTAAAATCCTTTGTAGTTAAGAATGTATAGCAGATTTAATTGTCTGATTATATCTTGTTCAAATCTTCATGATTTCCCTTTTATGAAGTTGCACATGGAAGCTGAGTCTGTCTGTATCCAAAAGCATTTGATAGGGACAGAATACCTGCCATTCAACCCCTGTATTCTTCTTGGGGAAACCCTTCATGGATCCTGAATCTACATGGACAAAACACCTGTTTCACATTTAGGTTAAATTCGAATACAGCCATCATTGAACTAATATCAACAATGCTGTGTGATGTATGAATACAGCATAACATCACACCATTTCCACACTTCGCTCAGAAACACAGGCTGAGCAGGCTGACAGACCAGAACCTTAAGACACCTTGAACAATGCTCCCACTGTTTCAGAAGTATAGCTTAGGATCTCCTTCAGGAATGATATTAGCTGATGGACTCAATCATTGAATCCTTTTGATTTGAATCTGCTCTGTCTTGTGCCACAGAGTGACCTTCCTCCAGTGCTGCTCAACATGATTGAGGATGGCATCAGCTGCCGGTTCCTCAATTTTGCAGCGCATGTCATGCCATTACTCTCTGGGACCTCCAGCATCTGCCATTGCACAGTGCAGCCGAGTGTGTTACCTCCACTTTTCTGCCCAACATCGGATACAGCCAGGACCAAGTGCACGTGAAGAGCAATGACAAGACTGTGAACAACAAAAGTGTTTAGGGAGCATCTGGAATTGGTAGATTGTCTGATTGGAATGTTTAGATTTTGATAGACATAAAATGCATCTGGAAGTTGTTCTGTTCTTTTATGAAGAAGCTGTTTGTTTTTAGTTGTTTAAAAGGACTGAGCTTTGAGCAACACTTATATTCCTGGATTAGTCAGGCAATTCAGTACTATTTGTTTACAGTAGAAGCTTCCCCCAGCTTCAGCATGTTGGCTTTCAAGAAATGGTATAGTAATTAATAATTAATTATGCCGAAGGAATTGATAAGAAATAAGTGCACTAGGGTCATCCCTGAGCTTTGTACTCAAGGCTTATGGTTTGTGCACTCACAAAATTCTCCAAGCTTGCTACACATCACCTCAGAACCCTTATTGTCATGCTCTGAATAACTCAGGTACAGTGTGGTTTGTGGAAGCGTTATACCTGAGGCAAATATATGGTGGCAACCATGTCTAAGAATAGAATATGCATGGAGCCAACGAGACAACTGAACATACACCCGACAGGGTTCAACTTTTTTTCCTTTGAGGTGGGGGGTGAGGTGGTGTGAGGATGGAATTTATTTTTCTTGCGTTCCCATTATGTTCTCGTTCGTGGTTCCAAGAAGATAATATTGGGCAAAGCATACTGGACAAAGTGAGGTGCTATGGGGTACATGTTGAGGAACACCTTGGGAACTTGGGGAACATGTTTATCACTCAGTCAATTGGGAACATAATGAGAACTAGTTATGAACACATTGAGAACAAAATAATCCCAAAAATTCAAACACCCACCCCCACCTTCCCCAAAAGAATAAAAACTGGTATATTTGGTGCATGTTCCATTCATCATTGGCTGAGCACAAATTCCAACTTTGTTCTCACCTATTTTGGCCTAGGCTAATGGCACGAATTTTGTGGAGAGAGTAACTTGTAAATTGTCAGGCCTATGCTATGAATAGGGTTTGTTTACAAATTATCGCTAAATTCCAGCCTGGTTAACCAATGGCAATAAACCATGGTATGGAATATTCACATAATCCTGGTCCTAAGTCCTGACCTCTGGCTATGCAAAAATTCTTATGGGAAGGGTTAAGAAACACAGGGTATACAAGCCAATGTAATTGACTTTTTCTCTTCCATAACCATGCACTCCATCTTTTGGTGTTGTTCAAGTACCTAGGTGGACCGCCTCTTGTATCCCCAAATCTTAAGAAAAATTATAACCCACTTTGAAATTTCATCTAGTAGGTTATCAATCTAGTTGCAACTTCTTGTCTGATCCAAATTCAGAATACGTGCTAGGAGTAAAACTTGGAAATAAAATATACATTTGTGATTCATGGTCGTTGTAAGTTCAATCCAAAATTCAAAGTCATTTTACAAAACAATGGTCCAAGAATCTTTTTGAACTTGGACTTGGCAAATACTTAACATGGGCATGCACTTCTAGTTAATAAAAAAACAAAAAAAAGGGGAGGGGGGAGGAGTAAAACCTAAAACCTACTTAGGTGATACGAAGGGTGATAAGTTAGGACGGCATTTGATAGTTGACCCTATCCTCAATTTTGGTTTTGATTAACTTGTAGAACTCATCCCATTGTCTTCACATTCATTACAAATCATAAATTTCATTGTTGTGGAGATTCCATTCAAAAAAAGTTGGAAGAACTATGATGCAAGTTGAAAATGGAAAGACCCTTGGGCTTGTGTGTCCACTTGGGCACAATATGTTTAGTCGCACTAATTATGGCTTTCGGTGTGGCTAAGCATATTGTGCCCATGTCAGATAACTTGAAAAAACACGTGGGAAAGTGACAAGTAGAGCACAATATCTCTAGAGAGGCTTGAAGAAAAACAAGTATACTACAAGAACAATAATAAACATTTTTATAATTTGGTGTTGTTTGTTGCTCAATGACTTGATATTTTATTTTGCAAAAAGTGGATGATGGCATGGATGTGGATAATTAACAAAGAATGTGCAATTTACTACATTCTTCCACATTCTATAAAACATGCAACCCATGGTTGAGTATGAGGCTTTGAAGCCCCTATCTGAATACTTCAAGATGAAAAATATGCTTTAAAAACATTAAATTCATGCTTTTGGGTGGGAAATTGACAAACACCTTCACCTCAAAAGTTTGAAAGGCCTTAAAGGTAGCAATGGCCAAAGCTCAATATTTTTTCATCTCTTGTGACAAGGTGATTTCAATTGGTAATTAACAATGGTTGTCCAGCCACATTTACATGGCAAACAATTAGGTTTGCATATTGTTGTTGTTTGCTTAGGTAGTGGATGGGTCTAATGTGAAAATTTTAATGGAATACATAATGGCTTTGTTGTTTTAAGAAGTAGGTTTGGATTGGGATGTTGTAGAAAAAAACTAATTGCTTTTGGTGCCAACAGTGTGAATGTTTTCCAAGGTTTGAAATTTACTTGCGTCACAATTTAGATCTATGAATCCTTGGCTTTTTTTTAGCTTGGGCACACATTGTGTTTCTCATCGTAGTAGTCTTATAGTATAGACCTTGTTTACTTTTCCTTTGATGCATCACACTAAAAAAACTCTTGTCCATTTCAACCATATGGTTATAACTATAGATGCAACTAGTGTCCAAATCAACTTCTTTTATGACTATAGTTGGGTTAATCCTTTGTGTCATTTTAGTCATAAATGTGTGTAGTCATATATGTGACTATTATAATCACATATGCGATTACAATGTTGATATAATTGAACGAAGTCAGAAGTGTGACTATAATTTGTGACTATTACATGTTTGAATGAAAATATAAAATGAAAATGCACATTTTCATCCAATATTGTGAATGGATCCTTGGATGGATGAAAATCTAGTTGTTTTTGTAATTAGTCATAATTGTTTTGCCAACTAAAACCAAAAAAATATCACTAACAATCTTTTGATACTTAAAACATATGTGGCATCTTTGGGAATTACAATATTTGTTTGATAATCAACTTGTGTTCAATTGTTTATTGGTATTTTTGTATTTTTTATTGACATTAACAATAAACACTATTATATTTTTATTAAATATCTTAGATTTATGATCTATTTATAAATATTATATATGATGATTATTTAGCTATATATTATACATGTAAATTAAATTTTATTGGTAAAATTACAACTTATTATAATCATAATCAAGCATGATATTTTTTAATCAAATAGAGGTTTGAGATGTCTCAGAAATATATCATTTATTTGATCATAAGACTTTTACCATAGTTTTAGATGAAATTTATATATTATATTTGTGAAAATATAAAACTTAAAATTCCATCAAATTCATTAATTATCTAACATTACTAAATGTGATTTACATTAAAATATAAAATATAAAAAAATATTATAGATCATAAATATTATAACTCATATTTCAAATATACATATTAATTGAAATATATAGATGACACACTAGAGAGAGATCAAGGATCTCATAGCCCGTTGCAACAACTCTAGCAACTTTTCCTATTTCTGCTCCTCCTAGTGGCTCTTCTGCAGTGCCTCCTCAACGCATCTAAAGGAACTTCTCCTATTTTTGCTCTTGCTCCTGGTGGCTCTTCTGCCACGCCTCCTTAATGCAATAAAAGGAACTTCTCCTATTTCTGCTCTGCTCCTGGTGGTTCTTCTGCGGCGCCTCCTCAACGTGGCAAAAGGAAGCAGCTGGCTACATCCATCCATTGTGGATGGAGGGATGGGCAAAAGGGTTGACGGGATGAAAAAAATTTCATTTCATCATGACCACGACGTCTTTTGAAATGTGATAGATATATTATCCATTTATTAACATTATATGTGAATTAATTAAAATTATGATGTATTATAATCACATTGTATAATATGTTTTTTTAATGAAATGAAAGATTAATATGTGGGAGATTATTTATTCATTTATTTATTATTAAATATTAGTCTTAAAATATTTTTCATTTATAAATCATGTGCTTGAAAAGAAAATTCCAGCAAATTATCATTGAAATGTAATTCAATTCAACAAAAAAAATATAAAAAATTCAAATTAATGTACATTTTTGGAAAAAATATATATGTAATCATGTTTGTCATTGAAATTACTTTAAGAATCAGCTTAATGTTTTTGCATTTGGACAAAATATCAATAAAATATATAATATTGAAATTGATGTTTGTGCGATGTTTAAAATCAAGTACGGGATAAATAAAATGCATTCTATTACAGTTGTAAATCCCCACTCTTTTAGCAAAAATAAGCATGGACATGGGCTAAGATTTTCAAGTTGCAACCAACTTTGACCTCTTGGTTAATCTTGACATTCTTCCATCACCCTATTATATGTTGGAATTAATGCATAATTGATTAAATTTTCACAAGCAAAAGAAATTTTTGTGTGTGATTTTATTAATGTAGTCAAGATTTATCAAGAATAATTGTATTATTTGTGTGTTGATCCTACCACAAAATTTGGGTTAAATACATTCTATGAGTAGCATCCTTTGTTGGATTGTGTTCTTGACAACATTATTTGGTGAACACAACATTTTGGATCCTTTGTTGAGCATGTCCATTTTGATTTGAAGGCTAATCATATCTATTCTTGTTGCAATGACTAAATGACAAAGGACAAGGTATCATGTATTAAGGGAAGTTTGGGATTAATGTGTGAATGGTGTGGAAGCTACAATTACAAGTTTTTCACCTTCACCATAATTTACATTCTTTCTTTTTATGTTTGCTTTGTGCTTCATTAACTAGGTTGTTAAGTTTTTGTTGATTTCACAATGTGCATGCCTCTTTTTATTCTTGAATATTTTGTCTTGTCAATTTTTATTTCAAGTTTGTTTGTGTTAGCTTATTTTGCATAACCTCTAATCTGAATTGTTTGTTTATGTTTTAGTAGGTGGGCTTTATTGTGGTAGAAATTGATGAATCATTCTAGGCAAAATTAAACAACAAATTCCCTTTGCATGGCATATTTGATGCATTTGACATCATATACCTACAATATTGGCTTCAAGATGTTAAAGAATCCTTTCCAAAACATCATGTTGTTTTGAAGCACCAATTTGCAAGTGCCCACATGCCTTTCCCAAAGAAGAAAATGTTGTGCCAATTTTAATGTTGGAGATTATTTCTAGTCTAACACTTATTTTCAACAAAGAATTTTCAAAATCCCAATGAAAAACCAAACATTAAACGTGATGAAAATTTCATTGGATTTCAACCCTATCACTTGGTTGTGGGCATATCATTTTGTTTTTTAAAGTGTTGTGCCACAAATTGTTCAAATATTTCAAACTTGTTAATATAACAAATGTCCTTGTTTCAAGGTGTGTCAAAGATGAAAGGTGTTTTTCAAATTTGAATTTTTTTGAAATCTAGCATTTGTAAGAAATTGAATCTTCATTTTCCCATGGTTATGAACATGTTTTGACAATAATTCTTGACATTAACTCAATTTCCTCACAAGGAAACAATTATTTTTGGAAGAATGAATGTAAGCAATTTGGTGATACCTAGGTCTATTGTTGTATCCTTTGAAGTTTGGACATTGAAGCTTTCACAAATTTTGTTGATTAACCATTTTAGTTTTAATGATGTAAATCCATTTTGTGATTTTGTTGTTGGATTTTTAACGTTGGGCTTTGGCTACTTCTAACTTCAAACCTAAAACACTAAAAAAATAATGCCAATTTAATTGAATATAATTTGTGATTATAAATAAGTTGCAACTGACATCAACAACTAAGAATTTATTAGTTGGATAAATGAAATTACACCTAAGATTTAGTCATTAATGATGACTCACCATGATGTTAGCACATTTCACATGGATGATGTATGTCATCAACACACATGCTCTTATCCATTGACTATACATATTCAACTTGTAATTAATCCCCATTTTTGTAACAAACATATAACCCATTCATTAATTTTCACTTGGTTCATCATTGGAAATTTGTTGCATTGAATAATTTGTTTTAATGGGATTAAATTTGCACATGTCACGATTTGGATGTATTTCATGAAAATCAAATGAAATTTTGTTCAAATTTTTAAAAAATCAATATCTAGGTAGATAAATAGGATTAAATAAGTAGGTGTCAATTGAACATACCTATCTAGGTAGGTTAAGGTGGTAGGTAAGTTAAAAGGTGGAAACATAAATATATTTATTTTATTTTTGCTTTAGTTTTTAGGCTTAAACCTTTTTGATTGGCTCATCCCAAATGACACATGTTTTTAAATATGAAAATCTAGGACAAAACAATCTTTTCGTATAAATTACAAGATGGAAATAAAGAACAAAACATATGGAATAAACTTTCCAATTACAACTTAATTGCAAATCAAGTTGTAAATATAAAATTTATCCCATGTATTTTTTGTCTTCTTTTTAAATAAAATTTTTATATAAATAAGTAGTTATTTGAAAAATCAATTAACAAATTAACTAGCCATCAAATAATTACCTACCCTTTTACCGACCTAGCTACTCCTTATTATTACTAATTTGTTAATATTATTAATGAATGGTTAAAATTAGAAAATTTAAACATATGTTAACATCATTATCTCATTAGTTCATTTGTAACTATTAATAATTGTTACCTATTGAATATGTTACTTAATTAGTAGGTAGCCTTACCTAATTAATTACCTACCGATTTACTTACCCAAGTTACCTAACCACAATATATATAATATGTATATTTAATATGCCTTAAATACAACATAAATACACAATTCTATACATATATCCCTAACAAGTTTTCAAAAAACCTTAATATATTGCAAAATTATAAGTAAACAACACAGAACTAACCAAGTTGCAACTACTTTTGCAACTAATTTGACATAGAGGCATATTCTCAAATGAAAGCCCCAAAACTAGTCAACAAGGAAGTTTTAATAATCACAACCTAGTCACATCATGGTTGCAAGAAAATTAATAGATTGAAAAAGACGATGACTAGTTGTAAAAATAACAAAACATAGTTGCAAATGACAGTTAATCGCATATGGTTACACATTAAATAGTTGCATAATGCAAGATTGCTTTTAGTGTAAGGAATTTTCAACAATTTTTCAAGCACCCTCATTGTTGCCAAATCCTTATCCATTTTGTGATTCTATTGTTGGATCTTTAATTCTAAGCTTTGGCTATTCCTATTTATAACTTTAAAATCCATGATTCAAACGCAAGAGGTGTTCTCAATAGTTCTTCAAATGAATGCATTACTACCATGTTTTGATTCCCTATCCCTTTGATTTTTTGGTGTTGATTTTTAATTTTTGAATATATATTATGTAATAAATTATAGCTCTAGAGTTTTTCTTCAATACCTATTACCAAGATTATAGACTTGGCAATGTAATGTTTTTGGTGTTTTTTATAAGTTTTGAACTTCTACAGTGCAAACCATTTATGCTACATGATGTAGTTTAAAGCTTCGATTCCTCCATAAGTGACAGAAATAACAGTTTAATGCAATGTACTTGAAAGTTAACTTACTATGATCTATCTATGTTGCAAATTTAACTTGTAACTTTTAAAGTAGGCTCACTACTCGTAGACCCACAATGTTCAATTTGCTAAAATATGGTTGTATTTGCATTTTTCTACACATTAAATTTTGGAATTTAACATCTTTTATTTTAAAAATGAACACAAAGCCTTCATTTTTCCACAGCAGAAAACATTTGGTAGTCTTGAAAAAAAAAACCCATAATCTGAAAAATATACAAAAGATTACACTGGTTTTTATGCTGCAGAAACCCCTGAGTGTCAAGGTTTACAGGAATCAGGTCCACGCTCCACTCCACCTCATGGGGCCTATATTCCCATAAAGCCCTCCCCATTGGATTTTAGCCTACATCAAAAGTATGATGCCCTTACAAGCAGCTGCTAGTGGCAGGTTTGTATCTTCAACCCTAGAAGATCCAGATGGCGTAGATAGATGGAACCTTAGTTAGAGAGTTGATCTCAAGCTTCTTCAGATATGAGGTGGGCAAGTCATTTCATGATGTCATAATCACCAACTGCAATCAGCGGTAAAGTGGTGAGCACTTAGAGCATCTCCACCCCACACCTGCCATCACTCCTTGTCATTAAATCTTGCAGCAGGATAGCGTGAATCCTGCTGCTCTCCTGTATTGATGTCCATTTTGCACTGGACATTTTAAGTCCTTTAAAATCTTTTTTCTACTATGGATTTGGACAGTGACTGTTACTCGTCCATATGTAACGACATAAATGGTCTTTGAGTGTTTAAAGGGAAATTTATGACGTTTGTGGGTGGGGACAGTAATCATTAAACATTATTCTATTTTAAAATAAAGGAGTTGCTGAGGTGGAGATGCTCTTTATAGTTGCTGATTACAATTCAAATTACTTCCCTGCTTATAATTTATTAGAAGGAAACAAAGTGTTAGCCCAGAGCAACATGTTCATTATGTTTATGTACATATAATATAAAGTCCTTATCACACTTCCAGTCTGGGCTAATCCAGCAGCTTGTTGACATGACTCCTCAACAGCTAGTTACAAATGGGTGACCAATCCATCCACCATTAATAGCTAGTCGATCTTTGCATGATCTCAAGATAGTTTGTTGTAGGGGAGGTCCTTGTACAAGTGTGTTCTCCTGAGGGAGGGCCACCTAAGAGCACGAACCAGAGGGTGTTCTCAAACCTCAGGAGAACACACAAGTATGGGAACCTCCCCTTTTGCACACAACTCTCTTTTGATTTCCTGGCTTCTTTCCCGTTTTGTAGAAAAGAAATATTTCTGTGGGAACGTGGGAACTCCCTGGCATAACGCCCTAGGGTTCTTCTGCTGGCGAAGATCACTCAAAATACTCATACAAATAAAAAGGGAGTTGTTTGCTTCATGGTGAATGGTTGTTTTTTGGGGACTTTTGCTGTCTTATCTTGCAAAGTAAAATCGCATGACAATTCTGCCCATGTTTCATCTGGAAAGTTATTGCAACTGGTATTTTATTTTTTTCACATATTTGTTGAAAGAGGAGTTGATAGCATCTTCCAGGCCCTCTCTCATTTGTATAGTGTAATCTAGGGTCAGTTTCCACTTTGATAAAATAAAATAAAATAAAATAAAATTTCAAAACATTATTCTTTTAACAAATTTGAATTTGAATTTTTTCATGATCTATTGTGATATTGTCATATCAAGAGTGAAATTATTCAGATTGTAGCCTCTGATAATTAAGATGATTTTCAACACCTCACCTTCACATTTTCACAAAAAACCCATTTCACTATTTAAAGGATTATTTAATGACGAAACTGACCCGAGGGCAAAGTATGATGTTCTATGCAAGGATATCGAAAGAGTAAGGGTCACTTTCCATGTGGCCCACCCACCGACTATTTTCTGGTGGGTCTTGGGGTGGGCTCTTCGGGCCTCCCCCGCGCCTCCACCCACCAAATTTGAGTCGTTTTTAGTTTCTACCAGTGCTTTTTCTTTGGTGTGAAAATTCTCAACTTGGGCATTTCTAGCCACATCTTGAACGGGCAAATGGGCAGCCAGGGAAAAACGAAGCAGCAGTGCTTTTGTACTGCCTACATTGAGCACCCTTTGCTTATTTAACGCCTTCCCACATGCCATCTTACTGGCTGGCTTGAAATATATAGCTGTTTGAGTCCATTAAGAGCCTACAGTACAAGCATTAACTGTAATTCATGACCAAATACACACCAACCTTTGCCACTCTACAATATGTATACTTAATTCACCATGAAAGAAAGTCATTTATAATTAACTAACCCAGAGCCTGGAATTTGAAGGCCCCATGAGTATTTCTCCCCTAGTTCCAATTTGCTTCCAAGTTCCAGCCCTGTCTTCAACACCTGCCTTCAACATATATAACTTTTCTTGACCAAAAACAAAATATTTGAACTAATGTTCTCGAAGAATTGAGGATGTAGAGCTTGGAAATTTAATCTGTGGAGTAGTGTCCTCACAGCTTGGCATTCACCCAGTACAAAATTTACCCAGGTATGCCTGCCCTGCACAGAGTCGCTTCTGGATAATAAGCAGCTCTTTGTGTAACGACTCTGCCCTGAATTACAAACCAGAGTTGTGCATTTGTTTGACTTTTAAAACAACAGGTTGTTCTGGTTGCTTAAAATTTTCAGAAAGGTTCAAACCAGCATTCTGCACTTATTTGTATTTTAAAACAATGGGTTGTTCTAGTCGCCTAAAATTTTCAGAATCAAAGAATCGTTGGTTTCAGTTTTTTGAAGGAAAATAGAAAATCAGAATCAGAGAATCTTTGATTCTGGATATTTCAGAAACATTTACAGAATCAACAGTTTTCATGGAAGAACTGACAAAGGACAGGTGGTTGGGAAGGAAGTTTTTCGAATTTTTCAAAAATGGCAATTCTATACGAAAACTGGTTTTTTTTGTTTTCTCAACCCCTGTTGGGTAAGTGAGTCATACGCAGGTTGATAACTGAACCAGTATCTGCCATAGCATATTCTGATAACCCTCAACCAATGTTGGGCAGCTCTCTTCTTCTTTTTCTGTTTAGAATATCAATTTTGGTTTTGTTTAAAGGGTTTAAAGAACTGGCTCAGTTACATTAATATATATTTTTTCAAGCTTTAGAGAATTGGTTAGGGTATAAGTTTTGAAATTTTTTACTAAGTTGGTTCTCAAAGTGTTGGTTCTCATTAAGTTAAGAATAGTTAATTATGTAATGCAGTTCTCACAACCCGATTATCAAAGTAATTTTTTAATTTATTTAACAAAATCAGAACTAGACCCTAGGTACCTAGACCAAGGTCAGCACTTTTACCTCACCTTGGTATCAACTTTTAGAAAAATCTCAAATGGAGCCGGTGTCTGAATGGCCGGTTCTCATTTCAGGTGAGAAACATCAGGCTAGTCATTCGAACAAACAACGGAGCGCTGGACAGTAGACCAGCTTGTTGGTAAAATGGCCCTTTGTCCCTTATATGTAGCAGTACTTGGTTTGTTTTCCGCGAATTTTCGCATTTTTCCGACCAGAAACATATGATTACATGATTTTTTAAAGTGTAAATTAACTATTTTTTCTGAATTAAACCTGATTCCACAAGGTAGCAAAAACATGAAAGGATTCTTCAAAAATTCTACTTTGATATCTGGTCTATAGCCAAATCTGGTTATAGATATTCTTGGGGATGATCACGATGTTGGCCACATCACAAAAATGGGGGAAAGAAAAAAAAAAAAACCCTGGTAGCTAGGCCAGTTAGTTTTTTGCTTTTCTTAAAATCCATTACTGTTCTCACCGGCCACTGGTGGTAGTTAGGGGCTTCGTCACCAGTCTCGAGCTCTCAGAAGAGAGCTAGGTATATAGTGGCGTGCGCATCCCATCGTTTTCTTCCTATCTCTTCTCACGTCTTCTCCTCCTCTCCCCTTCTCCAGTTTCATCGGCAGCCGATGTCACATCACATCTTGTTCCTATCTTTTCCAATGTCTTCGTCTTTTCTCCGCTTTCCCTCTCATGATCAGCGCTAACTTTTGTTGAACCGGTTAGCTTGCAGTTCAGCTGTATAGAGGCGTTGAAGGTCACTCTGTGCTTCTATGTCTCCTGAAGTTCTCTTCTCCTTTCCGGTTCTCTTCTGATCAGCCTTGGGTATCTGCTGAGGTTTTGTTTTTCCGCTACTAATTTTTTTATTCATTGCTGAATAAAAGAATAAGCAGCAAAAAAATGAAGCCTCAGCAGATCCTTCTGATCTCTGATTGTCCTCTGATCACCCCTGGGGATCTGCTGAGGTTTCATTATTTCTTCCTGCTCCTTTTTCTTCTATTCATTGCTGAATGCTTCGGGTCCACGGCATCCTATCCTCTAAGACCAGGGTTTGCCCAGAGTATGTCGCTGTCAGTATTTCTACTGTGTTCTTGTATTGGGAAGGGTCCTGTGTTTCTTGCACAAAGGTGTTTGTCCAGAGTTGTGGTGCTGCAGTTTGATGTAGTTCTTTTCTTTCTTGATAAGTATGCAGAATTCAGTTCATTGCGTAGCTTTGGTCATGAAAAACACGTTGATTTTCCAGAGCTGCAGATGCTTTATTTGGAGCTTTTGAAAATCAGCGTATTCTTCATGACCAGGGTTGATGCTTCATGAGCACTAAGTGCAGTACTACATTGTGACAATGCAAGTAAGCCATTCTATCACCATGCCTGCATATTTTTCTTGGTGTCCACACTTTAATTTGTTTACAGAACTTCAGCATGTGGTAAGCTGAAGAATCTTACAGCCCCACTTTTTGTTATGCTTTATACAGCAAGACTTGACAATATGTGGCGCAACTTGGAGGAAACCCTGCAAAACAATGTATTTCATTCCTTCGGCTGTACATTCTGGAGGTGAAAGAAACTGCTGAATTTAAGATGAAGCATGTTCAAGCTTCCTGAGAGTCACCTTTAAATTTGGGAGTTTCTTTTGGCTCCAGAATGCATGTTGCTTGCCATGAAGAGGGGATGACTTCACAGGTCAGGTGGATCTGTTATGAACATGAAATAGAACTTCCTACACTATCAAGTTTTTCACAGTTTTGACGTTTTTGCATGATCTCTATTTTTTAGAATCAACTCATGAGTAATTAACATTTGGCATGAATTTTTTTTGGGCATGTTCCATAATTCATTGCACAAGCCCTAGGAAGTGTTCAGGACATAATTGCATTAGTTTATGCAAGGGGAAGATTCAACTATGTCCCAACCTGTCACATGAATTGCACAGTACATTACTTGGTAATGATGTATGCACAGACTAAGGAATTACACTTACCAAGATTGTGCTTCAGCAGTTGGTATGATTTTGAATTGAAACTATAAATAAGATCTTGATCAATCTCCAGGAGAGTTGCTGTATTTATGAAATTAGGATGTAGAAGTGCCACTTCAGCTGAGAACACATGATCAACTCATTTTCCACTGTCATGCCCTTGGAATGCACATACATCATGAACCTACTATGCTTTTGCACTAAACCCTGCAAGTGAACACATCAGACACATTTGACACCAAATTGTGACATCATAGAATTAGGTTTTGACATGCATTAAGGTATTGTATTCCCTTCAAGACTGGCTCCCTGCACTTGGCTGTGCCACACAAAGTCTTTGATGAGGCCACCCATGTTTATCCCAACATTGAGACATTGTGTAGTTGTCTCTTCTGCAGACCTTTGTTTGTAAGCTGGAATAAATGTATAGTAACTCTTTGGGAAAACAAGAGATGCTCAAAGGATATTGGGAAATTCCAGAGACCAAGACACCAGATCTGAACACAGGTCTTTTGGTCTCTGGAATCTGAACACATTGTCTTTGCAAAGATGACTAAAGAATGGTCAAGAGAGAATGCCATGATAAAAGTGTTAGTTATATGTTACATTCAATTTTCTCCAGGAATCAAATGCTGCATAAAAAACTATTCATGAAGGAGAGGTTGGAAGGTCTACTCACAAGTTTAGAGTTCACAGGGCTTTCTGGTTCATGGTTGCTAACACAGTAATTCTGAGCAGACCAACATCTTGCAATGTAGCCACTGTCACACCATGCATCAGCTTCATTGTGCAAATGCACCTGAGGAATCATCCCACATAGCTTTCAGACCTGAAGATACAATGTCATGTTGACTTAAGCTGTGAGAATTGGATAAGAGGTGTAATTGACTCTTAATTATAGTACCTGGAAGAAGAGGATTTCTTGCAGGGCAGCAGTGTCAGGAACCCCTTCAGGCCACATGGATTACTACATACACAGCAAAGTGCTGACTACCCTGAAATTTTGCTGACACTTTCAATGGTAATCCCATCAGTATAAGTTGGTTGGCACCTGTGTATCAATTGTAGTGATCCCCCCTTCTCACTAGGCCTGCCTTGCAAGGGACTGAGTCTTCAGATGCTCCCCTAGAAATTGTGGCATAATTCCCTTGACAATTGTCATACTTGATGTTGGGGGATCCTTGCATTTGGCCACTTTTCACTCTTTTGAATGTCATATCACATTATTGGTGGGTTTATGGGGTTAATCTAACTCAGTTGAAGAAGTTGAATGATCAACTTCTCAACAGAATCCATAACAAGCACAAGCCCATATGCATATTGTGTGTATTGCTAGATGAGGATACAATATACAATCAATGATACAGATTTCAAAAGGAAGGATAGAAAGTTTGATATTACTATAGGGAACAGAGGGAGAGGAGTTGGAGTGAGTGTACCAGCATTCTTGTAGTCAGGCCAATTGTACAAGGAACTGCTGAACTACCAATTCTCAATATAGGGGTAATGTTGATCCGAATGAATGGCCTTCACATAAGCGAATTGGATGCGGATGTCTACAGATACTTAGTTTGCCCGGACAACATGCTCTATGAAGTCTACCATGCGTCAAACTATACAAACAGCATGTCTACTAAACAATCTTTTTCAATTGCTGAAATTTTGTCAGTGATCTCCTCATGAAACTCATGATTACTTCAGAGACTTAGTTATCATGGTTTTTTAATCCTTCTTTTGATGAAGAATGTATAGAAGATATAATTGTCAGAGTAAATCTTGATCAAATTTTCATGATCCTCTTTTTGTGAAGTTGCACATGGAAGCTGAAGCAGTTGACATCCACAAGCATGTGGTAGCAATAGAATGTGCCATGGAAACCTTTCTTGGATCCTAAATCTACGGAGATCAAAACACATGTTTGACATTTCGGTTGACAAATTTGAGTACAGCAATCAATGAACATCACACCATTTCCAACACTTCGCTCAAAAGGACAGGCGGAACTGGCTAATAGACCAGAACCTCAAGACACCTTGAACAGTGCTCCCATTGTTCAGAACTCAGTTATGTTCAACATGCAGAGGTTTCAGAAGACAACACGAAGACACAAAGAGGTGGACCCTGGAGGAGTACCTGAGCATGCCAAGTGCTTGGTTCATTGTCATTTGTCACATGTAGGATATCCTTCGGGAGGGGCATTAGCTGATCGACTCAAAATGCATGGAATCCTGTTCATTTGAATTAGTTCTTTCTTGTGTCACCGCGTGGCCTTTCTCCAGCGCTGCTGAAAATGAGTAAGGACATCATAGGCTGCTTGCCCGTCACTTTTGCAGTGCTAGTCCAGCCGTGGCTCTCTGGGAGCCATGGGCCAGCAGAGTGTGTTACCTTAGAACCAAGTGCACATGAAGACCAATGACAAGACTGTGCACAACGAAAAATGTTAGGGAGCATATACATCTGCTGCCTTGATCAAAATTCGTAAACTCTCCTCATAAACACTTCCGTAGTACACTAGAGAGTTCATTTGACAACTCCAGTGTGACAACCTTTACTTCAGTATGGATACTATTGAAAAAATAAAAGACGAAGGCAAGCGATAGACGCAACAGCGGATTGCTTGAGCAGGTTGGCTTTCACGAAATGGCATAGTAAAGAACTACATTGAAGGAAGTGATGATTCTTAATGAGGGCACCGGCATCGTCCCTCAGATTTCTACTCAATCTTAGGGTTTCTGCGCTCACAAAATCCTCCAATCTTGCTACATAACCATGTAAATTCATTAGAGCCCCTTTCTGGAACAATGGGTCAATGTATGTACGTAATCAACTCGGCTCTACGACACCAAGGGGTTATAACTTGTAACCAGTGTTGACTTTTATGAAGAACCTGCAGTTCTGGTTGTAAGAAACAATTTAAACAGACCCGATTCCACACACAAATGGAATCCGCAACCCAGTTCCAGATCTGGTTCATTAAAAATATTCTGATCAAGTTTTGACTTAGTTCCGGTTTTGAGAATCAGACCTGGTTCTGGTCCAGTTCCAGGCAACCTGGAGCAGAACCAGCAAAGAACGTCCAATTAATCTCCGGTTAGCCCCTGGTTTTAGTTCTTTTCTCAGAAAACGTTTTTCCAAAATTCTCGGTTCGGGTTCCTATTCCATACATAAAATAGAAGTGAGAACCAATGTTTTTCTTGTGGCGAATTTTGTCATTTGGTGAAATGTTTTCTCCAAAAAACAGTTCTGTCAAATGTTCCTTTTTTCCAAAAATTTGCCCAAAAGGTGTGCTTTTGTGTGTGTGTGTGTTTTCTTTGGGGTTCGAGAGTGGCGGTTTTGATGATTCAAGGAGAAAATGAGCTCCATAAAAGCGGAAGAGGTTTGTTTGTGAGGCCTTCTTTCTTTCCTTCCTCTTCTGAATTTGGAGCTTTTCTTGGTTTGGATGTGTTTTCCCTCTCAGATCCAAGCTCTGGATTATTATTAATTTTTAATCTTTTCCTTGCAATTTGAACTTCTTCGATTCTGTTCTATTTCACACGCCAAGTGCACCTGGGAGTTGGGATTTTGGCTTTTGTCGTCTTCTTTATGTGGATGGATGGTTTTTTTGTTTTGAAGATGCCGGCTCTCTTTGTGGGGTTTGCAGTCTGTGAGTACTTTCATGTAGCGGGGTTTTTCCAAGGTTTAATGCTGTTGTGGATGTGGATATGGGAATTCTTTTGCTTGTTCTGGATTTCCAGGTCATGTTGTACCTGAATGTGAATTGCTTTTGCTGGGGTTGAAATCAAAAGCTAAGCTCTTCTGTGTTTCTACTTGTGAATTGAGGGAAATTTTGTCTCCTGGGGTTTGAGATTTTTGCTGCCTAATTGCTTGGGTGCAGCTGCATTTTTCATATATCTGGTATCTATGTGCTGGTGGAGAGTTGCTATGTTTGGTCTCTGACACCCCGGATCTCTCTGTCTTTGTTTCCTTCCTCTGTGTTAGTCTAGGTATGGTTTAGGTATGTCAATGCTGACTGGTGGTGTCTTTTAATACAGCTTGAGGATGAGTTTGACATAGATCAAGTGCGACCTCTTCAAACCCCTGAGTTGGTCAAGAAAGAACAAGAGGAGTTCCCAAGCTCATCATCATCACCATGCAGGTAGGCAAATCATTTCTGAACACTTCTGAGTTGCAAAGACACATAATCCATGATTATCTATGCATATGCATAATTGCAAGCATTGTGCAAATTTTGTGTGTCAGAAATCACCAGATCCCACCAGAAGTATAATCTTCAGCACCTGAAGTTAGGAAGAGTTCCAGGGATGGGCGCAAGCAACCCAGACTCCTGGTGCTGCTACAAAATAGTGTCCACCTTCGAAAGGAAGATGTCCCTGGTCATCCTGACTTCAGCTAGTGGCAAAGAAGTTGATATTTTCTATTTTGTTCAATTAGATCTGTGTTGTTATATTGTGTATCAGCATGTGATGAGATAAATGCATTCTTGGTTGGGTAAATATTGCAGGATTGCAGGATTTGATGTGCCATGAGAATAGCAAGCCTCAACCTCGAGGGCTCCTCAGCAGGTCATGTGGTGGTAGTCACAACAGCTGATGAGGTGAAAAGCCCGCAAGCACCAACTGGAGTTGATGCATCTCCAAAACATGTGGCCTTGCTCACGGCTGGTGGCAACACAATGATGTTGCATCACTGGCAGAAGTGAATTCTTCAGTCAGTGTTCCTAACTTGGATGGGAAATGGTACCAGAAGTATTGGGCATTTGCAGGCTTGGGTTTTCTCATAATTGTTGCATATATGGATCCTGGAAACTGGGCAACTGATCTTTCAGGAGTTGCCTCTTTTGGCTACACTTTGCTGAGCATCATCTTGATCTGAAATTTCACAGCAATTTTCCTCCAATATTTGTCTTTGAAACTTGGAATTGTGACAAATCAGGATCTGGCTCAAGCATGTCAGGATGTATATCCCAAATGGGTGGTGTACTGCCTCTGGATCAGCATGGAAATTGCAATTGCATCTACAGATCTTGGTGAATCATTGGTTCAGCTGTTGCACTGAACCTCTTAATTGGCATTCCAGTGTGGCCTGGAGTCCTCATCACTGCAGTCAACACTCCATTCATCCTTGTTTTTGGTACTAAGAGTTTTCAATTTCTTGAAGTGATTGTTTTTCTCCTGTGTGCTGTTATTCTGGGTATCTTTGCTTACGAGTTAGCTGTATTGAAGCCCAAGTGGGTTGAGGTTGCAGCTGGTCTCATCCCTAAAACAGAGATAATCATGAATGCAGAAATATTGTTCAATGCAATTGGCATATGGGGAGCCACAGTTATGCCCCGCAGCCTGTTTCTTCACTGGAGCATCATTCAGACTCATGCTTATCCTTGAACAAAGGAAGGGAGGAAGATGGCACTGTGGTATGGAGGCCTGGATTCAGGCATCTTATTGACGCTTGCTTTTTTTGTGAATGTGACAATTTTTATCCTTACAGCAGCAGCATTTTATTATGGTCCTAATAGGAATACAAATGTGGAATCCATCACTCAGGCTTATCTGCTGCTTGCACCTGCACTTGGTAACCATGCTTCCTAAAATCCTCTCTAAAACATCACTATGTTTCTACACATTATCCAAGGAAGTAGCCAAGATATACAAGAATTTTAATATATTTCTACTTCCATAACTGGTCTGTAGCCAAAGGTGGCTACATCTCCTTGTTGATGGTTGCCAGCAGTGTGGCAACATCACAAAATTGAAAAAAAAAAAAAAAAAAAACTGCTGGGAACCCGGTTTCAAGTATGGTTTTTAAAATGTTTGATTCCAATTTCAAGTCCAAAAGATAGACCCATGTTTGGTTTTGACTCATCGGAATTGGAACCAACACTTCTAACCGCCTAACCAAGTACTCACACCCAACTTCAATTCCAAAACTTAAACCCAAATCATGTTTGGATTGTACTGATTGGAATTGGGACCAGCAGTCGTAACCTGCCTAACCAAGTACTCACCCAACTTCAATTCTAAAGATTAGACCCAATTCATGTTTGATTTTAACTAATTAGAATTGGAACCAGCAGTTCTAACCTGTCTAACCAAGTACTCACCCAACACTAGTTGTAACCCTGATGTTACTTGGTTTTTCCTTTTTAACCTATGACCCTTGGTTACGTGAATATTACATTCCATAGTTTACGACCATTGGTACTTGGCCATTTTGCTATTCTGTACCCAGCCTAGTTAATAAGGTATTATGAATATTCCTATGGGAAGGATTAAGAAGCCATGCTTTTTGTGAATATTTGTCCTAACCAAGAATATTTGACGCTAGGTGAAGAATAATATCCTAAGCCTAGAGCTTGGTACCTTCTCCCTTACCATAGGAATATTTTTAAATCCCTAGACTCTCTTGACCATCGCCATTCATGAGAAATATTCAAACAGCCAAATATAAGACAGCCGGTGCCTGTGGGATATTCTTGTTCATAATGGAACCCCCCCCCCCCCCCCCCCCCTTATGAAAAATATTTCCAAAACCTTGGGCTATACGATGGAAATGGAAGATTCCCATTATAAAGGTTAAGAGAAACTAGTTTCAAAATATTCCACACCATGGTTTATGGCTAGTCCTAATATTGTTTTCCTTTTACATAACCATGGAATCCATCTTCTGTGTTGCTCTTCAATACTTGTGTACCAACTTTCACAAGGTTTGCCACACATCTTCATATTTTGGTTTTGATTCAAACTACTATTGCGTGATTATTGTAAAAGCCAATGTTGGACAGGTATCAAAAATGAAATGAGAACTGATCAGGAGTTTACACCAATTTTCACAAGGAAAACTATTAAATATTACTTACAATGATATCTAAATTCATATTGGACCTACAAGGTTTCACTAGGATGAAAATAAACCCCTAAAATGCTACCCTTTTATTTAAAATTCAGAAGAAGGGTACCTTGATATGGTATTTAAATAGAACATGGTATAATTTTTAACTAGGTATCATAGGTTTCCATATATGTATATAGAGGGTTTTAGGTTTCAAGTGGTGCCTTCACAACCGTTGAGAGTTGAAGTTTTTTCTTTATTTTTCAAAAACAAAACAAAAGGTTTGGGCTTCACTAATCAATTTGTTTTGTGCATTAGAGGTTAGAGCTTTATGATGTTCTAAAGTTCAAGCTTTGTTTTCTTTTTGTTTAACATGCTTGGCTTCTTTTATTGTGTTGTTTAGTTCTTCTTGTTGTGTTAATAAGTTCCTCTCGTTGTTTGGCTCCTTTTGTTGTGTTGTTTGGTTCCTTTTATTCTTGTTTGGTTTTTTTAATTTTGTTGTTCAATTCCTTTTGTTGTTGTTTGGCTTTTTTTTTTATGTTGCTTGATTTTAAAAATGTTATTTGGCTCTTCTTATCGTGTTGTTCAATTCCTTTTATTTGTGGGGGTCTCCTTTTGTTGTTGATAAGCTCCTCTAAACTCAACTACCTTTCTAACCTAGCTCCCACATTGTGTGTTATTTGGTTCCTCTTGCATTGATATTCAACTCCTCTTGTTGTTGTTCAGCTCTTCTTATTATCATTCAACTCCTTTTGTTGTTGCTTGTCAATTTGGAATTTCCCCCCACCTAGTCTATGTAGGTTTGGGAACAAATAACTTAGATCCAACGTCGAGTTGTTTTTTCAAGTATGACTTTCACACTACTTTTTTATTTTTTTTGTCTTTTTGTTGGATGTTAATGTTTATCCTTCCATTTATTTTGGTGATTTTTTTTTCAATATTCCGTTTTAATTTATTTTTCGTTATTAAACTTGGCAACATTCTAACATTAAAAAATATGTTTGTTATTTTGTAAAATTCATATTTTTTCTTTTGTATTTTCTTTTGCATAAACATTTTTTACATGAAGAAAAAGTGTTAAATGAATTATTTTGATCTTGTACATGTTGGTAAATATTTTGAATTTTATTGTAGGTTTTAGATAATTAAACCAATTGGCACATTAAAAATTTAAACCACATTTTGAAAGAACAATCTCTTGTTTCAATTTTTCCATTCTTATTGAGTGACTTTCTTAAAAAATTGTTGAAAAGTGGAGCAATTGAATGAAATCATAAAACATAATTTAAATTGAAAATAAAACATGTCAATTTTCTCACAATGATGTTCCTATGGAAAAAATGTTTGAAAATTATCCTAACTTAGAAATAAAAAGCAACAAAGTTATTGAAAATGAACCTTTAAAAATGCACGTTTTAAAAAATTAAATGTAGACCTCATGGTAGGACATTTTGTTGAGTTTCTTTTTGTGTTAACAATAATAGAAAAGTTGATTGTAACAATCTTCAAATGATGCATTATATTTCTTGTTACAATTAAACATTACACACAACCCCAAATTTGATGATTCATATCTTAATGATAAATTCATTTCAAAAAAATAAAATTGAATTTTGTTATTGAATAATATTTCAATGACCATTCTTTGAAAAAAAAAATTCAAACACATGATTTGTAAATGGAAAAACCTTTGTGGGTAGAATAAGAATACATAAAATACATTTTTCATATTTTAAACATTCATTTGATTTATGAATCTATATTATACAAAATTTCTTCCAATATATCATAATTTTATTGATAACTTTTAATTTAAACATATGAGTCCATAAGTCTATCTACATAAAATATTTATAAATGGATCATAAATCAATTATAATATCTAAATGTGTATAAATAATAAATGATTTTATGTTAGTCATATTAAGTCGATTTATAGTTTAAATTTTTTAATTAATATTAAATATTGAATAATTTTCAGAAATTATAAATTTTACACATATATTTTAATATAATTGTGTAATATTTATATATATATATATATATAGTATAATTTTTAAAAACCTTAAATGAATGATAAAAATTTGATGTAAAAATAAATTATGTATTTACCACATTTTACATTTTTATCTGATTCTATAATTACAATATAAAAATTATTTTTAGTATATCATTTTTTATCAATAAAAATTATTTCAGTGTGATAATTAATTTATTTACATAAATTTTTTTTAAATTGATAATATATCTAATATATTCAAAAAATATATAATAAAAATCTTCATATTACTCATATGTAGAATATTAATTAAAATCAATTTTTTTACATGTCGTAATTCCTTATGTGTGAACTTATATTGATAGTTATTTTTCATTATTGTAAAGTAATTTTATGATCACATTATGTATGTAATGACACATGATTTTGTACATGTCATTTGCATAGTCATTTTTTAGTTATATTTGAAATGATTTTATGTTAGGTTACATTTTCATTTGATATTTTGTACATCCACATCATTTTGTCATTAATCTTGGATGCCATATGGATGAAAACTTATAATGAAAAAATGACATCAACATTTATGTTATCTTGTCATCGTCTACTAGTGAAATGCATCACCAATATATGACTACAACGTTTTACACATAGGATTTGAAATAATATCCAATTATTATAATAAATAATTAGTTGTTTATGACATCTAATCATTGATTTATTGGTTGCAAAGGACAAGACTTCTTCCAGTGTTAATGTGAGTAGAATTTGTCAACCAAATATGACACCTTATGATTATAGTGCTTCTTTTGATAATGTGATAATATTAAAATTGAATATATATAATTATTATTTAAAATAAAAATATTCCATAATGTTCATGTTTCTAATGATTGTTTATAATAGTCCTATTATCAAAGTAAACCTTCAAAAAAAACATTTTTGTCATGCCAAGATTTTTCAAACCATGACACCTTTTATCATGCTTTTCATATCATAGGATTCTGAATGAATAGGGTTGCATCAAGTTTTTGGACTTATGTTGCAAAAGTTATTGAATGTTAATTTTATCATTGAAAATTCAATGAAATAAACAAAACGTTTTGGGAAAATTGGGGCATGTTTTTGATATTGTTGAAAAGCCATGAATGATCAATAGGAAATATTAAATCTGGAATAATTTTTTTAAAAAAAATTTCAAGAACAAATAAGAAAAAAAAAATTGATTTTAGGCTTAAGAAAACAAATTGGGGTAAATTTTGGTGTTTTTGGAAATCTTCTAATGAACAATATTTAATGGACATGGTTTTGTAAATGTTAGACCTAAGATGCAAGAGATATTAGATTTTGAATAAATTATGTTTATCAATAAGAATTTACTAACAAATAAAATTTCAAACTTAATGAGGATGAAAATTGGATTTAAATTTGAGAGTTTAAAAAAGTTAGGGCACATTCTTTATGTTGTGGGAAAAACCTGAATGAATAGGATATAATGGAGAAATTTTAATTTTTAGACTTAAGCTATAAGAAATAGTGAATTTTGAGTAAAGTTTTTCATTCTAATTTTAGAAATAACAAAAGTTTTCAAAGCCTAATTATAGAATAATTTTCAGAAAGTAATTATTGAACTTTTTGTTCATGGAAGCCACCAAAAGGGTTCAAAATGGGTTATTAATAATCACACCCACCCCTTCATTTTATGTTTTATTTTTGAGTATTATGAAAAACATTAAAAAACCTTCAAATATGAATTTAAAAATATTATACTATTATTTAAGGTTTGTGTTATAAATATACTAAAAAATTTCATTTCGAAAACTTCAAAAAGTCAAAATAATGTGTTTTTTTGTTTAATAACACTTGTTACAATTATTTCAAAGCGTTTTTGGGTAATTTTATTAATCACATTGATTTGAAAATTTCAAGATATGTATACCAATATATTTAAAATAAAATAATATGAAAAATTCATTTTAATTATTTTATTCTCTTAAAAAATGTTAAATGTACAAAAAGACTAGTTATAACTACTTGTGTATGCAATATTATCAAAGTTGCACCCAAAAACGCTTTTAAAACAATTGTATTCAATGACTTTAACTAGTAATAACATTCAATTTTTTTCTAAAAAGATTTGAAAGTGATGTATTCTTGGCAAATTTAGTATAGTATGAGGGGATCAAGTTGAAATCTTTTTGAAGATTAAAAAAATGTGTATTCCAAAAATTCTATAATTATTTTTTATGAAAAGCAATTAAAAATGTAGTCAAATATGACAAAACATGAACACATGGAAAAAGAGAGGATATGAATGTAGTCAAATGAAACATGTGTCAAAATAAGATATGTAGTCACAAAAATTTGGAAAAAACTTTACATAAGTATTTTGAATTTGTAAATAGGTCCTACATAAGTAAAGATGTAGGAAATTATGGTAGGGTAGGTGGTTAAAAAAAAGGTATATTATTAAATAGCTTAAAATAACCTACGCTAGCTATATAGCCTAGGTAAATTAAAATAGTTTATTATAACTTAAATTAATATATGCCAATGCCTGCATTGCTTAAAGTCCCTTACGTATGAGGGCAAACCCATCCTTGTGTGGTACCACTAGGAACCACTACAAGGAATGTTTAAAAAACCAAATTAAAGTGGTCAAATCATTTTCCTAGGCGTTTTCCTTTAAATATTTTCAAAATTAAAATTATTATTTTTTTTCATGTTTATTCATTTCATGCTTTAAAATATGGCTTGAAGTTTATTTTAAAATTTAAAAAGTGAAAATTGTTAAAATTTTGTATTTTTAGTAGTGATGACCTTTTTAGAAGTCACATTCTTTAACTTTGGAAATTCATAACTAAAATACACTTATTCAATTAATTTCCTAATTAAAATTGAAAATAGAATGGTTTCAAAATTACCCTATGAAAAAAATCCCTCAAAAAATTCGTACATTATGTTTAAAATTTTTGTTCTTGACCAAAAGTTCAAAGAAATAAACCATCATTACATTCCTTAATCTTTTTTAAAATGCAATGATTAGGAACATCAAAATATTCTTGATAATATTGAAACTTCAAAAACTTTGGAACCTAATAAATGTACTTTTTAAAAGTTTTTTATGAAAGTGTTTATTTGAGTGTTTATAATGATTTTCAAAGTTCAATGGGTCTAATAAAATCAAGGTGCATGACATTCCTAGTGATACCACACAAGGATGGGTTTACCTATTTACTTATGTAGCTAATGTAATAAAATTGAACACATGCATTATAATATGTTCAAAAAAGATTCACCTTATGAAATTAGTGGTGCAATGGTTAATGACTTGATTTCTCAATGTGAAAGTGAGGAGTTGAATTCCTCACATTTCTAATTTAAGCCATTATCATAGCCCCAAGTCATGTTTGGCACATTAAAAAAAAAAATTTAATTATTGTCAAAAAATGCACTTAAAAAATTTATTAATATTTTGTTAATTAAAATCAAAATTTTTAATGAAATTCATTTGACATATGAATGTGTGTACTTGAAATGCATGGATGAATACTTAGTGTACACATTCTATCAAGATCAAGATCCATGTCAATAAGTAAAATTACAAGTTCATTTTTTTTTCCTTTTCGAACATTGCATTTTATTTTCAATGTAGAGTTGTTT
Organism: Sphagnum tenellum; assembly: GCA_963921925.1. Taxonomy (NCBI): domain Eukaryota; kingdom Viridiplantae; phylum Streptophyta; class Sphagnopsida; order Sphagnales; family Sphagnaceae; genus Sphagnum; species Sphagnum tenellum. The sequence continues at coordinate 25,864,420 of OY998143.1, forward strand.
GTCATATTATTGAAGAATCATGGTTTGTCAAACCATAATCTCTAATATGTTACAATAGATAAGAAAATAAGAGCATGAAAAGGCATTGCACATGAAGCAAAACAATTAGTTGTGAACAATCAAAGAGCTTATTTTGTAAACAATATTGAAAAGAAGCAAACATCCAATTGGATGACCAAAGTTACAACCTTGCATGACATTATAATCACTTGGCAAACAAATTATGCAAGAGAGTGAAGAAGGGACAAATAACTAAAAATCTAAAGAACATTAAAGAGGTACTTAGACTCAATGGTTTGCATCACACCTTTAGCCTCACATTTAAATTATAATGGATAAGCGTAGGAGATTGATAATTGCTTTACATTATCTTCATGCATTCCATAAAAAGATGTAAGCCATGTCGACATAGCCATGTGTGGTAGTTTCAATTTTTAAAAGTTGCATTAGGGATATTTGAATGTGGTAAGGTTATTAGGGGTTTTTAGCAACTTCATGTTAGAATACGAAATGATGAATGTGCATAGTTATGTGGGAGGGGGGTTTTTTTTTTTGAAATACAATATTGGTGAATAAGGTGTTGGGTTAGTTCTTTTTTTAAATAAAAAGCTGGTAACCATAGTTTTAGAACCTCAATTGCATAATTAGGGGTGAGAAATCTCTAGAGGGTTAGGCGTAGAAACAAACGCCAAAGCTCATGGTGTTCAACAAACATTGGTCTTGTTCTAGTATTTAGTAAGTAACAAGGATGTTTGAAATTCATGAAGTAATTGAAGGGGTGTAAATGAAAGGTCCAATAAAAATAAAACAATTTTCAAACCTTATAAACATAAGATTAATTTGAGACAATTTAACGATTAAATAAATAATGTGATAGAGTGGCTATGGTAATGTGAGTTTCATAATGAATGAAACATTTATTTAGATAAGCTCAACAAGAAGCTGCAATTACATGTTGAGTCCTAAGCTATGCCATAATGATAGTTCATAATTGCGGGATATCTACCATGCATCAAATGGTGTGAACTAGGTAGTCCACCTTGCTATTAGGAAGTAGTCGACGAATTAGACTACGCAACCAATGATAGTGTCCAATGCCAAGAATTGAAAACCATTCAAAGATAGAGGTGTCTTTAGTCTCGTAATAACCTTCATAGACGATTTCAAGTTCATCACTAGAAGCAAGGTCGACTTGCCACAAAATCACTAGGGTGTGAAAGTTTGAAAAAATGCGATGATACCAAGCTTGAGGGGGATTAGTTCAAGATGAATGCGCACCTCTCATGGTTTGGGATTTTTATCATGAGGATGCTACGTCAATGTCAAATTTAAAGATGACTCTGGAGCTGGTTTTTCATTCACTTATGCAGTTTGAAATTCAGAAGACGTGGCCATATGCAACGCCATAATTTCAAAGAAAAGGAAAAGAGATCTTTAATCAAAATCAAATCGGCAATGGATGTGTGGTGGACACATCTAACCATCTCTTGCAACGAACAACCAACTTAAATTTTAAGGCACAACCTAAATCGAGGATTTTAATGTGATGCACAACAATGTTTTAAATCTCAAACAATCATCATTTCCTACAACAAACAAGCATTCCCAATTTGAAGCATGAACTTTAAAGTCAAAAATTTCAATGCTACACATGACCTTTTAAATCTCATAGATACTTGCACTTAAGGGAAAATGTCCCTTGGCACATTTCATCATTAAATGCTCAATGTCGAAAGATCTTGTAAACCTAGCTCCAAACTTTAGCTTTAGCTCTTGGGACTTTCCTGCAAGAGTGGGTTGTTGGAGGATGGTGTTTGGTGATTGATCTTTGAAAGTGTGAACATGTTTGCATGGTTGTTGTTCACTAGGTTGATCTAACATTGTCCATCTCCTACTTATTATTGTGTAGCATAGCTTGACCAAGTTTGTTGAACAATTAGGAGAAAATACTTGATTTCAGGGTGGAAGTGGTGGTTTTTTTTCTTTCTTTTTGGCAAAAGTTTTTCCCCAATTGGCAAATTTGTTTTGAAACTGGCTAAAAAAGAGTTTTTTGAGTTTTATAATTACAAGGTGTTGAAAAAAATGAAAAGATTTAAAAAATTACAAGGTTTTACATGAAGGTTCCAGTAGGGTAGCCAAAAACATAAAAGGATGCTTACAGTTTTTTACTTTCATATTTTGTTTGTATCCAGATTTGGCTAAATCCTCTCTAGGATGGTCGCCACTTGAGCTGTGTCACAAAATTGTGGAAGGGGTGGACTGTTCTTTGCTAGCTAGAGAAGTGTTACATGGTGCTGGACCGTGCTTACATCATCTTGGAATTTACTTGCACAATTTCATTCAGCTGAGAGTTGATCTGATCTGTGGGGTTCACACCAGTTTGGGGCGGTTCTCACTCGCCAGCTGAAAACCGGCGCCGGTTTTCAGTCTAATTCTCAATGAGGGCCGGACAATGAAAAACTGTCATGAGAACCGGATTTAGGTTCTCACTAGAGGTGAGAACCGCCCAGGTTGTCACTTGGCATCCAATCTAAAAACTGGACCGGTTCTCACATTTTGAGAAGGGTTTCATGGTAAAAAATAAAAAATAAATGTTAAAATTATCCCGAAAGTCGTGCCCTATTGAGCCTGAGTTGCAGCCCCCATTTGATGCTTCATCCCCTCTTGGCTGTGGTCGCAAAGTCATGAAATTTTATTAAATAAGAGTATGAATACTGAGATTGCATTAAATGCACCAGGCTTGAAAACATTTATAGCTACAGTACACATACAGTACACATAGCAGCAGTGATTGGTTGAAAGCGTTCAGGAAAAGAAATGATAGGGCAAACTCAGTTTAGCACCAAATTTGCCACAACACTGAGTTTCATGTCACCAAAAAAAAACGTTGACTGTAAGAAAAGAAACACAAAAAGAAGAAGAAAGAGTATATATACCCAAAAAATCAGAATCAAAGAACATCTGGTCCTAGTTATTTCAAAAGCCTAAAAGAATTGACTATTTTCATGCAAGAATTGCGGCTGTTGCCCTACAACAACCATTATTGATTGCTTTTAACAAAATTTTGCGTGAAGGTTATTGTGAATCACTCTCTGTTGGGATCATACATGCACTGTACAAAAGGGGTGATTGTACTGAGTTTGACAATTACAGGGGGATCACAGTAGGACCAGTCTTAGCTAAGGTGTTTGCAATGATTCTTGAGTCCCGCATTAGTCAATGGGTGGAGACCAATGATTTACGTGCAAAGGGACAGGCTGGTTTCAGAAAGGACTTTAGGACAATAGATAACTTGTTTATTTTTCGCACTTTGACCGAACAAACCAGATTTCAGAAAAAGAAGCTATACACTTGTTTTGTGGACTTCAAAAAACCCTTTGATACAGTACCAAGGGACCTGTTGTGGCAGGTGTTAGAGGGACTTGGCATCAGTGGGCAGATACTAGAGTGCTTGCGTTCCATTTACTGTCAAGACCAGGCTTGCTTGCACCATGCAAAAGAGGGGCTTACGCCCACTTTCTTTTGTCGCATCGGAGTGAAGCAAGGATGCCCCCTCAGCCCACTCTTGTTTGGCCTCTTTATAGATGGCCTAGAGAAACAACTAAATGCTTTGGAGGGTGACACACCACCAATGTTGGGACAGCTAGCTGTTCGCTTGCTTTTGTATGCAGACGACTTAGCTCTCATGTCACACACTCCTGCTAGATTGCAGAAGCAACTGGATGTCTTGCAAGCTTTTTGTTGTGAGCGTCAGTTGTCTGTGAATGTCAAGAAAACCAAGGTTGTTGTGTTTGAAGCACGCCAATCTGTGTGTCAAGCTTTTTAGTATGAGGGCGAAGCTATAGAACAATTAAACTCTTTCAAGTATCTAGGTGTAGAGCTGCATGGCACAAAAGGTATGCAAGCTGTAATACAACGATTAGTAATGTCAGGGAAAAAGACAGTTTTTGCATTACGACGTAGATGCGCAGAGCTGCGCATCTTTGACCCAGCACTGCAATGCCAGCTGTTTGATGCATTAGTCAAACCAGTGCTTAGCTATGGGTGTGAAGTATGGTCAGACCACATGGCACGCGAACAGTTAGAGGTGGTTCATCGAACTTTTCAAAAATCATTGCTGGGGGTTAACAACACAACATCCAGTTACGTTGTGCTAGCAGAGTTTGGCAGGTTTCCCCTAGACATATTTTGGTGGCAACAGACCATGCGCTTTCTCTCACGTGTCAGTTCTGAGGTTGACTCAGATCGCATGCTCAGGCTTGCTTATGATGTACAGCTGCAGTAGCTTGTAGCTAGGCGAAAAATCTTACTTGGGAATGCTATGGGTAGAACGAGCCGATTGCCTGCTTGCTGGCTAGCACAAGTAGATGAACGACTATCAACATACAATTTGTGCATCAATAGCGATCAGCTGCCACCATGTGCTCACTTCAAATAGTTGGCTAAAAGGCAATACATTGCACACCATCAAATGGCTGCAGCTAACTCCAGCAGGGTGAGAGCTTATCTTGGGTTGAATAGCTCAACACATTATGGCTACAAAGAATACCTCTCCAAGGTTGACAATGCACAACTTAGGAGAAGCTTGGCACGTTTTCGTTGTGCGAATCACAAGTTGCAGATTGAGCTAGGAAGGCAAGTCAAGTCAGTGAAGGTGCCGGTGCAACAGCGTTACTGCAAATTGTGCAACTTGGGTGCGGTTGAGGATGAGGACCACTTCTTATTGGTTTGCCCTGCCTATCTAAGTGTTCGAGAGAGGTTTAGAGGTTCATTGCCACTAACTGCCATCACACCTTTGGCTGAGTTACTGAACTGTCAGCAGCAAGGCATCCTTGCTAGATTCTTAGTACAATGTCAGACGGTTAGATCTGAATTGCTTTATTAGACTTAACGTCAATTGGGCTCTGGCTCGGGTGCTGTTTGGCCCACTTAATGACGCTAAATTGTAAGTAAGTAAGTAAGTATGGTGGGTTATTTGAATTTTTGAAGCTTTTTGAGAACTATGATTATATACCAGAACCCGGTCTTTGATTTTTTTGAAAATCATGGTTATGAATCGTAACAATTATAATTATAATTGTTAAGGGTTTATTCTTGATTTTAATAACTGTCCCACACTGGTGTGAACCTTAGAGATTGGGATTCCAAGAGACATCCAATAGACTCAATATAAATAGACTTCTAATAAGCTAGTGGCCAATTATCAATACCACATACTCAAGTATACACAAAAAGTGGCCTCTACACACGTTTTGTGTTGGTACATTTTAGCATCATGTAATGAAATGTTTGTCCTTGGCTTCCATTTTATCTCACCCAAAGACCAATTGACAATTTTTCTCCTTAAAAAACAATTGAAACCTCAACAGCCACAAAATGCCAAATACACCAATATGTTTTTATAAAGTGGACTGGGGAACCTATAGGATTACTTCCCAAATGTCTACCAATTCCCAAATAGCCATAAAGAAGTTGAACTATGGCCTATGTACAATAACAAAATATGTGATGAATTAAATTTTTAGATTGAAAGGGCATTCAAGAGAGCCTAAGCATTCAGATCTCAAAAGGTCTACCACCTGGTGACCCGGGCATATGCTTACCAGTCTGTGTCTAGATTCTAGTAGTAGTTTACTTAATATTATCATATTGTAGCTTGTAATATGTCCTGAGTTTGAACCCAAGACAATCAACTCTGAGGAGTTGTGTGGTTAGCAGTTTTTTTCTTGGCAAATTTGCACACTGTGGTGACAAAAGTTTTTTGAAATTACTTTCAGTTTAAATTCCAAAAATACTAAAAGTTTGGAGAAATTTGCCAAACTTAATTGACAAAAAAAACTTTGTGTGTGATTCTTCATCTGTACCTTTGTATTACTAAGTACAATATGTTAGTTTTTCCTAAACTGATGTGAATGAATATTCATTCCATATGTTCCCACTCACTGTATTATATTAGTTTTTCCTTAATTGATGTGCATGAATATTCATTCCATATGTTCCCACTCATTGTAGCAGAGGCAAGTTGTGCTTGGTAATATCTAACCACATAAATCGGCTAGCCCACATATAACATGCCTGGGCCCCTTAAGTTTCCAATTATTACCGATTGGTTCCTTATCTGGGTATAAATGTATTGATCAATCTCGGAAGATATCCTTGATTAGGTCCCTTCATGCAATGTAGTATCAACCAATGTTGTTTGATTTGTTTTAAACCTTTTTGGCATTCATCCTTGAGCCCAACACAACTAACAATCAATTCCAAAGGTTTTTTACTTTGGGTTGCATCTAACTTCATTAACGACCTCTTATTACAGCCTTGTGTGGGAGACAGCTAGAAAACTATGAAAAGGTCATTTCGTTTTGTAAAGTGAATGCAAACTATTTTTATTTTTCATTTCTCCTCCAGGGACAGCCAGGGTTTTTTTCTCAAATTTTTGACAAAAAATTTGGCAAGTTTTTATTGAAAAAATAGAAAAAATAGTCAAATTTCTACTAGAAAAACAAAAAATTGCTGGAATATCCCAATATTTTTGTCAACAAAATTCTTAGGAAAAAGTAATGATGATTGCAACAATCTAAAAAGAAGTGAAGATAAGTGTAAGTTGGGCTAGTGAAGTGAGCCAAAGGAAACACAACAATTATATGCTAGAATTCCATACATGTAATGTAAGCATGGTGAAGTTGGTTAAGTGTACTTTCAAAAGAAAGAAAGAAAAAGGGAAAAAAAGAAAGAACAAACCAAGAGATACTCTACTCCAAAGGTGGGACCCTGATTGAAGTTGAGCAAGTAGATTTCCAAATGGAGTTTGTATTGAAACCCATAGTTCTATGATACATCAATACACTAGGGTAAACAAAAGTAGATGCGAAGAAACATAATATAGCTGAATTGGCCATGGCCCATGATCACCCCATTGTACATGTGCCACCAACCCAAACTTTTCATTTTTAGGTTTAAGGAGGGAGTTACAAAGAGTTAAAGGATAAGTCCATGACACTCCTGGCACCATCACCGCAGCCCCAAAACTAGTCTAAACACTAGTTATATTGTCACAATCCAAAGAATAAATTGAAAATTTTAAGTTCTCTTTACAGTAGTTAATTACATTTTTGATCAAAGTGTTTTTATAACTAGACCTGTATTGGATGAGCATCCACCATGATGCCATGATAGTTATACTTGCAAGCTGGTAGACATCTTCTTGATCTAGATGTGTGAAGATAAAATGGGAGATTATAGTGAACAATTTATAGCAATGGGAACAAGAGCCTCTGGTTGAGATTGAAAGACCATGAGGAAAAATCAAAAGATGTGCACTATGGCTGGATAACTATCAGTTGACATAACAAGCCCGTGAGCATTGAGGAGCAGGGTTTTTTTTCTTCAATTTTGTGATGTAGCCAAATTGGCAGTATAATACCTATGAAGATTTTAATAATCCTTTAATAATTTGGCCAATTTTGGAACCTGTTGTAACAATATGGCGATTTTACATTATCATTTTTCAAAATATGGCGAATTAGGACCATATTTTTCAAAAAATCCTTAGGATGTGTTCAGGTAAAAAAGAATGAATTCATTAGCCCAAAAACAAATACTAATGAGGAGAACTCAAGAGACGTGCACAATGACTGGAAAGGCTCCAGCAGTGAAGACAATATGCAATTTGCTTCTTTGACGTCAGAGTCCTTGTCTAATGAATTATTGTTTAAGTACGGGAACTTTCTATTTTGAATGGTCAGTAAACAATTGCAATGCAAAGAAGACCTGCATTAATGACAATCAAATCTCAGTGGTTACCAGCTGTTACTCTGGTTTAAACCAGAGCAGGCAAGGGATTAAGGAATTCTCAAGGTTTTTTTTTCATTTTTGTGATGTAGCTGAAACGACGATCATCCATAATATAGTTTAGCCAAATTTGGATATATTTAAAACATTTCTTCACATTTTTTGCTACACGCGAGAACACTATAGAGAAATCTGGAGATTTTTTTGTTTGAAAACTGTAAGAAAATTTGGCAGTTAGAAAACCAAAAAAAGCACAATATTTTTAACCATTTTGAAAATAAATTTAGCCAGAAATAAACTTTGAATTATTATTATCCTTGTTGTTAATTACTCTGGTTTAAAACCGCTGTGGGCAAAGGATTAAGGAATCCCTGTCCTCGCTAGGAAGAAGAAGGCATCTGATTCCTTGCTGAGAGGTGGGAAGAGCGGTATCACTGACTGATCTTCCATACATTCTCTAACCTGGATCATCAATGAACTTTTTCCCTCTCCTTCACTAGGGCTCTCTCTTTAAGGTGGTGAACTCTAGAGTTTGGAGCTACTCTCCGCGTGTGTACGTCTGCGAGACTTGTGTAATCTCTACACAACGAAGAGCTCTCTCTCTACCTCTCCAGCTCTTAGACCTCTCCAGCCACAATATTTCCGTCTTCTGGTTTAGACGTATTTTCTCTTGTCAAATGCTTACAAACACATGCATTTGCCATTTTTGCATTGGTCGTTTTGCAACAAAGACTTTGTAATTATATTGGTTTTGAAGAGGGTTGCCGAATTTGCAACGAAATGAGCGAAGGAAAACTCGATTTTCTCTAATATGTGCAGTAGCAGAAGGAGGTACAAATGCCGCTGATAGTAATTCTCATATTTTGTTGTAACGTTGTTCATGCTTTCTTGCAGGTTGCCGTGCGCGCGATATTTCGAGGACGTCGTTAAGCATGAAGTTTGGGAAGCGACTGTTGCGAATCGTCGCCATCATGCCTTCACAGTACAGAGAGAAACTGTTTCTCGACTATGATATGCTGAAGGGGAATATCAAGGACTTTGTAAATGCGACCTTGGCCTTCCGTAACGACGAGCCAGCTACTGCTGCTGTCTCTGCCTCCCTTGAAGACGGACATAATGACACATCTCATATACTGTCTCTTCTTGCAGTTGAAGAAGAAAATACCGAGGTGGGGCTCCTAACAGGGGAAGAGGGTGTCCAGGAAGTTGAAGAAGAAAACACCCAGGTGAGGCTCATCACAAGAGAAGAGGGTGTTCAGGAAGTTGAAGAAGAAAATACCGAGGTGGGGCTCATGACAGGAGAAGAGGATGTCCAAGAGGATGAAGAAGAAGGAACCCATGTGGGGCTCATGAGAGGAGAAGAGGGTGTCCAGGAGGATGTCGAATTTAATCAGTTCATGGACTGGATCATTGAAGAAAATGCCCAGTCGCGGTTGACAGAACCAGAGGTTGAAGAAAATACCGAGGCGGATCTGATAGAATCAGACGTGGGCGTCCAGGAGCTGGATGTCGAGCATATTGAACTCATGAACTGGGTCAGCATTGGGTTCCCTGGCATGGCTCCGGATGTCGAGCCTATTGAGCTTATAGACTGGGTCAGCACTGCGCATCCTGGTATGCCTCCGGCTTTGGGTCTTGATTATGGGATTTCTCCCCACCCCATATGGCAAAGCGTAGACAGTTGGGAACTGCGTAGTGGGTGGTGGCCTAGCTATGGTAATGAAAAACATTCTCAGCCCCTGGAGCTCATGTTAGGCGATGGTGTAGACGGTCGAGTAGAGGAGCAGGGTGGTGGTCTCGACGTAGACATTGTTGAGCCAAAGGAATGGCATTCCGGTATAGAGGGTGTGGACCCAGAAGTCGAAGCCTTCATCCATGATGTCTTCCACTCAGAAGGAGACAATGCAGCTGATGATGCGCATATTCTTTCCTACCAAGTCACAATATTCAAGCGCATGCTCGATGGAGAGTTCTTCCAGATCAACAAGATTTTCGTGGCTCTCCACGAGCATAACGTTGCACTGATGGCTGTAAGCCATATGGGTCTTGACAACTTCATTTCCTCTCTGGATCAATATCTTTCAGCTCTGTGTTCGCTCACTTTCATTTCTGGAAACAGTTTGGATGTAGATATGTGGGCATGATAAACGACTTTTGTCTTGGTGGCATGTGTAGCCTGTGCAGCTGTAGCGATATCATGTTGATCATTCTGGAATTAATGCTTGTGCAGAAACTGGAGCTGATGAAGGTAGAGGAGGAGGCTAGGCAAACCAGTCTTCATGCTTCACGTTCTTGCTGGGACATGCGCAAACTGCAAGCACTTCAGAGGCGCATCGCGCAGCTTTACGTAGATTTCACCATTCTGGATTATTGCAGCAGCATCAACTATGAAGGTAGAAAGTGCTTAAGTTGCAGCTGCAAGTGTCTGCAAGTGTTTGTAAGCTAATTAGGCATCCCAAAATTTCCTGGTTGAACAAGATTGTTCGTAAGGCCTTAGACCTGTGGAGTCTAAGCTGCAGGGGAAAGACTTGCAGTGGGCAAGGAATTGCTCTCGAAATTTGCAAAGCACAAAAAAAACTAATTCATCTTTTCTCTTAAATTGTGCAGCTGCAGTTAAGATATTGAAAAAACATGACAAGTGCACTGGTTCAGATCTCCGCTGGAACTATATCCATCATGTGGAGGCCCAGGACTTTTACGTTCTGCAGCCACAGTTCCAGGAGTACACCAAGCAATGTGAAAGACACATGGGTGTTGGTGAGCTTGAACAGCCCTCTATGTCTGACGAGGAATTCGACCTGGAGCAAGGTGATCTATCTCTGATCTCTAGGTTGTTGGAGCTCTCAGTTACAACAGAACATGCAAGTTCAACTCACAATGCCCAGTCTTTCCGCCCTCCTGCAAGTGCTCAATTGATGTGCTTGCAAGCTGCTATTGTCAATTGAAAGAGGACATGATTTCAACAGAATGAAAATTAAGGAATGAATCTTTGAGTTTTAGATATTTTTGGCACACGTGGAATTAGTTTGCAAGTACTTAAAGCACCATGTATACATGTACATTTTCTTGTAGCTGCAAAGATCTACATGAACTGATGATATTGTAGCCTCTTTTGGATCATGTTCACACATTTTTTTCCAGACGTATAATTGTTAATTTGGGGTGTACATACTTATGTGTGGTGACATTAAACCTCATGTTATACAATATGTCCAACTCCATTCATGGCTGCAGTTTCATGACAAAGTATAACCTGGCACAGATCTAGAGACTGTAGTATGAGATTCTGTTATATGTTCTTCAAAACTTCCCCACACAAATTACTTTGAAGATTAAACGAGTTTGAGAAAAGCTTGGAGTGAAGTATATCCACCTGAAAACCTATGTTCAAATGGTGCTTCTGTACAGAAACTAGAAACTTCCAGTGCTCTTTTCAATGGGTTCTTAGGTGTTGATGGGCTCAAGAAGATTTAGAGTTTCTCATAGGAGTTTTTGGTAACTCTTTTCAGAGTTTTTAGGTGTTCATGGGCTCAAGCAAAAGAGATTCTCATTGGAAAATGGTAACTCTTTTTGAGCTTATCAGGTGTTCATGCCAGGCTCAAAAAAGTCTAAGAGTTTCTTGAGAACACGGTGACTAACGAAAACTAAACTCTTATCCTCTGGGGTAGTTTAATTTGCAGGAGTATTTGATTTTTTGGTGGTGAATTTTCACTGTTAATTAGATTTTCTTTTTTAAGAAAAAGTTGGAAAATTTTAGTTACTCAACAGACTATTGCCAGTTTTGCACACTCAAAAAACTTGTGGAAAAGAAATACTGAAAAGTTGGCTACATCAGAGTGGATTTGAAGAGATTTTTTAGGATTTCCAATGATTGTTTACGAAATATGAAGATACTTGTAAGTTGATGTAACATCTATGCCTAGGGAAGGCATGCTCCACAGGGGCCCCTAATTTTAGGGTCAGACGTGCGAGGGCACATCACGTGCCAGAAATTGGAGTACGTCATTTGGAGCAAGCATTCCCACATAAAGTAGAAAAGGTTTTTTATTTGAATGGCAGAAGGTCCCTTCCATTGATGACAGTATCTTCTAAGTGTGAGAGGTGCTGTCAAACACAAACAAGAAAACCTGGAGTGCCTTATCCAGGTCAAGAAAGTTCAAGACTGAGCTGAGGCAACAAAAATTGAAATAACAGAACCTAATGTCAGGGACTTTTGAGAACCTAAAAACAGGCCTGAAAAATTCAGGCCAGAGTCTGAGGGCGGGAAGGAAGGCCCACATTAGGAACAAAATTGGGAGACCTAATGGTTACAGCACCATAAAAGTTTCAGGAGGGAGCTAACTAAAAGCCTAACCATGGAGGCCACCCAAGCTAGTTTGGTAGGGCCCTTGGTAAATGGAAAGGAACTTGCATGGGTCAATTTTGGAGGGCCCGTAATGGGCAGGGGGATTTCAAGGTTCGCTATAGCGTAATATGTAGCTCTTGGTAAAAAGGAAGCTTAGTGTCAACAAACTCTAGTTCCTCACTAGGAGTCACATGTTTCTTGAGAATTGCGCTTGGAGCTGTTGAGGCTTTCCTTCCAAGAGCTAGGAATACGTTACCCTAAGGTCAGTTCCATCATTAAATAATCCTCAGAATAGTGAAATGAAATTTTGTGAAAATATGAAGCTGACATGTTGAAGATCATCATAATTATCATAGGCTGTACTCTAAATATTTTCACTACTCATATCACAATATTATAGTAGTTGATGGAAAAAATAATAAATTCAAAATTAAAGAATGAATATATTTTTTGAAAAAAATTAATTGTTTGTTTTGTCAATGTGGAAACTGACCCTAGGCTATGGTAGGCATAGTGACACTAGCTTTGTGGTGCTTGATGTATCTTTGAAGTGGATTGTGAAAAGTTCATGTTGAAGGTTAGCAATGGTCTTCCTAATGGTGAGTTTGGGCACATTGGGAGGGTTTTTCCAGGGTGACTACTGGTCCATGTCCTGAGCCTATGGCTCTAGAGCAACATTGGAGTGCATTTGGCAAGGAAAGGGACTTGTGTTTGTGATCTAGAAACTATGGCAGCAGCAGCAGGTGCCTCTTCTCCTTTTAAAGATTGATGGCAGAAGGAGCTAAATCCTAGTGCAGGAGGTTGAACATCATATTCATTAGATCTTGCTTACCTTTGTTGGTGAGTTTCTTGAAGTGGGGAAGCCTGTTGAACTTTTGGAGTGGCAATGAATATTTGAGATGGAACAAATGGAAGACTAACCGCAGGATGTAATGGTAAAGTTTTCCCACATTACTTGGTCTTGTTGTCTGCTATGTTGTATAGCTTTTGCTGTTGGGATCTTATGGTATTTCCCCGTTTGTTGTTCCACCCTTTGCTAATCGCGTCATTTATTTCTCTAAAGATTATTTATGACTGATCAAAGTATTTATGTGTCGTGTGTCCTTTAGTCAGAGATCAAATCTGTGCTTGATGGAGTAGAACATGTGGGCCCTTGAATAGGCAAAGTTGTTATTGTGGCCAAATCTTAAGGCCAACAAATGATTGGAGGAATGACACATTTTATGGTTCCATTTACTATGACTGAAAAGACATTTCCATGTGTCCATATTGATGTAAGTTTTATTTCTCACTCCTTTGCTTTAAATTTCTAGATTTTTATGATTAAAAGGATAAAGACATGTGGTTATTTTTATGAAATAATATGTTAAAACTCATAATAAAATTGAAAACATTTGGTGAAAGTTCCAATAATTAAAAAACTATGTTTAATTTTAATAATGTTCAAAAGCATTATCAACAAGTGCTTTGAGTAATAAAGGATTGTAATAACATACTGAAATGGTTTCAAATTTACAGGAAATTTCAAGCTCATGCGTAAAGAAACACAATTCTTGAATATGGGTAATTATTTCGTTAAATATAATAAATGGTTGTTTTACAAAATAATGCAGGTATGGTTTCCATTGCAGTCAACAAATGTTTTTTATTCTTTGTATTGTGATTGCACCTTAAAGGCTATTGAGGGTTTTCTAGACTATGTAGGTTATTTCAAGAGGGTACCTAGGGGCCATCTAAGCTATCTAAGGCCTACTTAGGGACTACTCAATCCACCTAAGGATTACATATGGGCTTTTCAAGCTACTAGATGTTTATTTCAGGGTTGCTTTAAGCTACCTAAAGATTACATATGGGTTCCTGAAGCTTCTAGATGTTTATTTAAGGGTTGCTTACACTACCTAAAGGTTACACATAGACTAGCTAAGCTACCTAGGGACTATACATGTTAGGCTAGTTAGGCTACCTAAGTTATGTAAGCTATTTAAAGATTACATATGGGTTACTTATGCTACTGAAAAGGCCCATTTAAAAACTATTTAGGCTATGTAGGCTATTTAAAGGCATACCTAAAGGTTGTTTAATCTATGTAAACTACCTAAGAATTACATAGGGGCTACCTAAGTCCAACATAGGCCTATCTAGGGGGTCACCTAAGGGTTAATTAAGTTATCATGTGGTCATAGGCCAACCTAGGGGCTACTTAAGTTGCCTAGGGTATTTGGGTACCTAAAGGCTATTTAATGTATCTAGGTTACCAAGGGCCCACCTAAAGTTTAAGTGGGGGTTGTTTAGGCTACTAGGAGTTCTATAAGGCTATTGTGGGGTTACCTAAACTATGTAGGGTTTACATAGGCCTACTTAAGGGGATACTTAAATCACTTAGGGTTATTTTTGGTTAAGGGTTATTAATCCTACCTAAGATCTACATAAGCCTAATTAGTAAGGGTTTACATAAGCTACATATTATAACAATACAATATCATTTTATTAAACTCAAATTTTTTTTAAATAATTTATATTTGTGCATTGATTGTATGGTAAAACCATCCTTGGGTGGTACCATTAAGAATCACCTCACCAAAATTCATGGAAAGGTGGACCTAAATTAGTTTAATTAAATATTTTTTAGTATTTTAAAATTTGATTCTTACTATTAACTTGTACCACATGGGCTTTGTATTCCTCACCTATTTAAACATTATGAAAAAATTGTTAGAACTTATATAAATTACACAAGTAAAATATTTGTTTTTGACATGTGTTCTTGAGATTTTTAACCCCTTATTATTAAGAGCACCACTATAAAATAGGTATATGTACATTTGTTTTATTAACTATATTCACTAGAGTATGGCCCAAATTGTTGATTGAAGTTTTTAAATGAAAATAATTACAAATTTATAAACATGAATGCAATGGCCATGCAAAACTTCATAGTTTTGACCTTCAAAATTGCTCAAGAATTTATGATTATTTCAATCCACTATTTATTAATCAAATACAAAAGAGGACCATGTGAGGCCCTCCTAGAAATTAAAGAATTTTAAAAGGTGAAAAAGCATGTTCTTTTATGTTCCTAAACAAAAGAACTTAAAATGTTATTTACAGAAAAACATTTCGTTGACCACTCATTTGGAATATTTAAGTTTAATTCTCTTGAAATCCAATTGAAGTTTCAAATTTTGCATGACTTGAATAATATTTTGATATAAACTTTGAATTGAAAAGTCTTTTTGAAATGACTCTAAATTTATCTTTAAGTTGAATGGGTTTAAAAAGTTTAGGATTTGGTGTTCCTATTGGTACCACCCAATGATGGGTTTGTGTTTTATGCTTGTTTATTTACAAGTTTTTATGGTTACTATCTTTCATTTCATTTTTTCTTTATTCACAAATATTGATTTCAAATCACAAATAAAATAAAACTTTGTTTTGACCACCTTCAAAAAAAAATTTAATTGTGTAAACATATTCATGATTACAAGTTTATGTCTAGAAGAAATAACATGGCTAATATGACTACATGACTAAGCTAATCAAATTAGTCATATTTTGTTAAGTTTTGAAGTAATGTGCTTTTCATGCTATGTGTTCTATGTCCTTGCTACCAATTGGCTTGGGCTTTAGTTTCTACATAAATGCACAATAAATCATAACCTTAAAAGAGAACCCTTGTTTATAAGGGTCAAACCTAATCTAATGATCATAAGCTGAATCAAGTGTAGTAGCTTGAAGGTGTGGGCTTACAACTTGCCTTGGAGGCTCAATGTAGTAATAAACCTTACCCAACATAGAGTACATGAGAGGTTTTTATTGGAATGGCAAAAGGTTTGTATGTGAATGGTGGAAGCTCCAACTTTCCAAGTTGAATTGATGAAAACATATTTCGTGATTATGTCATTCTTCTTGTAGGATGAACTTAAACTTCATATACATTCATGTTGGCTATTCCAATTGAATGAAAATGAGAAATATTTTTCTTGATACCAAGGCCAAATGCTTTTCAAATATTACATTTCACATGTGGCATTTATGTGTTTGTTTATTATATCATTTTCATGTATTTTTATACAATTTTTAGAATCAAATATTGATATTGAAATGAAATATGTATCATGATATAATAAAATGATTTTTCTTTTGCATCAAACCTTACATTATAATCAAATTTACAACTTTGCATTTAACAATGATAAAAATATATAACTTATTTTAATAATTAAAGAATTTTAAAAATTAGAATCCAATAAAATACATGTAAATTTTATTAAGAGAAAAACCTTTCTTGTCAAATATATTAAAACGCACAATAAATTTGAAAACAATTAAAGCATGTTTGATAAGGAAAATAAAAATTTGAGTAAAAAAGGATGCATCCCAATCCTTACTTTAAATATTTTAAACATACAAAAAGACTTTTGAAACATTATGAATTTGCATGAAATTTTTGTGGTTACAACCTTACAAATTTAAATTTTTATTTTAAAACAAAACTAATTTTTCAAATTATGGAGTTCCTATAATCATTTTTCAAAGTTGTAATGGGATATCTCAATGGTTTTGACTATTACTATACCTTTGATTGATGTTTGGTGAGAATTAGTTCTAATCAAGGAAAACAAAAAAAAAAGAAAAAAGAGAGATCTCATTGTGCCATCTTTTCTTTGTTTATCATGTTGATGAGATATATTTCAATGGTTTCCACTATTACTATGTCTTTGGCTGACGCTTGGTGGTAATTAATTCTAAGTAAGGCAAACCAAAAAAACAAAGAATTGAAAAAAAGTTTCATCAATTTTAGGAGAATCAAACCCTGCACCTATTATGCAAAAAGAACAGCCTCTACCGTTGAACATTTCCGATTCACCTCTCTTATTAACTAGATGAGGTGCCTCCCAAGTTCAATTTGTTTTTCTTGAAACCAGCCAATTTGATTGGCCATCACTCAATTGAAAATGAAACTCTAAAGGCAACCAAACTATAAGTTTCTATTATGATATAAAGTTCCTCCCCTTTGGCCCAAAAATATAGGTGAAAGGAGGACAACATTGCCAAAGCATATGGGATAAAAGTGAGTTGCTATGGAGAACATGTTGGGGAATACATTAGGAACTTGGGGAACATAATGTGAAGTTCCCATTGGGAACTTAAAGGGAACATAGTGAGAACATATTGGGAACACAGGGAAAAATGAAAAAAAATCCTTCCCACCCCAAACTTAAAAGGAAAAAAAGCAAGGAACCTTGAGTGCCTGCTTGGGCCTTCCGATTGACTGCAGAAATTTCTCTTCCCAAACGAATTTGTCACCATTTTTGGCCTGGGCTAATACCCGTTGAAAAAGTTTAGGTCTTAATAACCACAGGTCATTCTTCCAGCAGGACCATGTAATCAAAACTCCTAGAGCTCAGTGACCTGTTGAATGGTTTTCTTCCATCACTTTGCCACCCAACCACCCAGGAGCTTCATATCTGTATTTCACTCAAAAGTTTGCATGTGGGCTGACATCCTCAGTTGTTTCAGAAGTAAATTGTGGATGCACTACATTGGAAATTGGAATTCTCCTGCCATTGATTCATCTAATGGTCTCTATATTGGGTCATATACAAACAAGGTCCAATTTAAGAAAATCACTACCTAGTCGATGGAATTCACATGGCGAGGACTCCTTTCCTTGCTTCCTGAAAAATTATCACCATTGTAGCCCAAGGCAGCCAAGTTCTGTAATGAGATCTCACCAGGTAAAACAATATTCCAATGTACATCTGAGCCTTTTATATATGGATTTTGTGTTGGCAATTGTTTCAATTGTAGAAGACTTGTCACTATTAAATTCCAGGTGCAATCAAAGTCTGTATGTCCCAATTTGACTAGCTCATAGTTACTGAATATTGATGTAAGATTTCTGTGTTACTAGGTTCTGAATATGCCCAAGTCCCAAATGTTAAGTAACTGATAACTTGGGCATAGCTCTTTTCCATTCCTTTTTCGCCCATTTCATTGTGGTATGCACTCTTGGTCCCCAGCAAATTGGCACCAATAACCACCTAGCCTATTATGAAATAATGGCTTATTACTCACAACCTAATCAAGAATTACAAGGTGGATAGTATTATCATGGAATTGTTTTCCATATTTCTTATATAATTAACCTCTCTAGTTCTTGAAAGCCACTCATGTATTTTCTAAATCATGTTCATTAATGTGAACTACTTAAATTGGTATTTCCCACATTTAGAACTTCTAGGAGTCTTAGATGCAAGAAAAGTTCCATGCACATGGTCTTCCCAAGGGACAGATTCACATCATGGACAGAAGTCAAGCTGATATGCTTTACAAAAACAAGCTTTGTTGAGATATAAGGGATAGCACTGGAACTGTTTTTTTTGGTCTGAGAAGGGAGTCCAGGATCAAAACTGATACTGAGAAACAGCTATATGAAGAAAGAAAATACAAGTAAAGATGTTATTAAATAACATGGAAGTACTTTAGCATTACTTGTGTTATAAGAGCTTCTGTTTTATAACCTTGAGATGTGCAGCTAAACCACAATATTAAGTTGCCCTATATCTGGATTGCTTACAAATTGCTGATCAGTGTGTGCAGCCAGCTCTATGAGACAAGGTCTGATTGCTATAGAGCCATACAAAACATACAGAACACTATGCCTAGACGAGACACTCAGCACGAGAAGTGCTTCATACAGAACAGCTAAATACTGGGAAAAGAAGGATATGGTGTTTGCACACGTGAAGTCCACCACTAAAAAATTGTACAGTCATGCAAGCTTATCTAATTCAATAATATAATTTATAGAATGCCCATTTAGTAAGTCCCATTCCATTAAAACACTGTAGAACTGCATCCAAAAATTACATCCAACAGTACTCAAAGATAGCATGGTCCAAAAGAAGATCCTCTCTCATGATCTTAAAGGATCAATATATACCTTGCATCAGCAGAAAGAGATAAATCATATAAATGGTGATAGCATCATGTAAATAGCAAGACTGAGGTCATGGAGCTTGATCTCAGTCATGGGGAATTCAAGGTAAGAACTCATGTGAATAAGAAGGAAGAGTGACAAAGGAAGACCAGTGATGGCCAGTCATCAATGCAGCGGCCCAGCTGCTTGTAAGCTCCAGGCTCATAAAGCCAGGATAAGGCATAATTCTGTTTCCGTTATCATCGCTTCACGAAAGGTGACGAAATCCTGAGTCTTCACATACTCCATATACGTCGAGGTAATCTCTGACCCCGTGCGCTGATCATGCTCTTGCAAGATCGTTTCGATGGCTGCACATGGGTACGACATCCCGCTGCTGCATTATTCAAAAGGATCTTTTCTATTACCGACTAGGACCATTATAGTTAGGATCATATTATCTTTTATCTTCACCCTTAATGTTGCTATCTATCCCGTCCATTTTGGAAATAAATATGTGTTTGCGTGTATGTATCTATGTTTACTTTTGATGTGATGCATTTTTATGGGTTACCATCTTCGTTTAGTGACATGGAATCCTGGCATAGGCTCTTACCACTTGGCTTGACATCTTCATGTAGTTGACTAATAAGAGTGCACAATCACTGTTGAATGCAGCATCTAAAAGTGTTTGAACCAGCAGCAATTACAGAACAACGTCATGTACCTTTGTAGTTGATTTTGCTGAAGATTATCAGCTGGTACATGTAGGTAAAAAGTCGGTACGTTGCCAGCCTAATCTCCTCAAGCTCTTCCGACCTAACCCGGCCATGAGGGAAAGCCGCAGGCTTGATCAGTTTCTGCCTCCTTTCCGCCTAAAGCCTCATAAGCATATAATGCTGCAACACCAATTCGGAGTATGAGAATCACCTATGAGAAAAACAACTGAAAGCAAGAGGCAGATGAAAGAAAGGCTTCAGAAACAGATGGTGGCCGCGGCATCACTCACATTTGCCGCTCGGGCTTGACTACGATGAGTCGACACCAGAAAATTGTTCATCCTATTGACCTCGAGATTGAGCAAACTCGTGAACTGGTTCACTTCGAGAGAAAGGTCTTTCGGTGTGCCATCATCCGACGGTTGAGCAGGAAGACAGTACAGCGTCGAACTCTCGCCAGCTTCAAGCTTCAAGAACGATGCTATTTGCTCGGTTAGACCTACACGTGGGTCCAGGAAACGATCTATTTGCTTCCTCAGAAACAGAAAAGGTAAACACTGTTCTTAATAAAGCGAGGGCATGTCCTTGATCGCTTCATGAAACCACTTCATGTCTAACCATTCTTCGGTCCGCGCCATTCTATACTCGATCAATGATCTCCTCCTCAACAAGTTAAAGAGATCAGAAGAAACGTACTCGAGAGCCTAATTACACAACCTCATTCAATTCAGAAGCTCATGAAGGATCCACTAATTATGTGCGCGCGCTATGTGCACTGAAGAATGTCCACAATATGACTACTGGTGAGCATGCGCGTCGAAACCCTCAACTTTATCTACATGCAAAGTAGGACCACATGAGGTTATAACGTCGTACAATTCAGAAGCTTCTGAAGGATCCACTAATCTGTGGCTTCTTTTGCACTGAAGAATTCACACACGGGTACTACAGGTGAGTATGAGGCGTGCTCTGAACTCACAACTTTGAATTATAGACTTTATACAAGGACCACAGATAATGTAGTGTGCTGTGAAGGCACAAGATCCAGACATCTCTTTTGAAGTTTTAAAGAGATTTTTCTCAATGACGAACACCTAGCTTCCCTTACCAACTCATAGTAGAAGAGACCAAGCTCACTGAAATCTTTTGCAGCTAGAAGAAACTTTTTAAGGGCAAAGGCATGGGAATCTTTCCCCGTCGATCGAAGGGGGAAGGCACCACCCGTTGAAAGTAGTTGTCCAAGTGTTCCGGGTCAGCACCAGAACTCCTAATATCATCCGGCGCAAAAGGAGGGATACGTGAAATCCAGATGTGTCAGAAAGCAAAAAAAATGGTGGAAAAGGAAAAATCTGTGAGCTGTGCTGGTTCTAAAATGACCCTTGGTCGATCGTGAGCAGTCGCTCTCAAATTCCGTAATGGCATTTACAACCGGCAAAGCCCTACTTATGGTTAAAACAAAAAAAAGTAGGAAGAGAAAGCACGATTCTCGCAACGGCCCAAATTACTTGAAGAAAGATGTTACCGAATGCTGAAAGAAGCGCGGAGACAGAACCACCTGGCCATGTGTAAAAAGAGCCTGTAACATCCTTGCAAGCTTAGCGTGATTCGAACTCTAATAAAAATCAAAGTAATTAGAATGTCAGGTTCACTAAAGTTGCTTCGTAAACCAATTTTACTATTGATCTAATTTCTTACAGAAATTTAACGAGTTGCATTGCCGCACACGGTCCGTTATCCGTTTATAGTTTATACAGAGTTCTGGAGGGAGACAGACAGCGAAGTTCCTTGCAAGAAAACAACTCCTCACCCGTTCTAAATGGCCCTAATCATTTTTCTACTAATAATTGATCAATTGATTGGTCCATAAATGAGCGGCTATCTGCAACTCGCGTGGTCAGAGTTGAGAAGTGTGATAAGAACTAAAATTGGTCTTTAACTTAGGTCACTTGCTCTAGGTTGCCTCTGCTTTTTCGCTCCAGTGCTGAGGTAGGAAAGCAATTTGAATTGTGCTATGTACCTATTATTCACCAATGTAAATCAATATCACTATAAGTCATCACTTTACCTACCGAGAGCAACCCGTGAGAACTCTCATTGAAGTCTGTGATCATGACATGACTCGGCCTGAAGAGGATTGCCATCAGCTCTCTAGTAGCCAGAGATCAACTGTCTAACTACTATCTAGTCTGTGGATCTTAGCTAGTATAGAAGATAGAAACCTGCTAGATTAGCTGTTTCTAAAGGGTGTCATGATCTTGGTGGCACTTACGGTGATTCCTTAGTCTACAGGTAGTTGAAATCTTTTGCTTGCAACTTACAGGTCTCACTCAGCGAAGGGAGAGCCAAGCTAACAGCCTATAGGTCTCACCTAGGGACAGGAGTGGAGTCTTCGATGTACGGATGGTTGTGTTTGGAAACGCTTGAATTCATGTGTCGTGAGGCTGCACTGCAAAAATTGAGGATGAGAGACAACCTCATAAGAGTCGTTTTTCACAGCTCCTTAATCAACATGGAAGATGGATGCACGACCTGCTTACGAATTTTTTCCTTTTCAGATCCTATTTCTGACATGTGGACGGGCATGACGAGTTATAATCCATTCCTATCAGAGGCCGAGTGTGGGATGAATTTATCCTGATTGCAAGGATCTCCATGGAAGATCAACTACCCTAGGGCTCTCACAAACTTTTTAAAAGCCCTAAAAATACACTAGCTAGAGTTTTCACCCGAGGTTGTTAATTACGAAAATCATAAAGCTCACTTCCAGTTCTTCTTGCCACGCAGCCATGGTCTTTACATACAGTTAAATCTCTAGCATGACGGGCATTCCTAGATTTGGGCTGCCATGAGCTTCACCTCAGGAGGACCCTTATTACGCTAAAGACCCTCATCCTCATCCTAGGGGCTTTACAAACCACATCGCTTATATGGAACAAGCCTCAGGGATGCACTAACTATACAAACCCTAAGTCTTCAGCATAAAGCTGGGAGATGATTAGAGTGTAATTTTTCTTAGTTCAGTTTGGATGATGTGTGGAAAGGAAACATTTTCCCATTTAGTCCCATAGCTAACCACATTGGTACCAACTATTAACATGTATGATCTCCTTGCTTACCTAGGTAGGTACCCTACCTTCCCTAAGGACTGCCCATAGTACCCGCCTATGTACAGGCTAGGTAGTCTCTGGTGAAAGTAGAAGGATAGGTTACCAAGGTTCAGTTGTCATTCAACCGCAACTGATTCACAAGGGGTTTCAACTGGACGGTGCACTGGTGGATGGTTGAGCAATCTTCCTTTTTGGGACAAAAAATTGTCAATTGGTTTTTCAGAATTAATTTTGGAAAATAGTCGATTTTTGAGGTTTTCTCTCACCAGATTCCATAAAAATTTCAGATACTTAGTTGTCACATTTTTATATCATTTTGGAGTGGACTTTAGGTTTAAAGGCCTCCATAAATTCAACACCATCTCTGTAAACTTCACTGTGACTCTCCAAGTCTGTCCCCTATGTTCAATAACTATTCAACATGTAGTCCATCACATAAACACTTTGAGTTTAATATTTGAAATTTCTTCTCAATTTCCAAATTGCAAAAAAAGGCATAATTAACTAGATCATTTGATGAAATTGGATGGAAAAACCCAGCTAACACAAACAGGGGTTCATGGAACAAATCTCATTGTTCCTTATGTTAAAAAACATGTTCAGTTCCGGAAAGGTGTAGATGAAGTAGCTGTGATTTTTAGTGGTCTTTTTGAGAAAAATTTGGAAACTAGTTGTATTTGTAAAATGCAGGGGTTGGTTTCAAGACATTGAGCCTTCTTTTACTAGTAAAGCACTGCTTCAGGGCTTTTTTTCATTTTATTTGAAACCACCTCCAGGCTGCACAGAAAATGCTTTCATCCATTAAAGGGACCTTCCACCACTAGTATGCAAACATTTCTCCTTTACACTGGGGAAGGCCTGTTCTTGAGCCTCAAATACACTAGTGTAGCATGTGTCGTTGGCCCAAGACTGAACTTGTTACCTAACTAATTTTTCCTTTCAAAATCATTCTTTATAATTTAACTGAATTTTCAATGACAGAAATAATTCAAAATTCAATATCTCCCATATCTTATGTCTAAAATTTTCCAAATCACTTTCATTAGATCCTAATCATCAAGGGTTTTCCAACAATACCAAGAGAGTGCAAGTAGCCAAATATGTGAAGTTTTTTTTTGGAGCAAAAGTAATCGTACATTATATTTTAATATGGAAATTTTTAAACTTCTTCTCAGTTTAATGATCAATATTATGAAGATTTTTTTTACTTCAGTATTATAATATTATTTTTTATGTTCTTAATATGTATTTTAGTAAATGTTTGAACATGCAAGTGCAAGTAGGTGTCCCAAATTGGTTTCAAGAAGATGAAAGTAGAAAGTCTTTAATTAGATTTTTGGTAGCTTCAATTGATGACACACTAAAATGTATTAATTGTTTTAACTTTGGCATGTTAAAAGCCATATTTTGCCAAATTTCGAACTTAAAAGTGCTAAGTTTTGGTACATTTTCTTTGACTAGTTAAAAATTTATTTATTACGTATATTTCTTAACTTAATTTTTTTTCAAAATTAATATGCAATTTACTAAAATTTTAACAAAATGCATGATGGTTTCATAATGATATTTAAAGAGGATTTAAGTTTACTTTCTTACATTTAAATCCAAAAAAAGAAAAATTAATGTTGAAGAATATTGTTTTGGCCCACTTTTGCATGCTTGTCTTCAAGAGTGTGCCCAAATTCCTTTATAAATTTTAGTTTTGATTTAAATGAATTTTCATTGAAAATTTTGTTCAATATTCAACAACATTTTCACTATAGGTGAAAACATTATGAAACTAAATCAATGCACCCTATTCATTGAAGGATTCCAATTATAACAAGGTCAGAGCAAGAGGCATCATGGTTTGGGAAATCTCAACATATCAAACAAACAAAATAGAAAATCTACCTACCTTTATAAATAAATGTCCTCAAGGATATGACCCCTAAATTAGGAGAGCCCCTCAAAAAATAGGACTCCCTTGCATTTATAATATTAAAAAGTTAATAATAAAATGTTGTATGTATTATGTGGAAACTAAGGTTTCAAGAGTTGATTAGTAGGAACAAATTATTAATTAATAGTTACTTTTCCAATTTTCCTTTTTTTTAACTTATGAAAATTAGTCAATTATATTAACTTGGTTCTTTAACTTCACTTTTAGATTTAAAAATTAGAATCTTTAATTTTATTCAAATTTTCATATCCCAAAAGAATCAACAATTATTACAAAACTATAATATTTAAACAAAAATATGTGATCACATTTCAAAGATAATAATACAAAACAAAACAAAAAAAGATTAGTTTTCTTTTAGTTCATCTCATTTAAATGAGTCTTCATACTCGTCTAACTTTTACTCTAAATACTAAATTATTTTAATTTTATCATCAACCAAATTATTAAGAGCCTTGCAACCCATTGTTATAAATTTTGTTTATAAGAAGTGATAGAACTTAACAAGTCAAGATGTGGTTAATAGAACAAGTAATTGTGAGCAAGTAGTTAGTTTTGAAAAACAATTATTGTCTATAAAAGCTAATTACTATTTGAATGGTTTCATTTAGACTATTTAAATTTGAAATGGCAAGTATATAGAGGAAGAAAAGAGGAACAACCAAAAAACAAATTCGTGATTTGATTTCTTCCACCATTCAAAAGGGTATTTGATATCTTTTGCATCCACCTAATTGCTACTAGAAAACATGGTATTATTTGATTAAAAAATAGACCAAAAACCACTTATTTTGACATTTGGTCACATTTGACCACTTGGTCATATTGGTCAAGTCGATTTGACCATGCCCAACTTGACTAGTGGGTTTTTTGACTGATCATAAGATGATCTTTTCGACTACCAAATCGAACAAAAAATTAGACAACCAAAAAAGTTATTAAAAATAACCCAATTTTTAAATAATAAAAATAATTAATTAATAAATAATAAGTACCTACCTACCCACCCACCCACCAACCCATGACCTACCTACTCACCATGACCTCCTACCTATCCATTCACAACTCACCTATGTATTATACATTTACACACATGTACAAAATATATATACAAATATACATATTCAACATAGTATATGTTGGTAAGAAAGATTAAACCTTGGTCTCCTTTGTTCCAAACCAATGTTTTAACCATCAAACAACCACATCACTTTGTAAAACAATATGATACCAAATGGATTTAATATGTTTGCTTGAATTTCATGAAAGTTTTGTCAATATTTGAACTTTAATAAGTAGGTAAGTAAGTACCTAACTAGGTAGATAAATAAGTACACATGCCTACTTACTTATGCTTTTATATACTTAATTATGTAAAATATAAGTAGGTATGTAAATAGATGTGTAGGTAGGTAAATAGGTATATATAAGTATGTAGGTAGATAAAAAGGTAGATAATATGTAGGTAGGTATAGGCCATGGGTAGGACATATGTAGGTATATGTTAGGTAAGTAAGTAGGTAGGTAACCAAGTAAGCATAACAAGTAGGCTAAGTAGTTAACCAAATTAATATGGTCAATTTGACTAAAAATGCCCATTCAATATGGCTGATTTAACTAAACGACGAGCATTTTGAAGGACCACTTTTTTAAATTGACCCTTTTGATTAGATGTATGACTTAACATTTTGGACAAAATGGTCACTTTAATCAAAAAAACCAAGTGTCTTTCATTCTCCATGCTTTTAGTCAAAACAAATATCCTTTTGGTTAATGTGGACACCTTATTCAATTGAACCTTTTGAAAAGCCATAATTTGTAATAGTGAATGTTTATGAAATTCAATAATTATTTGTGAACAAACATTTGTAGATTAATTGGTGTCAACCACATCCATCTCAAAAATGTCCAAATTCCTATCATCATTGATTCTATGAATAGAACAATTTTCAATTCAAACAATGAATGCAAATGATGATGAAACTTCAAAAACATAGGAAACAAGGATTTCCTATCATATTCTTTAATTATGGCCACCTCATGTTCATGGCCAATAAAAGAAAAAATCAATCTTAAACTTTTGAATTCAAAATCTAACATGAAGGTTAATAGATTATGAATTCTTCTTTCATCATATATTTTTAAGAAAGAAAAGAAAAAATCAATCGCCCAAATGATCTTCTTAATGTTATTTCCAAAAGTTTCCAACTCAATAATTAAGTCAAAATCATCATTGATGCACCTTAAACTCCTAGAAAAACTCAAATGCAAAATGAAAACATCAAAAGAAAGAGTTGGGGCACGCTCTTTAATTTGTAGCACTTCTAAGGTAAGAAGGGCATGCTAAAGCTTCAGGATGGAGATTAGGATGAGTGACAAAGTGAATCAATTATTCATATGGATCTACACAAATCAAACAACAAGTTGGTTAGTGCATAGTTGGTATTTTTTGGTGCATGGAAGAGCCACAAATAAACATGAATTCACAATACTCACCATAGCCCGAACTTTGGGGAAACCACCACCTTCCACCTTATAATATTTTCTGTGATTAGCTACTAAGGCTATTATTAATGGGATAAGCTGAGTATATGATTTGGGATGAACAAGGTAGTTAAGATAGGGGCTAATCAGGGAATTTCGTTAATTCGAATTTTGAATTCCTGTTATTTTGGATCATTATGATCTTATTTGGGATGAATTTAAAGGGGGAAAGTTCTAGAAAACAAAAGAAGAGAAGAAGATGAAACAAAGAGTTTTGTTTTGAAATAAAAATATGAAGAATTAGAAGTACTTACGGTAGAAAACCACATATTCTATTTTGATATAGCATAGTTTTTAATTATTGTTTTACGAATTTTCCTTAACAAAACATGGGATTACACTATAATTTGGATTCTTATTTTTATTAATATAAAAAAACAAGAAATTCTAGAATGAATTCTATGTTCATGTTTTGTGTGGATTTTTTGTAGAGTTAAATTATGATGAAATGAATTGTAATCTTGTTCATAGAATTTTTTATAATGTATTCTAAAATGCAAATTTTGGTTATATGTAATAACTATGAATCTGATGTTGGAATGAATGGTAGTGTTAAGTTTGTTGAAGACTTAAGACATAAATAATGTACATAAACATGTGAAATGCAAATATGTTGTTACAATAATGTGAAATATTTTACAGTAATTTAAATTTAATTTCTACCATGAGTGGTTGAATGATGTAATTTTTTAAAAAAAACAAAACGGGTTCAGGGCACATTATCGATGCAACAAAAACAAAGATTAGCTAGGAGAGCAAAGCCTTTTACATTGAAGAATGGTGAATTATACAGAATGAGGCAAGACGACAAACTACAATAATGTTTGACAATAACAGAAACACAGATGGTGATGAAGAACTACATGAAAGACCTTCAGGAAGGCATTTTGCAACAAAAATATCGTAAAAAAATATATTGGATGCTGGATGTGGTGGCCAACTATGTACAAGGACATGCATGATTACTACAGATCTTGTGATGCATGTCAAAGAACATGAGGATTAGTAACTTAAAAATCTTGCAAAGTTAATCACAAGTCTTCTAGAATAACCATTTATGAAATGGGGACTTGATTTTGTGGGGCCAATTAAACCAGCAAGGAGAGATACATGGAACAAATACATTTTTGTTGCCACAAACTATGCTACTAAGTGGGTGGAAACAAGAGCATTAAGAACTAATACAATAGTAGTCATAGCAAAATTTATTATGAATGTATATTAACCAAGTTTGGATGTCCTTTGACTATAGTCACAGATCAAGGAGTTCATTTTATTAATGATGCCATCAAGTATTTGACATATCATTTTTTGATGAAACATATGAGTTGTACAACTTATTATGTTCAGGAGAATGGGCAAGTTGAGTCTACTAACAAGGTATTTAGGACACTATCAACCAAGTTAGTTAATGAAAATAGAATAGATTAGGATGAGCATTTGTCTACAATGTTATTTTCATACAAAAGTGCATACAAAGTAGTAACATGGTATACACCATATTAATTAATGTATGGATTACATCCATTAATGCCCATAGAGTACATCGTTCTAGTTGTTGGTGGAGATGAGAAAGATAGTACTCCAGTGAGAGTTTTAATTAATATAATTATAGAGCTCAAGAAGTTGCAGGAAACTAAAATGCAGACTACAAAAACTACAAGAATTGAACAATGGAATAAAACATTATGAAGTCAACATTTCAAAAAAACAATTTTGTTTTGGTGATTATGTTCTATGGTTTCCAAAAGGCAATAAATCACACTTGGGGAAGTTTACTAGGAAATGGTTTGGACCATACAATGTATAGTATGTGTTGCTAAATAACATTATGTTATTGGTGACCATTGAGAAGTTTGAAACCAACCTTGTTTTGGTCAATTTGAATAAGCTCAAACCTTATAAATACTTGGAATTTAAAGTTTAGAAGAAAAAAAAAAAAAATTGCCAATATATTGGGAAAAGAGTGTAGGTGGAATTCAAGAGGAAAATTTTGACATAGAAAAGGACAATGGAGGATGTCAACTATAAAAACCACAAATGAAGAATGATGAAGATAAAGAACAAATCACAGATCCAACAATGAACTTAGTATTCATTTTTTATTTCTAGAAGAATAATAATTGCAACAGTACAAAATTTGGCATATAGAAATCTACATATGATATGTCAAGTGTATGAGTTGAATCAATAGCAATATTCATTCAGTTATAAGGAATATTTGCACAATCATCAAAATTGTGGGCAAAATTAACAAAAAAACATGTACATTCACCACATGTATTTTCACAATCAATAGATAAATGGGCATAGTTAGCAAAACATGTATAGGGCAAAGGAAGTGGAGTCAATACAGATAATATAAGGCAAATACGAATGTGGAGTAATCGAAAGATGAAATCTACCATGTTCATTCATAATGATGATACTAAGTGCTTCCACATGGCGATATAAGGGACACATAAACTTGTAATGATGGGCCGTATTGATTTTGAAAATCATGCATTAATTAAAAAATAATGAGCAGAGGAAAAAATGAATGCAATGGGCAAGATGTTCAAGGATGAAAAAAGATAGGGTTATTATCGAAAGCAATTTGCATTTGTTGTTAGAAGTTGTGCGCATTTTCGTAGTTTTGGAATTTTCAACAATATGGATGTGTAGAATGCAATTAAAAAACTATAGTGAATAGCAAGGGAAAGGAAGTGTAGAGGAGTGAACACAAATGAAAGTAAGAGATGAAAGTGAAATTGTTGAGAAGAAAGAAGTAGAAGAGGAGTTGAGAAGAGTAGAGAGAGAAAGAATGTTGAATATTCAACCATTGGCTGTAAGGTCAATGTTACATTCATCATCATCTTCAAAAAGTACAAAAGGGATGACATATAATGTGAAGATACAATTTACGTAGATGATAATTCAAGACATAGATACAACTAAAACATTTATAGTTGAATTTTTGCACAGAAGCAGACAACATTGGTGTGCAAGAGGGGAAACATGACCAAAAGCTACATCAATAAATCCAGTGTGAATTGAAGAATTAGAGGAAGACAAAGCTAAGGAGCATTATTTCGATGGAGGCATAGATAGTGAAGAAAGACACAAGGAAGGAGAATGTTGTTACGCATGAAGAATAGATATTCACAGAATTGTAATTGAACATACAACAAGCCACAAAGGTGTAGACAATGGTATAATCACAACGAAGGCTAATGGAGATGGAATAGTGTGAAGCAAAAGTGGTAACAAAGAGAAGACGTGCAATCTTGGACAAAACTACACTTCTAAAAAAAGGTATTAAAATTCCAAATCCTAAGCATTTCATGTGGACACTGGCGAAATAGAACTATGACAAACATATAAAGTAGATGGAGAAATGGAAGGATATTGCTGTAGAAGAAGATTGGGCTTCTAAAACCTTTAATACGTTGTAATTTGGATTTTTATATTTAATAACACAAAAAAGCACAGATTTCTATAATGAATTCTATGTTCATCTTTTGTGTGGATTTCTTATAGTGTTAGATTATGATGAAACAAATTATAATCTTGTTTTTAGAATTTTTTATAATGTATTTTGAAGTGCAGATTCTAGTTATATGTAATAACCAAGAATCTAATGTTGGAATGAATGGTATTGTTAAATTTGTTGAAGACTTAAGACAAAAATAATGAACATAAGCATGCGAAATGCAAATGTGTTATTATAGTAGTGAAATATTCTACAAGGATTTTAATTTCACTTCTATGAGTTGCACCCAATGTCATTTTTAATGAGATTCCAAAATTATGAATCATGAAATTTTCGAAATTCGAACTCCCGCCACTTTGGAACCTTAGAACTTATTAGGCAGACCTCCGATTGAGGCAACATTTCAAGAAAAGTTGTACCCCTTGTTAAAAGCTTTCCAAGGATATATGACACACCATCTGAACGCATGTAATTTACGGCGATTTTTGACTTTTAATGATCAGGAATCAAATTGAAACTTTGACTCCTGACCTTTCTTTTGGCCATAACTTGTGTTTTAAGTACTCAAATTGATCATGAAAACTCAGTTTATACATCTACTTCTTTAAAAAAATTCAATGGTATAAATAAGTATTCAATCCAATGAGTTTTGACCCTTCTAATTACTCTTTCAAAATTCAAGACTCTGTAGGGACTCCAACTCCCAAAATGGCAATCCATTTGGGAGTGTGTGGATTCATTCCCTCACACTCTCCCACACTCCTAGGAGTGTGAATATGATTCCCGGGTTGCACTCTCGCTTGCACCTTTCCATGCCCTTGCCTTAGTTGTATGCCCAAAATTAGAGTCATGATAATCATTGTCAATCAAAGCATTTGATAACTTAGGGGATGGTTTGTTCCTTTTTTTAGCTTTAGGCTCATAAATATGGCAACATTCAAAACAATATTCAACAACCAATGACCCCTAAATTGGTTTCAAATGCAAGCAATGACAACATGAGACAAGATGTACTTTACTATAAATTATAATATATGCCATGTGAATGGAGGGGGCAATTACCCTAAACCCTAAACCCTAAACCCTAAACCAGATCAACCCTTGGGTTTGGAGTTTACAGCCACAAGGTTACCTAATGGTCACTCTCATCCAGAGGACTGGAGAAACTACAGTACTCCAGAACTGATCCCCATTTATCATTGACCTTGTAACAGATGAAAAAAATCCAAGAACAATCTTTCAATGTTTGTTTTTTGGTAATAAAGAGACAATTCTTTCTTGAAGCAGTTCATGCAGTCATGTAATCACTCTCTGGATGTTGACTGTCCTCTTTGACATGGTTTTCTTTCCAAAAGTTGTTGCACTACCCAATTAATGTGGTATTTGTGTTCCTTATTTTATTGGTATTGTTGTTGTTTCATCTCTTAGCTCCATGACTTCAGGGACATATTTTAGTATCTAATTTCATAAACTTCTTCTCCTTCGTGTAAAATTTACATTCATCAATCTACTATTCACTGTGGATGGGATTAGTAAACCTAGAAACATAGTGCATGCAGTTTGGATTTCCGAGAATTTACTCCAAGCTCTTCAGTGTGAATGTGTCTTGACAGGATGCTAGTAGAACTATGGCATGCAAACACAGGAGACTCAACACACTCTGAGGAGCTAATTGTGGATGCAGCTAATGGTGTGGGTGCCAGCAAATTGACCAGGCTATAGCATCTTACCACTAGCTTGGGCCTGCAAGTTCAAAATTCTGGAAATGAAGGAGGGGGATTGCTAAATGATGGTGTTCGGGCTGACTTTGTGCAGAAGGAAAAGGCCGTGCCCCATGGGTTCCAGTTGCCTGCAGATGTCGGAAAAAGGTAGAGGGTTACAGTAGAAGTTCTATTAAAACTTAACCAAATATCTGCTTAAGAAAGAAAGATTTGTGTTTGGTGTTTCTGCCTTTGGAATCTTCAAGATGATTAGTTCAAGGATTTCTGAACCCTTAGTGGTGAACTTCTCAGAGCCCACTCTGTCCTGAAAAGATCATGCTTTTGAAGTTCTCCAGCTTGTTTCTATCTAAGCTTGATCTAGACAAACCTTTAATTACTTATTCATATGTGCTTGTACTTGTTTTTGACTGTGAAGATGTCTCATATCTTCAGTTGCAATTTCATATGTTTGTCCAATGTTCTACACTCACAAATCTACAGTGAAACATCTTTGATAAGTTGTTTGTGTTCATCTTTGTGCAGGCTCTACTTTCAGTGCTCTGTCCAGAGCAGCACAATGCTCTCAATGCATTTCAATGGACACTTCAGAGAACATCGGAGAGTTTGAGAACCTTGCATCAACCCATACACCCCAAAATTATACCTGTTCCACCCTCACATCAGGTGGCTCAAGAAAACCACAGGCAGTTTCCAACAAGTATAGGTCAGGCTGACTTGAAAAACTGTAGGAAGTACCAGTCTCATAGACTACAGATTCAATTTGCCCAGCATTCGTCTTGCAATTACATAGGAGGATCAAGTATGCGCAATCAAACATCACCTGAGCTCAGGGTTTTGCAAGAGAGGAACATGTGGGGGCAGTCTTATGCCTTGGAGTCTTCAAGAATCTCAGAGTGTTCTGGAATTCGGGAACCCAAACAAGGAAAAAGGGATAGCATTCAAGCCAGGCCATTGCAGACATTTTCTTCTTTGGCATCAATTAGTAGTCGAGGCCTGAAAAACACCTTTCTGTTGCACGATGCTCTTTTGTTATTGCTGAATCTTGGAAAATGTTCCCACAATTTCGTAACTTCCTTTTGGAATATGCAGTTCTTTGCCTTGTGCTTGTGTTTCTTAGTGATTGTAGAGTTTTATTGATTAATCTATTGTTGACAGGCACTCTTGGCAATTCTAGATAGCACATTGAACAAAGCAGATGAAAACCCTAAACCCTAACCCTAATAGTGGGACCATGTGACACATGGCGATTCAAACTCTCAAAATGCTCATATTGAGACACGTGGCACATTTCGATTAACCAAACACAAAAGACGTGGCCATTTCTTGGCCATTTGATTTAGAAAATTCAAGATCATAATCTGGTTTCCCAAATACTAGAATCCATGCCATGTTGCAACAACCCATTAGTTAATCTGAAAAAACATGGCCACTCCTTACCCACACAATCAGGAAAAACAAAATATATACAAAATGATGCCTTGTATACATTATGTTTATACTAGCCCCATCAGATGAAACCGTATATACTACATTTAGGCTCCATCCAGCATCTGATGATGTCATGCTGATGTAATTGGTTTTTGCAACTATTTGTCGTTTGCGACTTATCTTAGGCGACTAACAGCAAAATAGTTGTAAAATGTCGCTTTCGACTAAAAATTAGTCGTAAACACCAGTCGTAAATATGAAGATTTCTACTAGTGTTTCCAGATGAGCCTGTAGTCCCACTGGCATCGTTATGTTGAGCCGACCGTTCAGCTCATAATCCGTCTGCTAGGTGTCGGCACCGCGTTTCCTAGCACTACTAGTCTTATGGTGAGGATCTCTTCTTCTGGCGGTGCACATGCTCAATGTGGCAGCTAGCACACCGACCGCCTCCACCAGTAAAGCTACCACATGACTTCCCAGTACTACTACACCTGGTAACATGATTCTTCAAGACTGAATATAGCCTAGCTACTACTAGCTAGCTAGTCCGATTCTTTTTTTCGTCTCAAATCTGCTACTGTTGCTGTCTGTGATCCTTTAGATCACTGGATCAAAGTGAAGATGAAGATCCTAGTCTAGCTACCTGATCATCCACAAACTAAGGATACAAGATTGTTCGAGTACTCAAAGCTCATTCCTAATAGAGACATTGATGCAAACTCGAGGAGTCTTGAAGCCAATGGGCTTTAGATTTATATGTAACAGGATTTTCCAAATGTCATCTTTGATTGTCTTATGTCAAAATATTCACCTTCCTGAAATGGGCTTTAGATCTGTATGTAATAGGATTTTCCAAGTCTCATCTTTGATTGTCTTCTGTCAAGATATTCACCTTCCTGAACTTCTCAACTACTGAATACCTTTTTATCTGTGTGGAATTATGTTCTGAACTTTCTTTAGTTTGTGTAGTCCTCCATTTTGTTGGAAGATTCTATGAGGAATTTCGGGCTCAATAGTGTGGCAACAGAAGTTGGTGCTGGAATGCACATCATGGCTTGGTCTGAAGATCATGTCGTCGAATCCAGAAGCATCACTGCTGAAGGTGAAGTGGCATCTTCCGTACCTATCGAGATCGATGACGAAGAGGCGCAACTTGAGGTTAACGAAGAGGCGCAACTTGAGGTTGACGATGTTGAGCATGGAAACATTGTGGCAGTTCGGATCAAAAACTTCATCAACGCTGGCATTTTCCCAGCTATCATCAAGGGCGCCATGATTAAGGATCTCAAAAAGACGACGTCTTTCCTTAATCAATGCTGCGTGCACCTGATTGACAAGGATATGGTCGAGTGGTTCATCTGCTTGCTAGACCCGTGCTTCAATGTCAAAAAGCCAGTTGTCATTAAATGCACAAAGACAGGAGCGTCGAACGCTTGCACCCACCTCAACAAGAAACACTGCATAACCTCATCCAAGACCATGGCAACTAACAAGAAGCTAGCACATATCAAGAAGCAACTCGATCTATCCGATTCGGCTTTCAAAAAAGACCCAAAGCGCTGGTTTGAAGTGCAATTGGGAGCCTGGTCCGCTGAGCACTCAATCTCGTACAACGCGTTCACAACCTGTAGATGGCAACTAATCGATCGTCAGCTACCTGTCGGGGAAGGTGGAATGAAGTCAATCAACATCCGCAAGCTTCACGTCGAGCTGTACACCACGTGCAAGAAGATCATCATTATGTCACTCGCTGAAGCGCGCTGTTTCTTTACATCTAGTACCTATCATTGTACCTGGACCTGATAAAGAGCAAGATGAGCAACTAGAAGTACCTGGCATTGCAAGTGTGTTTCAATACGTCAACCAAGTTCAATATTGGCTACAATCTCGTCGTCCGCCGATTTGCACCAACTATCGATGAGCGTCAAGCGGAATAATTGTTTACAATTTTGCACAAATGGTCTTCAGGCGTCCTCGTTTGGCATTAAGGTGATGCTCGATGTACTGACAATCACTTCAGATTCGGGATCCGATGTAAAGCGTACCTTAGACATTCTGATCGATGCTTAGTGGGAATGGTGTATATCACATCGAATCCACCTGGCACTCACGGAAGCGTTTAACACCTCGATCGACCCTAAAAATAGTAAGAATGTGGACGTGCGCTGCTTCTTCCAGAGGATCAAGAAGGTCATTGAAGCTGTGAACAAGTCTGAGTACCTACAGGGAGCTTTCGAGGAAGCCATGCTTGTACTCTTGAAGACGTACCTTAAACTACTTAACTCGCTACAGCACTGATGGTCATCCACAACGCTTGTATTGGAGCAAATTCTAATAGCTCGGGAATGTCGCAACCCTAACTTGGCCAAGTGTGGGGGTGAAGCCCAACACTTGGAAAAGTTGGGGATTTGGAGTCCTCCGGGACTCCTGAATTTTCAGAGCTCAACAGCAAGGGGCAAAACATCTTGCATTGAGGTGTTCTTGGTGTCGTTGAAAAGTTCTTGAAGCGTAGATATCGAAAATGCCCTTGCATTCTCGATTTGAACATTTGTAGCCCAAGTTATGGGCAAAAGAACGGCTGGGAGTCAAACTGACAGTTTGACTCCCGACCACTAAAAATTGAGAATCGACCAGCTCCCAATGTCCGATTCGGATATGCAATACGTTGTTGGAAAGATCTTGACAAGGGCTACAACTTCGGTTTAGATCTTGTTGCAATTAGAGGTTAGGGCGAGGAGCTATGACCTCTCAAAGTCCCGAGAGTCCCAAACCGGGACACTTGGGTGGATTTCAGGACTCCAACTTGGGAGTCCCGGGAAAAAGAGCCATTTGGATGTAGCCTCAGCGGGGCGTTGCAGAGTATACTATATGGGGGATGGTGGTGGCATCCCCCGAGTCCGGGCCGTGGTGAGTCTTGTGGTCCGAAGTGCCCGTGGCTTATCCCAACACCAAAGGGTGTCCCGGAAAGTGATCTAAGCACTTGGGTGGTTTGTTTTGATGAAGATTCAAGCTTGATCAACTAATATCTCTTCCTAGTCTAATCTGTGGGCTCCCAACTTGACCCTCTACCCTTTCTAGAGTTGGAAGCCGGAAGCGTGCCTCCAAGTCTCAACTTCCGCAACTTGACTTTGTGAGACCTTCAAGTTGGTTTCACCCCGTGACTTGGGAACGCGTCAGGGAACCTCTCTTGCAGGCGTACCGCAAACTCAATCGACCAGTTCCACTGGTTGACATGGACCGCACAGTGTGCATCGAGTTTTATTCACTGATTGAGCCGGTTCGAGCTGTTCAAATCAAGGCACAGGCTATGCAAACATTTTTCATTATCGATGTGTACGTCATGTTATACTCTTTGTACACAATTGTCCTCGATGTAAGCAAGCCGCTCAAGTTGATAATACCGGTACGTCGTCAACTCGGCTCTGAAGACCCCTATCCAATGTCGCGATCACATGATGTACTACAACCTGCCACTCGTGAAGCACGGAAGTTTCTTGGTAAGGCAATGTCTGAACGCCACTTCAAACGGTACCATCCGATATTGGCGCTTCATCAGCCCAAGAAGATCTATGGCAATAACCTTGGGCGGCCCATCCTACAGAAGAACGTCTTAGAAGAAACCGATTTCAAGTTCTCGTATTTCATCGACGCATAGAATATGTTGTACCCGCCAATGACGTTTGGAAAGATCCTAGCGAAGTTGATCAATGCGACTAACATTGATAGGCTTGATATTCCTGTTGGTTGGACACAAGAGAGCCTACAAAAGCAACACTTTGTGTTCGTGAACCAGTTCATATGGAACAAAATTAGATGTTTAGCGGAGACCGTTGCAGCGCCGATTGTGCTCAAGAAGCAGCAAATGGTAGGGAGTACCCCAGCTGGGCAACTTGAGAGACCGACAAAGCGCATCAAGACATTAGAGTTGTTGTCAGCAACTCTTGATATTGTGGCTGATGATGACAAGGACGTTAATGGGAGTGGCGAGTGCTTTGAGACAGCGGCACAGATGGTGAACGCCGAAGTTCAAATCCTCAAAGGAATTGGCAATGAAACCAATATCAAGTTGTGGCTGGAATTAGCCGAGCTATGCAAGTGGTGGGCTCGTCAAACAAGCATGCCATGTCTCATGCAGGCTGCTCTGGCGATCCTGGCCAACAAGCCATCCTCGGGTGGACTCGAATGCGACCTGGGCAACCTATCAGACGTCCTGGCTCCAAAATGATCGTCACTGGGTGTCGGCTTGGTAGAGATCAATATGTTCCTCAAGATCAAAAAGCATCTCATCCCGACGAACCCGACCAAGGTGGTCCTGCTTAACAAGAAAATGAATTTGAGTTGGGAAAACAACATTCCAAAGCGGCCAGTAATGGCACTATATGATGGAGGCAAAGAAGAAAAGAAGGAAGAAGAAGACACTCACGATGACAATGACAATTCTCCTGTCTGAAGAGATGCTGGGGGTTGTGGATGTCACATCAGTTCTCTTGTCTTTCCTGCTCACTACCATAAATTGGTTTTGTTCAACTGTTGTCAATGTCGTGAAGAAGAATTTATGCTGGCAACCCTTGTTCATGAACACTGTTCCAGCCTCACCTAAGATAGCTATAGTAGTAGGTTCTTCAACTTCTAACTCCTTTATAAAATCTTTGACTTCTGTGTCTGCAGCCATAGGCATTTTCACACATGGAGGGATGGATACTTCATGTGCAGAATGTTGTGGGAAGCCAGTAGCAATCGCTT
Organism: Sphagnum tenellum; assembly: GCA_963921925.1. NCBI lineage: Eukaryota > Viridiplantae > Streptophyta > Sphagnopsida > Sphagnales > Sphagnaceae > Sphagnum > Sphagnum tenellum. The sequence continues at coordinate 25,903,154 of OY998143.1, forward strand.
CCTTAGAACTCAACATTTCAGCAAATGCTATAGTAGCCATACAAACGTCAATCTGGTCTGTGGAAGATGACCACTTCATAGTCAAGGTGCGTTCACACGAAGATGAGCTTTTGTTTTTAGTCATCGCGTGTTCCATTTGAGATTCCATTCCAGTTGCAAAATCTTCACTCTGTTTGAGCTCCAACTTGGTAGTGAACTATACCCTCACTTTGATCTGTATTCTGTTCCTACTCCTTTATGACAAGGTTGAGGTTTCTGCAGAACCGTGGACTGCATCTCTTGGAGGAGAATTTGGGCTCTTTGAACCCTACTGCAGATCTTGAAGCACCTGTGGGAACCATTATGGTTTCATGAGTTTTGGAACTAGATGCATTCGTGTTCAGGATCATGCTAGTAATAGCCATTGGCAATTGATTATTTCCTCCTCTCATGATCTTCAACAAGAAATTGTACTACATAAAGTTTGCATCATCTTGACTGATTGGATCCTCCTCCTCCTCTGAAGAAGAATCATGACTAGCAGACTGGACTTTGGACCAGCTTTTCACTGTGAATCCATAGCTCTGCTACTCCAGTACGGCTGTCATTGATGCCATGAGTCATTGCATTGTCTCTGAATCTACAAGCTACGAAGGTTAAGGTTGGTATTACTTCAGGTCCTTGACTCTTTTAGTCCTACCAGGCTGGTACTGGTATAAAAAGCATGATATTGCCTCAGCTGATACCAGACTAGTCAGGTCCTTGCTATACTAGGGTTGATAACAAGAGCAAGTTTGTATATACTAGACCAACATATGAGAATACTTGTACCTGAGTTTATAATAGAGAAAATTTCAAGTCCAGAGTCTGAATATTAACTTGGAATTCCTTGATGTTTCTTGCTTTCATCTACAAGGATAAGTAGACAGACTATTTACAGATTTGTCTAAGTGACAAGGGGAAGAAAATGGGTTTCATCAAATCATCATGTGCAAGCTAAATATTGAGTGGTTTAATCAGCATGGATGGACATATGAATTTAGTGTGAGCTGTGTCGTGAAGTTACATCTAGAATCCACAGGTGGAAGATGGCAGGAGAATTGAAGGCAGCTCAATGCAGTCTATCTCACTTATGATCTGGTTCGTATTGTATACTTTTTCTCCTTCAAAGTATTGCACTGGGCGTATAATTTGAGATGAGCATCATGGAGGCTACTGAGACTGTGGCTGGGTGAATGGGAGGTGAGCATGATAAAGATGCACTGGAACAACTATCAAAGATAAGAAAGAGAACATTCAAGCTAGATGCTAAATTAACAAGTACCAACCAGTACCTTGGCAACTTCAACATTAATTATACTATTTCCAGAAATTTTTAATTTTCCAAATAAAAATTCAAATAACAAACATTTTTGAAAGGAAATATTGAATCTTTGAGAATTTTCTATTTGTTGAAATGAAAATAATAAAATTAATTAATTACTTGACAGATATGTATCAAAATTGCAGTACAAAAGGTACTACAGTAATGAAAAACCTTTTATCACTGCATGGATTAGGATGGATCAAGAGCCCAGCTTTGATTAAAGCATGATTGCTAAGTTATGCATGCTAACAAAGCTTTTTTTTTGGGTGAAGTATGGAAAAAGTTCAACATCTTGATCAAACTGCAATTGCACAAAACAGATGGTGACAACTTGAGGATGAAAAAAAATAGTTAACTTAGAGGTTGTCACAACCCGAGGATGAAAGAAAATAGTTAACTTAGAGGTTGTCACAACCCGAGGATGAAAAAAAATAGTTAACTTAGAGGTTCTCACAACCCGAGGATGAAAAAAAAAAGTTAACTTAGAGGTTGTCACAACCCAAATATGAAAAAAAATAGTTAAAGTAGTTAACTTTGTAGTGGTAGAAGGTCCGGAAGAGTACCTGGAAAAAGAGGATTTCTTGCAGGGCAGCAGTTTCACGAATACATTTAGACCACATGGTGATTATTCCATACACAACAAAGTGCTATCCCAAATTTTGGAGACACTTTCAATGCTAGCTCCATTGGTGTAGTGTGGTTGGCACCTGTGCTAATTAGGCCTTGAAGGAACCAAGTCCTTAGATGCTCCCCTAGAAATTGTGGCATAATTCCATTGACAATAATTGTCATACTTGAAGTTGGATTTATTGTGTCTTCTTCTTCTTTTTACCTAGATTTGTTGCATCATTTTTGATGCTCTGGATGACTTTAGAATGTTGTATTTTGCATCATGGATCCTTCTTTTCAACATACTAGCTTGATTTCATTGCTTTGCCAACCATTGTTTGGACTTTGTATAAACTTTTGTTTCGACACTAAGTACCATAGTATTCAAACTTCATAAACTACAATACAGATGCTTTACCATATATGGATTTTGCCAATTTCATCTAAAGAAACCTATGATCTAGCCAATTGTTGTACATTATATCTTGTTAGTTACAAAAAAGGTAGGGTGCGAACTAGTTAGTTAGAATCAAATTTCAGCTTTAGATCACACAGGTAAGCTATGTAGCAATTGTTACCTAAAATTCACTTTCAAAAATTAGAAACGTATGGACCTAGCCAAAAATTGAAAGCTAAAATCAAATTCAAGAATACTATGAAGGTCATACACACGCCATCTAAAATTATAGCTAGTTAGAATTCACATTTAAGAATCATTAAAACTATTTTGTGTTCTACCTGTGAGTGGTTATAACGAAACCCTTGCATTCCCAGTTGGGGGGTCCACCCACATTACATTATTGGTGGGTTCATGGGGCTAATATTTGACTTTGTTGAAGAAGTTGAATGATCCACCTCTCAGCAGAATCCATGATCACAGGAATGAGCCCATGTGCAGACTGTGTGTATTGCCAAATGAGGATATAATATACAATCAACAATGCAGATTTCAGAAGAAGTTGGATATTACTATAGGGAACAGAGGGAGAGGAGTTGGAGTGAGTATACCAGCAGTCTTGTTGTCAGGCTAATCATATGAAAACCCCTGAAGTATTGATTCTCAACATAGGTGTAATGTTGAGCTGAAGTAATGCCTTTCACAGAAGTGATTTGGATGCTGATGATGTCTATGTTTTTCTCCTGGACAAGATGCTGTGTGAAGTCCACCATGCACCCAAAATTACAAACAACAATTCTACTAAACAATCTTTCCAATTGCTGAAACTTTGACAATGATTTCTTCGTGAAACTAGAGATGACTTCAGAACTTAGTAATTATGGTTTTCTTTGAGTTAAGAACATATAGCATATTTAATTGTCTGATTATATCTTGTTCAAATCTTCATGATTTCCCTTTTGTGAAGTTGCACATGGAAGCTGAATCTGTCTATATCTAAAAGCATTTGGTAGGGATAGAATACCTGCCATTCAACTCCTGTATTTTTCTTGGGGGAACCCTTCATGGATCCAGAATCTACATGGACAAAAACACCCATTTCACATTTAGGTCAAATTGGAATACAGCCATCATTGGAATAATATCAACAATGTTGTGTGATGTATAACAGCATAACATCACACCATTTCCACACTTCGCTCAAAAACACAAGCTGAGCAGGTTGACAGACCAGAAGCTTAAGGCACCTTGAACAATGCTCCCACTGTTCAAAACTCAGTTATGCTCAACATTCAAGGTTTCAGAATACAACACAAAGACACAAAGTGGTGGCCCATGGAGTAGTACCTGAGAATGCCAATTGCTTCAAGGTTCATTGTGATTGGTCATGTATAGCTTAGGATTTCCTTCAGGAGGGATATTAGCTGATGGACTCAAAATCCATTGAATCCTTTTGAATTGAATTGCTTCTGTGGTGTCCCACCAGAGTGGCCTTTGTCCAGTGCTGCTCAACATGAGTAAGGATGTCATAGGCTGCTTGCCCTCAATTTTGCAGTGCAAGTCATGCCATGGCTCTCTGGGACCTCCTGCCCAGCCGAGCATGCCACCTCCAGTGGGTACTAGACACCCCGTATCAAGATTAAAAAAAAGAAAAAAGAAAAAACTTGTCCCACTTATTCATGGCCTCAGGGCAAGGTGTTCCCAAAATAACCAGCGTCCAACTGGCCTCACGGGGGGATGGGGGATTATTTTGGGCACACCCCAGCCATGGGCATTACCCTACACCAAAGGAACTGATAATAAATGAATGTGTAACTTGTGGAATAATTACTTGGGTAATTTGTTAAAAGGGGAAAGTTTTGGGTTGGACTTGGGCATGGTGCACATGTTAATGTGGAAGTCATGTGCACCATATGATTGTGTTTTCTTTTGATTATTGTGGATTCACATGGGGAACCATGTGATGTTGTTTTACTTGTCATTAATTGTGGAATCACATGGGAAACCATGTGAAGTTGTTTTCTTGTCATTAATTGTGGAATCACATGGGAAACCATGTGATGTTGTTTTACTTGTCATTAATTGTGCAATCACATGGGGAACCATGTGATGTTGTTTTACTTGTCATTATTGTGCAATCACATGGGAAACCATGTGATGTTGTTTTACTTGTCATTAATTGTGGAATCACATGGGAAACCATGTGAAGTTGTTTTCTTGTCATTAATTGTGGAATCACATGGGGAACCATGTGATGTTGTTTTACTTGTCATTAATTGTGGAATCACATGGGAAACCATGTGAAGTTGTTTTCTTGTCATTAATTGTGGAATCACATGGGGAACCATGTGATGTTGTTTTACTTGTCATTAATTGTGCAATCACATGGGAAACCATGTGAAATTGTTTTCTTGTCATTAATTGTGGAATCACATGGGGAACCATGTGATTTAGGAAGTTTCTTTATTAGTTTCCTTTTGGTTAGTATATAAGGAGGTGTTTGTGCCCTTGGAAAACACCTTTCATTTTTGTACAAAGTGATGACATGAATAGAAAGTTTGTGAATGGAAGTTTGAGATTTTTAAAAAGCTTGTGATTGTGAATAGTTTTGGTAATGTTGGTATGTAATTGATGGTAGGAGAATGGTGAGGTTTGCATAGCCATTAGCATGGTGGAAGTATAGTTTTACAACTAAAGACATAGAGTCCATAGTTATGTAATGATCTTTCATAACTTCGGTCCTAAACCCATTCGTAGTAGACATCTTTTTGGTTTTGTTGCCGGGACCCGAGTCTATGTTAATTGTGTTGTGAAATTGTGTTAGGAGATTGTGTTGAGAAATTGTGTGGAGAAATTGTGTTGAGAGTTTGTGTTGAGAAATTGTGTAGAAATTGTGTTGAGAGTTTGTGTTGAGAAATTGTGTAGAAATTATGTTGAGAGTTTGTGTTGAGAAATTGTGCGGAGAAATTGTGTTGAGAGTTTGTGTTGAGGAATTGTGTGGAGAAATTGTGTTGAGAAATTGTGTTGAGAAATTGTGTGGAGAAATTGTGTTGAGAGTTTATGTCGAGAAATTGTGTGGAGAAATTGTGTAGAGAGATTGTGTTGAGAAATTGTGTGGAAAAATTGTGTTAGAAAATTGTTTTGAAAATTGTGTTGTGGAATTGGGTGGAGAAAACTTAATTATTTTGTTCAAAGTTTAGTGGGGAGAAAGAAAGAAAAAGGAAGAACAAATTGTTGTTTTGTTTTACAACGAGGAATGCAAGGCACTTTGTTTATCCCCGAAACATGGATGGAAGTGGCCACATGGGTGGAAGAGGTTCAACTTGTGGCAATGGAGATTACGAAAGGCAAGCCATGTCGAGTTGGATGCACGATTCAACGAGTGAAGCAACATTATGAAGACCATAAACATGAGTCCTTTTGTTTGACCCCAAGCTTGCTTTTGGATTTGACTTGTAATCCTAGGCATGAATTAGAGTTGGATTTGTGGGAATCTGAGAAGATTCGTAGAGAAAAGTTGCAAGCAAGGAAGGGAAAGAAGATGGCACGTGTTAAGCCATATGAGAAAATGTAAACAAAAGTTTATAAAGAATAGTGAGTGTTCTTGAGTAAACCCATGGTTGTTAAACCTTGTTGAAACCTTTAGACTTTTTATTTAAAAAAGTGTTGTAGGTTGTTGAAATAAATAAAAATATATAAAAATATATATATGTTTTATTCCAAGATTATTGTTGTAGTAAAAGACACTAATGTCAACGTTAAGAGAGGCTTCTGACTCCCCTGGTACACAGTTTCCCGAAGATAGACAACAGACCCCATCTTTGACATTGGGAGTTGCTAGGCCAATATCACACGTTGAAAGACCTTTGGAAGGGCTTGGGACTGTAGGTGAACCAAATGTGGTAGTGTCACAACTACGTAGACGACGGGAGGAATCAGGGCCTCAACTCGACCCAGAACCTGCAAGGCAACTCCAAAGGACAATCACACAAGAACAACATTTACTTATCTGGCTCAGGAAAAAGGATGCGACTCCAAATTATGCCAGAACCAACAACCTGCATGTCATGTGGAGCGGAGGCGTCATTGATACTCATGATGGCCATGATATTGTAAATGTTGTCTTTCAGTCCAGGCATTTAAATAGGATAATGGCAGGATTGGAAATGTCTGGTCCTTTTAGAGAGTTACACCGAGAAGATAGGGAGGATTTTGTTGTGAGCACAATTCAAGCCATCAGAAATTTCCTTATTCATGAGGAAAGGTTGTAAAAGCTAAGTGATAGTTGATTAAAAGAATTAATTAGTTTAGTGTGTTTTTTAGAGAGACAAAATAACAATCAATATGGTTATTCCAGTTTTTAGGGGAAGTAAGGGTGAAGACCCTGAAGTGTTTTTAAGGGAGTATAAACGGGCTTGTATTGGTATGGGGCTTAGAACAGCTGCAGAATGGCTCAATTTTCTTCCTGAATTCTTAGAAGGTACAGCATCATTTTGGTTTGGACGACAGACAGAAGAGTTGAAGGGATCATGGAATGACATAACTAAGGCTCTAGTGAAGGAGTTTTCTGTGAAGAATGTCTACCAAAACTTAATGCTTGAACTGACTTAACTAAAGCAGGGGGCTTTAAAGTCAGTAAGAGAGTATAAGGAGAGGACAATGACATTGCAAAATAAACTCCAAGGATGTCTTAGGGCTCAAGGTCATGAAGGAACTGATCCACTTTTTGCGGGGGTCAATGCATTGGTACTAGAACATTTCACCATTGGTTTGTTGTCAGAATTACGACAACAAGTGAGATACGAACAAGCCACGATGTTTGATGAAGCAGCAGAGGTGGCCGAAAAGAAAGAGGTGAGCATGGAGGAGGTTCCACGACCAATTGCGCAATCCACGGTGAAAACAGTTCAATTTTCAACTGAACCAGAAGTGCGGAAACATCCGGAAGTGAGCTCTCGCATGGAGTCAGCCATAGAACAAATGATCAATCAAATGAACCAGCTAAGCCTCCATCTACTACAGCCAAGGGCTAATAAGAGCAGGAATGTGGAGAGGGACCTCTCAACAGTTCAATGTTATAAGTGTCGAAAAATGGGACATTATTCAAGAGAATGTCCAAACTCACTAGCCTTGGCTACTAGAGAGAATGCGAGTTCTTCTACTCGAAGGTTTTCTACAGAAGAGAAGGGCAAAGCTCATGTGCATTTAATTGAGCCGATAAATGAAGGGCGAAAGAAAGCTTTGATGGGTTTGGAGAGGAGCCTCCAATTCCCTGAGGATGTGATGGATGTCATGGCCCAAACTAAACGACCGGTGGAAGACACTACTCATCCTGACATAAGCGTCAAGAGGTTCAAGGAGATGGCGAGAGCCTCGAAAAAAAAGAAAAAGAATCGAAGGCGGAGGTTTGGCTTCCAAGACTTTTCAATTTCTAGAGATTCTGGCCCTTATTCAGTGGTAAAGGACGTGGGATCATAGAAAGCAGACATCACCATCGGACAGTTGGTGACAATGGTGCCGTCAGCTCGAAGGGAGTTGAGAAAGGGGTTGTCAGCACCTAAAGTTCCAAAGGTACCCACACCCTTGAACGCCATAGCAGCTGAGCGCGAATGTGATCCGATCATTGATGTGCAATGTAATGTATCAGTGTTGCGTGGAGTGTTGGTGGATGGAGGGGCAGGAGTCAATGTGATGACAATTCCTGCAATGAGGTACTTAGGCTTGAAAATCGATAGGCCAGCCTCAGTCACCCTAAAGATGGCTAACAAACGAGTTGTTAGGCCAGAAGGGGTCATTAGCAATGTTGTGATCACTGTGATGAGGGTTTTTACCATTGTGGGTTTCCATGTGGTATTAGAGGAAGATGGGGCTTATCCAATGATATTAGGTAGGCCTTGGTTAACAAAGTCACATGCAAGGAACTATTGGGGCGAAGGATACATGACCATCGGAGTTCATCCTAACCGACAGAAGGTTCCCTTTGCTAGTTTTGTGAAAAGCTCTGGGGGGACGAGTGAATATGAGGATGAATAAGAAACAGACCAAAGCTCTAGCTCTGAAGGGATTTACACGGATGATTCCAGTGAAGAGGAGGTAGGGTTATATGCTTTGGAGACAATCCCCAAGGTTGGAGCTTTGTCGGATCAAAGGGTTCAAAGGGATGATAACCAGTCACCTCCATACGTGTTTACAAAAGGAGAAGTCGAGGAGCGACTAAGCAGGATTCAACTAGGACCAGACCTTCAACTGGAGGAAAGAAAGCAATATGAGGATTTACTACGTAAGTATATCCATCTTTTTGCTTTCAGCTATAAGGACCTGAGGGAGGTCACCATGGAGCAACACAAAATTGAACTGTTACCAAATGCTAAACCAATCAGGGCCAAGCAAGGGAGGTGGAACCCAAGATACACAGCCATGGTGAAAGAGGAGCTTGACAAATTGTTGGAGGCAGGGTTCATTAGGCTTGTGGAGACAACTGAATGGGTTTCTCCTGTGGTATTAACTTTGAAGAAGAATGGCAAGCTAAGGGTGTGTATCAACTACAAAGCTTTAAACAAAGTGACTAAGAAAGACCGATACCCTTTGCCATTTTGTGAAGAAATTTTGGAGGAAGTAGCAGGGCATGAGATGTACACATTTGGAGAGGGGTATAGGGGTTACCACCAGGTGAAAATTGCCTTAGAAGACCAATTGAAGACCACATTCACCACACCTTGGGGAACATTTTGTTACATAGTAATGCCCTTTGGTTTGTGCAATGCTCCAGGGACATTTCAACGTTTAATGAACAAGGTCTTTGATCCATTCTTAGGCTTTTTTCTACGAGTTTTTATTGACGACTTTGGAGTTTACAGTGACAGAGCTTCTCACCTTGCTAAACTTGAATTAGTCTTTCAACGCTTGGATAGTTCGGGAGTGACATTGAGCCCTGAGAAAACCACGATTGGTTTTTCAAAAGGGAAGATGGTTGGACACATTGTGTCAAAGGAGGGGTAGCCACAGATCCCGAGAAGCTTGATACAATTTCAAAGCTTCCGTTTCCCACCACGAAGAAAGCCCTTCGAGGTTTTTTAGGTATGGTGGGATATTATCGCAGGTTCATACACATGTTTGCAGCAAAAGCACGTCCTTTGACACGATTCTTGCGTGAAGATGCACCTGCACCAATGGAGGACGAGGTGTCAAGACGAGCATTCGAATAATTGAAGTCAGCTCTTCAAGTTGCGCCAATCCTTCGGACTCCAGATTGGAACAAACCATTTGTAGTATATTGTGATGCATCTGGAGAAGCGGTGGGGAACGCCCTATCACAATTAGACGAAAATGGGCATGACCATCCCATTCATTTTGCTAGCAGACAATTAACTTCAGCTGAGAAGAATTATACTGTGACCGAACAAGAAGGTCTTGCAGTTATTTTCTCTCTTAAGAAGTTTCGCCATTACTTGTTGGGGTACAAGGCCAAAATTGTGACAGATCACAAGGCTTTAACCTACTTGGTCAACAAGCCCAATCCAAGTGGTCGACTTGCTCAATGGTTACTTTTGATGGAGGAATTTGACATTGACATTGTCCATCGTCCAAGAAGGCGGCATGGCAATGTTGATGGCCTTACAAGAGCATATGAAGGAGTGGGTGATGTTTCAGAAGATGATGACTTTCCAGATGCTGCAATCATGTCCATTAATGCAGAAGAAGCACCTGAGGAATATCGGGAGATCGTTCAATACTTAGATGGCATGAAGTTTCCAGATGAAGCCACAAAAGCAGTATGAACAAGAATTGCACACAAGAGTAGGAATTACTCAATGGTAGGCGGTCAACTCTACTTTCAGGGAAGGGATGGTGTTTTACGACGAACCATTAGAAAACGTGACACCTCACGTTTTTTGTATGAGTTTCATGATGGGTTTTGTTGAGGCCACTTTGCGGGACGAATCACTGCAGAAAAGATTTTGCAAGCAGGTTACTATTGGCCCACCCTTTTCAAGATGCCCATGATTATTGCAGGAGTTGTGATGTGTGTCAAGCCTATGCACAAAGGTCTACTATGAGTGGTCTTTTACATTCCATACCCCCTTTACGACCTTTTGAAAAATGGGGAATTGATTTGATGGGCCCGTTGCCAATGACTAGGAGAGGGCATCGATTCATTGTAGTTGCCACTAACTACCTCACAAAGTTTGTAGAAGTACGTGCCTTGAAGTCCTCAGTGAAACAAGAAGTAGCACGATTTCTGTATGAACGAGTCTTTACTCGATTTGGGGCACCCCTTGAAATTGTTTCTGATAATGGCCCCCAATTTTTGAGTGAGGTTGTGGAAAACCTGTTAGCACGCCTTGCAATGAAACACAGGTTTACCACCATGTATAAGCCTAGCACTAATGGCCTAGTAGAAAGAACCAATAGGACTTTGTGTTCCATGTTGGCAAAAGAGGCCGAGGTTCATGTGAATATTTGTGACTGGGATCTCAAAATTCACCATGTTGTGTGGGTTTACAACACCACATACAAAACTGCCACAGGGTACTCACCTTTCCGCTTAACCTATGGAATGGAGGCGCTTCTACCCATTGAGCTGGAAGTAATGACTTTACGCACTGCCACAACGATGAGACTTCCTTTGGATGAGTCCCAACACCATCGATTGTTGCAACTTAACGAGTTGGACGAATTGCAGTTGAAAGCATATCAATCCATTGAGGTCGCACAAGCTCAACAAAAGAAGGCTTTCGACAAGAAGGTGAAGAAAAAGGAGTTTAAAGAAGGTGACCTCGTCATGATGTTTGACGCTCGACATCATCGCCGAGCTTATAAAAAATTGTTACCCAAGTGGTTTGGACCTTTTGTGATCAAGAAGGTGTTTTTTGATAACGGATCTTATGAGCTTGAAAATGTTGATGGCTCACCATATCCAAATCGCGTTAATCATGACAAATTGAAGAAGGTTTCGAATATGTGATTCCGAAGGCGGAATCCATAACGAGTTTGGGAGTGATGTAACTTGTGGAATAATTACTTGGGTAATTTGTTAAAAGGGGAAAGTTTTGGGTTGGACTTGGGCATGGTGCACATGTTAATGTGGAAGTCATGTGCACCATATGATTGTGTTTTCTTTTGATTATTGTGGAATCACATGGGGAACCATGTGATGTTGTTTTACTTGTCATTAATTGTGCAATCACATGGGAAACCATGTGAAGTTGTTTTCTTGTCATTAATTGTGAAATCACATGGGAAACCATGTGATGTTGTTTTACTTGTCATTAATTGTGGAATCACATGGGGAACCATGTGATGTTGTTTTACTTGTCATTAATTGTGGAATCACATGGGGAACCATGTGATGTTGTTTTACTTGTCATTAATTGTGGAATCACATGGGGAACCATGTGATGTTGTTTTACTTGTCATTAATTGTGGAATCACATGGGAAACCATGCGATGTTGTTTTACTTGTCATTATTGTGCAATCACATGGGAAACCATGTGATGTTGTTTTCTTATCATTAATTGTGGAATCACATGGGGAACCATGTGATTTAGGAGTTTCTTTATTAGTTTCCTTTTGGTTAGTATATAAGGAGGTGTTTGTGACCTTGAAAGACACCTTTCATTTTTATACAAAGTGATGACATGAATAGAAAGTTTGTGAATGGAAGTTTGAGATTTTTAAAAAGCTTGTGATTGTGAATAGTTTTGGTAATGTTGGTATGTAATTGATGGTAGGAGAATGGTGAGGTTTGCATAGCCATTAGCATGGTGGAAGTATAGTTTTACAACCAAAGACATAGATTCCATAGTTATGTAATGATCTTTCATAACTTCGGTCCTAAACCCATTCGTAGTAGAGAAGTGCATCAGGATCAGTCCTGAGCTTTCTACTCAAGCTTAGAGTTTCTACACTCACAAATGCAATGTAGGTTTAGAGCTCTTTTCTCCAACAATGGATCAATTAATGCATATAGGTATTCATCTCTGCTCTATTACAAGAAGGGGTTGGGTTCTACGTGCGAACAGTGTACCTGGACATGCAGATCCATAAACCACCGAATTGATAATTTTGTTGGTAAATTCCCATGCTCTGCGGGCATGAATATAATCCCAAAATCTGTGCATAATTGACTCCTCCTCTTCCCACACATAGATGGCAGCCTTGAGGCCTAGTGAAGTCTGCTTTGGCTGTCCAAGATTCACTGCAACAGTTTTATTCCAAACAGCCCAAATGAAAGCGGCTTCTTTTTTGCTCCTTTATTTGTGCCAAGTATTCATCCATCTCAGCTTGAAACTCCTCAAGTTTTTGCATGCATCCTTATGAGACATGCATTTAATATACATGCTGATTACTGAATTTTCTGAAAACCAGTTAGAGAACTTACGCACTGGGTAGGTAGCGGCATTTTAAAAACTGAGGAGAGCCTCGTGGGTCAGGTATTGAATTGTCAAAGTTTTATATTAATTTATTTAGATATTTGAAACTTTCATCCAAGTAAATTCTCCATCCTCAAACCTCACAAATTTAATAAACTACTTAGAATTATCATTTGGGTAGATTATCAATCTAGTTGTATCTTCTCATTTCGTGGAAATTCAGAATACATATGGCCATATCAATTTAACCTAATATTATATGGTTGTCAAATGTTCAAGGGTTATTATGCTTCTTCTGATCAATAGAATCACAAGTCCCTTGGTTTAGTGCTACCATGCTATCTCCACCCTTTATAATCATAATATGGGTCATAGTGCTAACAACTATGAATTAAATATAAAAACATGTACAATCTCCCAAATTGAGATACACTTTTGAATATTTTGTCAAAAGGGAAAAAACAAAAATTCTTCAATAGAACTCACTTTGGTTCTTTGATTAATCACAAAAGAAATCAATTTAATGAAATTGTTGTATAGTAGAGGTCTAAAACTGCATTTGCATGTCTTTGTCAATTGGCCACACTCATGAGAAAACATCAACATATTTTGGCCATACAGCTATAGTTTGTGATCATTGCGAGTTCAATTCAATATTCCAAGTCATTTCACACAACATCAGTCCAATAATTTTTTTGATTTTGGACTTTACATATACCTAACGTGGGCAAGCACTTCTAGTTGATGAGGCCATAGCAAAAGAGGGGAAGAAAAAACCTAAATTCTAGAACCTATGTAGGTGATACACTAAGCAGTTTGCAAGGGGAGTACTTGATAATTGACTCTAATGCATAAAAAGTTGTTAACACTAAGAAAATTTGGGTTAATTGGCAGTGGGTCTAAGCAATTTGATTTAAAAAATTTATACTCTACGGGATGCCAATTTTTTATTAAAAAATCTTGCCCAGCCAGTTCTGAATTAAAATAATAATAATAACCTGTGTGGTGTTCCCCCCAAAAGACTACCCAACCACTTTTGAATTTTTTATTATTATTATGCCTTGTGTGGTGCCAAGAAGTTTTTAAAAAAAGAAACCTGTTTGGGGCCAAGGCTCCAGCCCGTTCTGAAAAAAGGAAAAAGAACAGGCCAACATTAGTTCAAACACTACCACCTGAAGGCTAATGAAAAACTATAACTGTCACCAAAATGATGATATCCTTTGAAGAAGCCGTTACTTTGGCAAGTTTGTATCTTCAAGATCCACATGGCACAGACAAGGTACCATAGTTAGAGAGCTGATCTCAATCTTCTTTCAAAAGTTAGACATGAGAAGGGCAAGTAAAGTCATTTCATGTCATGATCACCAACTTGAATCAGAGTTCACAGGCACACTCAGTAGGTAAAGCAGTGTTTTTCTCTTTCAATTTTGTGATGTTGCTTAAGTGGCTATCATCCATAAGTATATTTAGCCAAACTTGGCAATATTCAAATTATGAACTCAGAAAATCTGAAGCATTCTTTCATACTGTAGACAATTGCAACGATTTTAGGTGATGTTTTTAAACATAGAATTTGCTTCAGAACATTCATTTTCGAAAATATTCACAAAATGGCAAAAATTCACCACAAAGTTTTTCGTGGTGAATAAATAATTATAGTTACTGATCACAATTCAGATTACTTCCCACATTAGAATTTACTAGCATGAAATAAAGAGCCAGCCTAGTGCAATATGTTACCTTAACCTGTAACATAGTTGATGTACATAATGATAATATTGAGCAGCTTGTTGACATGACTCCTCATCACCTGGTTGCAAATAGCAATCCAATGGATCTACCATAAATAGCTACCCAATCTACCTTTGCATCATCTTAAGATATTGTGTAACGGTTGCGCTCTTGTTTTCTTGGGACTTTTGCTGTCTTTTATCCTGCAAAGTAAATATCACATGTCAATTCTCTGTGTGTGTTTGTTTCATCTTGATTATTGCAACAGGCTGCTAGGTTTTTTTCTTTTTCTTTACACATACAATAGTAACTTGGCAACTTTGACACATGTCTGTTGAATAAATATTAAATTTTGAAATTTTCATTTCAACAAAGAGAATATTTTCTTCCACAATTATTTTTTCTCTACAGAATTTTGTTTTTGGAAAATTTCAATGCTTTTGAACATACTATAATTACTGCTTTTACACTATGAGTCAGGGCCAATGTTCAACCCAAATCCAGCATTCCTATTGGTGCAAAAGTTGAAAGCAGCCCCAAGGGCTTTACACTAGGAGTCAAGGCTGAAATAGGAAAAAAAAAAACTTTTCAATCTGCCCCGAGTACTTATAAATGCTGAACTTTATGGCCTTGTATTGGCCCCAAGGCTGGAAAAAGGATACCCTCAAATTCGGGAGGCCAATTTGCAACCCTTGGGGCCAAGGTTCCAGCCCTTATTAATATCCTGACGTCAATGTTCTAGCATTTAGTAGTAAATTGGGGCCAATTTCCAACCCAAAAATGCTTAAAGTTGGCCCCCAGTTTTTTCAGCCCTGACTCCTTGTGTAAAGGGGGCCTTAGTGTCCAAGCTGCCAAGGTACTATGGTATGTGTTGAAAGAGTAGTTGGTAGCATCTTCCAATCCCCCTTTCTCATTTGTACCTGATCTTCTATCGACCCACATCCAAAGAGTAGGACAAAATTTGAAGGCTCCCTGCGTTTGAATATATTTCCCGCCTATCTCCAACTTACTCTCAAGTTCCTATGTTTTGTTTTTTAGAGAAAATCTGCATAGTGGCAACAAATTTTTTTGGAATTTTTTGTAAAATTTTCATATTGTTAGTGTAAATTTGAAACAAATCGCCAAAATTGAAAAAACCAAAAAACTGAAAAAATAACACAATTTCCAACCCTGTCCAACCCAAATAACGTTTTTTGACCAAACTAAATATCAGAACCAATGTTCTTGAGTCTTCATAAGGATTAAGCATAGAAAAGTTTGGAAATGTTGGGTGTAGGGTAATGTCCTGGTCAATTTATTTTATTTTTGCGAAATTTCTTGTAGTTGCTAAAAAAAGATGGTGAAAAAAGGAGTATTTTGTCACAATATTCACTATGTTTTGAAAAAAAGTTCACCAAAAAAAAGATATTTTGGGTCAGTTTTTGTACATGCCTCTTCCTAGCTGTTGTATATAATCAAATGATCAAAGTTTTTTTTTTTGGCATAGGTTTTAATAACAGGTCACAGTTATTAAAACCTCTTGGGATGATTGTTACTAACACTCAAGCAAAAACAATTTTAAAAAACACTAATCTTGGTAGCTAGCCATTCAGCAAGCACAATTGTCTAGATAGGCTTGAAAGGGATGAAGTTGTTGAAGAATGAAAATCAAATAAATAAATTGTTGGTCTTTTTTCTTTATTGTAGCATTGCTTATGATTTTTTGACTTTTAAGAAAAGGAATAAAATCAATAGTTTATTTGTGATTTTGGTTATGATTTTTTTATTCGAAAAAAAAGTTAATAACTTGGTTGTGAGAATTATCAAATGATAACCAACTGTTTCCAAATTTATGAAAATCAACATTGTGAGAACCAGTTTAAATTTCTTAAATATATTGATACCCTGCCGTGGTGCATAAGTTTTTAAAAAAAATAAAAGTGAGAACCAGAACTTTTGCAAGTTACTTTGTGAAAACTGAATTTAAAAAGTATCAGAAAATTCTGATATCCATTTAACACTTGTTGAAACCAATGTTGGGTGGTTCTCACTTTTTTTTTTTCAAACCATCGATCCTAGTTTTTGAGAAAGAAGTTTTAATAACTGGCTTGATTGTTTTAATAGTTTTTGTTCAAGCTCTAGAGAACTGGCCAGGGTATAAGTTTTTAAAATGTTTTTACAAAGCTAATCTCAAAATGTCACTTCTCATAATGTTAAGAATGGTCAAGTATCTAATGAGGTTTGCATGAAACCCCATATCAAAGGTTTTTTTTCTTTTTATTTAACAAAATGAGAATTTTTCTGTTTAACCTCTGTGAGTGAAGAGTAGGTGCCAAAGTGAAAAACAAACAAACCAGCTAAGTAGACACTTTTACCTCACCCCCCTTGAGACTTTCAAAAGACACAAAGTGGTCGATCCTGGAGGAGTACCTGAGCATGCCAAGTGTGGGCTTGGTTAATTGTCAATGGTCATGTATAGCTTAGGATCTCCTTCAGGAAGGATATTAGCTGATGGACTCAATCATTGAATCCTGTTGATTTGAATCTGTTCTGTCTTGTGCCACAGAGCCACAGAGCAAACTTCCTCCAGTGCTGCTCAACATGATTAAGGATGGCATCAGCCTGCCAGTTCCTCAATTTTGCAGTGCATGTCATGCCATGACTCTCTGGGACCTCCAGCATCTGCCATTGCACAGCCCAGCTGAGTGTGTTACCTCCACTTTTCTGCCCAACATCAGATACAGCCAAAACCAAGTGCACGTGAAGAGCAATGACAAGACTGCGCACAACAAAAGTGTTCAGGGAGCATCTGGAATTGGTAGATTGTCTGATTGGAATGTTTAGATTTTGAAAGACATAAAATGCATCTGGAAATTGTTCTGTTCTTTTAATGAAAAAGCTGTTTTTTTTTTTCAGTTGTTTAAGAATGGCTGAGCTTTGTGCACACGTATCTTCCTGGATTAGTCAGGCAACTAAGTACTATTTGTTGACAGTAGAAGCTTCCCCCAGCTTCAGCAGGTTGGCTTTCAAGAAATGGCATAGTTATTAATAATTAATTATGCCGCAGGAATTGATAAGAAATAAGTGCAGTAGGGTCAAACCTGAGCTTTCTACTCAAGTCTTAGGGTTTGTGCACCCACTAAATTCTCCAGGCTTGCTACACATCACCTCTGGGTCTATAACAGGAAACACATCACCTCAGAACCCTGGCCAGAGTGAACCAGCAGCCACCAATGCACCAGTTGGCCGTTCTGTCCACTGGATGCCTTGCATTTTTTCATTCGCCGCCGGATGGGGTTCATGACAGTCCATTTCTTTTTGCTGCTGACCATTGTACTTTTTTTTTTTTTGTGGTTCTTGGTCGTTTTTCCCAGGACCTGACCTCACACATAGCTACCCTGCTCACTTTTCTACCTTCATAAGTACTGCACCAACCTTGGTACCTTATTTATTATCCCCTATTGACACAGTTACCCTAATAACTAGTTATCCTATTGACCTAGCTACTGTACTAACCACCTACCCTACTAACCTAGCTACCCTATTAATTACATACCCTACCCTAAAAACCCTACCTTAAATGCAATACCTGCATTTTGGGCCATTTCGAAAGTATGCATATGAGGTTCAAGCTTTTTTATATGAAAATCCTACCCTAAATGTAATACCTGCATTTTGGGCCATTTCGAAAGTACGCATGTGAGGTTTAAGCATATTTATACAAAGATCATACCCTAAATGCAATACTTGCATTTTGGGTCACACCACTAACCAAGCTATTGTACTAACCACCTACCTTACTAACCTAGTGACTTTATTAATTACATACCCTACTAACTTAACCATTAGGTTTAGGGTTGAGACACATAAATTAATTGATAAGTTTTTCATAAATGTATAGTAATTAATTTAAAGTAGGCTAAATTTGGGGGGGAAATTTATAGGGTTTACACAATTGCATTTTATACCTTCTTCAAAAAGAGTGGAAAAATTAGGTTGGAAAAATCACACAAAGGTAAAAGACATATCTTCTTTTTTGGTTTTGTACGAAACTTATTTGATTATTTTTAAAAACTAATGTGTTTTCTTTTAGTTATTATATATTTATAATTTAAAACCTTTGAATTTTAGTTTCTAAATTTTTTCCTATGTTCTTTTAAATTTGATTATTTTGCATTATATGATTTGTATAGTTTGTATAGTTTTTTGGGTTTAATGCATACATCACTAAATCTTTTTTTTGTTAGGGTTTGTATAGTTAGGGTTGTAATATGGCTTATGGCAAAATATCATTTGGATTTGTAAGGTTACATTTTATGATTTAATGTATAGGAATTTGGTTCATATTTTTCAAAATTAATATTTTACTTTAATAAATGTCTCAATTACTAATCAAGATTGTTGCCATTGGCACAACATTTTTTGTTTTAGAATCAATTTTGTATGGAGGAAACCATAGCCCAAATTCTTTGAACATCATGTATTCAACACACACATGAAATCCAATATGGCACAAAACTTATTATTGTTTCCAAGTAATAAACACAAAAAGTATGAAATGCAAAAACACAAGGATAATGATAATATTAGTGTGAAATGCAGGTATTATAATTAAGCCCCAAAATCCCAGTTGGAAAAAGTAAATACAAGTGCAAGTAATACCCCAAAATTCCAGTTGGTAAAGGTAAGTACGGGTGTAGGTATTGCAACAAAACCCCAAAATTCCAGTTGGTAGAGGTAAGTATAAGTTTGGGTATTTCAAGTTGAAATGAAAAAACAAGCCTAAATGCAATACCCATGTTTCAAAAAAACCCATCTAAATGGTTTAGATACCTTTAAATGAAGACCTAGCCCTAAACGCAATATGCACATGCAAAATCATTTTGAAATAACCCAACCCTAAATGCAATACCTGCAATTTGGGCCACTCCGAAAGGACACATGTAAGGTTAAAGCTCCTTTATATGAAGATCCTACCCTAAATGCAATACCTGCATTTTGGGGCACATAAAAAATACGCATGTGGGGTTTAAGCATCTTTATACGAAGATCCTACCCTAAATGCAATACTTGCATTTTGGGTCACACCAAAAATACGCATGTGGGGGGGGGTTAAGCCTTCTTTAAATGAAGATCCTACCCTAAATGTAATACCTACATTTTGGGTCACTCCAAAATAATTAGTTAATTTCAAATTAATATGCTAACAAAGGTGTGTATAGAGGTTAGGGTCGTTGATTAGGAGTTCTATGATTCTTACTTTGTTTCATGAATTTGAAAAAAGGTTGTATTATTTGTGGAACAAATAATACAATGACAATTGTGATCAAGCTTATCTTGGTGTAGGAATTTTTCATGAAAAAACTGAACTTACAATCTTTAATATGGAATAATTATCTTAAATAGTGATTTCAACAACTTATTAAAACAAAAAAATACCTAAGTTAGTTAATCAAATATCAAATTAATCAATCTGATTTTTAGATCCAACTTTTTACTATCCAAGTAAATAAAGTTAAACCAAATTATTAGTTAATTATTCCAAATAAATAAATGATTATCTAATTCTTGATAATAATTCATCTAAATTATTAGAAATAATGGTCTATTAATTATTTAATTATATGACAAATTTTTTTGATAATACATTAATTAATAGAAATATTTTATATTAAATTGGGGGGAAATTTTTGGGTTTAGACATATGTGAAACAATACAATCTCATTCTATATTTTCTTCAAAGAGATTGGGAAAATTAGGTTGGAGTTATCACACAAGGTAAAAAACAAACCTTTTGTGAAAACCCAACCCTAAATGCAATACAAAGTTTGTTAAGATCAAAAAAAAAAAGTTCAAGCTTAAAATTTCTTCAAAGATGTTCATTTTTTCTTCCCCCCTTTTAAAGATGTATACTGA
Organism: Sphagnum tenellum; assembly: GCA_963921925.1. Classification (NCBI taxonomy): domain Eukaryota; kingdom Viridiplantae; phylum Streptophyta; class Sphagnopsida; order Sphagnales; family Sphagnaceae; genus Sphagnum; species Sphagnum tenellum. Next base: position 25,923,506 of record OY998143.1, read on the forward strand.
TTTCAAAAAACATAAATATAAAGTCTTTAATTTAATAAGATTTTAAACTATGTTAAAAAAAAAATCAAAGCACATAAATTTCTACTTTTTCTTTCATGTTTCACATAATAATAAAAATGATCTCTCCCACATATTAATCTTATGTTTGATTGAAATTTTATTATATACTTTTTTGATATATAGTAAATAAATTTTTAGTTAAAATAATCATATAGTGGGTCAAAATTATACGAAACCTTAACCCTAAATGCAATAGCCATATTCAAGTTCATTTCAAAATGATCCATAGGTGATTGAAGCAAACCTTATGTGAAGACCCTAAACCCTAGATGCAATACCCGCATGTAACGTCATTTCAAAAAAATAAATAAGTGCTTTGGGTACCCAAAATATGTCCTTTAATATACCGAAATTAATTATTATTCTGAATTAATTTTATGACAAAATGTAAGAGAATGAAAAAAGCTAGCAACTATTATGGGACCTATATGCGGAAACTGCAAGAGATGCCAAAAAAACCAGCGACTATTATGGAAATATATGCGAGTATTACAAGGAATGCTATAAAAACCCAGCGAATACCATGGATCGATATGTGGGTATTGCAACGAATGAAGAATGTTAGCAACTATTTGTGGCCCATATGCAAGTATTGCAAAAAATGCCAAAAAAACCAGCGGCTATAACGGGACTTATATGCGGGTATTACATATTTAAAAATCTCCTTATGACATTTATAATAAAAAATGATGTAGGTTTTATATGTTTAGAATGTATGTATTGTTTTAAAACTCTTCAGGTGATGTGAGTCCTATTATATTAGATGTAAGTATTGCACAATGTTCATTTTGATCTTTGGCTTGATTCTTACATCTCAAGTACTAAGAAAATTATGACAAAGAAGACATATGTTTAACCATATACCCATAAAACAAGTGTGAGTAGAAGATATTATTATATTGATAAAAGATGTACAAAAGTGGGTGCATGAAAAAATATTAAAGAACCCAATGAAAAAAAAAACATTGGTTCTTTATAACACATCAAAGGATCGAAATTCAAAATTGGGTAGTCCGAAAAATAAAAGGGCTACAAAACTTAACTAACTATATAGAGTGAAACCCTAACCCATATCAGTATCTACAATCTCGTCTTTAGCTCGGTATGCAGCTGTTGCATTTGCAGCCTTTGCTGCATGACAAGCAGTGTAAAAATGGCAGCGTTGCATCTCAACCTGAACTGCATTTAACACAAACTAGGCCTTTATTTGGTCCTGAACCCTATAAACAACCAAAAATCACCAAATTAAACCGTAACACACCTTGGATGAAATACAATAAAAAAATAGTAAACATTGTTTATTATTGTTTCTTACCTTCCAGGAATCATTCTAGATTCATGAAAATCCAAAACATCTGCCAACTATTTTGTCCGACTTGTTTTATTGGACTCTCGATTCAAATTTTTAACATCCCGTGCCATCTTCAATTGTCGTGCATATACACAACGGGTGGATCAGATCATCCCTTATAAATCTTCATCTTTCTCCATCCTTGATGTTGCATCTTGAACCACACTGCCCACGCCCCAGGCATTGAGGCCCAACACCTTCAACAATTGCTTTGAAGCTAGTCTGACCAAAGTTGGTTTTGGGAGTGGTGGACACTGTTTTGCAACAGCTACCAGGTGATTGCACTCACGCTCTGCTTTGGCATGAGCACAACTAGCAATTTTTTGATCATTTCGCCTTTGAACAGGCATCGCATCTTCCAACATGTGAGCATTCAACTTGGCATGGTCTTGATGTCAAGGACCTCCTGCAGAAGTTGAAGGCCTCTCAGGTTTGGACTTTTCTGCCACCAAGCAATGCACCTGTGCCAAATGCTTGATCAACAACCATTTGGCACAATATGCGATAGTGCAAGTGCCAACTTTGCACTTCCATTTCGACCCAACCTTTGTCCATTCCTTGTCCTTCCGAGCCAAATTACGTGGACAAGGGGGTGCCGGTGGTTGAGAAACCTGGTCGGTTTCAAGTTCTGGACCTAAATAAAAAAATATCAAAAAATAAATCATTTCTTTGTAATTAAAAAACCCTAACCCTAAAGCTTTACACATAAATTGTTGAGAAACAAAATGCATGTATTGTAAACCCAAATCACACAATCAAGTATAATTCTTGCAAACTTTAACTGTTTTCAGGTAGTGTAATAAAAAAAATTGACAAAAAATCCCGCACCTTCCATCAAATGATGGAAGGTGCGAATATAATTAAATGTAATATAACTTGTACAATTTGTTTTTTCCTACATTTAGTCTAAATCAATCTAATCCATCATTTTTCGATCGAAATTTTCAATTTACATTACTCATTGTCATGCTTGTTAACTCTAATCCACAATTTTTAATTTTCATATTTAATGAAGTAACACTTCTAGTTCATGTTGATTGCTTGATACATTCATTTCTAATTTTCATATCTGATGAAGCAACATTTTGCTCACCAATTAGCTGATCCAAAAAAACAATAATACCTTCAACAGTTGCTTGATGTGAAAAAACAACAATTTGCAACTCATTTGATGAAACAACAATTTCCTCCACAACCACTTGATCTGATGAAGCAACATTTTGCTTATGCACGTCCAAATCACCGCCATCACTTTTTTTCAATCTCCTTCTCCGAGCCATTATAACCTTCAACCTCAACAAAACAACAACCATTGTTAATTGTCAATTTTAATAAACTAAACTATAAAGACCCAAAAAAAAAAACAAATTACTTTCTGCCATCGCTTTTGTCACATCTGGACCACCATAGAACAAGGTGATGACATTGCTGCCGTCCCCTTCTTCGCAGCTAAACCAGCAAAAAGGCGCATGTCGCCAATGTTTTGCAATGAAGCCATCGAAGAAGGCGACGACAATTGTCGTCTTCTTCTTCTTTGCTCCAATGGAACCTAAGCAAAACAAAACCAAACCTAACATTGTGTTGAAACAAAAAAACAAAAAGAAGAAAACAGAATCTACCGTCGCCTTATGTTTTCTTCTTTTTTTTTTCTCCTCGCTTTGGTGCCATCGGCTTCTCAGCTCCAACAAAAAAAAAAAAAAAGGAGAAGGCCACGGCAGCGTCGCCTTCTTCTTCTTCTTGCTCCTACAAAACAAAGAAAAGAAGGGAATGGCAGCTACCGTCCCCTTTTACCTTCCAAAGAAAACCAGAGAAGAAGGCAACAGCAACTTTCCTGTCGTTGCCTTCTTCTTCTTCTTCTTCTTGCTGCAACAAAACAAAAACAAAAAGAAGGGGACGATAGCTGCCGTCCCCTTCACCATTCCAAAAAAACCCAGAGAAGAAGGCAACGGCAACAATGCTGTCGTCGCCTTCTTCTTCTTCTTCTTCTTCTTCTTCTTCTTCTTCTTCTTGCAACGAAAAAGGGGGACGACAATTGCCGTCCTCTTCTGCCTTCCAAAAAAACCCCAAAGAAGAAGGTGACAGCAACAATGCTGCCATTGCCTTCTTCTTCTTCCTGCTGCAACAAAACAAAAATGAAAAGAAGGGGAGGATAGCTGTCGTCCCCTTCACCCTTCCAAAAAAACCCAAAGAAGAAGGCGACGACAACAATGCTGCTGTCGCCTTCTTCTTCTTCTTGCAACAGAAAAAAAAAAAAGGTGGCAGCTGCCGTCCTCTTTTGCCTTCTTAAAAAACCCAAAGAAGAAGGCGACGGCAACAATGCTGCCATTGCCTTCTTCTTCTTCTTGCTGCAACAAAACAAAAACAAAAAAAACGGGACGGCAGCTGCCGTCCCTCTTCTGCCTTCTAAAAAAACCCAAAGAAAAAGGCAATGTTGCCGTCGCCTTCTTCTTCTTCTTCTTCTTCTTGCTGCAAAAACAAAAAAAAAAGGGACGGCAGCTATCGTCCCCTTCTGCCTTCCAAAAAAAACCCAAAGAAGAAGGCGATGGCAACAATGATGCCGTCACCTTCTTCTTCTTCTTGCTACAACAAAACAAAAATAAAAAAGAAGGGGACGACTTCTGCAATGCAAAATAAAAAAGAAGAAGGGAAAAAAGCTTACCTTGAAGCTTGGAAGTGGAAGCTCTAGCTCTGGTGCTCCAGCTCCGGCGCTCCGGCTCCTGCTCCCGCTCTGGCTGTGGTGCTCCCGCTAGGGCTCTGGCGATGGCAATTGGAGGTAAGAGGGGGGAGGTAGGAGGGGGTAAGTAGGTAAGAGGGGGGAGGTAGGAGGGGGGAGGTAGGTAGGTAGGGGAGAAATGTTTTGGGGCAGAGGAGAGGCGGGAAAAAATATATATATTTGGGCAGTCCGGATGTGGTTTTGGTTCATCCCCAAAACGGGTTAAACAGCCTCATCTTCTACTGGTGCATTGGTGGCTGTTGGTTCACTCCAGCCCAGAACCCTTATTATCATGCTCTAAATAACTTAGCTATAGTGTGGTTTATAGAAGGGTTATACCTGAGGCAAAAATATGGTGGCGACCATGTCTAGGGCTGCAGTGAACCAGCAGCCACCAATGCACCAATTTAGGATGAGGCCGTTCAAACCATTTTGGGGATGAACCAAAAACACATCCTCTTCCCCTACCCGGGGATTTTTCAGCCCCCCTCCCCTGCCCCAAAATTTTCCCCTTGCACCTACTTCACCCCGTTGTACTTACCTCCCCCCTCCTACCTCCCTCACTTCATTTCTCACTCACTGCGTCTCCAAAGCTCGGGAGAGCTCCCGAGCTTGAATAGCACAGAGCTTCTAGGAGACATAAACACAAGGCTTGAGGAAGGTGGAGAGCTCAATGTTCAAGGAATGTGGAGAGGAGAAGCAAGAGGAGCACTTCATCCCAAATGCAGAAGCAAAAGAAGAAAGGTAAACTCCCTCCCTTCTTTGCAATTTTTTTCCTCTTTATGGTTTTTTTTCTTTTGTTTTCTTTTTCTTTTCTTTTATTTGAAAAGAGGTAAGCTCCTTCCCTTCTCTACATTTTTTTCTTTCTCTATGGTTTTTCTTTTATTTGTGTTTTTATTTTCATCTATTTGAGAAGAAAAAGATGTCAAGAGAAAGGGCTTGAAACAAAAGGGCAAAAGTAGGAGGACAGAAGTAGGAGCCAAAAATGAGAGGGTAGAACGAAAGGTTGAAGGTAAGCTCCTTCTTTTCTTTACATTTGTTTTCTTCACTATGGTTTTTTTTTCTTTTCTTCTACTAGAGAAGAAGAAGATGCCAAGAGAAAGTGCTTAAAACGGAAGTGCAAAAGGGGGAGGGCAGAAGTGGGAGCCAAAAGTGAAAGGGTAGAGTGGGAGTTTGAAGGTAAGCTCCTTCCCTTCTTTACATTTTTTTTCTTCTCTATGGTTTTTTTTTCTTGTGTTTTTTTTTTTTTTTTTATGCTTGAAAAAAAAAGGATGCCAAGATAAAACACTTATAGGAGTGCAAAAGCAGGAAGGTAGAAGCATGAGCCAAAAGTGAGAAGGCAAAACAAAAGCTTGAAGATAGGCTCCTTCCCTTTTCTTGATTTTCTTTTGTTGTTTTCTTGTGTGTTTTGTCTTCTTTATGTTTGAGAAAAAGAAGATGATCACAATGTGATGTTGTTTTCTTCTGTGGTGGTCTTGTAAAGAAGAAAAAGACAATGGCAATGTGTCGTCATCTTTTTTAATGGTATCATTACAGCAAAAAAGGTGATGGCAACTTGTTGCCATCACCTTTTTCATTGGTGGTGTTGAAACAAAAATGACAACGACAACTTGCTGTTGTTGTTTTATTTTATGTGTTAAAGAAGAAAAAAACAATGGCAATGCGTCATCATCTCTTCTATGGTGGTGTTGAAGTGAAGAACACAAAATCAGCTAATTAACATTGTCTTATTCTTTGTGTTAAAGAAGAAGAAGAAGACAACAACAATGCGTCGTTGTTTTCTTCTATGATGCTGTTGGACAAAGAAGGTGATAACAACAAGTTGTTGTCGCCTTCTTTTTTTTGTTTGAGAAAAAGAAGAAGACAATGCCATGGCCTTCTTTTATGTGTCTGAGAAGAAGACTATGGCACGACAACATGCCATCATTTTCTTTTGTGGTGGTGTTCCAATAAAGAAGGCAATGGCAACTTGTTGCCATCCCCTTCTTCTTTGGTGGTGTTAAGGTTTAATTTGGTGGTTTTTGGGTGTTTATAGGGTTCAAGGCACAACAAAGGAAAAGTTTGTTGCAAATGCAGTTCAAGTTGAAATGTAATGTTGGCATCTATACAATGCTCGTCATGCAGCAAAGGCTGCAAATACAGTAATTTCTTACCAAGCTAAACACAAGATTATAGATAATGATATGGTTTAAGGTTTTCACTTTATACAGTTACCTAGGTTTTTTCAGCCCTTTCATTTTTTGGATTACCCAATTTTTAAAACTTTGGTCCATTGATATATTATAAATAACCTTTTTTTTCATTGCATTTTTTAGCATTTTTTTATCCACCCATATTTGTACATCTTTTATCAATATAATATTTTCCTCTATTCACACTTGTTTGATGGGTATATGGTTAATTATATATGTCTTCTTTTTCATAATCTTATTAATATTTTAAATGTAAAAATCAAAACTTAAATAGGCCCATATGAATATGTAACATTAATTTGTCTAGGGTTTACAAAGATCAAAATGAACATTGTGCAATACCTACATCTATTCTAATATAATTTCCACAAGGCCATTTCAAATATGCAATACCTGCATATAATTCTTGTAAATAGTTGTTGATTTTTTAACATCCATTACATACCCACATATAGGTCCATAAATAGCTGTTGATTTTTAACATACTTTTACCATACTTGCATATAGGGTTTCCATTGTAATATTGATGGGACTCATATGACAAAATAATTTAGTATATGTATCAACAAATAATGTCATAATTAAGGAATTATTTTAAAAATATTTTAAATAATGTAAATGATTTATTATCATATTTAAACAATCATTTATTTCTTAATATTAATTAACTAATTTATTGGTTGAACCTTAATTATTCAAATAATAAAAATTTAGATTTAAAAATCAAATCAATGATTTGATATTTAATTTATTATCATAATTAGATTTTTTATGTTGATAAGTTAATCAAATTATTAATTTAAAATAATTATTCATGATAATTAATTGTCATAAAATTAATTTAAATATATAAAAAGATATTTTGGGTACTCAAACCATTTATTTTGAAGTGACCTTAAATGTGGGTATTGCATTTAGGGTTGATTATTCACCTAAGGTTATCCAAATCACCTATGGATTATTTTAGAATGAACTTGCATATAGGTATTACATATAAGTTTTGGTTTTCATTGAAAGGCCACCCAAACTACATACTAGTTATTCCAAAATTACCCTAAATGTGAGCATTGCATTTAGGGTTGGGTCTACACTTCAAGTTACCTAAATCACCTAAGGGTTATATCGAAACGAACTTGAATATGAATATTACATTTAGAAAAATGCAAAAAAAAGGTATATCTCTTACCATTTGGTAATATTTCCAAATTAAGTTCATTCACTTCTTTAAGAAAATATAAAATGACATTGCATTGTTTTACATGTTTAAACCTTAAAACTTCCACCCAAAATGCATCCTAAATTTATTTTAATTATTATAGACTTGTAAAAAAAATGTTAATTAATTTATATGTCCTAAATTCTAAACCAAAACCATAATTCTAACATTAAATAGTATCTTTTACATTAAACCCTAACCCCCTCATATTATCAATGTGACCAATTTTACATTATATTCATTTTTATATATGTCAAATCATGCTATGAGGTGAATAAATAATTTTGAAAACATGAATTCATGATGTATTGGCAGAGAATCGAATATTTTAAAAATATTTTTATGTTTCATGGTTAATGAATTATCACAATTTGATACGGGTATTGCATTTAAACAGAAATGGGTTAGGAAATATTGAACTTTAACAACTATGGAACAGATGGAAACAAAGGAGATTCACAATTATGTTATAGATCTAAATAAATTATAATTTTTAATACCAATACAATGAACAAAGTTTAGAGTATAAATCTTAAGCCTTGATATGTATGAACGAAATTCCTAAACGTTAAATCATAAGGCATAACCTTAAAAGTCCAAATGAAATTTTTGCATAAGCCTTATTACAACTTTAACTATACAAACCCTAACAAAAAAAAGTCCTAGTGCTATATGCCCTAAACCCAAAAAATTATACAAAGTATACAAATTATATAATGCAAAACATAAAATTTTTAAAAAACATAAATTAAAAAAATTTAACCAAATTTTAAATTTTACACTACAAAGATTTATTGATCGAAAAAAAACATTAATCTTAAAAAATAATCAAACACATTTTGTAAAAAACCAAAAGAAAAGATATGTTTCTTACCTTTATGTGATCTCTCCAAACTAATTTTTTCCACTCTCTTTGAAAAAGATATAGAATGAAATTGTATTACTTCACATAAATCTAAACCCTAAAATTTAGCCTAGTTTAAGTTAATTACTATCGATTTGTGAAAAACTTACTAACTAATTTATGTGTCCCAACCTTAAACCTAAACCATAATCCGATAGTACATACTTATAATAAGTACATAAAAAGATGTATTATAATGTCCATTCCATAAATAAATTAGGTAAAAAATATATAATAAAATATGAATCAACTAAACCAAAATGGCTACAATTATGACATAGTTTCCACTATAAATTGTTTGTAATACCTACATATGGGGACCTATGTTCATCATCCATGAACTTGGGCAAACCTTAATAGATTGATAGGTAGGATTGGGGGGCTAGGGGTGGGAAAACTAAGTAGGTAATTAGTTAGGTATTTGGCTATGTAAAAAACATAGGTAGGTAGGAAGGTGGGTGCATAGGTAGGTAAATAGGTAGTTGGATTAGTAGGCAAGTTAATAAGTAGAAAAGAAGTTCAAGGAGAAAAATAAATAGGTTATTAGAGTAGTTAAGTAAGTAGGTATATAAGTAGGTAGTTGGGTTAGTAGGCAAATTAGTAAGTAGAAAGGAAGTTCAAAAAGCAAGGTAAACAGGTTACTAAAATAGGTAGGCATGTAGGTAGGCAAGTTAGTAAGTAGGAAGAAAATTACACTAGCTAGTAGATAGGCAAGTTAATATGTAAAAAACAAGTTACCTTATCAAGGTGATCAAGTTTGTAAAATATTTATGTCAATAAGGTGGTTGTGTATATAGGGTTGCTAAATAGTAATGTAGCTAGGTTAGTAAGGTAGGTCGTTAGTACAATGATTAGGTTAGTACGGTATGTAGTTAACATGGTAGCATGTTAGTAAGGTAGGTAGTTAGTACAACAGTTAGGTATAGAGGATAAGTAGTTATTAAAATAACTATGTTAGTAGGGGATAATTAGTAAGGTACCAATGTTGGTACAATATTTATGAGGGTAGGAAAGTGAATAGGATAACTATGTGTGAAATCACGTCCATGAAACAACAACAAAGAACAAATTTTTTAAAAAAAAAGTACATTGGTGAGCAATAGAAATGGATTGTGATGAACCCCATTTGATGCCAAATGAAAAAACACAACCCATCTAGTGGATAGAATGGGCAACTAGTGCATTGGTGGCTGCTAGTTCACCCTGGCCCATGTTTAAAAATAGAATATGCATGGATCCAATGAGACTATTGAACATACACTTAATGGGGTTCATCTTTTTTCCTTTTCGAGTGGGGCAATGAGGTGGTGTGAGGATGGAATGTTTTTTTTTCTTTTGTTCCCATTATGTTCTCATACGTAGGTTCTAAAAAGATAATATTGGGCAAATCATATTAGACAAAGTGAGATGCTATTGGGAACATATTGAGGAACACCTTGGGAACTTGGGGAACATGTTTATCACTCAGTCAATTGGGAACATAATGAAAATTAGTTGTGAAAACATTGAGAACAAAATAATCCCAAAAATTCAAACACCCACCCCCACCTTCCCCAAAAGAATAAAAACTGGTATATTTGGTACATGTTTCGATTCATCATTGGCTGAGTAGAAATTCCAACTGTGTTCATCACCTATTTTGGCCTAAGCTAATGGCACAAATTTTGTCGAGAGAGTAACTTGTAACTTTTCAGGCCTACACTATGAATAGGGTTTGAAAACAAATTATCATTAACCACGCTAGAATGGCAAAAAGGCCATTACCAGTGGCAATAAACCATGGTATGGAATATTCACATAATCCTAGTCCTAAATCCTGACCTCTGGCTATCCAAAAATTATTATGGGAAGGGGTTAAGAAACATACGATATACAAGCCAATGGTTATTAGTTTTTGCTCTTACATAACCATGCACTCCGTCTTTTTGTGTTATTCAAGAACCTAGGTGGATTGGCTCTTATATCCTCAAACCTTAAGAAATTTATAACCCACTTTGAAATTTCATCTAATAGGTTATCAATCTAGTTGCAACTTCTTGTTTGATCCAAATTTAAAATACATGCTAAGGGTAAAACTTGAAAATAAAATATACATTTGTAATTCATGGTTGTTGTTAGTTCAATTCAAAATTCAAAATCATTTCACAAAACAATGGTCCAAGAATCTTTTTGAATTTGGACTTGGCAAATACTCAACATGGGCATGCATTTCTAGTTAATAAAACAACAAAAAAAGGGGAGGGTGGGGAGGAATAAAACCTAAAACCTACTTAGGTGATATGAAAGGCGATTAGTTAGGTGGGCATTTGATGGTTGACCCTATCTTCGATTTTGGTTTTTATCAACTTGTAGAACTCATCCCATTATCTTCAGAATCGTTACAAATCACAAATTTCATTATTGTGGAGGTTCCATTAAAAACAAATTGGAAGAACTATGCTACAAGTTGAAAATGGAAAGACTCTTGGGCCTGTGTGTCACTTGGGCACAATATGTTTAGTCACACCAATTATGGCTTTCTATGTGGCTAAGCATATTGTGCCCATGTGAGATAACTTGGAAAAACGCATGGGAAAGTCACAATTAGAACACAACATCTCTAGTAAGGCTTGAAGAAAAATAAGTATACTATAAGAAGAATAATAAACATTCTTATAATTTGTTGTAATTTGTTGCTCAATGACTTGATATTTTTATTTGCAATAATTGAGTGATGGCATGGATGTGGATAATTAACAAAAGAATGTGCAATATATTACATTCTTCCACATTCTATAAAACAAGCAACCCATGGTTGAGAATGAGGCTTTGAAGCCCCTATCCAAATATTTGAAGATGAAGAATATGCCTCAAAAACATTAGGTAGATGTTTTTGGGTGGGAAATTGGCAAACACCTTCACCTTAAAGTTTTAAAGGCCTTAAAGGTAGCAATGACAAAAGTTCAATATTTTTCCATCTCTTATGACAAGGTGATTTCAATTGATAACTAACAATGGTTGTCTAGCCACACTTACATGGCAAACAATTAGGTTTGCACTACCTTGTTGTCATTTGCTTAGGTGGTGGATGGGTTCAATGTAAATTTTTTAATGGAATACATAATGGCTTTGTTGTTGCAAGGAGGTTTGGATTGGGATGTTGTAGAAAAAAACTAATTGTTTTCGGTGCCAACAATATGAATGTTTTTCAAGGTTTGAAATTTACTTGCGTCACAATTTAGATCTATGAATCCTTGGTTTTTTATAGCTTGGGCATACATTATGTTTCTCATCGTAATAGTCTTATAGTGTAGACCTTGTTTACTTTTCCTTTGATGCATCACACTAGAAAAAAGCTCGTCCATTCCAGCCATATGGTTATGACTATAGATGCGACTAATGTCCAAATCAACTTCTTTTCCAACTACAATTGGGTTAATCTTACATGTCATTTTAGTCGTAAATGTGTATAGTTATATATGCAACTATTATAATCACGTATGCAATTATAATGTTGATATAATTGAATGAAATCATAAATGTGACTATAATTTGTGACTATTACATATTTGGATGGAAAAGGAAAATGAAAATGCACATTTTTCATCCAATATTGTGAATGGATGAAAACTTAATTCTTTTTACAATTGGTCATAGTTGTTTTGGCAACTAAATACACATAAATTTTCCATTTACAATAGTTTGATGATTAAAACATGTGTGGCATCTTTGGGAATTACAATATTTGTTTGATAATCAATTTGTGTCTAACTATTTGTTGGTATTTTGTATTTTTTACTGACATTGACAATACAATTTATTATATTTTTATTAAATATATTTGATTTATGATCTATTATAAATATTATATATGATGATTATTTAATTATATATTATACATGTAAAATAAATTTTACTGGTAAAATTACAACTTATTATAATCAAATATGATATATTTTACTCAAATAGAGGTTTAAAATGTCTAAGAAATATATCATTTATTTTATCATAAGACTTTTACCATAATTTTAGATAAAATTTATATATTATATTTGTAAAAATATAAAACTTAAAATTCCATCAAATTCATTAATTATCTAACATTACTAAATGTGATTTGGATTAAAATCTAAAATTTAAAAAATATTATACATCATAAACATTATGATTGGTATTTTTAAAATATATATGTATTTGAAATGTGATAGATATATCATCCATTTATAAAAATTATATGCGAATTAATTAAAATTATGATATATCTTATAAATCACATTGTAAATATATTCTTAATGACATGAAGGATCAATATGTGAGATATTATTCATTTACTTATGTTTTATTAAATATCAGTCATAAAATATATTTTCATTTATAAATCATGTGCTTGAAAAGAAAATTCCAACAAATCATCATCAAAATGTAATTCAATTTAACAAAATTTTAAAAAACATTATTCAAATTAGTGTACATTATTGGAAGAAAAATATATTTAATCATGTATGTCATTGAAAGTACTTTAAGAATCAACTTAATTTTTTTCCATTTGGACAAATTATCAATAAAATATAAAAGATTGAAATTGATGTTTGTGCAATGATTAAAATCAAGTATGGGTTAAATAAAATGCATTCCACTATATTTGCACATCAAGCGGGGTGGTTTGATGGCAAAGGAGTTGATATCCATCCTTGGGGTGTAAGGATCTAACCTCACAAGTTACATAGTTGTGGTCAATGATGGTGTGTTGATCGTTATGTACTGTACATAATTAGGTTATTTAACCTAGGTGCTTACCTAGGCTCACCTAGGTACTTAAACTTAAATGGCCTATCTTAGCTACTTAAATTAGGTTTTTAACCTAGCCTAAGAATTCATACATGTCAACAATTCATAGGTTGAAAATTTATGAAATTACCAATAATATGAATTATTATATAAATATAAATAATATAAATAATAAATGTGATTTAGAATATAAATTAATCATTTAAATTTAATTATTTAAAAAATGCTAGCCAATATTTCATGTATTCATATTTGTAATTACATAATCCTACGACTAATCAATTGATGAAAAATCCTTGTAGTCACAAGTGATATGCAAGTACAAAGGTGATTGTACATGCCATGTGGAGTTTTGGTGATTGGTTGTCTTTTGCTACTTGTCCAAGGCAACTATAAGGTTTGTAATCGCATGTGTGCATTACAATTTAAATTTTGTCTTTTGCAACTAAAATTGTAGTTGTTTATTTCCAAATTTCTTTTAGTGTCAATTGAAAGGTTTATTTCAAGTTTTCTTTCAATATTTTTGAAAAAGTTCAAAGTGGCATTTGGAAGTCACAAAATCAATTAACAACATGGAAAATAAAAGGTGTATGCTCTTGAAAAACATGAGAATGAAATGAATTTTCATGCTTAGCTTAATCAAGAAGGCCGTGGTAAAATACAAGACTCTTTTGGCAAAGATAAGCGTGGACATGGGTTCAAAATTTCAAGTTGCAACCAACTTTGACCCGGTTAATCTTGACATTCTTCTATCACCTTATTGTATGGTGGAATTAATACATAATTGATTAAATTTTCACAAGCAAAAGAAAATTTTGTTTGTGATTTTATTAATGTAGTCAAAATCTATCAAGAAGAGTTGTATTATTTGTGTGTTGATCCTACCACAAAATTTGGCTTAGATACATTCTATGAGTAGCATCCTTTGTTGGATTGTGTTCTCGACAACATCATTATTTGGTGGACATAACATCCTGGATCTTTTGTTGAGCATTTCCATTTTGATTTGAAGGCTAATCATATCTACTCTTGTTGCAATGACTAAGTGACAAAGGACAAGGTATCATATATTATAAGGGAAGTTTGGGATTAATGTGCGAATGGTGTGGAAGCTACAATTACAAGTTTTTCACCTTCACCATAATTTACATTCTTTCCTTTTATGTTTGCTTATGTTTTATTGGGTGGGTTTTATCATGGTAGAAATTGTTAAATCCTTCTAGGCAAAATTAAACAACAATTTCCCTTTGCATGGCATACTTGATGCATTTGACATCATATACCTACAATATTGGCTTCAAGAAGATATTAAACAATCCTTCCCAAACATCATGTTGTTTTGAAGTACTGATTTGCAAGTGCCCACATCCCTTTCCCAAAGGAAAAAAATGTTGTGCCAATTTTGGTGTTGGAGATTATTTCTAGTTTAGCACTTGATTTACAACAAAGCTTTTTCAAGATCCCAATGAAAAACCAAACATTAAATGTGATGAAAATTCCCTTGGATTTCAACCCTGTCATTTGGTTGTGGCATTTCATTTTGTTTTTTAAAGCATTGTGCCACAAATTATTCAAATGTTTCAAACTTGTTAATAGAGCAAATGTCCTTGTTTCAAGGTGTGTGAAGGATGAAAGGTGTTTTTCAAATTTGAAAATTTTGAAATTGTGCATTTGTAAAAAAATGAGTCTTCATTTTCCATGGTTATGAACTTGTTTTAACAATAACTCTTGACATTAACTCCATTTCCTCACAAGGAGGTGATTATTTTTGGACGAATGAATGTAAGGAGTATGGTCATACCTAGGTTTATTGTTGTATCCTTTGAAGTTTGGACATTAAAGTTTTCACAAATTTTATTGATTAACCTTTTTAGTTCTAATGATGTAAATTCATTTGGTGATTTTGTTGTTGGATCATTAACATTGAGCTTTGGCTACTTCTAACTTCAAACCTAAAACATTAAAAGAAAAGTGCCAATTTAATTGATTATAATTTGTGACTATAAATAAGTTGCAATTGACATCAATGACAAAAAAAATATTGGTTGGATAAATGAAATTACACCTAACATCTAGTCATAAATGATGACTCACCATAATGTTAGCACATTTCACATGGATGATGTATATAATCAACATCCATTGATTATATATCTTCAACTTGCAACTAGTCCCCATTTTTGTAACAAACATATAACCCACTCACTAATTGTCACTTGGTAATATAATAAATTATTAATCTCATGTAATTTTTTTTGAAAATATAAATCAAATATTCATTGTCTATTTTAAATGACTTACAATTTCACCATGTTTGTCATTGGAAATTTGTCACATTGAATAATTTGTTTTAATGGGATTGAATTTGCCACATGCCATAATTTGGAGTATTTCATGAAAATGAAATTAAATTTTGTTCAAAATAAATTTAAATCAATATATAGGTAAATAAAAAGGACTAAATAAGTAGGTAGGGAAAGAAGTCAATTGAACCTACCTAGATAGGTAGGTTAAGGTGGCAGGTAGGTTAAAAGGTGGAAACATAAGTATATTTATTTTATTTTTGGTTTAGTCTTTAGGGTTAAACCTTTTTATTGGCCCATCCCAAATGGCACATGTTTTTAAATATGAAATCTAGGACAAAGCACCCTCTTTGTATAAATTACAAGATGGAAATAAAGAACAAAGCGTACGGAATAAACTTTCTAATTACAATTTAATTGCAAATCAAAGTTGCAAATATAAAGTTTACCCATGTATTTTTTTGTCCTCTTTTTTAAATAAAAACTCTAGGTAAATAAGTAGTCAATTAACAAACTAAATAGTTGCAAATGACAATTAATCACATAAGATCACACATTGAATAGTTACAAAATGCAAGATTTCTTTTAATGCAAGGAATTCTCAACAATTTTTCAAGCACCCACATTGTTTGCCAAATCTTCATCCATTTTGTGATTCTATTGTTAAATCTTTAATTCTAACCTTTGGCTACTCCTATTTGTAACTTTAAAATCCAAAATCCAAACTCAAGAGGTGTTCTCAATAGTTCTTCAAATGCATGCATTACTACCAAATTTTGATTCCCTATCCTTTTTGATTTTTTTGGGTTGATTTTGAGTTTTTGAATGTACATTATGTAATAAATTATAGCTCTAGAGGTTTTCTTCGATACCTATTACCAAGATTATAGACTTTGCAATGTAATTTTTTGGGTATTTTCTAGAAGTTTTGAACTTCTACAGTGATTACATGTTTTCT
The DNA here is from genome assembly GCA_963921925.1 of Sphagnum tenellum. Lineage (NCBI taxonomy): Eukaryota > Viridiplantae > Streptophyta > Sphagnopsida > Sphagnales > Sphagnaceae > Sphagnum > Sphagnum tenellum. Next base: position 25,939,970 of record OY998143.1, read on the forward strand.
TTCAATTTTGCAAACCATTTATGCTACATTATGTAATTTAAACCTTCAATTCCTCCATAAGTGACATAAAGAACAGTTTAGTGCAATGTACTTAGAAGTTAACTTACTATGATCTATCTATGTTGCAAATTTAACTTGTAACTTTTAAAGTAGGCTCACTACTCGTAGACTCACAAATGTTCAATTTGCTATAATATGGTTGTGTCTGCATTTTTCTACACATTAAATTTTGGAATTTAACATCTTTTATTTTAAAAATGAACACATAGCCTTCATTTTTCCACAGCAGAAAACCCATAATATGAAAAATATACAAAAGAATTCACTGGTTTTTATGTGGCGGAAACCCCTGAGTGTCAAGGTTTACAGGAATCAGGTCCACGCTCCACTCCACCTCATGGGGCCTATATTCCCATAAAGCCCTCCCCCTTAGGTTTTACCCTACATCAAAAGTTGATGCCCTTACAAGCAACTGGTAGTTTGGCAGATTTGTATCTTCAACCCTAGAAGATCCAGATGGCGTAAACTAGATGGAACCTTAGTTAGAGAGTTGATCTCAAGCTTCTTCAGATATGAGATGGGCAAGTCATTTCATGATGTCATAATCACCAACTTCAATCAGCGGTAAAGTGGTGAACACTTAGAGCATCTCCACGCCCACACCTGCCATCATCCCTTTTCATTAAATCTTGCAGCAGGATAGTGTGAATCCTGCTGCTCTCCTGTATTGATGTCCATTTTGCACTGGACATTTTAAGTCCTTTAAAATCTTTTTTATACTATGGATTTGGACAGTGACTGTTACTCGTGCAGATGTAACGACATAAATGGTCTTTGAGTGTTTAAAGGGAATTTTATGACGTCTGTGGGTGGGGACAGTGATCACTAAACACTATTCTATTTTAAAATAAAGGAGTTGCTGGGGTAGAGATGCTCTTTATAGTTGCTGATTACAATTCAAATTACTTCCCTGCTTATAATCTATTAGAAGGAAACAAAGTGTTAGCCTAGAGCAACATGTTCATTAAATTTATGTACATATAAAGTAAAGTCCTTATCGCACTTCCAGTCTGGTCTAATCCAGCAGCTTGTTGACATGACTCCTCAACAGCTAGTTACAAATGGGAAACCAATCCATCCACCATATAATAGCTAATCGATCTTTGCATGATCGCAAGATAATTTGTTGTAGGGGAGGTCCTTGTACAAGTGTGTTCTCCTGAGGGAGGGCCATCTAAGGGCATGAACCAGAGGGTGTTCTCAAACCTCAGGAGAACACACAAGTATGGGAACCTCCCCTTTTGCAAACAACTCTCTTTTGATTTCCTGACTTCTTTCCCGTTTTGTAGAAAATAAATATTTCCGTGGAAACGTGGGAACAAATGAAATTGGGGAACTCCCTGCCATAATGCCCTAGGGTTCTTCTGCTGGCGGAGATCACTCAAAATACTCATACAATTAAAAAGGGAGTTGTTTACTTCATGGTGAACGGTTGTTTTTTGGGACTTTTGCTGTCTTATCTTGCAAAGTAAAATCGCATGACAATTCTGCCCATGGAAACATCTGGAAAGTTATTGCAACTGGTATTTTATTTTTTTCACAAATTTGTTGAAAGAGGAGTTGATAGCATCTTCCAGGCCCTCTCTCATTTGTATACTGTAGTCTAGGGTCAGCTTCCACTTTGATAAAATAAAATAAAATAAAATTTCAAAACATTATTTTTTTAAGGATGTGGATATGGGAATTCTTTTGCTTGTTCTCGATTTCCAGGTCATGTTGTACCTGAATGTGAATTGCTTTTGCTGGGCTTGAAATCAAAAGCTAAGCTCTTCTGTGTTTCTACTTGTGAATTGAGGGAAATTTTGTCTCCCAGGGTTTCAGATTTCTGCTGCCTAATTGGCTTGGGTGCAGCTGCATTTCTCATATATCTGGTATCTATGTGCTGGTGGAGAGTTGCTATGTTTGGTCTCTGACACCCCGGATCTCTCTGTCTTTGTTTCCTTCCTCTGTGTTGGTCTAGGTATGGTTTAGGTATGTCTGCGGACTGGTGGTGTTTTTTAATACAGCTTGAGGATGACTTTGAAGGCATACCAGGATGCGCAGTGCTGACCCAGTCTATAAGCTCAATAGGCTCGACATCCGGAGCCATGCCAGGGAACCCAATGCTGACCCAGTTCATGAGTTCAATATGCTCGACATCCAGCTCCTGGACGCCCACGTCTGATTCTATCAGCTCCGTCTCGGTATTTTCTTCAACCTCTGGTTTTGTCAACCGCTACTGGGCATTTTCTTCAATGATGCAGTCGCGGTTGACAGAACCAGAGGTTGAAGAAAACTGATTAAATTCGGCATCCTCCTGGACACCCTCTTCTCCTGTCATGAGCCCCACCTGGGTTCCTTCTTCTTCAACCTCTTGGACATCGTCTTCTCCTGTCATGAGCCCCACCTGGGTATTTTCTTCTATCATGCCTTCACAGTACAAAGAGAAACTGTTTCTCGACTATGATATGCTGAAGGGTAATATCAAGGACTTTGTGAATGCGACCTTGGCCTTCCGTAACGACGAGCCAGCTACTGCTGCTGTCTCTGCCTCCCTTGAAGACGGACATAATGACACATCTCATGTACTGTCTCTTCTTGCAGTTGAAGAAGAAAATACCGAGGTGGGGCTCCTAACAGGAGAAGAGGGTGTCCAGGAGGTTGAAGAAGAAAACACCCAGGTGAGGCTCATCACAAGAGAAGAGGGTGTTCAGGAAGTTCAAGTGCGACCTCTTCAAACCCCTGAGTTGGTCAAGAAAGAACAAGAGGAGTTCCCAAGCTCATCATCATCACCATCCAGGTAGGCAAATCATTTCTGAACACTTCTGAGTTGCAAAGACACATAATCCATGATTATCTTTGCATATGCATCATTGCAAGCATTTTGCAAATTGTGTGTCAGAAATCACCAGATCCCACCAGAAGTATAATCTTCAGCACCTGAGGCCAGGAAGAGTTCCAGGGATGGGTGCAAGCAACCCAGACTCCTGGTGCTGCTACAAAATAGTGTCCACCTTCGAAAGGAGGATGTCCCTGGTCATCCTGACTTCAGCTAGTGGCAAAGAAGTTGATATTTTCTATTTTGTTCAATTGGATCTGTGTTGTTATATTGTGTATCAGCTTGTCATGAGATAATTGCATTCTTGGTTGGGTAAATATTGCAGGATTGCAGGATTTGATGTGCCATGAGAATAGCAAGCCTCAACCTAGAGGGCTCCTCATCAGGTCTGTGGTGATAGTCACAACAGCTGATGAGGTGAAAAGCCTGCAAGCACCGACTGGAGTTGATGCATCTCCAAAACATGTGGCCTTGCTCACGGCTGGTGGCAACACAATGATGTTGCATCACTGGCAGAAGTGAATTCTTCAGTCAGTGTTCCTAACTTGGATGGGAAATGGTACCAGAAGTATTGGGCATTTGCAGGCTTGGGTTTTCTCATAATTGTTGCATATATGGATCCTGGAAACTGGGCAACTGATCTTTCAGGAGTTGCCTCTTTTGGCTACACTTTGCTGAGCATCATCTTGATCTGAAATTTCACAGCAATTTTCCTCCAATATTTGTCTTTGAAACTTGGAATTGTGACAAATCAGGATCTGGCTCAAGCATGTCAGGATGTATATCCCAAATGGGTGGTGTACTGCCTCTGGATCAGCATGGAAATTGCAATTGCATCCACATATCTTGCTGAATCATTGGTTCAGCTGTTGCACTGAACCTCTTAATTGGCATTCCAGTGTGGCCTGGAGTCCTCATCACTGCAGTCAAAACTCCTTTCATCCTTGTTTTTGGTACTAAGAGTTTTCAATTTCTTGAAGTGGTTGTTTTTCTCCTGTGTGCTGTTATTGTGGGTATCTTTGATTACGAGTTAGCTGTATTGAAGCCCAAGTGGGTTGAGGTTGCAGCTGGTATCATCCCTAAAACGGAGATAATCATGAATGCAGAAATATTGTTCAATGCAATTGGCATATGGGAGCCACAGTTATGCCTCACAGCCTGTTTCTTCACTTGAGCATCATTCAGACTCATGCTTATCCTTGAACAAAGGAAGGGAGGAAGATGGCACTGAGGTATGGAGGCCTGGATTCAGGCATCTCATTGATGCTTGCTTTTTTTGTGAATGTGGCAATTTTGATCCTTGCAGCAGCATCGTTTTATTATGGTCCTAATAGGAATACGAATGTGGATTCCATCACTCAGGCTTATCTGCTGCTTGCACCTGCACTTGGTAACCTTCCTAAAATCCTCTCTAAAACATCACTATGTTTCTACATATTATTCAAGGAAGTAGCCAAGATATACAATAATTTTAATATATTTCTATTTCCATAACTGGTCTATAGCCAAAGGTGGCTACATCTCCTTGTTGATGGTTGCTAGCAGTGTGTCAACACTACAAAATTGAACCCAAATCATGTTTGGATTGTACTAATTGGAATTGGAATCAGCAGTCGTAACCTGCCTAACCAAGTACTCACCGAACTGCAATTCCAAAGATTAGACCCAATTCATGTTTGATTTTTACTAATTGGAATTGGAACCAGCAGTTCTAACCTGCCTAACCAAGTACTCACCCAACACTAGTTGTAACCCTGATGTTACTTGGTTTTTCCTTTTTAACCTATGACCCTTGGTTATGTGGATATTACATTCCATAGTTTACAACCATTGGTACTTGGCCATTTTGCTATTCTGTACCCGGCCTAGTTAATCAGGTATTATGAATATTCCTATGGCAAGGGTTAAGAAGCCATGCTTTTTGTGAATATTTGTCCTAATTAAGAACATTTCATGCTAGGTGAAGAATAATATCCTAAGCCTAGAGCTTGGAACCTTACCATAGGAATATTTTAAAATCCCTAGACTCTCTTGACCATGGCCATTCATGAGAAATATTCAAACAGCCAAATATAAGGCAGCCTGTGCCTGTGGGATATTCTTGTTCATAATGGACCCCCCCCCTGTTATGAAAAGTATTTCCAAAACCTTGGGCTATACCATGGAAATGGAAGATTCCCATTATAAAGGTTAAGAGAAACTAGTTTCAAAATATTCCACACCATGGTTTATGGCTAGTCCTAATATTGTTTTCCTTTTACATAACCATGGAATCCATCTTTTGTGTTGCTCTTCAATACTTGTGTACCAACTTTCACAAGGTTTGCCACACATCTTCATATTTTGGTTTTGATTCAAACTACTATTGTGTGATTATTGTAAAAGCCAATGTTGGACAGGTACCAAAAATGAAATGAGAACTGATCAGGAGTTTACGCCAATTTTCACAAGGAAAACTATTAAATATTACTTACAATGATATCTAAATTCATATTGGACCTACAAGGTTTCACTAGGATGAAAATTAACCCCTAAAATGCTACCCTTTTATTTAAAATTCAGAAGAAGGGTACCTTGATATGGTATTTAAATAGAACATCGTATAATTTTAAACTAGGTATCATAGGTTTCCATATATGTATATAGAGGGTTTTAGGTTTCAAGTGGTGCATTCACAACCATTGAGAGTTGAAGTTTTTTCTTTATTTTTCAAAGAAAAAAAAAGAAGGTTTGGGCTTTATTAATCAATTTGTTTTGTGCATTAGAGGTTAGAGCTTTATGATGTTCTAAAGTTCAAGCTTTGTTTTCTTTTTGTTTAACATGCTTGGCTTCTTTTATTGTGTTGTTTAGTTCTTCTTGTTGTTCTTTGGCTCCTCTTGTTGTGTTAATAAGTTCCTCTTGTTGTTTGGCTCCTTTTGTTGTGTTGTTTGGTTCCTTTTATTGTTGTTTGGTTTTTTTTTAATTTTGTTGGTCAATTCCTTTTATTATTGTTTGGCTCCTTTTTTTATGTTGTTCGATTTTTTTTAATGTTATGTGGCTCTTCTTATCGTGTTGTTCAATTCCCTTTCTTATTGGGTGTCTTCTTTTGTTGTTGATAAGCTCCTCTAAACTCAACTACCTTTCTAACCTAGTTCCACATTGTGTGTTATTTGGTTCCTCTTGCATTGATATTCAACTCCTCTTGTTGTTGTTCAGCTCTTCTTATTATCATTCAACTCCTTTTGTTGTTGCTTGTCAATTTGGAATTCCCCCCCACCTAGTCTATGTAGGTTTGGGAACAAACAACTTAAATCCACCATTGAGTTGTTTTTTCAAGTATGACTTTCACACTATTTTTATATTTTTTTGTCTTTATGTTGGATGTTAATGTTTATCCTTCCATTTATTTTGGCGATTTATTTTTTTTATGTTCCATTTTAATTGTTTTTTCATTATTAAACTTGGCAACATCCTAACATTAAAAAATATGTTTGTTATTTTGTAAAATTCATATTTTTTTCTTTTGTATTTTCTTTTGCATACCCATTTTTTACATGAAGAAAAAAGTGTTAAATGAATTATTTTGATCTTGTACATGTTGGTAAATATCTTGAATTTTATTGTAGGTTTTAGATAATTAAACCAATTGGCACATTAAAAATTTAAACCACATTTTGAAAGAATAATCTCTTGTTTCAATTTTTCCATTCTTATTGAGTGACTTTCTTAAAAAATTGTTGGAAAGTGGAGCAATTGAATGAAAAAATAAAACATAATTCAAATTGAAAATAAAACATCTCAAATTTTTCAGAATGATGTTCCTATGGAAAAAATGTTTGAAAATTATCTTAACTTAGAACTAAAAAGCAACAAAGTTATTGAAAATGAACCTTTAAAAATGCACGTTAAAAACATTTAAATGTAAACCTCATGGTAGAAACACATTTCGTTGAGTTTCTTTTTGTGTTAACAATAATAGAAAAGTTCATTGTAACAATCTTCAAATGATGCATTATATTTCTTGTTACAATTAAACATTACACACAACCCCAAATTTGATGATTCATATCTTATTGATAAATTCTCCCAATGAAAAAATAAAAACATTATTCATAAATCTCTTTCAATAATGTACAGAAATAATAATAATAATAATATATATATGTAAATATGTAAATTCATTTCAAAAAAAGAAAATTGAATTTTGTTATTGAATAATATTCCAATGACCATTCTTTGAAAAAACAAATTCAAACATATGATTTGTAAATGGAAAAACCTTTGTGGGTTAGTGTAAGAATGCATTTAGTGATATTAAGTTGATTTATAGTTTAAATATTTTAATTTTCTTCTAAATTATAATATAAAAATTATTTTAGTATATCATTTTTTATCAATAAAAATTATTTCAATGTGATAATTAATTTATTTACATAAAATATTTTTAAACTGATAATATATCTAATATATTCAAAAAATATATAATAAAAAGTCTTCGTATTACTCATATGTAGAATATTAATTGAAATCAATTTTCTTACATGTCATAAGTCCTTATGTGTGAACTTATATTGATAATTATTTTTGAATCATTGTAAAGTAATTTTATGATCACATTATGTATGTAATGACACATCATTTTGTACATGTCATTTGGATAATCATTTTTTAGTTATATTTGAAATGATTTTATGTTAAGTTACATTTTCATTTGATATTTAATACATCCACGTCATTTTGTCATTAATCTTGGATGCCATATGGATGAAAACTTATAATGAAAAAATGACATCAACATTCGTGTTATCTTGTCATCGTTTACTAGTGAAATGCATCACCAATATATGACTACAACTTTTTACACATAGGATTTGAAATAATATCCAATTATTATAATAAATAATTAGTTGTTTATGACATCTAATCATTGATTTATTGGTTGCAAAGGACAAGGCTTCTTCTAGTGTTAATGTGAGTAGAATTTGTCAACCAAATATGACACCTTATGATTATGGTGTTAGTTTTGATAATGTGATAATATTAAAATTGAATATATACAATTTTCGTGTTTCTAATCATTGTTTATAATAGTCCTATTATCAAAGTAAACCTTCAAAAAAAACATTTTTGTCATGCCAAGATTTTTCAAACCATGACACCTTTTATCATGTTTTTCACATCATTGGATTCTCAATGAATAGGGTTGCATCAAGTTTTTGGACTTATGTTGCAAAAGTTACTGAATATTAATTTTTTCATTGAAAATTCAATGAAATAAAAAAACATTTAGGGAAAATTGGGGCATTTTTTTTATATTGTTGAAAAGCCATGAATGATCAATAGGAAATATTAAATCTTGAGTAATTTTTGTTTCTAAAATTTCAAGAACAAATAATAATAAAAATTTTGATTTTAGGCTGAAGAAAACAAATTGGGGTAAATTTTTGTGTTTTTCGAAATCTTCTAATGAATAATATTTAATGGACATGGTTTTGTAGTTTTTAGACCTAAGATGCAAGAGATATTGAATTTTGAATAAATTATGTTTATCAATAACAATTTACTAACAAATAAAATTTCAAACTTTTAATGAGAATGAAAATTGGATTTAAATTTGAGAGTTTAAAAAAGTTAGGGCACATTCTTCATGTTGTGGGAAAAACCTAAATGAATAGGATATAATGGAGAAATTTTAATTTTTAGACTTAAGCTATAAGAAATAGTGAATTTTGAATAAATTTTTTCATTTTAATTTTAGAAATAACTAAAATTTTCAAAGCCTAAATATAGAATAATAATAATAATAATACTGACATTAAAGACATATTGAGTTAACTTCATTTTAAGATGTATTGACATTTCAATTTTTAAGAAATTGAATTATATGTAGTTATCCGAATAAATGCTTTAAAATAATTAACGTATTATATCTGAATTTCTAGCCAATTTCAGAATTTTAAAAATCCATATAAATTTTTTTAACACATGAAATTTAAATACTTTCAAAAATTGAATATATTTATGAAATTAAAAATGTGAAAATTACACATTATTAAAGATAGTAAATTGGAATTTATGATTTGAATACCAAAGTTTTAATATTATATTTGAACCTTTGAAATGCATTTTTAAAATAAATTTCTAATGTTTATATATAATTGAATGTCAATATTTTTTACTACATGATATTGTGGTTGGATTGTTTAAACCTTAGTGTGTGGCCAAGAAGATGGAGGGCTCAATTCTTTCATGTAATATGAAACGTTCAAAAATTGACATATGACATAGTATAGTGATTTTTTTAAAAAAGCAAATGAAAGGCTAAAAGTTACGATATAAATATTTTAAAAATTAAACTATTCATGAAACCAAGCTTACAATGCAAAAAAAATAAAATAAAAAATAAACAAGAGACCATAGCCCACATACACATAATAAAAACTAACAACCCCTGTCCCCTCCAAAATAAAACATCTTAACATGTGACTGTAGCCTATACCATACAGCTGAAGAAAACTGAGGAACCCACAAATATATCTAAACATAACACCATACTAGCCAACATACACATAACAAAAAGTGAGAAACCTAATAAATAAATCTTAACATGAAACCATAAGCCACAGTAGATCATTTGCCAAGACTAAAGAAACCTAAATAAATAAATTCAAACAAGCAATCAACAAGTACAATACACATCACTAAACTAAGAAATTTTTTTTTAAAAAAAACATTCCAAACTTGCAACCAACTCAATATGTACCTGTGCAGTACATGTGACCAAAACTGGAAAATATCAATTTGAAAAAATAAAATGTTTTATTTAATTTGAAGATGTGACATTTCTACATTTGACACGTGGTGGTAACAAGTTATGTGTGATAGTAAAAATTGAATTAATAGTTTTTTTTTTCCTTTCATGTGATGATGTCAACATTTTTACATGTGACCAAGATAAATATATATATATATATATATATATATATATATATATATCATACTCAAGGCTCAAGGGCCAGGTAGATAGGGTGGAGCATGCTTTGCATATTTTATAAAAACTTGAGATAAAGAGTTAATTTCTAGTATAGTATGAAATAATAGAATAAGGGGCAAATAGTTTAGGTATGTGCAAAGTATATTTTTCATAATCAATTCTAACAACTACATATACATTTTAATCATTTATGAAATTTATTTCCTTGTGGATTTTTAAATTTCTTCCCACATCAGTTGGGAAAAAATGACTCCCCAAATATATGGGTACACTTTTTTAGTAGGGTAAACATCTTTTGTGACTCCTATTATTGTGTTTGCACCCCCAAGACTTCGGCAATAAGCTTAAGGGAATAAGTGTGCATATCTCTTAACATTTCTTGAGAGCCAACCTCCTCGAGCTGGAGGAAGAAGCTAATTAGTAGTGTGTGGGCTGCTTCTTTGATTTTTGTAATAACAGCCGGTTCAGTGTATTTGAAAAAATCAGAATCAAAGAAACATTGGGTTCAGGTATTTTGAAAATATCAGCATAAAAAAACTGTGAGTTCTGGGTATTTCAAAACCGTGAAAGAACCACTGGGTCTCATGAATGAAGTAAACCGAAAACCAACAGTAATTTGACATTTTAAAAAAAAGATAAATTGAGAGTCACAATTATATAGTAACTGATTTCCTGATAACTATGGTTATCAACTCTGATACCCGGTTTCATACCCTAGATGGGTTTGGTGCAGTTTCTGATACCTACCTGCCCTTCAATGCTATTTACTATTTACTGTCCACAAGTAGTGACTTGTCTAGTTGGGGCAACTAGTGTGCACTGTGCACAGCTTAGTAGACCTTCTGGTTGGACAAGAAGAAGAAGAAAATCTTCTTTATTACGTGAACTCACTTAATTAATGAAAAGAATATCCTCTTTATTATGTCGACTCACATAATTAATGATCCGTATAAGAGTTCCATCCTGAAGTTCAATGCATTTAATTAAGCATTGGGAATTTAAATTCTGATAAGTGGGAAACGTAAGCAATAATTTCAAATGAAGCAGTAGTTGATTTAGGCACTGTTGCCGATGGCTTTCTTAATCTGGACTGTGCACCTTTTTAGAAATAGTTGGGAAGTGGAATGAGGCGTTTGGCTGCGATGTTGATAACTGGGCATATAAACTTAGAGACCCACACATCTGGGTATCGTAAACCAGCATCATCCACCACACCTCGCAGGGTGGATGATGTGTGGACAGGAAACAACTTTTTCGTTCTATTCCTGTCCCATAGCTAACCATATTGGTTAACTCTGCATCAACCATGGACATGCATCTTTCCTACCTAGTAGCACAGAAGTGGCTTACCTATACTTACATACCTAAACAGTAGCCACTTACATTTCCTACCCATGTACCTACGGTAGTTACCCAATTACGAAGGTAGTCAAATAGGTAGTGCGAGGTTAAAGTAAGAGGGTTTGTGGATGGATTACTAGGGTTCTGTTGTGAGTTTTCTACAACTGAGTCATAACACATTCCCAAATATGGATTGCACAACCTGGGCAGTCAGTTTTTTCGCTCGTGAAATACCATAGCCTAGGGTTAGTATCCACATTGACAAAATGAACAATGTTTCTTTTCAAAAAATGAATTAATTTTTAATTTTGAAATTACATATTTACTATTACATTGTGATATTAGTAATGAAATTATTTAGAGTGTAGCCAATGATAATTATGATGATTTTCAACATATCAACTTCATATTTTCACAAAATTTCATATGACTATTTTGAGGATTATTTAATGATGAAACTGACCTTAGAGTAAGGTATTGCCTGAAAGCACTGAAAATTTCCTAAATTTTTGCCTGTGATTTTTTTGAGGCACCAGAAAGCTGGTGCATTAAGTAAAAACGCCGTCGCATGCGACGTAATTATTTCCCTTGCTGCCAATAATCTCCTATGGTACTTCAGCATTTATGCATTTATGGAAGAGTAGTGGGGTTGCTTAGTAACAAGAGTAAGGATTCTTTAAATTTCAGAGATGTCACCATTTTATTTTGAGCTGGAAAAAAGAAAGGGGATGTCGAAATGGCTTGGACTCACTCACCCAGCATTTTTTTTCAAAACCCTAAGAAGGAGACTGCTCCTGGGTGCTGGGTCACATGATCGGAGACGACCTACACCTTCAAAGTGAAGTACAAAAGCCCGCCAGATGGAATTTACCTGCATTGGTTGATCATGCTTAGCATTGCGAGACTTTTCGTTGAAAAGCCTCCAAAAAACAGGGATGTCGGAATTGCACAGTTTTTACATTGGGAAGGATGTTGGTTTGGATGTATTGAAAAGTGGGCTACTTAAGTATGCTACTGTAACTATGGAGGCGTGGAATTTTGTTTTTCAAAGGGGCCAAAAAAACTAGTACATCTTGAATATTGTGTTAATTAAGGAATTTCTGTTTGTAACTAAAGTGACGATCATTCATCAGAAGATATAGAATAAGTGGTGATCATTGTCAAGAGATTTAGCCAGATCTGGCTATAGAGTAGAAATAAACTACAAATCTTCTTGCTATTTGTTTGGCTACACAATGGCAAACTCAAATATTTGTACTAGCATTTGCACAATCATGGGGGCATTTAGGGTTTTGAATTAGGGATCTTTTGAACAAAAACCTAATACCTTAAGATTGGTGACCCCAATAGTACCACTTGGTGTAATTTATAGTTCTTTCCATGGATTTGAGAAAAAAATGTTGCAACGTTGTTGTCACAATTCTTTCTAGAGTCCAGACATTTCTTTGTTTCTCTCTCTTTCACTCTTTCATCTTTCTCCCTCACGTTTGTTTCAAGCTTTCCTTCTCTATCACTTTTTTTTTTTTGGTTTCTACTCCCTCTCTAATGTTTGTATCTTCTTCATGAAGTCAACTTTCTTTTTTTTGAATATGTATGTGTCCAATTCTAAAGAGTGTCATGGCACTTTTTTTATAAACCTATGTATCTAGGCTCTATGCACCTCTCTAAGAAGATGACATCAATGCCACCATTACCAATGTGCATGTCTGCGCATGGTCTCTTGTTGACACCTGTCTATGAATGCCTAAGATGCCATCACCAAAACCTATTGATGTTCCCTTGTGACATTCCTTCATTGATGGTCCCCATCCCCAATACTCTTTCGCCATAAGCTCATGGTCCTTTAAGCAAGTTCCTTTTTCAAATTGCTTTTCCAGTAAACTAAATGTCTATGTGCATTATATGCCAATGATTCCATTGTTAGAACTTCTTCGCTAAGGTGATCGTTGTTGATACAAATAGGAAGCCATCATTGTTGACATAGATTAGAGGCCATCACACTGACATAGACATCATCATCTACCATCTTTTTTTAATTTCTCATTTGCCATTCATGTCTACCATGTTTTGGTTTGGCGTGTTTGAATTTTATTTGAAACTATCATGATTGTCATTGCTTCATCTCATCTCATTTTTGTGTTTGTGTTTCGTACAAGAAACTAATGCATTAATGGCAACGATGATGGCCAAATTACCCCCATGCCTCATTTTTTTTCTTTCAAGAACATAAAGTTATTTATCTATTGCCATTGTTGATTACTCCCTCACCCTTATTCCTTGGGCTCTACCTTATTCCTTGTACTTCATTCCCTGTCTTCACCTTATCTCCCTTGTCTTGAGCTTACTCGTTAAGACTTTATTTCACTTTATCTTTATTTTAGCCCCTTATTTTTACCTTATCCCCCTTGTTTTGACCTTATTTCTTAAACCTGTACTTCACTTTATCTTTATTTTACCCCCCTATTTTTACTTTATCCCCTTTGTCTTGACCTTACTCCCTAGACCTTTACTTCACTTTATCTTTATTTTACCACCCTATATTTATCATACTCCATGTATTTCCCTTACTTCTTGACCTATGTATCTTTTCCCTTTGTTCTTTAAATCTCTCCTCTTTGATTGGCCATCAAGACCCATCACAAACCCTCTTACACTTACAGTATTTAAATGGAAGGTTGTAATTTTGTTAAGACATGCCTAACAAGTTGCATTTTTCCTCTCTTTGTTGTTTATCATTTCTCTATCATGCATAAGTGATTTTTAAACCAAACCCCATATAACTTATAAGTTGAGTTTAATACCCTACTTTGAAGTTATTGTGAAATCTTTCACTAGCAACCTTAATAGAAATAGCAAACCATGTTTCATTAAATTTAACTTTATCCTCTTTTTAAATTATCCTTTGAGCTGTTTATTCAGCCTAAATGAGATGTGTACCTTCAACCTTTCTAGACCTTTTTTCCCCCTTTCTTTAGCTTTTTGCTCCTTTAATTTATTTGTAATTTATTTGTCCACAACCTTTTGTTTTAAAATAACTAGATATTGGTTTAATGTTACCACATGTGAATTGGAATAATCCATTAGTGGTTCGTTGCCTTGTCTTCTTTTGGTTAGTTATGTAGCTAGTGACAACATGTGAGTGAATCCAACTTCTTCACTTTGATTTGAACCAATTAGGTTTTTGGATTTCAAAATAACATCTCCAAATCCACCACCAATTAATTTTCTTCATGGTTGTTTACTATTGTGCCAAGATTATATGCCATTTCAACATAATAATATGGCATGGGTGAAGGGGGGCAATTAGAATTTGTTGGAAGTTTTGCTTAAAAGGTCTTTATAATGTTCAACAACTTTATGGCAACATTAGCTTCATTGTTGCTAGACTCATTTGTTGCATTTGAATGGTATGAAAGTTCATGCTCCTTTTCTTTTGCTACAATGAACACATCATTTAGACCAAATTTTCCAACCATGACTACATGATTTAGTGGCCAAATTTTAAAAACCATAAACGTTGATTTTATGTTCTCCTTTTTCAAGGATTGTTACAAGGCCTTCTCCACCCATCCTTTTATTATAGTTTTGTTTGCTCAAGATAGTTGTTTCTCACCATGGTAGAGTTTATTTCTTTTTAAAATTTGTCTTGAATGGTTTGAAGTAAGTGACATCCAATGGTTGCAACACATGTGAAGTATGAGTAGGCAAGGTGACCATGTTTAATTGAAATTCTATAGTCTTGTACTAGTGCTTGTATTGTAACTTGAAAACCATGCCCATTTATAATCAAAAGATGTCAATTCTCTTGAGAAACCCCCTTTAAAATAGATTTACAAAAAAAAGCTAGCAACTACTTCAAAAGATAAGCTATCATCCAAGCCTTTTTCTACTTGCCATGCATATTGGCCTACAATCTCAAATGTAGTATTGTCACATCCTTGAACTTTTGAAAATGTAAAATGCAAGTACTGTTATCGTTGCAACATTAACAACATAATTCACAATCAACTATTCCTAAGAGTTAGGGATGGTGTAGTAAACATCTTGTGAGCCTCATCTAACAAAACCCTAACACCAAATTGATGCCCTACTTGAATTCTTGTTTCATTTGAATTTTAAATTTGATTTAATGCATATTTGTGTTGTGTGTACAAGTAAATTTCCAAGTTGGAATAGAAGGTATGGCATGTTTCCCTGGTAAGTCCTTAAATTTCACTAAAAACCTCTAATCCTTTTACAAGTCAAATATTATTCTTTCAACTTTTAAACTAATACCACCAGCTTGCTTTTGAAACACCAAATTCTAAAATGGGGAAGATATAGTTTGTGTAACTGTAGCAACCTTTAGCTTTAGTTGTTAAAGGGTGATAAATAATCCAGTAGTTTACATGTTTGAAACCCACGTGATAATTGTTGCATCCTCCTATTTTGTTAGTACACCTTGGGGTCCCACTTTCGTACTTTTAATTCTACCATTGAGATGATTTGAAAATGAGGTAATGGAATGTTCCAATACCTAGTTACCTTTTGTAAAAAAATGTGTCCTTTTTCCACTACATCCATGGCATCTTCTAGATGTTGATATGTTCATTTGGCTAATTTAGTTGCATTAGGTACTTTGTTAGTTTTGGCTATCTATTTCTACTATGGGAAGATGGTATTGTTACTATGTTGGTGTTTAAGCTAGTTGTGACTATGGAGTCTTTTATATCATCGGGGTGATTTGGGTGATAGGTTGTGCACGTTTGACGCGCTCCTAATTCCCTTGTTGAACCCACTTGAGGGTTCAATTATATGTAGTTGAGGAAAGTTGGGACTTGGGGGCCGCTCCCGACTTTCAGCACTATAGAGGGGTAGAGGGGCATGCTAGAAGTCCTGGGATTAGACTAGGAAGAGGGACTAGAAGATCAAGCTAGAATCTATATCCAAAAACCAACCACATGGGGGTTAATTCACATTCGGGACACCCTTGGGTGTTGGGACAAGCCACAGGCACTTTGACACACAAGACTCACCACGGCCCGGACTCGGGGGAAGCCACCACCTTCCCCCATATAGTATTTTTTGCGCCACTCCGCGGAGGCCACATCCAAATGGCTCTTTTTCCCGGGACTCCTAAGTTGGAGTCCCGAAATTGTCTCGAAATTGTCTTGGTTGGAGTCCTGCAACTTTGGGAGCTCATAACTCCCAACTACCAAGTGTGATTAAGACAAGGTCTCAACCAAAGTTGTAGCTCTCTTCCAGAGCTTTCCAATGCCATGTTGCACTGTCAATTCGGATGTCAGGAAGAGGTTGATTCCTGACTTTTAGTGGTCGGGAGTCAAACTGCCACTTTGACTCCCGGCCCTTCTTTTGCCCATAACTTGGGCTGCACATGTCCAAATGACCAATGCAAGGCCCTTTCGGACATCTACACTTCAAGACCTTTTCAATGACACCAAAAACAACCCAATGCAAGGTGTTTTGCTTTTTGCTGTTGAACTCTAAACATTCGGGAGTCCCGGAGGACTCCAAATCCCCAACTTTGGGAGTGGGAGTTTCATCCTCCCACTTCACCCAAAGTGGGGTTGTGACTATGGAGTCTTTTACATCATTGGGGTGATTTGGGTGATAGGTTGTGCACGTCAATTTTCTTGCTCTTCACAAGTGGTACTTGAAATGCCATTTCATCATTCGCATGACACATTCAAATGCATTGAAGTCTAATTTGTTAGTGGTGCACCCTTAACCCATTGTGATGATTGTTGTAAGGTCCAACCATGCATTGGTGCATTCATCTTGGCCCTATTCTTGTTGGTCCTAATCTCTAAGCATTCAAGGGTGTTCGTTTAGGTCTTACTAGAGGTACAAATTTGTGCTTCCTATACGAAGACCAAGAAATAAAAAAATGTGTTAGATTTAGATGATGTTTAAATTGATAGGTTTTTAGTTCTTCACTTGAAACAAGTTCATAAAATTGAGCAAAGTCGACCCAATCTAATGTGATATCAGTTGTGGATGTGTAAGTAGTTGGAATGTATTTCAAGGTGTGATGTGAGGGAAGAAAAAGAAATCTATGATTAGTGTTACTACTAAAGTAGTATGATTGCTTTAGGAATGTTAATTGTTGAATTTAACGATAGTAAAGGTAGTTTAAGTACTTGATATTGTATTCTTGTACTAGCTTTGGTATACCACTTAAATTTACCTTTTTTTACACTATTTCTATTCCTTTAGGCTCTTCTATATCTTCTTTGATTACAAATGTAATAGGAATTTTTTCTACTTGATCTTTAATTTCAAATGTAGTAAAAGACTTCTTTTTTCACATCCCTTACATTAAGGTGGATTTCCATTGCCTTCTTCATATCAATTGTAACTAAATTGTTGTCTAATCCTTTATTGATCCTAGATTGTAATCTTTTCAAAAAATGTTGAAATTCTTGCAACAAACTTTGACCTTGATGTGACATGCTTAGTCTTGAACTACAAGGTTTTACAATAGGATTGCAATGCAAAGCTATGTGATATTGGCCCTTACCTTATTGCTTTATGAATTTTGGTGGGAAATTCCCATATATGAATTTTGGTGGGAAACTTTTTAATGGATTTATTTGGTTCTTGATCCAACATTGGTATCCAAAGTTGTTTTCATTGTGTTTTCATAGAGTTGTTTGTTGTGTATGATCTATTTTAGCACATGCCCATTTCTTTATGCGTATATTATGTTTTTTGTTTTCTATTCATCCAAGGAGACATCCCCAAACATTTGTTTTTTTTTTTTTTTTTGGGTGCATGAAATTTTGGCAATCATATCATTGTTTATTAATGTTACCCTCGACCTCTATTATTGAACAAAAAATTGCACAAAAGTGAAAAAAAAAGTATGTGTTCCAAAATGCTCATTTTAAGTTGAGCATTTTAACCTTTATTCTCGAACATTAAATATCCAAAGGTGTTTTGCATTGTATAAATTTTAGAAGACAAGATTTCTGGTTGAACATTTGATCATGAATGTTCATTTGAACAATAATCAACATCAGAAGAATTAATGCTAGTCTTCTAACCCACTGAATAGATGTTTGCTCATTGGCTTCCAATTGGTCATGGGGCATTTTACCCTATTGAGTCTAGGGATTTTTACTCTTTTGTTTCTTACTTTTGGCAAGTGTAAACCTTCAAAATCACTTTTCTTTTATAAAAAATTGAATTTTGATTTTCTCATTTGGGCAATATATCACCAGAAAAAAGAAAAGGCTATTGTATATACGAGAGCAACCTTTTCTCCCAGTGAACTAGTGCAAAATTGCAATCAAAAAAGTTTAAAGAAGATTATTCTTTTGCATATTCTTAAAAATTTCACTGAATTTGATAAAACCTCAAAAAATAGTTCACCAGATTTAGACAGGTTACTAGCATTAAGTGAGGTTTTTCAACCAGATTTTCTATTTTTTTCGAGAGTTTTTCAATAACTTGTGACCATCGACCATAAATCCTTTTTGGGCAAATCTCCACTAGTGCCCCATCAATAAATGAAAAAAAGGGCTGTATGGGACCATAAGCATAAGTTTGGTGGGGTTTCATAGAGGTTCTATGCACTTTAACAATTTAAGTACTTGCAAAACAAAATATTGTGGAAACTGTGCAGTTATACATGGGTAGACTGGATGAACTTTTTGATATTTCATTTTCTAATTCTTGATATTCGCACAATATTTTCTATCAAGTACCACAAAAATCAAATAGTTTATTGTTGTTAAAAGTTTCTACCTTCAATAGCAAAAATGAGATAGTCCCATAAGGGTTTTTTTTTCATATTTGGATGCAGCTAAACTAGTGATCATTCATCACACAACTTCACTAAATTTGGCCATAGATAGATATGAATTTTTTTTAAAAAAAGGTTTCTTCACATTTTTTGGCTACATTCTAGAATCCAATAGAGAAATCTGACAATATAGTTTTTTCAACTGTAGAAATTTGGCAACTAGAAAACCAATGAGACACATTTTTTTAGCCATTTTGAATTATTTTAGCCAACTCATTAAATTTATCCAGGACAAAAAGGCTGGCCAGCACTTCAAAAGGCAATTAAAAAAAGCTGAAATATGGCCCCTACCTTGTATGATCCTTTTCAATCCATTACAAGTAATCTATACTCTATATGCAATGTAGGAGCAGAACAACTCATCCTCAGATCAGATACCCATTGGAGCGTCTTATGCTGCCTTTCGACAAGAGAGCAAAAGTCTTAGAATACAGGTGGCCGGTCTGTCATTTCATATTGTCAACGGGTGCAAGCAAATAGCTCAAGCCTACATGGCCAACTAGATGGAAGTTGGTTCTTCACAGACTGGTGACTCTCCAAATCTTTCCCATATATTAAAGTTATCCATAAAGTACCCCAAACTGGGGCTACTGGGCCCAGTTTCCTCAAAACTGGGGACAAATGAAAAGTCAGGATGAGAACAGTACACAAGGAGGACACGAAAATAAAAACGAAAGGATTAAAATGGTTTTCTCACCTAAAATTGGTCCTCAAGGGAATTTTACCCTGAGTTTTGGATTTGCCTTACCTTCATTGAGCTGCTCATATTCACTCCCACAAGTCTTCTGAATTGATACCCAGTTTCATGAAATGGTATCCCAGTTCATTCAGTTTCCCACTACACTCAAATTGGGGATGAAATAGAGGGTCAAACTAGGGCTCAACAAAAGGGTGACTTCCTGGATAACTCTAATAAACCAATATTCACGGTGAACTATACATGTAGTCCACCACGTAAATAAGAGTTCAGTATCTGGAATTTCTTGTCAATATATAAATTGAAAAGAAGGCATAACTATCATCTGATGAAACTAGATGGAAAAACCCAAAACAGAAACATGGGTTCATGGAGCATTTTCATTGTTCCATGTTATGAAATTGACTAAGAACATGGCTACAATACTTGTCTGCATTGTTTTCCGTTGTTACAGCCAATCTCTTTCATTTTCCCTAGGGCAAACAAGGATAGCCTAACTTACCTCATTGCAATAGAAAGGAAAATAAACAACCACGGGACATCAACCCATAGGGACTAAGGCAGCAAAGACCACTGGCCTATCACTCCAAGACACTTTCAACTAATCTTTTATCCACTCACATCCAAAGAGTCACACCCTAGGCTACTGCATGCTAAGTTACTGGGCGGGCTGGCTTGAAAGAACAGGGCATTGAAGTCTATTGAAAGCTGATGGTACAAACATTAATTGTGTACATCATGGTCTGGCCAATCTCAACTGACACTTTAACCCCCCTCCCCCACAATTTTCTTCATTCCCCAGAAAGAATGTGAGCTGTACAGGAAACTAAGAAATTACAGAATTGAAAAGCACCCCATATGTGAAAATAAATTATCCTCAATCTCTTGACTTACTTGGGGGCAACTGCCAATAATCCCATGGACCGAATTTGTTTGGTTGGACCCAGAAACATGAAAATAAAAAGAAAAGTTGATTATTTGAAAGCGTCCGTGGAGAAATTGAAAATTGAAGTGCATCATGGAAATTGGCCCAAGGTGATGGATATTTGCCAATTTAGTTTGTAAATTCATAAGATGTGTAAATAAGCTTTCTGCTACTGTTATAAGTCATAACCAAAGTTTGTTTTTTTCAATTTTGTGAGGCAGGCGGATGGGCAATCATCTGCAAGGGATTTAGCCAAATTTGGCTAGAAGTCAGAGAGAAAAATAGTAGAATTTTTTTCAAACACTCCCCTATACTGGTGACATACAAGAGCTAAGGTCTAAATATGACAACTTCAACTTTTTTTGGTCCTTGAAATATGACGACTCTGTGCCTTTTCTTCCATAAAAAATCCTTTGGATAGGTCACAGCCCCTTTTTATTGTGTCAAGTGGTGAAAATTCACCAAATTTGCCTGAAAAAAAACATCCTCGTCATGACCCATTTGGAACTTCACATAAAGCTGTATGTGGAGGACTAACAACGAAGACTGAGACTGGAAAGAATACACCTTGTTTGCAAAAAGGCCTGTTGTCACTTGGTAGGTACGTAGTGAGGGAACTCCTGACTAAGGTACCTACCAACTTGGGACAAAGTGCCTTCTCTAAGAGGTGGGCACGGCTTGTCACCTGCATTGTTACGAGTCGACTGTCCAGGCAGCTATATAGAGGCGAGCAGACTTTACGGTTTTCCTATCTCTTCTCAAGTCTTCTTCTCCTTCTTCTCCTCTCTGCACTTCTCTGATCAGCCTCTGAAATCTGCGGAGATTTCCTTTCTCGTTCGCCTCTGATCAGCCTTTGAGATCTGTTCAAGTTTCCTTTCTGGTTCTTCTCAAGTGATCAGCCTATGCGATGTGCCAGAACATTTCCGTTCTTCCGTGAGCTTCTTCCTGCATCCGCTGCTAAACCTTCAGCTGTGAACTCTTTCTCTCCTGGTTCTCCTGGTTCAGTATTCGAGGTATCCTGGATTTCCTTTCTTCGTCCTTTTCTTCTTTCCGTTGCTGCAGAACACTTCTGGAAAGCATCCTCTCCTCTAAAACTACGGTTTTCTCAGAGTATGCATGCACCCCAGTGTTCCAATATACTGTGTTCGTATTTGGAAGTGTCGTGCGTTCTTGCGCAATGGTTTCTGTTGGTACGCGATCTAGAGCTTCTTTTTTTCTCCCTTGATACCGACTGGCTTGGCGTAGTTAGGTTTTTCTTCTCTTATTTCTGGTTGTGTGCGGTCTAGAGCTTTTTTTACCCTTTATGTCGATTGGATTGGCGTAGCTGTGTTTTTCTTCTCTTAACATGCACAGGACTGGTTATCACAGATTGCTGAAGGTGATGCGGAGTTGCTTTCTAGTGCTGTGGAAGTTATGTGGTTGTGCTCATTGTAGGCGAAGGAATTAGTCTTGTGGCTCTCTGGTGTTTTTCTCTTGACGTGATAAGCATGGTTTTCAGACATTGCAGATAATGACATGAAGTTGCCTTAGGGATGTTGAAAGAAGCTGATACCTATATATGGTTGTGTATTTATGTCAGGGGAAGCAAGTTTGTAGCTAGCTGGCCAGTCCTTGAAGGCTCTTGACATCAGAAGAATCTCAGCCGGAACCATGAAGTTTGGAAAATTACTGGCAGGAGTAGTTGAGGTAATGCCTGCGGAGTACCGGCCAGTGTTTCTGAACTATAAGCTTTTGAAGAAGCAAATCTTTCTCCAGCAGAGAAGAGCCTGTCAGTGCTCAATCGAAAGGCAAATGCAAGGACTCAGGGAGGTATTTCGACACCCTGCATTGCAAGGACGGCCTTGCCACCTGTGTAGTCGTCCTGTATATTCCCTTGCACGTGATGATCAGTTCAAATCCACTGTACATGACAGTGACAATGAAAAGACTGCAATTATCAACCTCGAACACCAGTCTTTGACATTAGAGGATTTACTTCAATTGGAGCTTGATAAAATCAATGCTTTCTTCACGAATTCCATGCAATACTACGTTGACACCATGAACGTGAGCCATTCCGTCACCTTCATCTGCAGTTGTTTTTTCACTCTTTAATTTCTTTTACAAAACTTCTTCACCGTGGTTATAAGTGTTGTACACAACTGTTCAAATCACATCCGTGATCATCAACTTTTTGGCATGCTTAATAAATGCTGCAGGAATTGGACCTCATGCGCCGCAAGGAGGAATCACGGCAGAACATACTTCATTCCGGAGGCCGAAGATTCTGGAGTCTAAAAAAACTCTTGAAATTCAGGCTACGCATGGTCACGCTCTCTGAGAAGATGGTCCTCTTGGACACTTACAGCTTTTTAAACCAAGCAGGTAATGCTGCTGCTGCTGACGGATCTAAGTTCCTTAGCTACAACTCAGCTCCAGATCTTTTTCCTTCCAAAATAAATAAAGAAATCAGTGGCACCTAGTTATACAGACTTTTGAAACTAATGGGATTCATGGTTGTAATTTGCAGCTTTTGAGAAAATTTTAAAAAAGCACGATAAGAGAACGGGTTCCAGCATTCGCCGGGAATACGTCCACGAGATCCTGGAACGCCAGGATTTTTGTCTTTTCACGCCGATATTGAATGACCACCATGCGAGATGCGTTTCTCTAGTGGATCGGTTTCCGAGGCCACGCAGAACACATGCAGATCGAGCTGCTGCTCTCCACCGTGCAAGAGCCTTGGGATCCCTTTCAACAGGTGCTGGAGAAAGTGTGCGGACTGACCATGACTCGTCTGTAACTGCATCTCCTAATGCACTAAGAAATCAACCATTAGTGCAATCCCGGGATGTTCGCGCTAGTCGATGCGTTTATACCAGAGCAGTAGACGTAGCAATGGCTGCCATATTCGAGCTTTACAACGGTTTTAGGTAGACTCATAACGTTGAGTCGCTGTATCCCCCCAACGTATGAAATCACAAACTGGTTTGCATGTACTGGCGGAACACCAAGTCTAGAGGTGAAGGTCTTTTTATGAACATGAACAAAATTTCCTACGTTTCAAACTCCTCCTTCCTTAGTCTTCACTTCAGATTAGGATCTACCTGAAGTGGTTACCGTTTTCTATATTTTGGTAGGGGTGAAGCCTGAAGGTTAGGTGTGCCGGAAGTCCCTCCACGGATAATTTTTGATAGTTTTGAGGTTTTTGCATAGTTTCTATGATTCAACGTTATTTACTTTTGTGGAAACATTTGCCCATGGACCATTTTAAATTTCATTTGGTTTTGAAAAAAATAATGCATGGTTTTGGAATCTTGAAATTAAACTCGGATAGATCTTTTTCCGTTAGCGTTTTTTATTTCGTTTTGGAGTTTGCTGACTTTGTTTAGCTCCTTAAGGACCCAGTTACAACCTTGGAGCTTTTAGCCATGGACATTAATTATTGGACCTAAGTTCGTTTTATATTATTGGGCACCTAGTTTTTCATTTCCCATTGAACCCTGATATGTTAAGGACATTTGTTTGTGCAAGGAGCCACTGGACCCGTCTCACCAACGGCACATTGCAAATTGATAATAGTAATAAACTGGGGCCAGATTATAATGTGGAACCTATTAATAAACTATCTAAAACTTGTATTTAAGATCTAACACCTTGATCTATTAAATCATGAAATAGAAAGAAAATTAATGGAGTTCTATTCTTTTCATATATACATTTTGATGTTTGAATATTATAAACCATAATAATAGAACATATTAAAATGGACAGGTTATTGTCAGCATTTTTCTTTTCAATTTCGTGACATAGCTGCTCAAGGTGGTGTTCATCCATAAGCCGATTTAGCCACATTTCACTATTAACAAAATATGAAAAGGAAAAATTTAAACATCCATATACATTTTGTGCCTCTTGAACCAATCTTGAACAATGTATAGAAATGAGGAAATTTCTAAAGAATTTACAAAATTTTCAATTTCTGTGCATTTTTTTCCAAAACTTCATTGAATTTGCAACAAATAAATTCCAAATTTTTAGTACAGTGCAAGATTTTGCACGATGAAAAAGACTGGTTACTTGAAACAGTGAGCCTTCTTCTTTTAGTCATAAAGCACTCTTTGAATTTGAAAGCACCTCAGGCGCACCCAGAACATGCTTTCAGCAATTGAAGGGACCTTCTGCCATTCTCATCCAAACCTTAGCCCCATTCAAACAGAAAACTTTTGTACTTCACGCAGGTGAGGCCCTGCTCTTGAAGGCCTCCTCTAATTTTAGGCCTACACCCTTGGGCTACCGCCCTTGAGGCTATGACCCTTGAATGAGGGAAGGCCCTCAAGAGCAGGCCTTCCCTTGTACTTATAACAATAGAGAACTGATAATGAGATGTTGTACATAGTAAGTGGAAACTACTTAAGTCCTAAAGAGCCCATTTGGTAGGAGTAGACAAACCATAATGACATTGCATCTCATATGTGGTCAATAAATAATTGAATAGGTCTATTGGGGGGAGTAAGCTACAATAAGTCTGTTGCATGAAGATGGTTGGACAATTGTAATTTGCAAGTGGAATTGTTTTAATCATGTCCACATTCTGAAAACTCCTTGACCTGAAGTTTTGTTATTTTATTATCTCAGCTCCACCTCGAATTTTCTTGACGTGAATATGATGAGACGTAGTTTCTTTGTACATTATCGAATGAATATGAAATTAGATTATTTTTCCATCTGTTTCTTAATTTTCAGAAATAATCGATTAGGTTACATGCAGGGAGCAAGGGACAATTTCTATCATAAACATTTTTTTTCCAGAATTTCTATTCTTGAAAAGTTGACAAATCTTTGGACTGTATTAGAAAAAGAACAAAATTGGTCGAATTTACAGTAGGGAAAAAAATCCAATAATTTTCTTCTTTTTTGATAACAAAAACAACAAATTTTGTTGAAAGACAAAACTTATTCAAGAATTTTGAATTTGGAATCAGAAATTTCTCACCTGTTCCAGGGAGTAATTCTTTTTGTGGGGCAAGTTCAGCTTTTTGCTATAAAAAAGTGCCAAGCAACATGGTCAAGGAAACATTTTGGAAAATTTTCAAGAACGATTCTCATATTTTGAGAAATAAAGTTATGAAATCACCAAGAAAGCTTTCTTCTTTTGATACCATCATACTTAGGTAATATGTTCTAGTAGTTCACCAACATGTAATAGGATTCCTGTAATTTCTATTTCTCTATTTGTTTTATAGCCAGATTTTGCCAAATTCTCTTGTTGCTAACTCCCATTTTTGGTGAAACATGAGAAAATTGGAAAAAAAAGCCAGTGGTTGCAGGTTCTCACAAGTCCTTGACATTTAAACCTGTTATATTACATTTGGGAAAATTTTAAATTCGCACATTTTTTGGTTAAATTCACACCCTTTCTTCACGTTGTGGTCAAGAAACGTGGCAGACCTGCAGGCTCTAAGAACAAGACAAGCATGACCAGGGTGTGAATTTAACCAAAACAGGTGTGAATTAAAAAATTTCCTATTTTTATTACCTTAGCTCAGCTTTGAATGAACTTTCTTGACATACATAGAACAATCCCAGCTTATTTTTCTTTGTGTTTGAAACACCTTCAGTGAATTACCACCCACATGGTACAAAGGTAAAAGTCCTAAAATCCATTTAAATTATAAGTTTTAAATAATACTAATTTTTAATTTTTAGACTAAATCAGTGTCTCGGAGCCCAAATTTAACGTTTTTTTGGGCTAACATGGTCATCAAGTGCCGTCACTCAGAAAGCTGTAGGTACCAACATGGGTGCTGGTTCAACCTGGCCAAAAGGAAGCAGTCCTTGGAAGGGCCACAGTGAACTGGCATCCTTGGATGCCCCTTATTACTCAGTTGTGGATGAAACTCAACTGAGTTAATATTTGGTTTCACATTGGTAATCAATTCTGTAAGAGGTAGGTCTAATCTTTAAGTAAATAGGTAGGAAAATAGGTAACTACTAGTTAGTTAGATGGTTTATACATAGGTAAGGATTGTTTTTACTACCTACCTACTAACATCTCACAAGTACGTTGTTAGTAGGTAGGTAGAGAGAAAAAACAATTGAGTTAACCAACATAGTTAGCTAAGGAACTGCAACCCAACAGAAAACTATTACCTGACCACTTACCATTCATCCTTCATAGTGCGCTGGTGGGTTCAGGTTCATTGTGACCCCCTTGGAAGATGCTTTCATCAATTGAAGGGGCATTCCATCGGTCATTCACATGCAAACTTTCTGCGATTCAAATGAAAAGCCCTTTGTACTTTAAGCTGCAGAACGCCTGCTTCATCAGCCTCCCCTAATTTTCAGGTCTACATCCTTGGATCTGCCGCTGATTGTACATTGCACCCACTATTCTTCAGTAAAAGGCAGAAGAATAGTTCACTCTGTGCTGAGCACATGCCTGTCGACATCCTGGGGCTACTGCCCATGAGACTACAACCCTCATCTGAGCATGCCAAGTTTCAATGTACATATGATTGATAACAGTTTGTTGATGTTCGGTAAGCAGTTATTATAAATCTTTGAAAAGCTCTCCCAATTATAATGCCACAAAGCAGTGAGTTTCTTTTTCAATTTTGTGGTGTAGCCAAGGTGGCAACCAGACATAAGCCAATTTAGCCAAATTTGGCTATTAGGAAAATATGAAAAGAAAAAATTACACTCATGTATGTTTTCAGCTACCGTTTTAAACCATTTGTAATAATTTAACAATATATTTTTATTTAAAAAAATTTGGAATTTTTTTTCAGGAAATCATTGAATTTGCAATATTAAATTTCACCCCAAAAAATGAGACTGCCACCAACCCAGGCCAATTTGTTATCTAGCATAGCTGGTGACATTTTGTTGGAAAACACTTTGTTTCAAGGTCCAGGAAAGAGAATCTAGAGGAATTGATATCTGGGTGCTTTTCTATAATCTCTCATAGGCTCCTTATTGATTTTGCATATTCTTTCGTACAGTCATCCATGGACAATTTCAAAGACATTTTCAAATACAATTACTTCATTTTCAAGCCTAACTATTTCACTTCCTTCCTAATAATTATCTCACTCCTTTCTTATAATTATCTCTTATTCTTATGATTATTTCACCCCTTTCATTACCCACCAACATGGATATGAAAAGATTAATTAATTAAAAAAATTTCATGTTCATGAGATGTATATTAATTTAAATTAAATTTAACATTGGCATAAATAAAGAGAATTATTAAAAACCATATGAAAACATAAAATAAAATAAAATAGTTGATCATTGTTAGTAATATGCAACAATACAAAGCTCAAATTTTGTAAAAAAGTGAAAATCCACCATCAAAAAAGTCTCAGGCTACTGGTGCACACAATTTGGGGATTACTAACCTGGGCTTTTAAAGTCTAATTTGCATGAGTTACCATGTTCCCACATGATAAACTCTTCTTCTTGAGCCCATGAACACATTTAACCCATAAAGAATTGTCATGTTCCCATATACCATATAATACCATGTTTATCATCTCTACATAATCCCCCAGAGCAGTTATGCGTCTTGGTTCAGAAATGTGTGCACATGTCTAAAAGCAGCTCCTATCACAATGTACTTTTGCAGCTACAAGAAGATGTATGTAAGGTACTTGAAACCCAATTGCATGTGTCCCAAAAGCATTTAACCGAAGATTCATTCCCAGGAAATCAACTGCATACATTAAAGTAAAGAATCTTCCTTTGTACCGTTAAGATACAATGTGCCCTATCAAGGCTCAAGGATTACCCTGCAAACTAGTTGTGTTTGCCCCATACATGCTTGGTAAAAGCTAAAATCATATATGCATGTCTACTATCTTAGGGCAATAATAAAATTTTATAATATAAAAAAAAATAACAACACAAACAAATTAATCAATTAAAAAGTTTCTTCATGATTTTTGTTATTAAATCTTCATCAAAGCCTTATTGAAGGTTTTAACATTAAATTAATGAAAAACTTTAATATCTCAAAAAAGAATTTTATATTAAAATTTTAATTTAATCTAAAATTGATCTGTGTTTTATTTTAATTGATTCTTGCATAATTTTTCAGACCAATTCTTAAGAATCTCATTTCAATAAAATTTAAAGGAATTCAAGCTAATTATTTGTATGTTTATCAAACAAATTTCATTTTGAAAATTAGTCATATGAATTGTTTTTCACATTTCATAGTCATAGTAGTGACATACTCTCAATTCGATTCAAACATACGCGTATTTTATGTATTTTTGGGCTTTTTAAAAAATACTTTAAAATATTTTATACAAAGGCCAATTTTCAAACCTTTGTATTTTCATAATGTTTTTTTAAAAATACTTGAAAATACTTCTTTTTGAGCACCTTCGAAAAATACTCGTATTTCGTATGTCATTACTATGTTCATAGTGATAGGAAACCTCATGATACAAGAAGCCAACTAACAACCCCAAGAAAAAAAATGGATATAGAGGCATAATTAAATCAGTTATCCGACATTCATATTTTGAGAAAAAACCTAACAAGTAGATGGGTAGACTTCAGAACAACCCATCGATTTGATGGGTGCACCCAAAATCTACACATGCACGTCCATCAGCATGGGGCAATAACAAGGTGTGCTATTTGCAGGATCCCGGTTAACAAATCCACTATACATAACCCTTGCACCGTCTTCAAGAAAATGCTCTCAACTTCCATGTATTCTACAACAGGGCAGCAAGTTGTAAGATCATGGCAGACCTCTGAGCTCAAGACATAATCTTTAACAAGGCTCTAATGGTTAAGTTACTCCCAATGATCTAGAAGAGTTCTTGCTATACTGACAACAACCTTGCCTGAGGAAATAATGCTGCCACCACACAGGAGAATACAGACACTTCAATTAGATCCTTCCATGTGACTTGTCTCCATGCATCCTAATTGCTTCTGCTAATGCCTCCCCTCCAAACTTGTGTTGCATGCCCTGGATTTACATTGATTTATCAAGGACATAGCTTCAAGGAATATTGAAGCTTAGGTTGTCAATTTACCATCAAGCAGGTTATATTGATTGCTACCTAAGATGTTGCCACCCACATCAAGAAATGTTTTGTAGCCAAGTACAGCCACTCTGAATCACCTCAAAGGGATATGGCATGAGATGTTCCCTTCATATTTGTGACTTCCTCAGGCATATATTCCTCCCAGTTTGCTTGGGCCATCACATTCACTCTCAGCACACATTCAAGCATTTCTGGGTCCCTAAACAGGTCTTCCAGTAGGCAAAGATGTTCTGCCCAAAGTCACATACAAAACCCATAGATCTGTGTCAAAGCAAAATTGGCAACAGAACCAAGAACCATATACATGTTAGATTGCTTGACAACTTCATGTCTTCTTAGCTTTTGCACAATGGACACAGAAATTGTTAGGGCACAAGATAATCAACATACTCTGCTACCATCCCCATCGAGACACTAAAACCAGAAACATCTGTAAGATCCAAGACATCATACTTCTCATTACACTACATTAGGAGCTGCAGGAAGAATTCAGAAAGAGCCTAAAATGTCAGGGAAGAGGTTCACCTAAGGGTATGAACAATCTTACAAGCCCATGTGGGGTTGGGAGCCCTCCTATAGCAATCTCAGTATCTGGGAATCCATCCATAGAACATTGATCGTTGTTTGGAGACCCACATATGATGTACTCATCATCCACTATCATGCCCTTGGAATGCACATATATCATCAGCCTCTCATGTTTCTGGACTAAACCCTACAAGTGAAGACAACATGCACATTTGACACTTAAGGATGGCATTTGATCTATATGGTTTTGACATACATCAAGGTATCCTCTCCTCTTTAAGAAATTCCTCACTAGGCTCTCTGCACTTGGCTGTGCCATGCACACTTTGTTGAGGTCACACATTAATATTATCCAGACATTAAAAGACCAAGTAATTGTCTCTTCTGCAGACCATTTTTTGTAAGCTGCACTAAATTAGTACCGAGTCTTGGAACAGGGAGTGATGACTGCACGAAATGAGAACATTTTTGTGTCTTCATCGTACGTTCCCATCAACCCCTCCTGCACATGCCTCAAAGGTAGATACAAGTTATAGCCAGATCCATGAAAGTCTAGACTGTAGGCATAGAGCCACATCCTAAAAGCAAGACATTCAACAAAGATTTTTTTTGGATAGAGTTCAACAGAGATATTTTAGAGACATATACTTACAGTCTTAAAGAAGGGGTTACTGTGAGAATGTTTTGTCATCCCAAACTTGCCTTTTGTCATACCAATTTTGCCGAATCTAGCAGACGGACTCCTTCTGCTGCTTTTCTCCTCAAAAACTCTCCAAAGTGTCAAATCTCCACCATCATATAAAGGACGACTACTATCACGAATCAATCTAACTTTGATGTAAATAGACCATCCTGTATTCACACCAGAAAACATGCCTAGATAGCTGTACACATTTCCTCCCGGCATCACTGGTGTTCAACTTCTCCTCATTCTCCAGTATCACATTTGGAAGCTGGTCATAAAAAACATGAGCATCTTGATATAACGTAAGCTTCCTACAAACCTTGTGGCAGGGGAAAGTATCTGTTAGGTAACCCATGAACATGCTACCCTTCTGCAGTAGGTCCAAGTGTGAACAGCAGATCTCTATCAATTAGATGGAGTATGATCCTAAGGGGCAAGTTAGCACATTCATGACAGAGATTCCCAGAAGTATTGGATACATCATACCAGCCCTCCACAACCTGTTGTTTAAGCACTTCCTCTGCTGGTACCCCACTTCCCCAATATGCCGTGTACCCATCATGACTTGATGTTTTATGAAGATCCTGAAGTATATAACAGGGATCTGAAAATGCTCATTGCATCTATTTTGAGATTACCCTTGTGGATGCCACTGTTGCCCGTGCAAGCATGACATATGCATATGGGTCACTAGCGGTGCTTTTTGGACAGGGGGCATGAGAGTGCTTCTTCACATTTGCTTTCGCCTCAATTGCAAAGCAGGGCTTATAAATGACAAGGAAATGCACCGCAGCACCACTCTGAGAAGAAGTCCATATTGGGCAAGTTCTTGGCCTCATATAGCCAGACCTCAAGTGTTCCATGTCATAGGGGAGCTTGCATCACACCATCCACTACTATTCTCTCCAATGACTGCAAGTCTGTGAGGTTTGCATCATCTTCCCGTGGTTGTGATTGCTCCAGTCACAATCATATCCGCTGTTTTCACAACACATTGTCAGCTCTTCAGTACAGTCTGGGGAAAAAATTCAGCTGTAAGATATGTTTCGAGGTCCCGCATTTCAAAAACGTTAATAGATGAATGCACTTTCAAGGTAAATTGCTTGAAATTCCAGATGAGATTTTGCAAGTTTCTGAGGAGCGGCAAACAAAAATATTCTCCAATTTCATTACATCGTCTTGCAAGTTTCAGATCTTCAGTTCTCATCATGTTCTCTGCTGAGGTAGTACTTGTCCCCTCTCCGTACATACAGTAAATTCTTCCTGGAGATCAAGAGTGAAGACCTTACTTACACTTAGAATCCAAAATCACAGCAACTGCTGAAGCACAATGTTTCCATGCACTTGTCAAATGCTCGCTGAGCGCACAATCTTTTCAGCAATATTTTTGGCTGTTTTTTCATGATAAAGTATAAGCCAGCTAACTCATGTATAAATTCAAATTTGTTCTTGTTAAATAACTTTTATGTGAGGTCCATGTGCTTTCTGTTGAGTCCTTTATGATTTGACAAGATCAACCTGTCTTCAAAAATTTTAGAAGAGGTAATAAGGACTTGACATAATCTGGGGAGGTGTTTTAGGCCTCGGTTCTTTGCAGATCATTCATGTGCAATTTATGTGGCAGGTTTGGACATAGTTGACCCTTCTCATTGCATAAACTCATGTATTGATGTCCTAATCACATCCTAGACCTAGTGCAAGGAATCACAGAACATGCCCCAAAGAATTCCACGCCAAATGTTAATTACACAAGAGTTGATTCTAAAACATACAAATTATGCAAAGATGTGAAAACTATGTGAAGAGTTTGAAATTGCAGGAAATTTTATTTCATGTGAACATAACAGATTCACCCCACATGTGAAATCATCACCTCGTCTTCAATTTTTCCGTACACACAATCAATTTGTTTCAAGCTTTGCTGCAAGACACTTTGGTGTATAGTACATGATTTACATTGGTGTCAGCTCTACTCAAAACTGTGGCAAGTCCATGCATCGACCATCACAAAATCGATAGGTGCAATTTGCAGCATTCGACAAGAAGCATGGAAACCGCAATGGCTGCACCACCAAGACCACAACGTCAATGGCTCCAACATCAGCAGTTTTATACCTTCCAAAAATGAATGACGTGGGGGCCAATGACTTTGTGGTGCTGATGGAGTCAAGCGGCTTTGTCCCGCTTCTTGAGGATTTCTACAGAAGTTGCCATGTAGGTTGCTTTCACTGCTCTTTCTGCAAAAAACTTCGTTAATAGCAAATGAGTTTGATCACAAAATCCATGAATATCAAACTGTAAAACTTAATAAAAATCTCTTCTCATTATGACATGAAAACCACCTATAAACTCATTATGAGATTTTTTAATAATATGTAATGTACAATCAATAAATGTAACATTCTATTACTTACTAAAAACATTTTGTCTATGACTAATAATCATAATTAGTCATGAGTTTTTATTAAAATGTCACATCTTTCATCATTACATGCTTTAACTTTTTTAAATGATCGGTTTAAAGGAATGTTAAGTGCAAAATTTATAGTTGTACCATTGATATTGAATATAAGGTTTCTGGTGTATGTTAATTTCATAAGTTTTGGTTTAGACTTAGATAAACACTTGGCATATATTTTCTAAAATATTTTAACATGATTTGGACAATGCATATAATGTCAAAGTTTTTTCTATGCTTGCAATTCCTACTAAAAAATATGGGATAGTTGTAATCACAAATATTTATGTTTTTTATATAACATCTCATTTATGATGAATCTTTCTTCATTTTTCAATTTTCTCATGTTTAATGAAAGTTCTTCATATGGCATGTGTTCATCTTGTTGTTAAAGACAACTATGAGTTGATGTTTTATGTTTGTATATTTTTATATTAAAATATTAATACTTTTAATCAGTTTTACAATCTGTACATAAATAATTTCTACTATATGAATATATAATTTTAAAAATAAATTTAAGTTAATTGTTTTAGGTTAAATTTTTTTCCTAGTAGCCTATGAAGTTTTTTGATTTATTTATTTATACTTTATTTTCTAAACTTTTGTAATATTATTTGGCTATTATTAGTATGAATATTATCAATTTCCTGTTAGAATTTTTAGGATGATTTAAATTGGATCCAAATTGCAAGAGCAACTTTCCAAATTACAAGTTCAACTTTCCAAAATCCCAACTATTATCAAAAGGTGAGAACTGGCTGGGTGAGAATTGTGTAATGTAGGATATTCATAAATCAATTTTATCCTAGCTAGGTATTCAAAATGTGAAAACAAATCCCAAGACATGAACCAGTTCGTAGTTTTGGTTTAAAGAACAGGAATTGACAGTTCTCACAAAAGAGTGAGAACCATGTAACATTGGTTGAAACTTGTTATTTATTAGACTTATGCTATGAATAAAGTCTTAAGAAAAATAAAACAAGTATGCCATGTATGAAGTAGCAAAAAAGCTAATTACAAATGGCCATAAACCATGGTATGGAATTTGCCAGAACGAAGGTTTATGGCCATTTGTAATTAGCCTTTTTGCTATTCCATACACGGCCTGGTTATGTATTGTGAATATTCTTATGGAAAGGGTTAAAAAGCCCAAGCTTTTTGCAAATATTTGTTCTAGATAAGGATATTTGACCGTAGTTAGGAAAATTACTCGAAGTTTAAAGCTTGAAACTTTATCCCTTGCCATAGGAATATTTAAAGTCCTTAGGCTTTCCTGATTATGATAATGAGAATATTCAAATGGCCAAGGTTAAGACAGCTCAAACCTTTGAGAACATTTTTTTTCATGAAGGATCTCCTTACTATGAAATATATTCCCAAAACTTGGGCTATCCAACGGTAATGGAAGATTCCAACTACAGACATAAAGAAAGCGTCAAGGTTTGATAAAATTCAATACCATAGTTTATGGTAGTGCTAATAATGTTTTGTTCTTCCATAACCATGAAATCCATCTTTTGTGTTATTCTTGAGTATTTGTTTATAGACTTTCACAAAGTTTGCCACACATCTTCATGTTTTGGCTTTCATTCAAACTATTGTTGGTTGGTTATTGTAAAAGCATTTGGTTACCAATAAGGCTATTAATAACTAATCTATTATTTTTTTGAATTAAAAAAAATCAGTTAGAGAGCCTACTCACTTGGTAGGTACCACCTAAAGAATTGCCAAGACGTTTATGGGTTGTGTATTTGATCAATTGTCAAGATTTAATAACCTATATGCATATCTTTGTCAATTGACCATGCTAGTGAGAAAAGATGGAAATAAAGTATATTCTGTTACTATGCATTTGTATTCCTTAACCATTGTGAGCTCAATTCAATAATTTCAAGTCATTTCACAAAACAATCTTGAAGAGCCTTTTAGAATTTAAACTTGACAAATACTCAACCCTTCTAGTATACAAGGCCACTGGAGAAAAGAAGGGAGAAACACAATCTAAATCATAAAACCTACCCATGTGACATATACTAGATGGCTTGGAAAGAGAGTATTTGACAACTGACCTGTCTGCATAACATGTGATTAACACAACAAAAATTTGAGCTAATTAATCATAATTGAGGTATTAATTTGATGTCAAAATTGATTACATGCATCTCTTGCTATTGGTGGGTAGTCAGGTTTAATACATAAAAAGTTGGCTGCTTTTTAAAAATTAATTGCAGATTGCATTACAAGGCATAATGTGATGGT
This sequence comes from Sphagnum tenellum, assembly GCA_963921925.1. Lineage (NCBI taxonomy): Eukaryota > Viridiplantae > Streptophyta > Sphagnopsida > Sphagnales > Sphagnaceae > Sphagnum > Sphagnum tenellum. Next base: position 25,975,577 of record OY998143.1, read on the forward strand.
CAGCATTTCAAAAAACATAATGCATGCAAAGGTGAGCGCATCTCTCTGGGCACTTCAAAATGCCTACTGCTGTTTTCTATTTTTTTTCCCTGTGATATTTTAAAAGAAGGGAAATGGATCTTACACTCTGTAAAGCTCTCAGGGTCAGGACTTACCAGGTACTGTCCCCATCTCAACTCACTCACAGGGCCCTTATTATAGTAAACCCTGCCCACTTTGGCTTTACCCCAGCCCTTATTGTGCTCAACCCCACCTCACAGGGCCCTTATTCTAATGAACCCTGCACACTTAGGCTTTACCTTACACAAATGATTTCAACTTCCAGCTGCAAGCTAAGGCATGACCATAACTGTGACCAAAATCCATAATGTAGGTAAAGTGGTGAATTATTATAGTGACTCATTACAATTCAGATTTCTTCCCTGCTTACAAGGTACTGGAAGGAGAAAAAGAGCCAGCTTAATCAGAAAGTTGTGCCGTAAGGTGATGTACAAAATAATGTACAGTCCTTATCGCACTTTCAGTCTGGGCCAATCCTTAGCAGCTTGTTGCATCAACAATTGATTGCAAATAGCAAACCAATCCCTCCACCATCAATGCTAATCTATCTTTGCATGATCTTAAATTAATTTGATGTTGGTGAGCTCTGGTTTTCTTGGGACTTTGGCTGCGTAATACAATCTGATGACAATTCTGCTTTTACTTGTTTCATTTCAAAGATTATGACAACAGGCTGGAGTATCTATTTTTTCCACACATGTGTGGGAAGCAGCGTTTTGAATTTTTCTGGTGAACTGGTGCAAAACTGCACCCAGAATAGCTTAAGGAAGAATATTCTTTCACAGATTCTAGAAAAATTTGCCACATTTGATAACACCCCAAAAAAGAGTTTGTTGTCTAAATCTGGCGACAAAATTCTCTGGGTAAATAATTAAAAATTTGGTGAAAATTTCAAGAATCTGAAAAAGAATTATTCTTCTTTTAACTTTTTCACGTGCAAATTTTGCCCCAGTTTGCCAAGGAAAAAAATGCTGGTTCCTGGTGTAGGCTAACAGTCAGGTTTTTCTGCTAGATTTTCTATCAATTTGAGAGTTTTTCAATGACTTGTTGCCAATTGATGCGACATCCTTTTTGGGATGATCATCACTAATCCTCCTTTGCCAAAATGAAAGAAAAAAGGCTGGTTGGAAGAGGGCCTGGGCAGGGTTTCTTTTAAGGATTTTGTGATATAGCCAAAGTGGCAATCGTCCAGAAAATAATTTAATCAAATTTGGTTACATCATTGGTTTGAGGGTGGAAAAGAAATAGGTTCCTTCTATATTCTTGGCTACCTTTTAGAAATCATCATTAGAAATTTGGCTAAATCTTCTTGTGAGTGATTCCCAGCGTGTGCTACATCATAAAATTGGAAAAAAATTCCTGGTAGGTGTGAATTTTCTGCTTTTCTGTGCTCATTTGGCTACTGGTCGTAAGTTAGTCACCTTTTTCTCATCAGCCTTCTGGAGCTTGCAGAAGAGAGCGTCCACATCACGTTGTGTTCTTCTTATCTCTTCTCGCGTCTTTTTCTCCTCTCAGCTTCTCCAATGTGATCAGCAGCGCACGTCACATCACATCGTGTTCCTATCGCTTCTTCTGAGCTCTTCTAATTCCTTTCTACGTTTCTCCTCTCATGACCAGCTTACAGTCAGCGATATAGGGGCTTGCAGAACACTAAGTGTAATTCCTATCTCTTCTCACCTTTTCTTCGCCTCGCCAGTTCTCTTCTGATCAGCCTTCGGAATCTGTCGATATTTTCTTTCCTCCTCTGCTTCTTCTTCATCTTCTTCTATTCGTTGCTGAATCTTCAGCCGAAGTCTTTTCCTCCTGATCCCTTCCTCTCCTCTGATCACTTTTTGGGGTCTGCGCCTGAGATTTCCTTTCATCCTGCTCCTTCTTCGCCTGTCCAAAACTTCGGGTCCACCGCACGTTGGCACCCTGTTTTCTAAGACCAGGGTTCGCTCAAGAGTATGTCACTGCCATGAGTTTTTCACTATTGTGTGTTCGTCTTGGGAAGGGTCTACGTCTAATTCTTGCACAAAGGTTTCTGTCCGGGAGGAACTACTGCAGCTTGGCGTACTTGTTTTCTTTCTTAACATGGTTAAGCAGGGAACTGTGTCCTTCTTGCACAAAGGTTTCTGTTGTTGGTGGAGGGTTGCTGTAGACCATTGTAGCTTATCGGACAGTTGTCTTCTTTCTCTTAACATGGATAAGCATGGTTGTCAGAGATTGTAGATGATGATGTGATTTTACTTTAGGGCTGTTGCGTAGCGAGGCTGACGGTTTATATGTACATTGTCCGAAGGTGAAGGTAGTTCTGTGCTTGCTCACGGGCATTCTTTTCATAAGCTGGATAAAGACGTAGTTGTCAGAGATTGAAAGTGATGATGAGAAGTTGCAGAAGGCTGCTGAAAGAGGCTGACGATTTGCGAAGGAAGTTTTAGCTGGCCCTGCCAGTTGAGGTTCCAGCTGATATTCCAGCGAGTATTTTACCAAACTTCATGGTTCTAGGGATTAACGTGAGAGGGGTTAATCCATAGCATGATGAAGTTTGGGAAAATAATTGCTGAAATATCCATTCAGATGATGCCTTTGGACGATGATGCACCTGCAATGGATTTCCAACTTATGGGAATTGAGTGGTTACATCATGTGGAGCTTTCCAAAAACCGACGATTTCATCGTGGCCATTAAGCAGTACTTCGGTGCTACCATGAGTGTAATCCATTCTATCACCTTGCCTAGCATATTCTTCTCTGCTGAACTGCTCTTAAACCTCGTTACAGGACTTCAGCATGTGGAAAGTTCAGTGAATCTTACAATTCTGCTTTTTGGTATGCTTTATACTGCAGGACTTGGACGACATGTAGCATGAGGAAAAGGCCCTTTATAAGATACTTCACCTCTTCAGCAGCATGAGATTCTGGAGCCAAAACAAACTGTTGAATGTAAGGTGACACATGTTCAGCATTCCTATGAAGTCGAGGGTCCTACCAGGCAACTATAGCTTCCTGAACCTTGCATTTAAGCTGACAGATTTATCTTGCCTTGCTACCACTGAGCCTGAGATAGCTTTTTCTTGCAGAAATCAAACTCATTTGCTATTAACAAAGTTTTTTGCAGGAAGAGCAATTAAAGGAAGCTACATGGCAACTTCTGTATGTACTGAAAAATTGACGAGGAGGTGATGATTTCACATGGGGGGTGAATCTGTTATGTTCACATGAAATAAAATTTCCTGCAATTTCAAACTCTTCACATAGTTTTGACATCTTTGCATAATTTGTAATTTTTAGAATTAACTCTTGTGTAATTAAACATTTGGCATGGAATTCTTTGGGGCATGTTCTGTGATTCCTTGCACTAGTTCTAGGATGTGTTTATGACATCATTACATGAGTTTATGCAATGAGAAGGCTCGACTATGTCCAAACCTGCACATAAATTGCACATGAATAATATGCACAGAACCAAGGCCTAAAACACCTCCCCAGATTATGTTCAATGTTCAAGTTCTTATTACCTCTTCTAAAAATTATGAAGCCAGGTTGGAGAATATTTGTGTTTGCAGCTCCTCAAAAACTTGCAAAATCTCATCTGGAATTTCAAGCAATTTACCTTGAAAGTGCATTCATCTATTAGCGTTTTTGAAATGCAGCACCTGGAAACATATCTTACAACTGAATTTTTTCCCCAGACTACTGAAGAGCTGAAAATGTGTGGTGAAAACAGCGGATATGATTGTAACTTGAGCAATCCCAACCACGGGAAGATGATGCAAACCTCACAGACTTGCAGTCACTGGAGAGAATAGTAACGGATGGTGTGATGCAAGCTCCCCTATGACATGGAACACTTGAGGTCTGGCTATATGAGGCCAAGAACTTGCCCAATATGGACTTCTTCTCAGAGTGGTGCTGCGGTGCATTTCCTTGTCATTTATAAGCCCTGCTTTATAATTGAGGCGAAAGCAAATGTGAGGAAGCAGTCTCATGCCCCCTGTCCAAAAAGCATCACTAGTGACCCATATGCATATGTCAAGCTTGCAGGCCCAATGGTGGCATGCACAACGGTAATCTCAAAATAGATGAAATGAGCATTTTCAGATCCCTGTTACATACTTCAGGATCTTGATAAAACATGAAGTCATGACGGGTGCATGGCATATTGAGGAAGTGTGGTACCAGCAGAGGAAGTGCTTAAACAACAGGTTGTGGAGGGCTGGTATGATGTATCCAATACTTCTGGGAATCTCTGTCATGAATGTGCTAACTTGCCCCTTAGGATCATACTCCATCTAATTGATAGAGATCTGCTGTTCACACTTGGACCTACTGCAGAAGGGTAGCATGTTCATGGGTTACCTAACAGATACTTTCCCCTGCCACAAGGTTTGTAGGAAGCTTACGTTATATCAAGATGCTCATGTTTTTGATGACGACCTTCCAAATGTGATACTGGAGAATGAGGAAAAGTTGAACACCAGTGATGCCGGGAGGAAATGTGTACAGCTATCTAGGCATGTTTTTTGGTGTGAATACAGGATGGTCTATTTACATCAAAGTTAGATTGATTCGTGACAGTAGTCGTCCTTTATATGATGGTGGAGATTTGACATTTTGGAGAGTTTTTGAGGAGAAAAGCAGCAGAAACAGTCCGTCTGCTAGCTAGTTATGGCAAATTGGTATGACAAAAGGCAAGCTTGGGATGACAAAACATTCTCACAGTAACCCCTTCTTTAAGACTGTAAGTATATGTCTCTAAAATATCTCTGTTGAACTCTATCAAAAAGAAAAATCTTTGTTGAGTGTCTTGCTTTTAGGATGTGAATGTAGCTGACAGTCTAGACGTTCATGGATCTGGCTATAACTTGTATGTACCTTTGAGGCATGTGCAGGAGGGGTTGATCGGCACGCATGATGAAGACACAAAAAAGTTCTCATATCCTGCAAACATCTCTCCCTGTTCCAAGAGTCACTACTAATTTATCGCAGCTTACAAAAAATGGTCTGCAGAAGAGAAAATTACATGCATGGTCTTTTAATGTCTGGATAATATTTATGTGTGACCTCAACAAATTGTGCATGGCAGAGCCAAGTGCAGAGAGCGCAGTGAGGAATTTCTTAAAGAGGAGAGGATACCATGATGTATGTCAAAACCATTTAGATCAGATACTACCCTTTAGTGTCAAATGTGCATGTTATGTTCACTTGTAGGGTTTAGTCCAGAAACATGGGACGTTGATGATATATGTGCATTCCAAGGGCATGATAGTGGATGATGAGTACATCATATGTGGGTCTGCAAACATTGATCAATGTCCTATGGATTGCCGGATCAGGCTTTCGCCCATTGTCCAAGATTCCCCAAGGTTTATGATATAAATACTTCATAGTATGATCCCCAGATACTGAGATTGCTATAGGAGGGCTACCAACCCCACCCACATATGGGCTTGTAAGATTGTTCATCCCCTTAGGTGAACCTCTTCCCTGACATATTTAGGCTCTGTCTAAATTCTTCCTGAGGCTCCTGATGTTGTGTAATGACAAGTATGATGAAGTACAATGTCTTGGATCTTACAGATTTTTTTGGTTTTAGTGTCTCAATGGGGATGCTAGCAGGGTATGTTGATTATCTTGTGCCCTAACAATTTCTGTGTCCATTGTCAAGAGCTGAGAAGACATGATGTAGTCAAGAAATCTAACATGTATATGAATCTTGGTTCTGTTGCCAATGCTGCTTTCACACAGATCTATGGGTCTTGTATGTAACTTTGGGCAGAACATCTTTGCCTACTGGAAGACCTGTTTAGGGACCCAGAAATGCTTGAATGTGTGCTGAGAGTGAATGTGATGGCCCAAGCAAACTGGGAGGAATATATGCCTGAGGAAGTCACAAATATGAAGGGAACATCTCGTGCCATATCCCTTTGAGGTGATTCAGAGTGGCTGTACTTGGCTACAAAACATTTCTTGACGTGGGTGGCAGCATCTTAGTAGCAGTCAATATAAAGTGCCTGATGGTAAATGAACCTAAGCTTGAATATTCCTTGAAGCTATGTCCTTGATAAATCAATGTAAATCCAGGGCATGCAACACAAGTTTGGAGGGGATGCATAATTTAGCAGAAGCAATTAGGATGCATGAAGACAAGTCACATGGAAGGATCTAATTGAAGTGTCTGTATTCTCCTGTGTGGTTGCAGCATTATTTCCTGAGCCAAGGTTGCTGTCAGTATAGCAAGAGCTCTTCTAGATCATTGGGAGTAACTTAACCATTAAAGCCTTGTTAAAGATTATGTCTTGAGCTCAGAGGTCTGCCATGAGCTTACAACTTGCTGCCCTGTTGTAGAAAACATGGAAGTTGAGAGCATTTTCTTGAAGACGGTGAAAGGGTTATGTATAATGGATTTGTTAACCGGGATCATGCAAATAGCACACCATGATATTGCCCCAAGCTGATGGACATGCATGTGTAGATTTTGGGTGCACTCATCCAATTGATGGGTTGTTTTGAAGTCTACCCATCTGCTTGTTGGGTTTCTTTTGAAAATATGAATGTTGGATAACTGATTTAATCATGCCTCTATATCAATTTATTTTTTTGGGGTTCTCACTTGGCTTTTTGTATCATGAGGTTTCGTATCACTATGAAATATGAAAACAATTCATATGACTAATTTTCAAAATGAAATTTTTTTGATAAACACACAAATAATTAGCTTGAATTCCTTTAAATCTTATTGAAATGAGATTCTTAAAAATGTGGTTTGAAAAATTATGGATGAACTGATTAAAATAAAACAAAGATCAATTTTAGATTAAATTAAAAACAAATTTTCTTTTCTTTTGAGATATGAAAGTTTTTAACTAATTTAATTTAATTTTGAAAAATTCAATAAGGCTTTGATAAAGATTTAATAACAAAAATCATGATGTAATAATTCTTAATTGATTAATTTGTTTGTGTTGTTATTTCTTTTTATATTATAAAAATTTATTATTGCCCTAAGATAGTAGACATGCATGTATGATTTTAGCTTTGCTTGTAGACCCTGAGCCCCGCTCGTGCACATTGTATCTGAACCTACAGAGGAAGATTCTTTATTTTAATATACGCAGTTGATTTCTTGGGAATGAATCTTCATTTAAATGTTTTTGGGACACATGCAATTGGTTTTCAAAGAAGTACCTTGCATACATTTTCTTGTACCTGCAAAAGTACATTGTGATAGCAGCTGCTTTTAGACATGTGCACACATCTCTGAATCAAGCTGCTTAACTGCTTTGGGGATCATCTGGAGATGCTTAGCATGATATTATATTGTATATGGGAACATGTTAATTCTATGTGTTAAATGTGTTCATGGGCTCAGGAAGAAGAGTTTCTTATGTGGGAACGTGGTAACTCATGCAAATTGGACTTTAAAAGCCCACGTTAGTAATCCCCAAATTGTGTGCTTGAGTAGCCTGACTTTTTTAATGGTGGATTTTCACATTTTTACAAAATTTGAGGTTTGTGTTGTTGCATATTACTAACGGTGATCAACTATTTTTATTTTTTTATGTTTACATATGGTTTTCAATAATTCATCATTATTTATGTCAATGTCAAATTTAATTTAAATTAATATACATGTCATGAACATGATTTTTTTTTATTAATTTGTATTGTCATATCCATGTTGGTGGGTAACAAAAGGGGTGAAATAATAATCAAAATAAGAGATAATTATCAAGAAAGGAGTGCGATAGTTAGGCTTGGAAATGCGATAATTACATTTGAAAATGTCTCTATAGTTGTCCAAGGACCACCATACGAAGGACTACACAAAATCAATAAGGAGCCTATAAAAAAAAAAAACTTAAACACCCAGATATCAGTTCTTCAAGATTCTCTTTATTGGAACTTGAAAAACAGTGTTTTCCAACAAAATGTCACCAGCTATACTAGATAACAAATTGACCTGGGCTGGTGGCAGTCTCATTTTTTGGGGTGAAATTTAATATTGCAAATTCAATGATTTTCTTGCAAACAATATTGTTAAACTCTTAGAAATGGTTTTGAAAGGTAGCGAAAAATATACATGAATGTAACTTTTTCTTTTCATATTTTCTTAGTAGCCAAATTTGGGCTAAATTGGCTTATGGAGGGTTGCGACCTTGGCTACACCACAAAATTGAAAAAGAAACTCACTGCTTTGTGGCATTATAATTGGGATAGGTTTTTGAAGATTTATAATAGCTGCTTACCGAACATCAAGAAACTCTTATCAATCATATGAACAGGGAAACTTGGCATGCTCAGGTGAGTGTTGTAGTCTCAAGGGCGGTAGCCCCAGCGTGTCGACAGCCATGTGCTCAGCACAGAGTGAACTACTCTTTTCCCTTTTATTAAAGAATAATGGGTACAATGTACAATTAGCAGCGTATCCAAGGATGTAGACCTGATATTTAGGGGAGGCTGATGAAGCAGGCGTTCTGCAGCTCGAAGTACAAAGGGGTTTTCATTTGAATGGCAGAAAGTTTGCATGTGAACGATCGATGGAATGCCCCTTCAATGGATGAAAGCATCATCCAAGGGGGTCACAATGAACCTGCACCCACCAGCGCACTATGAAGGATGAATGGTAAGTGGTCAGGTAATAATTTTCTGTTGGGTTGCAGTTCCCTAGCTAACTATGTTGGTTAACTCAATTGTTTTTTCTCTCTACCTACCTCCTAACAACTTACTTGTGAGTTGTTAGTACATATGTAGTAAAAACAGTCCTTACCTATGTATAAACCATCTAATTACCTAGTAGTTACCTATTTTCTTACCTATTTATTTCTATATGAGACCTACCTCTTACAGAATTGGTTACCAAGGTGAAATCAAATATTAACTCAGTTGAGTTTCATCCACAACTGAATAAAAACTGGCATCCAAGGGTGCCAGTTCACTGTGGCCCTTCCAAGGGATGCTTCCTTTTGGCTAGGTTGAACCAGCACCCATGTTGGTACCTTCAGCTTTCTGAGTGACACCTCTTGATGGCCATATTAAGCCCAAAAAATGTTAGATTTGAACTCAGAGACACTGATTTAGTCTAAGAATTAAAACTTAGTAATATTAAAAACTTATAATTTAAATGGATTTTAGGACTTTTACCTTTGTACCATGTTGGTGGTAGTTCACTGAAGGTGTTTCACAAAGAAAAATACCTGGGAGTGTTCTATGTATGTCAAGAAAGTTCATTCAAACCTGAACTAAGGTAATAAAAATAATATAAGAGGTTGTAATGTCAAGGACTTGTGAGAACCTGCAACCACTGGCTTTTTCTCATGTTTCACCAAAAATGGCAGTCAGCCACAAGAGAATTTGGCAAAATCTGGCTATAAAGCAAATAGAGAAATAGAAAATACAGGAATCCTATTACATGTTTCCTGGACCATGTTGCTTGGGACTTTTTTACAGCAAAATGCTGAAGTTGCCCCACAAAAATAATTACTCCCCGGAACAGGTGAGAAATTTCTGATTCCAAATTCAAAATTCTTGAATGAGTTTTTTCTTTCAACAAAATTTGTTGTTTTTTGACCAAAAAAGAAGAAAATTATTGAATTTTTTTTCCTACTGTAAATTCGACCAATTTTGTTCTTTTTCTAATACAGTCCAAAGATTTGTCAACTTTTCAATAATAGAAATTCTGGAAAAAAAATGTTTATGATAGAAATTGTCCCTTGCTCCCTGCATGTAACCTAATAGATTATTTCTGAAAATTAAGAAACGGATGGAAAAATAATCTAAGTTCATATTCATTCGATAATGTACAAAGAAACTATTACTCGACATATTCACGTCAAGAAAATTCGAGGTGGAGCTGAGATAATAAAATAACAAAACTTCAGGTCAAGGAGTTTTGAGAATGTGGACATGATTAAAAAATTTCCACTTGCAAATTACAATTGTCCAACCATCTTCATGCAACAGACTTATTGTAGCTTACTCCCCCCAATAGACCTATTCAATTATTTATTGACCACATATAAAATGCAATGTAATAATGGTTTCTCTACTCCTACCAAATGGGCTCTTTAGGACTTAAGTAGTTTCCACTCACTATGTACAACATCTCATTATCAGTTCTCTATTATTATAAGTACAAGGGAAGGCCTGCTCTTGAGGGCCTTCCCTCATTCAAGGGTCATAGCCTCAAGGGCGGTAGCCCAAGGGTATAGGCCTGAATATTAGAGGAGCCCATCAAGAGCAGGGCCTCACCTGCGTGAAGTACAAAAGTTTTCTGTTTGAATGGGGCTAAGGTTTGGATGAGAATGGCAGAAGGTCCCTTCAATCGCTGAAGGCATGTTCTGGGTGGGCCTGAGGTGCTTTCAAATTCAAAGAGTGCTTTATGACTAAAAGAAGAAGGCTCACTGTTTCAACAGTGACCAGCCTTTTTCTTGGCGCAAAATCTTGCACTGTAATGAAAATTTGGAATTTATTTGTTGCAAATTCAATGAAGTTTTGGAAAAAAATGGACAGGAATTGAAAATTTTGTAAAAGTCTATCTTTAAAAATCTCCTCGTTTCTATACATTGTTCAAGACTGGTTCAAGTAGTAAAAAATGTATATGGATGCTTAAATTTTGTCTTTTCATATTTTGTTAATATCCAAATGTGGCTAAATCAGCTTATGGATGAACACCGCCTTGAGCAGATATCACAAAATTGAAAAGAAAAATGCTGACAATAACCTGTCCATTTTAATATGTTCTATTATTATGGTTTATTTAACAATCAGACATCAAAATGTGTACATTAAAAGAACTTTTTTTAGCACTGGATACATTTGCTTTCTATTTCATGATTTAATAGATCAATGCGTTACATCTTAAATACAAGTTGTAGATAGTTTATTAATAGTTTTCCATATTATAATCTGGGCCCAGTTATTACTATTATTAATTTGCAATGTGCAGTTGGTGAGACGGGTCCACTGGCTCCTGGCACAAACAAATGTCCGTAACATATCAGGGCTCAATGGGAAATGAAGATTAGGTCCCCAATAATACAAAACGAACTTAGGTCTAGTAATTAAGTTCCAAAATGTCCATGGCTAAAAGCTCCAAGGTTGTACCTGGGTCCTTAAGGAGCTAAACAATATCAGCAAACTCCAAAATGAAATTAAAAATGCTAATGGACAAATTTTTACAGGAGTTTAACTTCAAGATGCCAAAATCATGCATTCTTTTTTTGAAAACCAAATGAAATTTAAAATGCGCAAATGTTTCCACAAGAGTAAATAATGTTGAATCATAGAAACTATGCAAAAACCTCAAAACTATCAAAACTATCCGTGGAGGGACTTCCGGCACACCTAACCTTCAGGCTTCACCCCTACCAAAATATAGAAAACGGTAACCACTTCAGGTAGATCCTAATCTGAAGTGAAGACTAAGGAAGGAGGAGTTTGAAACGTTGGAAAAAAATTTCATGTTCATAAAAAGATCTTCACCTCTAGACTTGGTGTTCCGCCAGTACATGCAAACCAGTTTGTGATTTCATACGTTGGGGGGATACAGCGACTCAACGTTATGAGTCTACCTAAAACCGTTGTAAAGCTCGAATATGGCAGCCATTGCTACGTCTACTGCTCTGGTATAACTGCATCGACTAGCGCGAACATCCCGGGATTGCACTAATGGTTGATTTCTTAGTGCATTAGGAGATGCAGTTACAGACGAGTCATGGTCAGTCCCCACACTTTCTCCAGCACCTGTTGCAAGGGATCCCAAGGATCTTGCACGGTGGAGAGCAGCAGCTCGATCTGCATGTGTTCTGCGTGGCTTCGGAAACCGATCCACTAGAGAAACGCATCTCGCATGGTGGTCATTCAATATCGGCGTGAAAAGACAAAAATCCTGGCGTTCCAGGATCTCGTGGACGTATTCCCGGCGAATGCTGGAACCCGTTCTCTTATCGTGCTTTTTTAAAATTTTCTCAAAAGCTGCAAATTACAACCATGAATCCCATTAGTTTCAAAAGTCTGTATAACTAGGTGCCACTGATTTCTTTATTTATTTTGGCAGGAAAAAGATCTGGAGCTGAGTTGTAGCTAAAGAACTTAGATCCGTCAGCAGCAGCAGCATTACCTGCTTGGTTTAAAAAGCTGTAAGTGTCCAAGAGGACCATCTTCTCAGAGAGCGTGACCATGCGTAGCCTGAATTTCAAGAGTTTTTTTAGACTCCAGAATCTTCGGCCTCCGGAATGAAGTATGTTCTGCCGTGATTCCTCCTTGCGGCGCATGAGGTCCAATTCCTGCAGCATTTATTAAGCATGCCAAAAAGTTGATGATCACGGATGTGATTTGAACAGTTGTGTACAACACTTATAACCACGGTGAAGAAGTTTTGTAAAAGAAATTAAAGAGTGAAAAAACAACTGCAGATGAAGGTGACGGAATGGCTCACGTTCATGGTGTCAACGTAGTATTGCATGGAATTCGTGAAGAAAGCATTGATTTTATCAAGCTCCAATTGTAGTAAATCCTCGAATGTCAAAGACTGGTGTTCGCTGTTGATAATTGGAGTCTTTTCATTGTCACTGTCATGTACAGTGGATTTGAACTGATCATCACGTGCAAGGGAATATACAGGACGACTACACAGGTGGCAAGGCCGTCCTTGCAATGCAGGGTGTCGAAATACCTCCCTGAGTCCTTGCATTTGCCTGACGATTGAGCACTGACAGGCTCTTCTCTGCTGGAGAAAGATTTGCTTCTTCAAAAGCTTATAGTTCAGAAACACTGGCCGGTACTCCGCAGGCATTACCTCAACTACTCCTGCCAGTAATTTCCAAAACTTCATGATTCCGGCTGAGATTCTTCTGATGTCAAGAGCCTTCAAGGACTGGCCAGCTAGCTACAAACTTGCTTCCCCTGACATAAATACACAACCATATATAGGTATCAGCTTCTTTCAACATCCCTAAGGCAACTTCATGTCATTATCTGCAATGTCTGAAAACCATGCTTATCACGTCAAGAGAAAAACACCAGAGAGCCACAAGACTAATTCCTTCGCCTACAATGAGCACAACCACATAACTTCCACAGCACTAGAAAGCTCAACATCACCTTCAGCAATCTCTGATAACCAGTCTTGTGCATGTTAAGAGAAGAAAAACACAGCTACGTCAATCCAATCGATATCAAGGGTAAAAAAAGCTCTAGACCGCACACAACCAGAAATAAGAGAAGAAAAACCTAACTACGCCAAGCCAGTCGGTGTCAAGGGAGAAAAAAAGAAGCTCTAGATCGCGTACCAACAGAAACCATTGCGCAAGAATGCACGACACTTCCAAATACGAACACACTATATTGGAACACTGGGGTGCATGCATACTCTGAGAAAACCGTGGGTTTAGAGGAGAGGATGCTGTCCAGAAGTGTTCTGCAGCAACGGAAAGAAAGGAGTCTCCAGGAGAGAAAGAGTTCACAGCTGAAGGTTTAGCAGCGGATGCAGGAAGAAGCTCACGGAAGAACGGAAATGTTCTGGCACATCGCATAGGCTGATCACTTGAGAAGAACCAGAAAGGAAACTTGAACAGATCTCAAAGGCTGATCAGAGGCGAACGAGAAAGGAAATCTCCGCAGATTTCAGAGGCTGATCAGAGAAGTGCAGAGAGGAGAAGAAGGAGAAGAAGACTTGAGAAGAGATAGGAAAACCGTAAAGTCTGCTCGCCTCTATATAGCTGCCTGGACAGTCGACTCGTAACAATGCAGGTGACAAGCCGTGCCCACCTCTTAGAGAAGGCACTTTGTCCCAAGTTGGTAGGTACCTTAGTCAGGAGTTCCCTCACTACGTACCTACCAAGTGACAACAGGCCTTTTTGCAAACAAGGTGTATTCTTTCCAGTCTCAGTCTTCGTTGTTAGTCCTCCACATACAGCTTTATGTGAAGTTCCAAATGGGTCATGACGAGGATGTTTTTTTTCAGGCAAATTTGGTGAATTTTCACCACTTGACACAATAAAAAGGGGCTGTGACCTATCCAAAGGATTTTTTATGGAAGAAAAGGCACAGAGTCGTCATATTTCAAGGACCAAAAAAAGTTGAAGTTGTCATATTTAGACCTTAGCTCTTGTATGTCACCAGTATAGGGGAGTGTTTGAAAAAAATTCTACTATTTTTCTCTCTGACTTCTAGCCAAATTTGGCTAAATCCCTTGCAGATGATTGCCCATCCGCCTGCCTCACAAAATTGAAAAAAACAAACTTTGGTTATGACTTATAACAGTAGCAGAAAGCTTATTTACACATCTTATGAATTTACAAACTAAATTGGCAAATATCCATCACCTTGGGCCAATTTCCATGATGCACTTCAATTTTCAATTTCTCCACGGACGCTTTCAAATAATCAACTTTTCTTTTTATTTTCATGTTTCTGGGTCCAACCAAACAAATTCGGTCCATGGGATTATTGGCAGTTGCCCCCAAGTAAGTCAAGAGATTGAGGATAATTTATTTTCACATATGGGGTGCTTTTCAATTCTGTAATTTCTTAGTTTCCTGTACAGCTCACATTCTTTCTGGGGAATGAAGAAAATTGTGGGGGAGGGGGGTTAAAGTGTCAGTTGAGATTGGCCAGACCATGATGTACACAATTAATGTTTGTACCATCAGCTTTCAATAGACTTCAATGCCCTGTTCTTTCAAGCCAGCCCGCCCAGTAACTTAGCATGCAGTAGCCTAGGGTGTGACTCTTTGGATGTGAGTGGATAAAAGATTAGTTGAAAGTGTCTTGGAGTGATAGGCCAGTGGTCTTTGCTGCCTTAGTCCCTATGGGTTGATGTCCCGTGGTTGTTTATTTTCCTTTCTATTGCAATGAGGTAAGTTAGGCTATCCTTGTTTGCCCTAGGGAAAATGAAAGAGATTGGCTGTAACAACGGAAAACAATGCAGACAAGTATTGTAGCCATGTTCTTAGTCAATTTCATAACATGGAACAATGAAAATGCTCCATGAACCCATGTTTCTGTTTTGGGTTTTTCCATCTAGTTTCATCAGATGATAGTTATGCCTTCTTTTCAATTTATATATTGACAAGAAATTCCAGATACTGAACTCTTATTTACGTGGTGGACTACATGTATAGTTCACCGTGAATATTGGTTTATTAGAGTTATCCAGGAAGTCACCCTTTTGTTGAGCCCTAGTTTGACCCTCTATTTCATCCCCAATTTGAGTGTAGTGGGAAACTGAATGAACTGGGATACCATTTCATGAAACTGGGTATCAATTCAGAAGACTTGTGGGAGTGAATATGAGCAGCTCAATGAAGGTAAGGCAAATCCAAAACTCAGGGTAAAATTCCTTTGAGGACCAATTTTAGGTGAGAAAACCATTTTAATCCTTTCGTTTTTATTTTCGTGTCCTCCTTGTGTACTGTTCTCATCCTGACTTTTCATTTGTCCCCAGTTTTGAGGAAACTGGGCCCAGTAGCCCCAGTTTGGGGTACTTTATGGATAACTTTAATATATGGGAAAGATTTGGAGAGTCACCAGTCTGTGAAGAACCAACTTCCATCTAGTTGGCCATGTAGGCTTGAGCTATTTGCTTGCACCCGTTGACAATATGAAATGACAGACCGGCCACCTGTATTCTGAGACTTTTGCTCTCTTGTCGAAAGGCAGCATAAGACGCTCCAATGGGTATCTGATCTGAGGATGAGTTGTTCTGCTCCTACATTGCATATAGAGTATAGATTACTTGTAATGGATTGAAAAGGATCATACAAGGTAGGGGCCATATTTCAGCTTTTTTTAATTGCCTTTTGAAGTGCTGGCCAGCCTTTTTGTCCTGGATAAATTTAATGAGTTGGCTAAAATAATTCAAAATGGCTAAAAAAATGTGTCTCATTGGTTTTCTAGTTGCCAAATTTCTACAGTTGAAAAAACTATATTGTCAGATTTCTCTATTGGATTCTAGAATGTAGCCAAAAAATGTGAAGAAACCTTTAAAAATTTTGGCTATATATATGTATAGCCAAATTTGGTGAAGTTGTGTGATGAAGGATCACTAGTTTAGCTGCATCCAAATATGAAAAATAAACCCTTATGGGACTATCTGATTTTTGCTGTTGAAGGTGGAAACTTTTAACAGTAATAAACTATTTGATTTTGTGGTACTTGATGGAAAATATTGTGCAAATATCAAGAATTAGAAAATGAAATATCAAAAAGTTCATCCAGTCTACCCATGTATAACTGCACAGTTTCTACAATATTTTGTTCTGCAAGTAGTTAAATTGTTAAAGTGCATAGAACCTCTATGAAACCCCACCAAACTTATGCTTATGGTTCCATACAGCCCTTTTTTCATTTTATTGATGGGGCACTAGTGGAGATCATCCCAAAAAGGATTTTGGGTCGATGGCGACAAGTTATTGAAAAACTCTCCAAAAAAATAGAAAATCTGGTTGAAAAACCTCACTTAAACACTAGTAACCTCTCTAAATCCAGTGAACTCTTTTTTGAGGTTTTATCAAATTCAGTGAAATTTTTAAGAATATGCAAAAGAATAACCTTCTTTAAACTTTTTTGATTGCAATTTTGCACTAGTTCACTGGGAGAAAAGGTTGCTCTCGTATATACAATAGCCTTTTCTTTTTTCTGGTGATATATTGCCCAAATGAGAAAATCAAAATTCAATTTTTTATAAAAGAAAAGTGATTTTGAAGGTTTACACTTGCCAAAAGTAAGAAACAAAAGAGTAAAAATCCCTAGACTCAATAGGGTAAAATGCCCCATGACCAATTGGAAGCCAATGAGCAAACATCTATTTAGTGGGTTAGAAGACTAGCATTAATTCTTCTTATGTTAATTATTGTTCAAATGAACATTCATGATCAAATGTTCAACCAGAAATCTTGTCTTCTAAAATTTATACAATGCAAAACACCTTTGGATATTTAATGTTCGAGAATAAAGGTTAAGAAGCTCAATTTGAAATGAGAATTTTGGAACACATTCTTTTTTTTAATCTTTTATGCAATTGTTTGTTTGATAAGAAAGGTCCAGGGTAACATTAATAAACAATGATATGATTGTCAAAATTTCATGCACCCCAAAAAAAAACAACAAATGTTTGGGAATGTCTGTTTGGATGAATAGAAAACAAAAAAACATAACATACGCATAAAAAAATGGGCATGTGCTAAAATAGATCACACACAAGACACAACTCTATGAAAACACAATGAGAACAACTTTGGATACCAATGTTGGATCAAGAACCAAATAAATCCATTAAAAAGTTTCCCACCAAAATTCATATATGGGAATTTCCCACCAAAAATCAAAAAGCAATAAGGTAAGGGCCAATATCACATAGCTTTGCATTGCAATCCTATTGTAAAACCTTGTAGTTCAAGACTAAGCATGTCACATCAAGGTGAAAGTTTGTTGCAAGAGTTTCAACATTTTTTAAAAAGATTACAGCTTGGGATCAATAAAGGATTAGACAACAATTTAATTACAATTGATATCAAGAAGGCAATGGAAGTCCACCCTAATGTAAGGGATGTGAAGAAAGAAGTCCTTACTACATTTGAAATTAAAGATAAAGTAGAAAGAATTCCTATTGCTTTTGTAATCAAAGAAGAAATAGAAGAGCCTAAAGGAATAGAAATAGTGTAAAAAAAAGTAAATTTAAGCGATATACCAAAGCTAGTACAAAAATATAATATCAAGTACTTAAACTACCTCTACTATCGCTAAATTCAACAATCAACATTCCTAAAGCAACCATATTGCTTTAGTAGTAACACTAATCATAGATTTCTTTTTCTTCCTTCACATCACACCTTGAAATACATTCCAACTATTTACACATCCACAGCTGACATCATATTAGATTGGGCCAACTTTGTTCAATTTTATGAACTTGTTTCAAGTGAAGAACTAAAAACATATCAATTTAAACATCATCTAAATCTAACACATTTTTTGATTTCTTGGTTTTCATATAGGAAGCACAAATTTGTACCTCTAATAGGACCTAAGTAAACACCCTTGAATGCTTAGAGATTAGGGCCAAGATGAATGCACCATTGCATGGTTGGACCTTACAACAATCATCACAATGGGTTAGGGGTGCACCACTAACAAACTACACTTCAACACATTTGAATGTCATTTGAATGTGTCATGCGAGTGATGAAATGGCATTTCAAGTACCACTTCTGCAGAGCAAGAGAATTGACATGCACAACCTATCACCCAAATCACCCCAATAATGTAAAAGACTCCATAGTCACAATCAGTTCAAGCACCAACATAGTAACAATACCATCCTCCTATACTAGAAATTGATAGCCAAAACTAACAAAGTACTTAATGCAACAAAGATAGCCAAATGGACATATCAACATCTAGAAGATGCCATGGATGTAGTGGAGAAGGGACACTTTTTTTTACAAAAGGTAACTAGGTATTGGAACATTCCATTACCTCATTTTCAAATAATCTCAATGGTAGAATTAAAAGTAGGAAAGTGGGACCGCAAGGTGTACTAACAAAATAGGGGTACAACAATTATCACGCGGGTTTCAAACATGTAAACTATTGGATAATTTATCACCCTTTAATAACTAAAGCTAAAGGTTGTTACAGTTACACAAACTATACTTTCCCCATTTAGGAATTTGGTGTTTCAAAAGCAAGTTGGTGGTATTAGTTTTAAAGTTGAAAGAATAATATTTGACTTGTAGAAGGACTTGAAGTTTCTAGTGAAATTTAAAGACTTACTAGGAAAACATGCCATACCTTCTATTCCAACTTGGAAATTTACTTATACACACAACACAAATATGCATTAAATCACATTTGGAATTCAAATGAAACAAGAATTCAAGTAGAGCATCAATTTGGTGTTAGGGTTTTGTTAGATGAAACTCACAAGATGTTTATATCACCATCCCTAACTCTTAGGAATAGTTGATGTGAATTATGTTGTTAATGTTGCAGTGATAACATTACTTACATTTTACATTTTCAAAAGTTCAAAGATGTGACAATACATGGCAAGTAGAAAAAGGCTTGGAGGATAACTTATCTTTTCAAGTAGTGGCTAGTTTTTTTTTGTATATCTATTCTAAGGGGGGTTTCTTAAAAGAATTGACATTTTTTTATTATGAACGGGCATGGTTTTCATGTTACAATACAAGCACTAGTATAAGACTATAGAAATTCAGTTAAACATGGTCACCTTGCCTTCTCATACTTCACATGTGTTGTAGGCATTGGATGTCACTTACTTCAAACCATTCAAGACAAATTTTTTTTAAAAAAAAAAAACTCTGCCATGGTGAAAAACAACTATCTTGATCAAACAAAACTATAATAGAAGCATGGGTGGAGAAGGCCTTATAACAATCCTTGAAAAAGGAGAACATAAAATCGAGGTTTAAGCTTTTTAGAATTTGGCCACTAAATCATGTAACCATGGTTGGAAAATTTGGTCTAAATGGTGTATTCGTTGTAGCAAAAGAAAAGGAGCATGAATTTTCATACCATTCAAATGCAACAAATGAGTCTAGCAACAATGAAGTTAATGTTGCCATAAAGTTTTTGAACATTATAAAGACCTTTTAAGCCAAACTTCCAACTAATTCTAATTGCCTCCCTTAACCCATGCCATATTATTATGTTGAAATGGCATATAGTCTTGGCACAATAGTAAACAACCATGAAGAAAATTAATTGGTGGTGGATTTGGAAGATGTTATTTTGAAATAAAAAAACCTAATTGGTTCAAATCAAAGTGAAGAAGTTGGATTCACTCACATGTTGTCACTACCTGCATTACCAACCAAAAGAAGACAAGGCAACGAACCACTAATGGATTATTCCAATTCACATGTGGTAACATTAAACCAATATGTAGTTATTTTAAAACAGAAGGTTGTGGACAAAAAAATTGCAAATAAACTAAAGGAGCAAAAAGCTCAAGACAGGGGAAAAAAAGGTCTAGAAAGGTTGAAGGTACACATCTCACCAAGGTTGAACAAATAGCTCAAAGGATAATTTAAAAAGAAGATAAAGCTAAATTTAATGAGGCATGGTTTGTTATTTCTATTACAGTTGGAAATGAAAGATTTCACAATAACTTCAAAGTAGGGTATTAAACTCAAAAGTTACATGGGGTTTGGTTTAGGAATCACTTCTATATGATAGAGAAATGATAAACAACAAAGAGAAGAAAAATGCAACATGTTAGGCATGTTTTAACAAAATTACAACCTTCCATTCAAATACTGTAAATGAGAGAGGGTTTGTGATAGGTCCTAATGGCCAATCAAAGAAGAGAGATTAAAGAACAAAGGGTAAAGATACATAGGTCAAGGAGTAAAGGAAATACATGGAGTATGATAAAGATAAGGTGGTAAAATAAAGATAAAATGAAGTAAAGGTCTAGGTAGTAAGGTCAAAACAAAAGGGATAAGGTAAAAATAAGGGGGTAAAATAAAGATAAAGAGAACTAAAGGTTTAGGGAATAAGGTCAAGACAAGGGGGATAAGGTAAAGATAAGGGGGTAAAATAAAAATAAAGTGAAGTAAAGTTTTAACGAGTAAGGTCAAAATAAGGGGAATAAGGTGAAGATAGGGAATGAAGTACAAGGAGTAAGGTAAAGCCCAAGGAATAAGGGCAAGGGAATAATCAATAATGGCAATAGATAAATAACTTTATGTTCTCAAGGGAAAAAAAATGTGGCCATCATCATTGCCATTGATGCATTAGTTTTTTTGTAGGAAACACAAACACAAAAATGAGATGAGATGAAGCAATGACAATCATGATAGTTTCAAATAAGCTTCAAACATGCCAAACCAAAACATGGTAGACATGAATGGCAAATGAGAAATTAAAAAAAGATGGTAGATGGTGATGTTTATGTCAGTGTGATGGCCTCTAATCTATGTCAACAATGATGGCCTCCTATTTGTGTCAACAATGATCATTTTAGCAAATTTTTTTAAACAATGGCATCATTGGCATATAGTGCCATAAACACTCAATTTACTGGAGAGGCAATTTGAGAAAGGAACTTGCTTAAAGGACCATGAACTTATGGCGAAAGAGTATTGGGGATGGGGACCATCAATGAAGGAGTGTCACAAGGGAACATTAATAGGCTTTGGTGATGGCATCTCAAGCATTCATAGACAAGTGTCAACAAGGGACCATGCGCAAACATGCACAAAGAATCAACAAAGGAACATTGGCAATGGTGGCATTGATGTCATCTTTTTAGAGAAGTGCATAGAGCCTAGACACATAGGTTTATAAAAAGAGTGCCATGGCACTCCTTAGATTTGGACACATACATAGTCAAAAAAAGAAAGTTAACTTCATAAAAAAGATACAAATATTAGAGAGGGAGTAGAAACAAAAAAGAAAGAGTCATAGAGAAGGAAAGCTTGAAACAAACTTGAAGGAGAAAGATGAGAGAGTGAAAGAGAGAGAGGCAAGGAAATGTCTAGATTCTAAAAAGAATTTTGACAACAATGTTGCAACTTTTTTTTCTCAAATCCATGGAAAGAACTATAGATTACACCAAGTGGTGCTATTGGGGTCATCAATCTTAAGGTATTAGGTTTTTGTTCAAAAGATCCCTAATTCAAAACCCTAAATGCCCCCATGATTGTGCAAATGCAAGTACAAATATTTGGGTTTATTACAAGTTTTTAAAAAAATTGAATAGTAATAAAAAAGAATCTACACCTAATTAAGTTATTAATCTCATGTATATAAAAGGACAATTTCCTAGGATAAGGTTCCAAATGTTTTTTCATAGATAATAGAATGCATGAAGATAAAGTTTAATGTGTTCTATCCAACTTTCTTCAAACAACAAAACCCCCCTCACTTTGGGGGGTCATAACTTTCTCATTTGAGCTCAAAATCAAGTGCTATAAAGGCCTTGTAGTGCTACGGTTGAAGTGGCATCTAAACTCTTTGAAGACCTATTGCAAAAAATGCATGATCCAAGAGATTTAGCTCTCAAATGTTCACTCACCAGCCTTTCTACCCTATGTGGTTGTCATTGTGTAGCCAAACAAATAGCAAGAAGATTTGTAGTTTATTTAGTCTATAGCCAGATCTGGCTTAATCTCTTGACAATGATCACCACTTATTCTATATCTTCTGATGAATGATCGTCACTTTAGTTACAAACAGAAATTCCTTAATTAACACAATATTCAAGATGTACTAGTTTTTTTGGCCCCTTTGAAAAACAAAATTCCACGCCTCCATAGTTACAGTAGCATACTTAAGTAGCCCACTTTTCAATACATCCAAACCAACATCCTTCCCAATGTAAAAACTGTGCAATTCCGACATCCCTGTTTTTTGGAGGCTTTTCAACGAAAAGTCTCGCAATGCTAAGCATGATCAACCAATGCAGGTAAATTCCATCTGGCGGGCTTTTGTACTTCACTTTGAAGGTGTAGGTCGTCTCCGATCATGTGACCCAGCACCCAGGAGCAGTCTCCTTCTTAGGGTTTTGAAAAAAAATGCTGGGTGAGTGAGTCCAAGCCATTTCGACATCCCCTTTCTTTTTTCCAGCTCAAAATAAAATGGTGACATCTCTGAAATTTAAAGAATCCTTACTCTTGTTACTAAGCAACCCCACTACTCTTCCATAAATGCATAAATGCTGAAGTACCATAGGAGATTATTGGCAGCAAGGGAAATAATTACGTCGCATGCGACGGCGTTTTTACTTAATGCACCAGCTTTCTGGTGCCTCAAAAAAATCACAGGCAAAAATTTAGGAAATTTTCAGTGCTTTCAGGCAATACCTTACTCTAAGGTCAGTTTCATCATTAAATAATCCTCAAAATAGTCATATGAAATTTTGTGAAAATATGAAGTTGATATGTTGAAAATCATCATAATTATCATTGGCTACACTCTAAATAATTTCATTACTAATATCACAATGTAATAGTAAATATGTAATTTCAAAATTAAAAATTAATTCATTTTTTGAAAAGAAACATTGTTCATTTTGTCAATGTGGATACTAACCCTAGGCTATGGTATTTCACGAGCGAAAAAACTGACTGCCCAGGTTGTGCAATCCATATTTGGGAATGTGTTATGACTCAGTTGTAGAAAACTCACAACAGAACCCTAGTAATCCATCCACAAACCCTCTTACTTTAACCTCGCACTACCTATTTGACTACCTTCGTAATTGGGTAACTACCGTAGGTACATGGGTAGGAAATGTAAGTGGCTACTGTTTAGGTATGTAAGTATAGGTAAGCCACTTCTGTGCTACTAGGTAGGAAAGATGCATGTCCATGGTTGATGCAGAGTTAACCAATATGGTTAGCTATGGGACAGGAATAGAACGAAAAAGTTGTTTCCTGTCCACACATCATCCACCCTGCGAGGTGTGGTGGATGATGCTGGTTTACGATACCCAGATGTGTGGGTCTCTAAGTTTATATGCCCAGTTATCAACATCGCAGCCAAACGCCTCATTCCACTTCCCAACTATTTCTAAAAAGGTGCACAGTCCAGATTAAGAAAGCCATCGGCAACAGTGCCTAAATCAACTACTGCTTCATTTGAAATTATTGCTTACGTTTCCCACTTATCAGAATTTAAATTCCCAATGCTTAATTAAATGCATTGAACTTCAGGATGGAACTCTTATACGGATCATTAATTATGTGAGTCGACATAATAAAGAGGATATTCTTTTCATTAATTAAGTGAGTTCACGTAATAAAGAAGATTTTCTTCTTCTTCTTGTCCAACCAGAAGGTCTAATAAGCAGTGCACACTAGTTGCCCCAACTAGACAAGTCACTACTTGTGGACAGTAACTAGTAAATAACATTGAAGGGCAGGTAGGTATAAGAAACTGCACCAAACCCATCTAGGGTATGAAACCGGGTATCAGAGTTGATAACTATGGTTATCAAGAAATCAGTTCCTATATAATTGTGACTCTCAATTTATTTTTTTTGAAAATGTCAAATTACTGTTGGATTTTTGTTTACTTCCTTAAGGAGACCCAGTGGTTCTTTCACGATTTTGATATACCCAGAACTCACAGCTTTTTTATGCTGTTATTTTCAAAATACCTGAACCCCATGTTTCTTTGATTTTGATTTTTTCAAATACACTGAACTGGCAGTTATTACAAAAATCAAAGAAGCAGCCCACACGATACTAGATAGCTTCTTCCTCCAGCTTGAGGATGTTGGCTCTCAAGAAATGTTAAAAGATATGCGCACTTATTCCCTTAAGCTTATTGCCTAAGTCTTGGGGGTGCAAACACAATAATAGGAGTCACAAAAAGATGTTGCCCTACTAAAAATTGTACCCATATGTTTGGGGAGTCATTTTTTCAACTGATGTGGGAAGAAATAAAACTAATTCACTAGGTAATAAATTTCATAAATGATTAAAATGTATATATAGTTGTTAGAATTGATTATGAAAAATATACTTTACATATACCTAAACTATTTGCTCATTATTCTATAATTTCATACTATACTAGAAACTTAACTCTTTATCTCAAGTGTTTCAAAAATATGCAAGTGTGCTCCACCCTACCCCCCTGGCCCTTGAGCCTTGAGTATGATAAATATATGAATTTATCTTGGTCACATGTATAAATGTTGACATCATCACATGAAAGAAAAAAAAAATTCATTATATTCATGGTTGTACTTAAGAAGTTTGATAATCATATGATGAAAAAAATAAACTTTTAATTCACTAACACACATAAGTTGTTACAACCACATGTCAAATGTAAATATGTCACATGTTCAAATAAAATAAAATATTTTATTTTTCTAAATTGAGATTTTCTAGTTTTGGTCACATTTATTGCACAGGTACATATTGTGTTGGTTGCAGGTTTGGAATGTTTTTATAAAAAAGGTTTCTTAGTTTAATGATATGTATTGTACGTGTTGATTGCTTGTTTGAATTTATTTATGTAGAAAACAACGCAATAAGAAGAGCCAAACAACATTAAAAAATAGGAGCCAAACAACACAACAAAAGGAGCCGAACAACAACAAGAGGAACTAAACAACACAATAAAAGAAGCCAAGCATGTTAAACAAAAAAAAAACAAAGCTTGAACTTTAGAACACCATAAATCTCTAACCTGTAATGCACAAAACAAATTGATTAGTGAAGCCCAAACATTTTCTTTTGTTTTTGAAAAATAAAGAAAAAACTTCAACTTTCAATGGTTGTGAAGGCACCACTTGAAACCTAAAACCCTTTATATACATATATGGAAACCTATGATACCTAGTTTAAAATTATACCATGTTCTATTTAAATACCTTATCAAGGTACCCTTCTTCTCAATTTTAAATAAAAGGGTAGCATTTTAGGGGTTAATTTTCATCCTAGTGAAACCTTGTAGGTCCAATATGAATTTAGATAGCATTGCAAGTCATATTTAATAGTTTTCCTTGTGAAAATTGGCCTAAACTCATAATCAGTTCTCATTTCATTTTTGATACCTGTCCAACATTGGCTTTTACAATAACCAAGCAATAGTAATTTTAATCAAAACCGAAATATGAGGATGTGTGGCAAACCTTGTCAAAGTTGGTACACAAGTATTGAAGAACAACACAAAAATGGACTCCATGGTTATGTAAGAGGAAAACAATATTAGCACTAGCCATAAACCATGGTGTGGAATATTTTGAAACTAGTTTCTCTTAACCTTTAAAATGGGATCTTCCAATTCCATCATATAGCCCAAGTTTTTGAAAATATTTTTCATAACAGGGGGGGTCCATTATGAACAAGAATATCCCACAGGCCCAGGCTGTCTTATATATGGCTGTTTGAATATTTCTCATGAATGGCCATGGTCAAGAGAGTCTAGGAATTTTAAAATATTCCTATGGTAAGGGAGAAGGTACCAAGCTCAAGGCTTAAGATATTATTCTTCACCTACCGTCAAATACTCTTGGTTAGGACAAATATTCACAAAAAGCTTGGCTTCTTAACTCTTGCCATAGGAATATTCATAATACCTAATTAACTAGGCCGGGTACAGAATAGTAAAATGGCTTAGTACCAATGGTCGTAAACTATGGTATGCAATATTCATATAACCAAGGGTCATAGGTTAAAAAGGAAAAACCAAGCAACATCAGGGTTACAACTAGTGTTGGGGGAGTACTTGGTTGGACGGGTTAGAACTGCTGGTTCCAATTCTAATTAGTAAAAAGCAAACATGAATTGGGTCCAGTTTTTGGAATTGAAGTTGGGTGAGTACTTGGTTAGGTGGTGAGAACTGTTGGTTCCAGTTCCGATTTGTAAAAACCAAACATGGGTCTATGTTTTGGACTTGAAATTGGAATCAAAACTTTTTAAGAAACAAACTTGAAACCGGGTTCCCAGCAGTGTTTTTTGTTTTTTTTTTTCAATTTTGTGATGTTGCCACACTGCTGGCAACCATCGACAAGGAGATTTAGCCACCTTTGGCTATAGACCAGTTGTGGAAGTAGAAATTTATTAAAATTCTTGTATATCTTGGCTACTTGCTTGAATAATGTGTAGAAACATAGTGATGTTTTAGAGAGGATTTTAGCAAGCATGGTTACCAAGTGCAGGTGCAAGCAGTGGATAAGCCTGAGTGATGGATTCCACATTCGTATTCCTATTAGGACCATAATAAAACACTGCTGCTGCAAGGATCAAAATTGTCGCGTTCACAAAAAAAGCAAAGCATCAATGAGATGCCTCAATCCAGGCCCCCTTCCTCAGTGCCATCTTCCTCCCTTCCTTTATTCAAGAATAAGCATGAGTCTGAATGATGCTGGAGTGAAGAAACAGGCTGTGAGGCATGACTGTGGCTCCCAATATGCCAATTGCATTGAACAATATTTCTGCATTCAATATTCTCTGTTTTATGGATGAGACCAGCTGCAACCTTAACCCACTTGGGCTTCAATACAGCTAACTCTTAGTACCAAAAACAAGGTTGAAAAGGATGTTGACTCCAGTGATGAGGACTCCAGCCCTCACTGGAATGCCAATTAAGAGGCTCAGTGCAACAGCTGAACCGATGTTTTAGCAAGATCTGTAGATGCAATTGCAATTTCCATGCTGATCCAGAGGCAGTACACCACCCATTTGGGATATACATCCTGACATGCTTGAGCCAGATCCTGATTTGTCACAATTCCAAGTTTCAAAGACAAATATTGGAGGAAAATTGCTGTGAAATTTCAGATCAAGATGATGCTCAGCAAAGTGTAGCCAAAAGAGGGAACTCCTGAAAGATCAGTTGCCCAGATTCCAGGATCCATATATGCAACAATTATGAGAAAACCCAAGCCTGCAAATGCCCAATACTTCTGGTACCATTTCCCATCCAAGTTAGGAACACTGACCGAAGAATTCACTTCTGCCAGTGATGCAACATCATTGTGTTGCCACCAGCTGTGAGCAAGGCCACATGTTTTGGAGATGCATCAACTCCAGTCGGTGCTTGCAGGCTTTTCACCTCATCAACTGTTGTGACTACCACCACATGACCTGCTGAGGAGCCCTCGAGGTTGAGGCTTGCTATTCTCATGGCACATCAAATCCTGCAATCCTGCAATATTTACCCAACCAAGAATGCATTTATCTCATCACAAGCTGATACACAATATAACAACACAGATCCAATTGAACAAAATAGAATATATCAACTTCTTTGCCACTAGCTGAAGTCAGGATGACCAGGAACATCTTCCTTTTGAAGGTGGACACTATTTTGTAGCAGCACCAGGAGTCTGGGTTGCTTGCACCCATCCCTGGAACTCTTCCTGGCCTAAGGTGCTGAAGATTAAACTTCTGGTGGGATCTGGTGATTTCTGACACACAAAATTTGCAAAATGCTTGCAATGATGCATATGCAAAGATAATCATGGATTATGTGTCTTTGCAACTCAGAAGTGTTCAGAAATGATTTGCCTACCTGGATGATGGTGATGATGATGAGCTTGGGAACTCCTCTTGTTCTTTCTTGACCAACTCAGGGGTTTGAAGAGGTCGCACTTGAACTTCCTGAACACCCTCTTCTCCTGTGATGAGCCTCACCTGGGTGTTTTCTTCTTCAACCTCCTGGACACCCTCTTCTCCTGTTAGGAGCCCCACCTCGGTATTTTCTTCTTCAACTGCAAGAAGAGACAGTACATGAGATGTGTCATTACGTCCGTCTTCAAGGGAGGCAGAGACAGCAGCAG
Organism: Sphagnum tenellum; assembly: GCA_963921925.1. Lineage (NCBI taxonomy): Eukaryota > Viridiplantae > Streptophyta > Sphagnopsida > Sphagnales > Sphagnaceae > Sphagnum > Sphagnum tenellum. The sequence goes on from OY998143.1 coordinate 26,003,891, forward strand.
TAGCTGAATCGTCGTTACGGAAGGCCAAGGTCGCATTCACAAAGTCCTTGATATTCCCCTTCAGCATATCATAATCGAGAAACAGTTTCTCTTTGTACTGTGAAGGCATGATAGAAGAAAATACCCAGTTGGGGCTCATGACAGGAGAAGAGGATGTCCAAGAGGTTGAAGAAGAAGGAACCCAGGTGGAGCTCATGACAGGAGAAGAGGGTGTCCAGGAGGATGCCGAATTTAATCAGTTTTCTTCAACCTCTGGTTCTGTCAACCTCGACTGGATCATTGAAGAAAATGCCCAGTCGCGGTTGACAGAACCAGAGGTTGAAGAAAATACCGAGGCGGAGCTGATAGAAGCAGACGTGGGCGTCCAGGAGCTGGATGTCGAGCATATTGAACTCATGAACTGGGTCAGCATTGGGTTCCCTGGCATGGCTCCGGATGTCGAGCCTATTGAGCTTATAGACTGGGTTAGCACTGCGCATCCTGGTATGCCTTCAAACTCATCCTCAAGCTGTATTAAAAAACACCACCAGTCAGCAGACATACCTAAACCCTACCTAGACCAACACAGAGGAAGGAAACAAAGACAGAGAGATCCGGGGTGTCAGAGACCAAACATAGCAACTCTCCACCAGCACATAGATACCAGATATATGAAAAATGCAGCTGCACCCAAGCCAGTTAGGCAGCAGAAATCTGAAACCCCAGGAGACAAAATTTCCCTCAATTCACAAGTAGAAACACAGAAGAGCTTAGCTTTTGTTTTCAAGCCCAGCAAAAGCAATTCACATTCAGGTACAACATGACCTGGAAATCCAGAACAAGCAAAAGAATTCCCATATCCACATCCTTAAAAAAATGATGTTTTGAAATTTTATTTTATTTTATTTTATCAAAGTGGAAGCTGACCCTAGACTACAGTATACAAATGAGAGAGGGCCTGGAAGATGCTATCAACTCCTCTTTCAACAAATATGTGAAAAAAATAAAATACCAGTTGCAATAACTTTCCAGATGAAACAAGGGCAGAATTGTCATGTGATTTTACTTTGCAAGAGAAGATAGCAAAAGTCCCAAAAAACAACCGTTCACCATGAAGTAAACAACTCCCTTTTTAATTGTATGAGTATTTTGAGTGATCTCCGCCAGCAGAAGAACCCTAGGGCATTATGGCAGGGAGTTCCCCAATTTCATTTGTTCCCACGTTCCCACAGAAATATTTATTTTCTACAAAACGGGAAAGAAGTCAGGAAATCAAAAGAGAGTTGTTTGCAAAAGGGGAGGTTCCCATACTTGTGTGTTCTCCTGAGGTTTGAGAACACCCTCTGGTTCATGCCCTTAGATGGCCCTCCCTCAGGAGAACACACTTGTACAAGGACCTCCCCTACAACAAGTTATCTTGAGATCATGCAAAGATCGATTAGCTATTAATGGTGGATGGATTGGTTTCCCATTTGTAACTAGCTGTTGAGGAGTCATGTCAACAAGCTGCTGGATGAGACCAGACTGGAAGTGTGATAAGGACTTTACATTATATGTACATAAATTTAATGAACATGTTGCTCTAGGCTAACACTTTGTTTCCTTCTAATAGATTATAAGCAGGGAAGTAATTTGAATTGTAATCAGCAACTATAAAGAGCATCTCCACCCCAGCAACTCCTTTATTTTAAAATAGAATAGTGTTTAGTGATCACTGTCCCCACCCACAGACGTCATAAAATTCCCTTTAAACACTCAAAGACCATTTATGTCGTTACATCTGCACGAGTAACAGTCACTGTCCAAATCCATAGTATAAAAAAGATTTTAAAGGACTTAAAATGTCCAGTGCAAAATGGACATCAATACAGGAGAGCAGCAGGATTCACACTATCCTGCTGCAAGATTTAATGAAAAGGGGTGATGGCAGGTGTGGGGTGGAGATGCTCTACGTGTTCACCACTTTACCGCTGATTGAAGTTGGTGATTATGACATCATGAAATGACTTGCCCATCTCATATCTGAAGAAGCTTGAGATCAACTCTCTAACTAAGGTTCCATCTAGTTTACGCCATCTGGATCTTCTAGGGTTGAAGATACAAATCTGCCAAACTACCAGTTGCTTGTAAGGGCATCAACTTTTGATGTAGGGTAAAACCTAAGGGGGAGGGCTTTATGGGAATATAGGCCCCATGAGGTGGAGTGGAGCGTGGACCTGATTCCTGTAAACCTTGACACTCAGGGGTTTCCGCGGCATAAAAACCAGTGTATTCTTTTGTATATTTTTCATATTATGGGTTTTTTTTTCAAGACTACCAAATGTTTTCTGCTGTGGAAAAATAAAGGCTATGTGTTCATTTTTAAAATAAAAGATGTTAAATTCCAAAATTTAATGTGTAGAAAAATGCAGACACAACCATATTTTAGCAAATTGAACATTTGTGAGTCTACGAGTAGTGAGCCTACTTTAAAAGTTACAAGTTAAATTTGCAACATAGATAGATCATAGTAAGTTAACTTCTAAGTACATTGCACTAAACTGTTATTTATGTCACTTATGGAGGAATTGAAGGTTTAAATTACATAATGTAGCATAAATGGTTTGCAAAATTGAAAGAAAACATGTAATCACTGTAGAAGTTCAAAACTTCTAGAAAATACCCAAAAAATTACATTGCAAAGTCTATAATCTTGGTAATAGGTATCGAAGAAAACCTCTAGAGCTATAATTTATTACATAATGTACATTCAAAAACTCAAAATCAACCCAAAAAAATCAAAAAGGATCGGGAATCAAAATTTGGTAGTAATGCATGCATTTGAAGAACTATTGAGGACACCTCTTGAGTTTGGATTTTGGATTTTAAAGTTACAAATAGGAGTAGCCAAAGCTTAGAATTAAAGATTTAACAATAGAATCACAAAATGGATGAAGATTTGGCAAACAATGTGGGTGCTTGAAAATTTGTTGAGAATTCCTTGCATTAAAAGAAATCTTGCATTTTGTAACTATTCAATGTGTGATCATATGTGATTAATTGTCATTTGCAACTATTTAGTTTGTTAATTGACTACTTATTACCTAGCGTTTTTATTAAAAAAAGAGGACAAAAAAATACATGGATAAACTTTATATTTGCAACTTTGATTTGCAATTAAATTGTAATTCAAAAGTTTATTCCGTATGTTTTGTTCTTTATTTCCATCTTGTAATTTATACAAAGAGGGTGCTTTGTCCTAGATTTTCATATTTAAAAACATGTGCCATTTGGGATGGGCCAATAAAAAAGGTTTAACCCTAAAGACTAAACCAAAAATAAAATAAATATATTTATGTTTCCACCTTTTAACCAACCTGCCACCTTAACCTACCTAGATAGGTAGGTTCAATTGACTTCTTTCCCTACCTACTTATTTAGTCCTTTTTATTTACCTAGATATTGATTTAAATTTATTTTGAACAAAATCTAATTTCATTTTCATGAAATACTCCAAATTATGGCATGTGGCAAATTCAATCCCATTAAAACAAATTATTCAATGTGACAAATTTCCAATGACAAACATGGTAAAATTGTAAGTCATTTCAAATAGACAATGAATATTTGATTTATATTTTCAAAAAAAATTACATAAGATTAATAATTTATTATATTACCAAGTGACAATTAGTGAGTGGGTTATATGTTTGTTACAAAAATGGGGACTAGTTGCAAGTTGAAGATGTATAGTCAATGGATGGGAACATGTGTGTTGATTATATACATCATCCATGTGAAATGTGCTAACATTATGGTGAGTCATCATTTATGACTAGATGTTAGGTGTAATTTCATTTATCCAACCAATAAATTTTTTGTCATTGATGTCAATGGCAACTTATTTATAGTCACAAATTATAATCAATTAAATTGGCACTTTTCTTTTAATGTTTTAGGTTTGAAGTTAGAAGTAGCCAAAGCTCAATGTTAATGATCCAACAACAAAATCACCAAATGGATTTACATCATTAAAACTAAAAAGGTTAATCAATAAAATTTGTGAAAACTTTAATGTCCAAACTTCAAAGGATACAACAATAAACCTAGGTATGACCATACTCCTTACATTCATTATTCCAAAAATAATCGCCTCCTTGTGAGGAAATGGAGTTAATGTCAAGAATGATTGTCAAAACAAGTTCATAACCATGGAAAGATGAAGACTCATTTTTTTACAAATGCACAATTTCAAAATTTTCAAATTTGAAAAACACCTTTCATCCTTCACACACCTTGAAACAAGGACATTTGCTATATTAACAAGTTTGAAACATTTGAATAAGTTGTGACACAATGTTTTTAAAAACAAAATGAAATGCCACAACCAAATGACAGGGTTGAAATCCATGGGAATTTTCATCACATTTAATGTTTGGTTTTTCATTGGGATTTTGAAAAAGCTTTGTTGTAAATCAAGTGCTAAACTAGAAATAATCTCCAACACCAAAATTGGCACAACATTTTTTTTTTTCGGAAAGGGATGTGGGCACTTGCAAATCAGTGCTTCAAAACAACATGATGTTTGGGAAGGATTCTTTAATATCTTTCTTGAAGCCAATATTGTAGGTAAATATGATGTCAAATGCATCAAGTATGCCATGCAAAGGGAAATTGTTGTTTAATTTTGCCTAGAAGGATTTAACAATTTCTACCATGATAAAACCCACCCAATAAAATATAAACAAACATTTAAGATTAGAAGTTTTGCAAAATAAGCTAACACACAAAAAACTTGAAACAAAAATTCACAAGATAGAATATTCAAGAATAAAGAGGCATGCACATTGTGAAATCAACAAAAACTTAACAACCTAGTTAATGAAGCACAAAACAAACATAAAAAGAAAGAATGTAAATTATGGTGAAGGTGAAAAACTTGTCATTGTAGCTTCCACACCATTCACACATTAATCCCAAACTTCCCTTGTAATATATGATACCTTGTCCTTTGTCACTTAGTCATTGCAACAAGAGTAGATATGATTAACCTTCAAATCAAAATGGAAATGTTCAACAAAGGATCCAAGATGTTATGTCCACCAAATAATGATCTTGTCAAGAACACAATCCAACAAAGGATGCTACTCATAGAATGTATTTAAGCCAAATTTTGTGGTAGGATCAACACACAAATAATACAATTCTTCTTGATAGATTTCGACTACATTAATAAAATCACAAACAAAAATTTCTTCTGCTTGTGAAAATTTAATCAATTATGTATTAATTCCACCATATAATAAGGTGATAGAAGAATGTCAAGATTAACCGGGTCAAAGTTGGTTGCAACTTGAAAATTTGAACCCATGTCCACGCTTATCTTTGCCAAAAGAGTCTTGTATTTTACCATGGCCTTCTTGATTAGGCTAAGCATGAAAATTCATTTCATTTTCATGTTTTTCAAGAGCATACACCTTTTATTTCCATGTTGTTAATTGATTTTGTGACTTCCAAATGCCACTTTGAACTTTTTCAAAAATATTGAAAAAAAACTTGAAATAAACCTTTCAATTGACACTAAAAGAAATTTGGAAATAAACAACTACAATTTTAGTTGCAAAAGACAAAATTTTAATTGTAATGGACACATGCGATTACAAACCTTATAGTTGCTTTGGACAAGTAGCAAAAGACAACTAATCACCAACTCCACATGGCATGTACAGTCATTTTTGTACTTGCATATCACTTGTGACTACAAGGATTTTTCATCAATTGATTAGTCGTAGGATTATGTAATTACAAATATGACTACATAAAATATTGGGTAGTATTTTTAAAATAATTAAATTTAAATTATTAATATATATTCTAAATCACATTTATTAAGTATGTTATTTGTATTTATATAAATAATTTATATAATAATTCATATTATTGGTAATTTCATAAATTTTCAACCTATGAATTGTTGACATGTATGAATTCTTAGGCTAGGCTAAAAACCTAATTTAAGTAGCTAGGGTAGGCCATTTAAGTTTAAGTACCTAGGTGGGCCTAGGTAGGCACCTAGGTTAAATAACCTAATTATGTTTAGTACATAACGATCAACACACCATCATTGACCATAACTATGTAACTTGTGAGGTTAGATCCTTACACCCCAAGGATGGATATCAACTCCTTTGCCATCAAACCACCCCACTTGATGTGCAAATATAGTGGAATGCATTTTATTTAACCCATACTTGATTTTAAACATTGCACAAACATCAATTTCAATCTTTTATATTTTATTGATATTTTGTCCAAATGGAAAAAATTTAAGCTCATTCTTAAAGTACTTTCAATGACATACATGATTAAATATATTTTTCTTCCAATAATGTACACTAATTTGAATAATGTTTTTAAAAATTTTGTTAAATTGAATTACATTTTGATGATGATTTGTTGGAATTTAATCCAAATCACATTTAGTAATATCAAATAATTAATGAATTTGATGGAAATTTAAGTTTCATATTTTTACAAATATAATATATAATTAAATAATCATCATATATAATATTTATATTAGATCATAAATCAAATATATTTAATAAAAATATAATAAAATGTATTGTCAATGTCAATAAACAATACAAAATACCAATAAATAGTTAGACACAAATTGATTATCAAACAAATATTGTAATTCCCAAAGATGCCACACATGTTTTAATCGTCAAACTATTGTAAATGGAAAATTTATGTGTCTTTAGTTGCCAAAACAACTAAGACCAATTGCAAAAAGAATTAAGTTTTCATCCATTCACAATATTGGATGAAAAATGTGCATTTTCATTTTACTTTTCCATCCAAACATGTAATAGTCACAAATTATAGTCACAATTATGATTTCATTCAATTATATCAACACTATAATTGCATATATAACTATACACATTTACGACTAAAATGACATGTAAGATTAACCCAATCGTAGTTGGAAAAGAAGTTGATTTGGACATTAGTCGCATCTATAGTCATAACCATATGGCTGGAATGGACGAGATTTTTTCTAATGTGATGCATCAAAGGAAAAGTAAACAAGGTCTACACTATAAGACTATTACGATGAGAAACATAATGTATGCCCAAGCTAAAAAAAACCAAGGATTCATAGATCTAAATTGTGACGCAAGTAAATTTCAAATCTTGAAAAACATTCATATTGTTGGCACCGAAAACAATTAGTTTTTTTCTACAACATCCCAATCCAAACCTCCTTGCAAAAACAAAGCCATTATGTATTCCATTAAAATTTTTACATTAGTCCCATCCACCACCTAAGCAAGTGACAACAAGGTAGTGCAAACCTAATTGTTTGCCATGTAAATGTGGCTAAACAACCATTGTTAGTTATCAATTGAAATCACCTTGTCATAAGAGATGGAAAAATATTGAACTTTTGTCATTGCTACCTTTAAGGCCTTTAAAACTTTAAGGTGAAGGTGTTTGCCAATTTCCCACCCAAAAACATCTATCTAATGTTTTTGAGGCATATTCTTCATCTTCAAGTATTCGGATAGGGGCTTCAAAGCCTCATTCTCAACCATGGGTTGCTTGTTTTATAGAATGTGGAAGAATGTAGTATATTGCACATTCTTTTGTTAATTATCCACATCCATGCCATCACTCATTTGTTGCAAATAAAAATATCAAGTCATTGTGCAACAAACAACACCAAATTATAAGAATGTTTATTATTCTTCTTGTAGTATACTTATTTTTCTTCAAGCCTTACTAGAGATGTTGTGTTCTACTTGTGACTTTCCCATGCATTTTTCCAAGTTATTTCACATGGGCACAATATGCTTAGCCACACAAAAAGCCATAATTGGTGTGATTAAACATATTGTGCCCAAGTGACACACAAGCCCAAGAGTCTTTCCATTTTCAACTTGTAGCATAGTTCTCCCAATTTTTTTGAATGGAATCTCCACAATAATGAAATTTATGATTTGTAACGATTGTGAAGATAATGGGATGAGTTCTACAAGTTTATAAAAACCAAAATTGAAGATAGGGTCAACCATCAAATGCCCACCTAACTAATCACCTTTCATATCGCCTAAGTAGGTTTTAGGTTTTATTCCTCCCCGCCCTCCCCTTTTTTTGTTGTTTTATTAACTAGAAATGCATGCCCATGTTGAGTATTTGCCAAGTCCAAATTCAAAAAGATTCTTGGACCATTGTTTTGTGAAATGATTTTAAATTTTGAATTGAACTAACAACAACCATGAATTCCAAATGTATATTTTATTTTCAAGTTTTACCCCTAGCATGTATTCTAAATTTGGATCAAACAAGAAGTTGCAACTAGATTGATAACATGTTAGATGAAATTTCAAAGTGGGTTATAAATTTCTTAAGGTTTGAGGATACAAGAGCCAATCCACCTAGGTTCTTGAATAACACAAAAAGATGGAGTGCATGGTTATGTAAGAGCAAAAACTAATAACCATTGGCTTGTATACCCTAGTTTCCTAACCCTTCCCATAAGAATTTTTACATAGCTAGAGGTCAGGACTCAAGATTAAGATTATGTGAATATTCCATACCATGGTTTATTGCCATTGGTAATGGCCTTTTTGCCATTCTAGTGTGGTTAATGATAATTTGTTTTCAAACCCTATTCATAGTGTAAGCCTGACAAGTTACAAGTTACTCTCTCCACAAAATTTGTGCCATTACCCTAGGCCAAAATAAGTGATGAACACAGTTGGAATTTTTACTCAGCCAATGATGAATCAAAGCATGTACCAAAAATACCAGTTTTTATTCTTTTGGGGAAGGTGGGGGTGGGTGTTTGAATTTTTGGGATTATTTTGTTCTCAATGTTTTCACAGCTAATTTTCATTATGTTCCCAATTGATTGAGTGATAAACATGTTCCCCAAGTTCCCAAGGTGCTCCTCAATATGTTCCCAATAGCATCGCACTTTGTCCAATATGATTTGCCCAATAATATCTTTTTAAAACCTACGTATCAGAACATAATGGGAACAAAAGAAGAAAAAAGATTCCATCCTCACACCACCTCACCGCCCCACCTAAAAGGGAAAAAAGATGAACCCCATCAAGTGTATGTTCAATTGTCTCATTGGCTACATGCATATTCTATTTTTAGACATGGGCCACAGTGAATTAGCAGCCACCAATGCACTCAGTTGCCCATTCTATCCACTAGATGGGTTGTGTTTTTTAATTTGGCATCAAATGGGGTTCATCGCAGTCCATTTCTGTTACTCACCAGTGTATTTTATTTTATTTAGTTTGTTCTTTGTTGTTTTTTCCTCGACCCGATTTCACACATAGTTATCCTATTCACCTTTCTACCCTCATAAATATTGTACCAACCTTGGTACCTTACTAATTATCCCCTACTAACATAGCTACTTTAATAACTACTTATCTTCTATACCTAACTGTTGTACTAACTACCTACTTTACTAACGTGTCACCTTGTTAACTACATACCATATTAACCTAATCATTGTACTAACGACCTACCTTACTAACCTAACTACATTACTATTTAGCAACCCTATATACACAACCACCCTATTGACATAAATATTTTACAAACTTGATCACCTTGATAAAGTAACTTGTTTTTTATGTATTAACTTGCCTATCTACCTAGCTAGTGTAATTTTCTTCCTACTTACTAACTTGCCAACCTACATGCCTACCTATTTTAGTAACCTATTTACCTTGCTTTTGGAACTTCCTTTCTACTTACTAACTTGCCTACTAACCCAACTACCTACCTATATACCTACTTACTTAACTACTCTAATAACCTATTTATTTTTCTCCTTGAACTTCTTTTCTACTTATTAATTTGCCTACTAATCCAACTACCTACTTACCTACCTATGCACCCACCTTCCTACCTACCTATGTTTTTACATAACCAAATACCTAACTAATTACCTACTCAGTTTTCCCACCCCTAGCCCCCCAATCCTACCTATCAATTTATTAAAGTTCGCCCAAGTTCATGGATGATGAACATAGGTCCCCATATGTAGGTATTACAAACAATTTATAGTGGAAACAATGTCATAATTGTAGCCATTTTGGTTTAGTTATTTCATATTTTATTATATATTTTTTACCTAATTTATTTATGGAATGGACATTACAATACACCTTTTAATGTACTTATTATAAGTATGTACTATCGGATTATGGTTTAAGTTTAAGGTTGGGGCACATAAATTAGTTAGCAAGTTTTCACAATTCGATAGTAATTAACTTAAACTAGGCTAAATTTTAGGGTTTAAATTTATGTGAAGTAATACAATTTCATTCTATATCTTTTTCAAAGAGAGTGGAAAAAAATTAGTTTGAAGAGATCACATAAAGGTAAAAGACATATCTTTTGTTTTGGTTTTTTACAAAATGTATTTGATTATTTTTTAAGATTAAGGTTTTTTTCGATCAATAAATCTTTGTAGTGTAAAAATTTTAAAATTTGGTTAAATTTTTTATTTATGTTTTTTAAAATTTTTATGTTTTGCATTATATAATTTGTATACTTTGTATAATTTTTTTGGGTTTAGGGCATTTATCACTAGGACTTTTTTTTGTTAGGGTTTGTATAGTTAAGGTTGTAATAAGGCTTATGGAAAAACATCATTTGGATTTTTAGGGTTATGCCTTGTGATATAATGTTTAGGAATTTGGTTCATATATATCAAGGCTTAAGATTTATACTCTAAACTTTGTTCATTGTATTGGTTTTTAAAAAATTATAATTTATTTAGATATATAACATAATTGTGAATCTCCTTTGTTTCCATATGTTCCATAGTTGTTAAAGTCCAATATTTCCTAACCCATTTTTGTTTAAATGCAATACCCATATCAAATTGTGATAATTCATTAATCATGAAACATAAAAATATTTTTAAAATATTCGATTCTCTGCCAATACATCATGAATTCATGTTTTCAAAATTATTTATTCACCTTATAGCATGATTTGACATATATAAAAATGAACATAATGTAAAATTGGTCACATTGTGATATTGGGGGTTAGGGTTTAATGTAAAAGTTACTACTTAATGTTAGTATTATGGTTTTGGTTTAGAATTTAGGACATATAAATTAATTAACATTTTTTTTACAAGTTTATAATAATTAAAATAAATTTAGGATGCATTTTGGGCGGAAGTTTCAAGGCTTAAACATGTAAAACAATGTAATGTCATTTTATATTTTCTTAAAGAAAGTGAATGAACTTAATTTGGAAATATTACCAAATGGTAAGATATATACCTTTTTTTTGCATTTTTCTAAATGTAATATTCATATTCAAGTTCGTTTTGATATAACCTTTAGGTGATTTATGTAACTTGAAGTGTAGACCCAACCCTAAATGCAATGCTCACATTTAGGGTCATTTTGAAATAACTAGTATGTAGTTTGGGTGGCCTTTCAATTAAAACCAAAACTTATATGTAATACCTGTATGCAAGTTCATTTTGAAATAATCCATAGGTGATTTGGACAACCTTAGGTGAATAATCAACCCTAAATGCAATACCCACATTTAAGGTCACTTCAAAATAAATGGTTTGGGTACCCAAAATATCTCTTTATATATTTAAATTAATTTATGACAATTAATTATCATGAATAATTATTTTAAATTAATGATTTGATTAACTTATCAACGTAAAAAATCTAATTATGATAATAAATTAAATATCAAATCATTAATTTAATTTTTAAATTTAAATTTAAATTATTTGAATAATTAAGGTTCAACCACAAATCAATTAATTAATATTAAGAAATAAATGATTGTTTAAATATGATAATTAATCATTTACATTATTTAAAATATTTTTTAGTAATTCCTTAATTATGACATTATTTGTTGATACATAAACTAAATTAATTTGTCATATGAGTCCCATCAATATTACAATGGAAACTTATATGCAAGTATGGCAAAAGATGTTAAAAATCAACAACTATTTATGGACCTATATGTGGGTATGTAATGGATGTTAAAAAACCAACAACTATTTACAAGAATTATATGCGGGTATTGCAATGGATGTAAAAAAACCAACAACTATTTACAAAACCTATATGTGGGTATTGCATATTTGAAATGGCCTTGTGGAAATTATATTAGAATAAATTAAAGTATTGCATAATGTTCATTTGTAAACCCTAGACAAATTAATGTTACAAATTCATATGGGCCTATTTAAGTTTTGATTTTTATATTTAAAATATTAATAATATTATGAAAAAGAAGACATATAATTAAATATATACCCATCAAACAAGTGTTGCAACCTTACTTTGGCCAAGTGTGGGGGTGAAGCCCAACACTTGGAAAAAGTGGGGATTTGGAGTCCTCTAGGATTCCTGAATGTTTAGAGCTTGATAGCAGGACCCAAACACCTCGCATTGAGGGTTTCTTGGTGTCGTTAAAAAGGTCTTGAAGCGTAAATATCGAAAATGGCCTCGCATTGGCCATTTGGACATCTGTCGCTCAAGTTATGGGCAAAAGAAGGGCCGGGAGTGAAACTGCCAGTTTGACTCCTGACCACTAAAAGTCAAGAATCGACTAGTTCCCGATGTCCGATTCGTGAGTGCGATACGTCGTTGAAAAGATCTTGACAAGGGCTACCTCGTTACAATTAGAGGTCAGGGCGAGGAGCTATGACCTCTCAAAGTCCCGCGAGTCCAGAACTGGGACATTTGGGTGGATTTCGGGACTCCAACTTGGGAGTTCCGGGAAAAAGAGCCATTTGGATGTAGTCTCAGCGGAGCGTTGCAGAGTATACTATATGGGGGAAGGTGGTGGCTTCCCCCGAATTCGGGCCGTGGTGAGTTTTGTGGTCCGAAGTGCCCGAGGCTTGTCCCAACACCAAAGGGTGTCCCGGAATGTGAACTATCCACTTGGGTGGTTTGTTTTGATGCAGATTCAAGCTTGATCAACTAATACCTCGTCCTAGTTTAATCCCTGGGCTCCCAACTCGACCCTTTACCCCTTTCTAGAGTTGGAAGCCAGGAGTGTGCCTTCAAGTTTCAACTTCCGCAACTTGACTTTGTGAAACCCTCAAATGGGTTTCACCCCGTGACTTGGGAGCGCGTCAACAAGTGTGAATAGAGGAAAATATTATATTGATAAAAGATGTACAAATATGGGTGGATCAAAAAATGCTAAAAAATGTATTGAAAAAAAATGTTATTTATAATATATGAAAGTATCAAAGTTCAAAAATTGGGTAATCTAAAAAATGAAAGGGCTGAAAAAACCTAGGTAATTGTATAAAATGAAAACCCTAAACCATATCATTATCTATAATCTTGTGTTTAGCTTAATAAGAAATTACTGTATTTGCAGCCTTTGCTGCATGACGAGATTGTATAGATGGCAACATGACATTTCAACTTGAACTACATTTGCAACAAACTCTTCCTTTGTTGTGCCTTGAACCCTATAAACACCCAAAAACCACCAAATTAAACCTTAACACCACCAATGAAGAAAGGGATGGCAACAAGTTGCCATTACCTTCTTTATTGGAACACCACCACAAAAGAAAATGATGGCATGTTGTCGTGCCATCGTCTTCTTCTTAGACACATAAAAGAAGGCCATGGCATCGTCTTCTTCTTCTTTTTCTCAAACAAAAAAAAGAAGGCGACAACAACTTGTTATCACCTTCTTTGTCCAACTGCACCATATAAGAAGACAACGGCGCATTGCTTTTGTCTTCTTCTTCTTCTCTAACACAGATAATAAGACAATGTTAATTAGCTGATTTTGCCTTCTTCACTTCAACACCACCATAGAAGTGTAATGGTAGCAAGTTGCCATCATCTTCTTCGCTACAACAACACCATAAAAGAGATGACGACGCATTTCCATTGTTTTTTTCTTCTTTAACACATAAATAAAACAACAATAGCAAGTTGTCGTTGTCATTTTTGTTTCAACACCACCAATGAAAAAAGTGATGGCAACAAGTTGCCATCACCTTCTTCACTATAATGATACCACAAAAGAAGATGACAACACATTGCCATTGTCTTTTTCTTCTTTACAAGACCACCACAGAAGAAAACAACATCACATTGTGATCATCTTCTTTTTCTCAAACATAAAGAAGACAAAACACACAAGTAAACAACAAAAGAAAATCAAGAAAAGGGAAGGAGCCTATTTTCAAGCTTTTGCTCTACCTTTTCATTTTTGGCTTATGCTTCTACCTTCTTGCTTTTGCACTTCTGTAAGTGTTTTATCTTAACATCCTCTTTTTTTAAGCATAATAAAAGAAAAAAAAAACACAAGAAAAAAAAAACTGTAGAGAAGAAAAAAAATGTAAAGAAGGGAAGGAGTTTACCTTCAAACTCCCACTCTGCCCTTTCACTTTTGGCTCCCACTTTTGCCCTCCCCCTTTTGCACTTCTGTTTTAAGCACTTTCTCTTGGCATCTTCTTTTTCTCAAGCAGAAGGAAAGAAAAAAAACACAAAGAAAAAAAAACCGTAGTGAAGAAAACAAATGTAGAGAAGAGAGGGAGCTTACCTTCAAGCTCCTGTTCTACCCTCTCGTTTTTGGCTCCTACTTCTATCCTCCTACTTTTGCCTTTTTGTTTCAAGCCCTTTCTCTTGACATCTTCTTCTTCTCAAATAGATGAAAAGAAAAACACAAATAAAAGAAAAACCATAGAGAAAGAAAAAAATGTAAAGAAGGGAAGGAGCTTACCTCTTTTCAAATAGAAGAAAAGAAAAAGAAAAGAAAAGAAAAAGAAAAGAAAAGAAAAAAAACCATAAAGAAGAAATAAATTGCAGAGAAGGGAGGGAGTTAACCTTGCTTCTTTCGCTTCTGCATTTGGGATGAAGTGCTCCTCTTGCTTTCTCCTCTCCACATTCCTTGAACATTGAACCCCTCACCTTCCTCAAGCCTTGTGTTTATGTCTCCTAGAAGCTCTATGCTACTCAAGCTCGGGAGCTCTCCTGAGCTTTGGAGACGGAGTGAGTGGGAAATGAGGTGAGGGAGGTAGGAGGGGGGAGGTAAGTACGACGGGGTGAAGTAGGTGCAAGGAGAAAATTTTGGGGCAGGGAAGGGGGCTGAAAAATCCCTGTGTAGGGGAAGAGGATGTGTTTTTGGTTCATCCCCAAAACGGCTTGAACGGCCTCATCCTGAACTGGTGCATTGGTGGCTGCTGGTTCACTGCAGCCCTAGACATGGTTGCCACCATATTTTTGCCTCAGGTATTTTTGCCTGCGGCATAATTAATTATTAATAACTATGCCATTTCTTGAAAGCCAACCTGCTGAAGCTGGGGGAAGCTTCTACTGTCAACAAATAGTACTTAGTTGCCTGACTAATCCAGGAATATACGTGTGCACAAAGCTCAGCCATTCTTAAACAACTGAAAAAAAAAACAGCTTTTTCATAAAAGAACAGAACAACTTCCAGATGCATTTTATGTCTTTCAAAATCTAAACATTCCAATCAGACAATCTACCAATTCCAGATGCTCCCTAAACACTTTTGATGTGCACAGTCTTGTCATTGCTCTTCAAGTGCACTTGGTTTTGGCTGTATCTGATGTTGGGCAGAAAAGTGGAGGTAAGACACTGGGCTGGGCTGTGCAATGGCAGATGCTGGAGGTCCCAGAGAGTCATGGCATGACATGCACTGCAAAATTGAGGAACTGGCAGGCTGATGCCATCCTTAATCATGTTGAGCAGCACTGGAGGAAGTTCGCTCTGTGGCACAAGACAGAACAGACTCAAATCAACAGGATTCAATGATTGAGTCCATCAGCTAATATCCTTCCTGAAGGAGATCCTAAGCTATACATGACCATTGACAATTAACCAAGCCCACACTTGGCATGCTCAGGTACTCCTCCAGGATCGACCACTTTGTGTCTTTTGAAAGTCTCAAGGGGGGTGAGGTAAAAGTGTCTACTTAGCTGGTTTGTTTGTTTTTCACTTTGGCTCCTACTCTTCACTCACAGAGGTTAAACAGAAAAATTCTCATTTTGTTAAATAAAAAGAAAAAGAACTTTGATATGGGGGTTCATGCAAACCTCATTAGATACTTGACCATTCTTAACATTATGAGAAGTGACATTTTGAGGTTAGCTTTGTAACAACATTTTAAAAACTTATACCCTGGCCAGTTCTCTAGAGCTTGAACAAAAACTATTAAAACAATCAAGCCAGTTATTGAAACTTCTTTCTCAAAAACTAGGATTGATGGTTTGAAAAAAAAAAAAGTGAGAACCACCCAACATTGGTTTCAACAAGTGTTAAATGGATATCAGAGTTTTTTGATACTTTTTAAATTCAGTTTTCACAAAGTAACTTGCAAAAGTTCTGGTTCTCACTTTTATTTTTTGAAAAAACTTATGCACCACGGCAGGGTATCAATATATTTAAGAAATTTAAACTGGTTCTCACAATGTTGATTTTCATAAATTTGAAAACACTTGGTTATCATTTGATGATTCTCACAACCAAGTTATTAACTTTTTTTTCGAATAAAAAAATCATAACCAAATTTACAAAAAAATTATTGATTTTATTCCTTTTCTTAAAAGTCAAAAAATCATAATCAATGCTACAATAAAGAAAAAAGACCAACAATTTATTTATTTGATTTTCATTCTTCAACAACTTCATCCCTTTCAAGCCTATCTAGACAATTGTGCTTGCTGAATGGCTAGCTACTAAGATTAGTGTTTTTTCATAATTTTTTTGCTTGAGTGTTAGTAACAATCATCCCAAAGGTTTTAATCACTGCGACCTGTTATTAAAACCTATGCCAAAAAAAAAAAACTTTGATCATTTGATTATATACAACAGCTAGGAAGAGGCAGGTACAAAAACTGACCCAAAATATCTTTTTTTTGGTGAACTTTTTTTCAAAACATAGTGAATATTGTGACAAAATACTCCTTTTTTCACCATCTTTTTTTTGCAACTACGAGAAATTTCGCAAAAATAAAATAAATTGACCAGGACATTACCCTACACCCAACATTTCCAAACTTTTCTATGCTTAATCCTTATGAAGACTCAAGAACATTGGTTCTGATATTCTGTTTGGTCAAAAAACGTTATTTGGGTTGGACAGGGTTGGAAATTGTGTTATTTTTTCAGTTTTTGGTTTTTTCAAATTTGGCGATTTGTTTCAAATTTACACTAAAAATATGAAAATTTTACAAAAAATTCCAAAAAAATTTGTTGCCACTATGCAGATTTTCTCTAAAAAACAAAGCATAGGAACTTGAGAGTAAGTTGGAGATAGGGGGAAAATATATTCAAACGCAGGGAGCCTTCAAATTTTGTCCTACTCTTTGGATGTGGGTCGATAGAAGATCAGGTACAAATGAGAAAGGGGGATTGGAAGATGCTACCAACTACTCTTTCAACACATACCATAGTATCTTGGCAGCTTGGACACTAAGGCCCGCTTTACACAAGGAGTCAGGGCCGCAAAAATTGGGGGCCAACTTTAAGCATTTTTGGGTTGGAAATTGGCCCCAATTTACTACTAAATGCTAGAACATTGACGTCAGGATATTAATAAGTGCTGGAACCTTGGCCCCAAGGGTTGCAAATTGGCCTCCCGAATTTGACGTTATTCTTTGTCCAGCCTTGGGGCCAATACAAGGCCATAAAGTTCAGCATTTATAAGTACTCGGGGCAGATTGAAAAGTTTTTTTTTTTTCTATTTCAGCCTTGACTCCTAGTGTAAAGCCCTTGGGGCTGCTTTCAACTTTTGCACCAATAGGAATGCTGGATTTGGGTTGAACATTGGCCCTGACTCATAGTGTAGAAGCAGTAATTATATTATGTTCAAAAGCATTGAAATTTCCAAAAACAAAATTCTGTAGAGAAAAAATAATTGTGAAAGAAAATATTCTATTTGTTGAAATTTCAAATTTCAAAATTTAATATTTATTCAACAGACATGTGTCAAAGTTGCCCAGTTACTATTGTATGTGTAAAGGAAAAAAAAACCCTAGCAGCCTGTTGCAATAATCAAGATGAAACAAACACACACAGAGAATTGACATGTGATATTTACTTTGCAGGATAAAAGACAGCAAAAGTCCCAAGAAAACAAGAGCGCAACCGTTACACAATATCTTAAGATGATGCAAAGGTAGATTGGGTAGCTATTTATGGTAGATCCATTGGATTGCTATTTGCAACCAGGTGTTGAGGAGTCATGTCAACAAGCTGCTCAATATTATCATTATGTACATCAACTATGTTACAGGTTAAGGTAACATATTGCACTAGGCTGGCTCTTTATTCCATGCTAGTAAATTCTAATGTGGGAAGTAATCTGAATTGTGATCAGTAAATATAATTATTTATTCACCATGAAAAACTTTGTGGTGAATTTTTGCCATTTTGTGAAAAATATTTTCGAAAATGAATGTTCTGAAGCAAATTCTATGTTTAAAAACATCACCTAAAATCGTTGCAATTGTCTACAGTATGAAAGAATGCTTCAGATTTTCTGAGTTCATAATTTGAATATTGCCAAGTTTGGCTAAATATACTTATGGATGATAGCCACTTAAGCAACATCACAAAATTGAAAGAGAAAAACACTGCTTTACCTACTGAGTGTGCCTGTGAACTCTGATTCAAGTTGGTGATCATGACATGAAATGACTTTACTTGCCCTTCTCATGTCTAACTTTTGAAAGAAGATTGAGATCAGCTCTCTAACTATGGTACCTTGTCTGTGCCATGTGGATCTTGAAGATACAAACTTGCCAAAGTAACGGCTTCTTCAAAGGATATCATCATTTTGGTGACAGTTATAGTTTTTCATTAGCCTTCAGGTGGTAGTGTTTGAACAAATGTTGGCCTGTTCTTTTTCCTTTTTTCAGAACGGGCTGGAGCCTTGGCCCCAAACAGGTTTCTTTTTTAAAAAACTTCTTGGCACCACACAAGGCATAATAATAATAAAAAATTCAAAAGTGGTTGGGTAGTCTTTTGGGGGGAACACCACACAGGTTATTATTATTGTTTTAATTCAGAACTGGCTGGGCAAGATTTTTTAATAAAAAAATTGGCATCCCGTAGAGTATAAATTTTTAAAATCAAATTGCTTAGACCCACCGCCAATTAACCCATATTTTCTTAGTGTTAACAACTTTTTATGCATTAGAGTCAATTATCAAGTACTCGCCTTGCAAACTGCTTAGTGTATCACCTACATAGGTTCTAGAGTTTAGGTTTTTTCTTCCCCTCTTTTGCTATGGCCTCATCAACTAGAAGTGCTTGCCCACGGTCAGGTATATGTAAAGTCCAAAATCAAAAAAATTATTGGACTGATGTTGTGTGAAATGACTTGGAATATTGAACTGAACTCGCAATGATCACAAACTAAAGCTGTATGGCCAAAATCTGTTGATGTTTTCTCATGAGTGTGGCCAATTGACAAAGATATGCAAATGCAGTTTTAGACCTCTACGATACAACAATTTCATTAAATTGATTTCTTTTGTGATTAATCAAAGAACCAAAGTGAGTTCTATTGAAGAATTTTTGTTTTTTCCCTTTTGACAAAATATTCAAAAGTGTATCTCAATTTGGGAGATTGTACATGTTTCTATATTTAATTCATAGTTGTTAGCACTATGACCCATATTATGATTATAAAGGGTGGAGATAGCATGGTAGCACTAAACCAAGGGACTTGTGATTCTATTGATCAGAAGAAGCATAATAACCCTTGAACATTTGACAACCATATAATATTAGGTTAAATTGATATGGCCATATGTATTCTGAATTTCCACCAAATGAGAAGATACAACTAGATTGATAATCTACCCAAATGAAAATTCTAAGTAGTTTATTAAATTTGTGAGGTTTGAGGATGGAGAATTTACTTGGATGAAAGTTTCAAATATCTAAATAAATTAATATAAAAATTTGACAATTCAATACCTGACCCACGAGACTCTCAGTTTTTAAAATGCCGCTACCTACCCAGTGCGTAAGTTCTCTAGCTGGTTTTCAGAAAATTCAGTAATCAGCATGTAGATTAAATGCATGTCTCATAAGGATGCATGCAAAAACTTGAGGAGTTTCAAGCTGAGATGGATGAATACTTGGCACAAACAAAGGAGCAAAAAAGAAGCTGCTTTCATTTGCGCTGTTTGGAATAAAGCTGTTGCAGTGAATCTTGGAGAGCCAAAGCAGAATGCACTACGCCTCAAGGCTGCCATCTACGTGTGGAAAGAGGAGTCAATTATGCACAGATTTTGGGATTATATTCATGCCCGCACAGCATGGGAATTTACCAACAAAATTATCAATTCCGTGGCTTATGTATCTGCATGTCCAGGTACACTCTGTTTGCACGTAGAACCCAACCCCTTCATGTAATAGAGCAGAGATGAATACCTACAGACATTAATTGATCCATTGTTGCACAAAGGGCCTCTAAACCTACATTGCATTTGTGAGTGCAGAAACTCTAAGCTTGAGTAGAAACCTCAGGACTGATCCCGGTGCACTCATTTATTATCAGTTCCTTTGGTGTAGGGTAATGCCATGGCTGGGGTGTTCCCAAAATAATCTCCCATCCCCCCCCCCTTCCCCCCCTAAGGCCAGTCGGAGGCTTGTTATTTTGGGAACACCTTGGCCTGAGGGCATGGCATAAGTGGGACAAGTTTTTTCTTTTTTATTTTATTTTATCATGATACGGGGTTTCTAGTACCCATAGGAGGTGACATGCTCGGCTGGGCTATGACAAAGGCAATGACAAATGCAGGGGGTCCCAGAGAGCCATGGCATGACTTGCACTGCAAAATTGAGGGGCAAGCAGCCTATGACATCCTTACTCATGTTGAGCAGCACTGGAGAAAGGCCACTCGGTGACACACCACAGAAGCAATTCAATTCAAAAGGATTCAATGGATTTTGAGTCCATCAGCTTATATCCTTCCTGAAGGACATCCTAAGCTGTACATGACCAATCACAATTAACCTTGAAGCAATTGGCATTCTCAGGTACTCCTCCAGGGGCCACCACTTTGTGTCTTTGTGTTGTATTCTGAAACCTTTGAACGTTGAGCATAACTGAGTTCTGAACAGCGGGAACATTGTTCAACGTGCCTTAAGGTTCTGATCTGTCAACCTGCTCAGCCTTTGTTCTTGAGCAAAGTGTGGAAATGGTGTGATGTTATGCTGTATTTATACATCACACAGCATTGTTGATATTATTCCAACGATGGCTGTATTCCAATCTGACCTAAATGTGAAACGGGTGTTTTTGTCCATGTAGACTCAGGATCCATGAAGGGTTCCCCCAAGAAGAATACAGGAGTTGAATGGCAGGTATTCTATCCCTACCAAATGCTTTTGGATATAGACAGATTCAGCTTCCATGTGCAACTTCACAAAAGGGAAATCATGAAGATTTGAACAAGATATAATCAGACAATTAAATCTGCTATACGTTCTTAACTCAAAGAAGGATTTAAAAACCATACTTACTAAGTTCTGAAGCCATCTCTAGTTTCACGAGGAAATCACTGTCAAAGTTTCAGCAATTGGAAAGATTGTTTAGTAGAATTGTTGTTTGTAATTTTGGGTGCATGGTGGACTTCACACAGCATCTTGTTCAGGAGAAGAACATGTTTGTAGACATCAGTAACCAAATCACTTCGGTGAAAGGCATCACTTCAGCTCAGCATTACACCTATGTTGAGAATCAATACTTCGGGGATTCTCATACGACTGGCCTGACTACAGGACTGCTGGTATACTCACTCCAACTCCTCTCCCTCTGTTCCCTATAGTAATATCCAACTTTCTGTCCTTGCTTCTGAAATCTGCATTGTTGATTGTATATTATATCCTCATTTGGCAATACACACAATCTGCACATGGGCTCATTCCTGTGATCATGGATTCTGCTGAGAAGTGGATCATTCAACTTCTTCAACAAAGTCAAATATTAGCCCCATGAACCCACCAATAATGTAGTGTGGGTGGACCCCCCAACTGGGAATGCAAGGATCCTCCAACTTCAAGTATGATAATTATTGTCAACGGAATTATGCCACAATTTCTAGGGGAGCATCTAAAGACTTGGTTCCTTCAAGACCTAATTAGCAATTGATACACAGGTACCGACCACCTTATACCAATGGAGCTGGCATTGAAAGTGGCTCCAAAATTTGAGATAACACTTTGTTGTGTATGGAATAATCACCATGTGGTCTAAATGTATTCCTGAAACTGCTGCCCTGCAAGAAATTTTCTTCTTCCAGGTACTCTTCATCAAGAGTCAATTGTCAATTTCCAATTCTTACAATTGTTGTCACATGACATTATATATTCAGGTCTGAAAGCCATGCATGATGAATCCTCAGATGCATTTGCACAATGAAGCTGATGTATGGAGTGATAGCGGCTGCATTGTGAGATGTTTGTCTGTTGGGAAAACACCACCCTTGGGACTACTTGAACTTTTACTGTGTTGGCAACCATGAACCAGAAAGCCTTATAAAGGGAAACCTGTAGATTGACCTGATGTGGACTCTAAGCTTGTGAGTTCACCTTCCAACCTCTCCTTCAATTGACATGCAGTGTACTTCATCAATAGGATTTAATCCAGCAATAGATTCTTGAAAAAAATGAATGTAACATAGCACCGACACTTTTATCATGGAATTCTCTCTTGACCATTCTTCAATCATTTTACTTTGCAACAACATGTTCAGCTCTTGGTCTGTATAATTTTCTCATATCCTCCAAACATCTCAGATCCCAAAAGTTACTATGGACCCATGTGTAGTAGGGTTGGTGGCCCTCTCATAGCATTCTCAGTATTTGGGGATCCATTCATAGAACTTTGATTAATGTTGGCAGACCCACAAATGATGTACTCATCATCCACTATAATGCCCTTGGAATGCACATATATCATGAAGCTCCTATGCTTCTGCACAAAACCCTGCTAGTGAACACATCATGCACATAATTTGACCTTGGAAAACATATAGCAGATTCCTCTATTAGGTTTTGACATGTATCAAGGTACAATTCTCTCCTCTTTAAGAAATTGATTCCTCACTGGACTCTCTGTACTTGGCTATGCCACACTTTGTTGAGGTTATGCATCCAACATGGAAAGACTATAATTGTCTCTTCTGCAGACCTTTGTTTGTAAGCAGGGATAAATTGCTTGCTCATCCCCTTGGTCAGGTGGGTCTCTTCGTTGACATATTTAGGCTCTGTCTAAATAATTCCTGAGGCTCATAAATTATGCAGTGTGATAAGAAGTGTGATGAAGTGTAATATTGTGGATCCCCTGGATTTTCTTGGCTGTAGTGTCTCAATGGGATAGTAGCAGGCGATGTTGGTTAATACATTGTCCCTGAACAATTTCTGGGTCCATTGTGCAAAAGTGAGAAGACGTGAAGGAGTGTAGGTATCTAACATGTATACAGTTCTTGACTGTTGGCAATGTTGGTTTGGGACAGATCTATGGGTTTCATATGTCACTCTGGGCAGAACATCTGGGCCTACTGGAAGACCTATTTAAGGATTGAGAACTGCTTAAATGTGTGCTGAGTGAATGAGATGGCCCAAGCAAGCTGGGAGCAATATTTGCTGAGAAAGTCACCAATATGAAGGGACATCTCATGAGTCATGCCATATCTATTAAGGTGATTCGGAATGGCTATATGAGTCACTTCCTGGCCACAAAACATTTCCTGATAAGGGTGGCAACATCTTAGGTAGCAGTCAATATAGTATGCCTAATGGTTTGGCAACCTAAGCCTCAACATTCCCTGAAGTTAGGTGTTTGATAAACCAATCTAAATCCTTGTGCAATACAAGTTTGGAGGAGAGGCATTAGTAGAAGCAGTCAGAAAACATGGAAGCAATTCACAATGAAGGATAAGTGAAATGTTTGTATTTGTCTGTGTGGTAGCTGCATTATTTCCTGAGACAGGCTTGTAGCCTGTAGTCAGTACAGCAAGAACTCCCTTGGGCTATAGGAAGTATATTAACAACTTATGACCTTGAATAAAGATTAAGTATTGCCCTTAAGTGGTCTCCTACGGGCTTACAAGTTGCTGCTCTATTGTAAAAAAGATGGATTTTGAGAGAATTTTCTTGCTGACATTGAGGAGGTCATGTATTGCGGGTTCATAACTGGGGATCATACAAATAGCAGACCTTGTTTGCACGGTCTATGAGGCCTGAGTCACAATAGGATCTAAAACCAAAGAGGAAGATTCATAAGTGTAATATACAGTTGCTGGTTGAGTTCTTTGATTGCCTAGTTGGAATTACGAAGTCTGGATGCACAGCAATCAATTCTCTCAGCCACCATATGTGCAGGTAAGTGCATCCATTGCTTTAAATCCTTTGATTTCTAAATCACATCCCTATGTTGTCAGATAAGTCAGCATATTTCTCCATGGCTGTTGGGTGGGCAGCTCAACAACTTAGCATCCCTTTCAATCATGGTTGATGCAAGATATTGAATATCAGTCCAACTATGAAGTTAGGTTTTGGAAGATCATGATCTTGGGTAGCACAATGGCATTCTTTTCGACACTGTACACCTACCTTTGTTATATGTTCTATAGAGCAAGCTAGTTAAAACTCTTTGTCAATTTGTTTCGGGAATAAGACTACCTATTGATCTCTAGTAAATCATCCAATGAATTTTGTTAGATTTCCAATGTGATATATATTTCACTGTGGAAACCAGCATCTAGAGGTGGAGAACCGATTGAGTTTCAAGTAAAGGAGCGTCCAGTAACATTAGTGCACAAGAAGCATCTAGTCTAGATACCCTTCCACAGATTAAGAATGTAGAAGGAAATTTTGTTCATGCTAAATTATCTCCATGACCTTGGAGATATTGGAAATCAGTAACTGCCAGAGACAGGTCAGGTAGTAATTCAGCTACCATGAATTGAAATACTAAGAAACTAGAACTATGGAATAATTATGATGTAGAAGTCATATGGTGGAATCCAGGCTTCCTTTTCTAGTTATGAATTCTACACTAGTAGTAACTTGTGCTACCTGCTATAGATGTACATGCTTAAGTTTCAATAAATAATTTGCTATAATTTGCAGGTCAAGAAAGCTCAAGGCTGAGCTGAGGTAATAACAATAAAATAACACATGACTTAATAATGTCAAGGGCTTTTGAGAACCTGGACAGGCAAGAGAAATTCTGCTTGCATAAGCTATTGTTAAGTTATTGTTCAACCCCTGATAGACATTGTCCATTTCTCCCTGCCTCTAACCTATTAAATAATTCCTTCAGTAAGAAAGAGATGGCCAAAAGTTCAAATTTCATACCTACTCATTTGAGAATGTACAAAAAAAACTATTACTCATTATATGCAGGTCAAGAAACTCAAGGCTGGGCTGAGATAATAAAATAACATGACTTCATTTCAAGGAATTTTGAGAACTTGAATATGCTTCCAATTTTTTTCTACTTGCAATTACTGTTTTTATGACTGATAATTGGCAAAACCAATGTCGAAATAATTAAGCTTTTTAAAAAAATGGGGTGCAGCAACCTTATTTCGAATATTTCAAGATTTCAACAGTATGGAATAAATATACTAAGTCTGCATCCAATTTGTGAATGCAGAACTTCATAGGTCCAACATTCACGTCTTTGGAAAACCAGCTTTGTGAGGTCAGAAATATATGTTTCTTCCTAGTGTGCCTTCTAAATAACTAATGAATGCCAAAGATTGGTGTAGCCTGCAGGTAGTCTTTTTTCTATTGGAAAATTTTAGCCAAAAAAAGAAATTACAAATTAAAAATCTGAACATTATGTGATTTTGGAGGTCCTCAATCACTATGAAGGAAAATTGCCAAATTGCCAAATTTCTATATGGGCTTTTAGTGTGGAGCCAAAATATGGTTCAAGATGATTAAAGATTTGGTTTATATTAACCAAATTTGGCGAAATCTTCCTGGGGATGATCATTGCCATTTTATTTACATCCCTTAAAGAAAACGCTGATTGTGAAACATAATTATTGTCACTTGCTCCCTAGCATCATACATTCAATTAATTCTTGATCACATAACAACTACTGTTGGGCGAGTATCAAATTGTGGTAAAAAATCAAGCCGGTCCTTAACCAATTTTCACGCAAAAAATTAGTCAGTATCACTTAAGGTGATACCCAAAATGATACCCAAATTTTAGGGTATGTAACTTGAAATACCTAGTTCATTAAGAATTGGGGTTTTTTCTAAACTCAAATTTTGATATTTAGGTAGGTTATATAAATAACCCCTAGGGTTGGTTCTTAAGGGTTTAGTAGATTAAGCTTGTTTAAGGTTAAGGGTTAAATGTGGAGATTGCATTTAGGTTTAGGGAGTAGGCTAGAGGCACCACTATTCCTATGTGGGAAATGGGATTATATCCCAAGTATGTGTTTTGAGTGTTTATTGTGTGTTTGAAGGTGCTCATTGGGTTGTTGGCTTTCATATAGTTCGTCAATGAATAATCAAAGTATGAACATTGTTGCTCATTGTGTTGCTAATGTTCATTGTGTTTGTTTACTTTTTAAAGTATTACCACTATTGTTCATTGTGTTGTTTTCCCCTTCTGTGATTGATACTATCCTTATCCATGCATTGTATTAAAGGTTAGAATTTTGTTGAAATGGAAACTTCTTAATGATTGCATGTTTATGGCAAAAACCTTTGCATTTTAGGTACGTTTGTTTTTTCCCCAAACTTGTGTGATTTTTGTTCATTTTTTTCTCTTCTTATATTGAAATTATTGTGTTGACAATATGTTTGGATTTTGTTTGTGCAATAACTTCAAAATTTCACACTATTATAATAACACATTTTCATTTCACATGCTTATGTTCATTATTTCAGTCTTAAGTTTTCAAGAAATTTAACACTACCATTCATTCCAACATTAAATTCTTGGTTATTACATATAACTAGAATCTACACTTCATAATACATTATAATTACACTTCATAATACATTATAATTTTTTTAAAAAACAAGATTATAACTTGTTTCATCATAATCTAACACTATAAAAATCCACACAAACTACGAGCACAAAATTCAATATAGAAGTCTATGCTTCTTTGTATTACTGAAAACAAAAATCCAAATTACAACATATCAAAGGTTTTAGAAGCCCATTCTTCTTTCGCAGCAATATCCTTCCATTTTTCCTTCTACTTTATGTGTTTGTCATAGTTTTGTTTCGCCAGTGTCCACATGAAATGCTTAGGATTTGGAATTTTAATACAGTTTTCCAAAAGTGAAGCTATGTCCAAGATTGCATGTCTTCTTTTCATTACCATTTTTGCTTCATGCTATTCCATCTCCATCAACCTTTATTGTGCTTTTGCCATTGTTTGCACCTTTATGGCTTGTTATATGTTCAATTATAATTCTGTGAATATCTATTCTTCTTGCGTAACAACATTTTCTTCCCTTGTGTCTTTCTTCACAATCTATGCCTCCACAAAATGGTGTTCCTTAGTTTCATCTTCCTTCAATTTTTCAATGCACACTAGATCTATTGATGTAGCTTTTGGTTTTCTTTACCTTCTTACATGCCAACATTGTCTACTTTTGTGCAAAAATTCAATTGTAAATGTTTTAGTTGTATTTATGTCTTGAATTATCATCTACGCAAATTGTATCTTCACATTATATGCCTTCCCTTCTGCACATTCTGAAGAAGATGATGAATGTAATGGCGACCTCACATCCAATGGCTAAATATTCAACATTCCTTCTCTCTTTGTTCTTCTCAATTCCTCTTCTACTTCTTTTCTTCTCAACAATTTCACTTCCTTCTCCTACCTTCATTTGTGTTCACTCCTTTGCACTTCCTTTTCCCTTGCTATTCATTATAATTTTTCAATTGCATTCTACGCATCCACACTGCTCTGAATTCCAAAACTATGAAAATGCGCACAAATTCCAACAACAAATGCAAACTACTTTCGATGATAACCTTATTTATTCTTGTCCTTGAACATCTTGCATGTCACATTCATTTTTTCCTTTGCCCGCTATTTTAAATTAACACATGATTTTCAAAATCAATATGGCCCATCATTACAAATTTATGTGTCCCTTGTACTGCCATGTGCAAACACTTAGTATCATCATTATGAATGAACGTGGTAGATTTCATCTTCCGATTACTCCAAATCCATAATTGCCTTATATTATTTGTATTGATTCCACTTCATTTGCCCTATACATGTTCTGCTAACTGTGCCCATTTATTTGTTGACTGTGAAAACACATTTGGTGATTGTATAGATTTTTTTGCTGATTTTGCCCATAATTTTGATGATAGTGTGAAAACTCCTTATAATTGAATGAATATTGCTATGGATTCAGCTGATACACTTGGCATATCATATGTGGATTTCTACATGCCAAATTTTGTACTATTGCAATTATTACTCTTCCAAAGATCTAAAATAAAGACTATGTTCATTGTTGGATTTATGATCTGTTCTTTATCTTCATTATTCTTCATTTGTGGTTTTTGTAGCTAACATCTTCCATTGTCCTCCTCTATGTTAGAATTTGCTTCCGAAATTCCACCTACACTCTTTTCCCAATATATTGGCATCTGTTGTTTTTTTTTTAAACTTCAAATTCCATGTATTTATAAGGTTTGAGCTTATTCACATTGACCAACACAAGGTTAGTTTCAAACTTCTCAATGGTCATCAATACCATAATGTTATTTGGCAACACATATTGTACTTTATACGGTCCAAACCATTTCCCAGTAAACTTCCCTATGTGTGATTTATTGCCCTTTGGAAACCATAAAACATAGTCACCAAAAACTAACCTATTTTTCCAAAATGTTAACTTCATAATGTTTTATTCCACATTTAATTCATGAAGTTACACTGTAATTTTGATTCTTGTTTCTAAAAATTTTATAATGTATTTTTAAATGTAGATTCTGGTTATATGCAATAACAACCATGAATCTAATGTTTAAATGAATGGTGGTGTTAAGTTTGTTGAAGACTTAAAACTTAAATAATGTACATAAGCATGTGAAATGCCAATTTGTTGTTACAATAATGTGAAATATTCTACAAGAATTACATTTCATTTCTACCATGAGTGGTTGAATGATGTAAATTTTTTTAAAACAAGAAAGATTCAAGGCACACTGACGATGTAATAAAAACAAAGATTAACTAGGAAAGCAGAGCCTTTTACATTGAAAAATGTTGAATTATATAAAATGGGCCAAAACAACAAACTAAAATGATGTTTGACAACAATAAAAACATAGATGGTGATGAAAGAACTACACGAAAGACCTTCAAGAAGGCATTTTGCAATGAAAATAACATAAAAGAAAATATTCGATGCTAGATATTGGTGGCCAATTGTGTACAAAGATGTGCATAATTATTACAGATCTTGTGATGCATGTCAAAGAACATGAGGATTGGCAACTCAAAGGCTTGCAAAGTTGGTCGTAAGTCTTCTGGAAAAACCATTTATGAAATGGGGACTTGATTTTGTGGGGCCAATTAAACTAGTAGGGAGATATACATGGAACAAATATATTTTTGTTGCCACACACTATGCTACTAAGTGGGTGGAAGCAAGAGCATTGAGAACTAACACAATAGCAGTCATAACAAAAAAAATATATGAGTGCATATTAACCAGGTTTGGATTTCCTATGATTATAGTCACAGATCAAGGAGTTCAATTTATTAATGATGCCATCAAATATTTGACATATCATTTTTTGGTGAAACATATGAGTTCTATAACTTATTATCCTTAGGGGAATGGGCAAGTTGTATCTACTAACAAGGTATTTAGGCCATTATTGACCAAGTTAGTTATTGAAAATAAAACAAATTAGGATGAACATTTGTTTACAATGTTATTTTCATATAGAAGTGGGTACAAAGTAGCAACATGGAATACACCACATCAATAAGTGTATGGATTATAGCCATTAATGCCCATAGAATACATTGTTCCAATTATTGGTGGAGATGAAAAAGATAATACTCCACTGAGAGTTTTAATTAGTTAAAGAAAATCCCAAAACAACAATTAAAATCTATGTTATATCAAAACGAAGTCTATGGTTTTTTTATTGTAAGTACCTACAATTCTTCCTATTTTTTTTTCAAAAAAAAACTATTTGTTTCATCTTCTTTTCCTCTCTTCGTTATCTAGAACTTTCCCCCTTTAGAACCATCCCAAATCACATCATAATGATCCAAAATAACAAGAATTCAAAATTCAAATTAATAAAGTTCCCTGATAGTCTTTATCCTAACTATTTTGTTCATCCCAAATCATATATTTAGTTTATCCCTTTAATAATAGCCCCCTTAGCTAATCACAGAGAATATTTTAAGGTGGAAGGTGGTGGCTTCCCTTAAGTCTTGGCTTTGGTGAATATTGTGAATCCTTGTTTGTTTGTGGTTCATCCATGCACCAAACCTATATTAACTGTGCACTAACCAACTTGTTGTTTGCTTTGTGTAGATCCAAATGAATAATTGATACGCTTGTCACTCATCTTAGTCTCCATCTCAAAGCTCCAACATGCCCTTTTTACCTTAAAAGTGCTGTGATTTAGGGAGTGTGCCCCAACTCTCTCTTTTGATGTTTTCATTTTGGGATTTGCATTTGAGTCTTTCTAGGAGTTTAGGGTGCATCAATGATGATTTTGACTTAATTATTGAGTTGGAAACTTTTGCAAAGAACATAAAGAAAGTCATTTGGGTGATTGATTTTTTCCTTTCTTTCTTAATAAGATATGATGAAAGAAGAATTCATAATCTATTAACCTTCATGTTAGATTTTAAATTCAAAAGTTTGAGATTGATTTTTTCTTTTATTGGCCATGAACATGAGGTGGCCATAATTAAAGAATATGATAGGAAATCCTTGTTTCCTATGCTTTTGAAGTCTCATCATCATTTGCATCCATTGTTTGAATTGAAAATCGCCTTTTCCATAGAATCAATGATGATAGGAACTTGGACATTTTTGAGATGGATGTGTTTGAACCAATTAATCTACAAATGTTTGTTCACAAAGAATTATTGAATTTCATAAACATTCATTATTACAAATCATAACTTTTCAAAAGGTTCAATTAACTAAGGTGTCTACATTGATTAAAATGATATATTTTTTGACTAAAGGCATGGGGAGTGAAAGACACTTGGTTTTTTTTGTTGGTTTTTTTGACTAAAGTGACAATTTTGACCAAGTGTTAAATCGTACATTTAGTCAAAGGGTCAATTTTTTAAAATGGTCCATCAAAATGCTTGTCATTTAGTCAAATCAGCCATATTGAATGGCCATGTTTAGTCAAATTGGCCATATTAATTTGGTTAACTACTTAGCCTACTTGTTATGCTTACTTAGTGACCTACCTACCTACTTACCTAACTTATACTTACATATGTCCTATCCATGGCCTATACCTACCTAACATTTACATATTTAATTACCTATCTACCTACTTATCTACGTACATATTTAAATATACCTACTTACCTACCTACATATTTATTAACATACCTACTTACATTTTACATAATTAAGTATGTATATATAAAAACATAAGTGAGTAGGCATGTGTACTTATTTATCTACCTAGTTATGTACCTACTTACCTACTTATTAAAGTTCAAATATTGACAAAAAATTTCACTAAAATTCAAGGAAACATGTTAAATGCATTTGGTATCATATTGTTTTACAAAGTGGTGTGGTGGTTTGATGGTTAAAACATTGGTTTGGAACAAAAGAAACCAAGGTTCAATCTTTCTTACCAACATATATTATGTTGAATATGTATATTTGTGTATATATATTGTACATGTGTGTAAATGTATAATACATAGGTGGGTTGTGAATATGTAGGTAGGAGGTCATGGTGAGTAGGTAGTTCATGGATTGGTGGGTGGGTGGTAGGTAGGTACTTATTATTTATTTATTTATTTATTTCATTTTTATTTTTTAAAAATTGGGCTATTTTTTAATTAAATTTTTTGGCTGCCCAAATGTTTTGTTTGATTTGACGGGTCAAAAAGACCATTTTATGGTGAGTCAAAAAACCCACCAATCAAGTTGGATATGGTCAAATCAACTTGACTAGTATGACCAAGTGGTCAAATGTGACTAAATGTCAAAAAAATGGTTTTTGATCTAATTTTTTGGTCAAATAATACCATGTTTTCTAGTAGTGATCAGGTGGATGCAAAAGATATCAAATGCCCTTTTGAGTGGTGGAAGAAATCAAATCACAAAAAAAAAAATTTAAAATAATTTTTTTCTTTTTGTTGTTCTTTTTTTCCTTGTTTATATACTTACCATTTCAAATTTAAATAGTTTAAATGAGACCATTCAAATAGTAATTAGCTTGTATACACAATAATATTTTTTCAAAACTAATTACTTACTCACAATTATTTATTCTATTAACTACATGTTGACTTATCAAGTTCTATCACTTCTTATAAACAAAATTTGATAACAACAGGTTGCAAGGCTCTTAATAATTTGGTTGATTTGATAAATTTTAAATAATTTAGAATTAAAGTAAAAGTTAGATGAGTATGAAGGCTCATTTAAATGAGATGAACTAAAAGAAAACTAATTTACTTTTTTTTTTGGTATTATTATCTTTGAAATGTGATCACATATTTTTGTTTAAATATTATACTTTTGTAATGATTGTTGATTCTTTAGGCATATGACATTTGAAAAAAATAAAAAATAAAAAATTCAATCTAAAAGTGAAATTAAAAAACCAACTTAATATAATTGACTAATTTCATAAGTTAAAAAATAAGGAAAAACTGGAAAATAATTATTAATTATTCATTTGTTCCTACCAATCAAATCTTGAAACCTTAGCTTCCACATAATACATACAATATTTTATTACTACCTTTCTATCATTATAAATGCAAGGGAGACCTATTCTTTGAGGCCTTCTCCTAATTTAGGGGTCATATCCTTGATGACATTTATTTATGAGGGTAGGTAGATTGTTTGTTTTGTTTGTTTGATATGTTGAGATCTCCCAAACCATGAAGCCTCTTGCTTTGACCTTGCTATCATTGGAATCCTTCAATGAATAGGGTGCATTGATTTGGTTTCATAACATTTTCACCTATAGTGACAATGATGTTGAATATTGAACAAAATTTTCATTGAAAATTCATTTAAATTAAAACTAGAATTTATAAAGGAATTTGGGCACACTCTTGAAGACAATCATACAAAAGTAGGCCAAAAAAATTCTTCAACATTACAATTTTTTTATTATTTAAATATAAGAAAGTAAATTCAAAACCTCTTCAAATATCATTATGAAACCATCATGCAATTTGTTAAATTTTTTGTAAATTGCATATAAGACAAAATTTGAACTAGTCAAATAAAATGTACTAAAACTTTGGTACTTATAAGTTAGAAATTTGGCAAAATATAACTTTTAACATGCCAAAGTTAAAGCAATTAATACATTTTAGTGTGTCATCCTCTTGAAGCTACCAAAAATTTAATTAAAAACTTTCTACTTTTATCTTCTTGAAACTGATTCGGGACACCTACTTGCACTTGCATTTTCAAACATGTACTAAAATATATATTAAGAACATAAAACATAATATTATAATACTGAAGTAGAAAAATCTTCATAATATTGATCATTAAACTAAAAAGAAGTTCAAAATTTTCCATATTAAAATATAATGTATGATTACTTTTGCTCCATATTTTTTTTGCACATATTGACTACGTGCACTCTCTTGGTATTATTGGAAAACCCTTGATGATTAGGATCTAATGAAAGTGATTTTGAAAATTTTAGACGTAAGCTATGGGAGATATTGAATTTTGAATTATTTTTGTCATTGAAGATTCAGTTAAATAATAAAAAATGATTTTGAAAGGAAAAATTAGTTAGGTAACAAGTTCACTCTTGGGCCAAGGACACATGCTACACTAATGTATTCGAGGCTCAAGAGCAGGCCTTCCCCAGTGTAAAGGAGAAATGTTTGCATATTTGTGGTGGAAGGTCCCTTTAGTGGATGAAAGCATTTTTTGTGCAGCCTGGAGGTGGTTTCAAATAAAATGTTAAAAAGCCCTGAAGCAGTGCTTTACAACTAAAAGAAGGCTCAATGTCTTGAAACCAACCCCTGCATTTTACAAATACAACTATTTTCCAAGTTTTTCTCAAAAAGACCACCAAAAATCACAGCTACTTCATCTACACCTTTCCAGAACTGAACATGTTTTTTAACATAAGGAACAATGAGATTTGTTCCATGAACCCCTGTTTGTGTTAGCTAGGTTTTTTCCATCCAATTTCATCACATGATCTAGTTCAGTATGCCTTTTTTTGCAATTTGGAAGTTGAAAGAAATTTCAAATATTAAACTCAAGTGTTTATGTGGTGGACTACATATTGGATAGTTATTGAACATAGGGGACAGACTTGGAGAGTCACAGTAAAGTTTACAGATATGGTGCTGAATTTATGGAGGCCTTTACACCTAAAGCCCACTCCAAAATGATATAAAAATGTGACAATTAAGTATCTGAAATTTTTATGGAATCTGGTGATAGAAAACCTCAAAAATCTACTATTTTCCAAAAAAAATTCCGAAAAACCAATTGACAATTTTTTGTCCCAAAAAGGAAGATTGCTCAACCATCCACCAGTGCACCATCCATTTGGAACCCCTTGTGACTCAGTTGCGGTTGAATGACAACCGAACCTTGGTAACCTATTACTTTCACCAGAGACTACCTAGCCTGTACATAGGCGGGTACTATAGGCAGTCCTTAGGGAAGGTAGGGTACCTACCTAGGTAAGCAAGGAGATCATACTGGTACCCATGTGGTTAGCTATGGGACTAAATGGGAAAATGTTTCCTTTCCACACATCATCCAAACTGAACTAAGAAAAATTACACTCTAGTCATCCCCCAGCTTTATGCTGAAGACTTAGGGTTTGTGTAGTCAGTGCATCCCTGAGGCTTGTTCCATATAAGCGATGTGGTTTGTAAAGCCCCTAGGATGAGGGTCTTTAGCGTAATAAGGGTCCTCCTGAGGTGAAGCTCATGGCAGCCCAAATCTAGGAATGCCCGTCATGCTAGAGATTTAACTGTATGTAAAGACCATGGCTGCGTGGCAAGAAGAACTGGAAGTGAGCTTTATGATTTTCGTAATTAACAACCTCGGGTGAAAACTCTAGCTAGTGTATTTTTAGGGCTTTTAAAAAGTTTGTGAGAGCCCTAGGGTGGGAGATCTTCCATGGAGATACTTGCAATCAGGATAAATTCATCCCACACTCGGCCTCTGATAGGAATGGATTATAACTCGTCATGCCCGTCCACATATCAGAAATAGGATCTGAAAAGGAAAAAATTCGTAAGCAGGTCGTGCATCCATCTTCCATGTTGATTAAGGAGCTGTGAAAAACGACTCTTATGAGGTTGTCTCTCATCCTCAATTTTTGCAGTGCAGCCTCACAACACATGAATTCAAGCGTTTCCAAACACAACCATCCGTACATCGAAGACTCCACTCCTGTCCCTAGGTGAGACCTTTAGGCTGTTAGCTTGGCTCTCCCTTCGCTGAGTGAGACCTGTAAGTTGCAAGCAAAAGATTTCAACTACCTGTAGACTAAGGAGTCACCGTAAGTGCCAGCAAGATCATGACACCCTTTAGAAACAGCTAATCTAGCAGGTTTCTATCTTCTATACTAGCTAAGATTCACAGACTAGATAGTAGTTAGACAGTTGATCTCTGGCTACTAGAGAGCTGATGGCAATCCTCTTCAGGCCGAGTCATGTCATGATCACAGACTTCAATGAGAGTTCTCACGGGTTGCTCTCGGTAGGTAAAGTGATGACTTATAGTGATATTGATTTACATTGGTGAATAATAGGTACATAGCACAATTCAAATTGCTTTCCTACCTCAGCACTGGAGCGAAAAAGCAGAGGCAACCTAGAGCAAGTGACCTAAGTTAAAGACCAATTTTAGTTCTTATCACACTTCTCAACTCTGACCACGCGAGTTGCAGATAGCCGCTCATTTATGGACCAATCAATTGATCAATTATTAGTAGAAAAATGATTAGGGCCATTTAGAACGGGTGAGGAGTTGTTTTCTTGCAAGGAACTTCGCTGTCTGTCTCCCTCCAGAACTCTGTATAAACTATAAACGGATAACGGACCGTGTGCGGCAATGCAACTCGTTAAATTTCTGTAAGAAATTAGATCAATAGTAAAATTGGTTTACGAAGCAACTTTAGTGAACCTCACATTCTAATTACTTTGATTTTTATTAGAGTTCGAATCACGCTAAGCTTGCAAGGATGTTACAGGCTCTTTTTACACATGGCCAGGTGGTTCTGTCTCCGCGCTTCTTTCAGCATTCGGTAACATCTTTCTTCAAGTAATTTGGGCCGTTGCGAGAATCGTGCTTTATCTTCCTACTTTTTTTTGTTTTAACCATAAGTAGGGCTTTGCCGGTTGTAAATGCCATTACGGAATTTGAGAGCGACTGCTCACGATCGACCAAGGGTCATTTTAGACCCAGCACAGCTCACAGATTTTTCCTTTTCCACCATTTTTTTTGCTTTCTGACACATCTGGATTTCACGTATCCCTCCTTTTGCGCCGGATGATATTAGGAGTTCTGGTGCTGACCCGGAACACTTGGACAACTACTTTCAACGGGTGGTGCCTTCCCCCTTCGACCGACGGGGAAAGATTCCCATGCCTTTTCCCTTAAAAAGTTTCTTCTAGCTGCAAAAGATTTCAGCGACCTTGGTCTCTTCTACTATGAGATGGTATGGAAGCTAGGTGTTCTTCATTGAGAAAAATCTCTTCAAAACATCAAAAGAGATGTGTGGATCTTGTGCCTTCACAGCACACCACATTATATGTGGTCCTTGCATATAATCTATAATTAAAAGTTGCGAGTTGAGAGCACGCCTCATACTCACCTGTAGTACCCGTGTGTGAATTCCTCAGTGCAAAAGAAGCCACAGATTAGTGGATCCTTCAGAAGCTTCTGAATTGTACGACGTTATAAACTCATGTGGTCCTACTTTGCATGTAGATAAAGTTGAGGGTTTCGACGCGCATGCTCACCAGTAGTCATATTGTGGACATTCTTCAGTGCACATAGCGCGCGCACATAATTAGTGGATCCTTCATGAGCTTCTGAATTGAATGAGGTTGTGTAATTAGGCTCTCGAGTACGTTTCTTCTGATCTCTTTAACTTGTTGAGGAGGAGATCATTGATCGAGTATAGAATGGCGCGGACCGAAGAATGGTTAGACATGAAGTGGTTTCATGAAGCGATCAAGGACATGCCCTCGCTTTATAAAGAACAGTGTTTACCTTTTCTGTTTCTGAGGAAGCAAATAGATCGTTTCCTGGACCCACGTGTAGGTCTAACCGAGCAAATAGCATCGTTCTTGAAGCTTGAAGCTGGGGAGAGTTCGACGCTGTACTGTCTTCCTGCTCAACCGTCGGATGATGGCACACTGAAAGACCTTTCTCTCGAAGTGAACCAGTTCACGAGTTTGCTCAATCTCGAGGTCGCTAGGATGAACAATTTTCTGGTGTCGACTCATCGTAGTCAAGCCCGAGCGGGAAATGTGAGTGATGCCGCGGCCACCATCTGTTTCTGAACCCTTTCTTTCATCTGCCTCTTGCTTTCAGTTGTTTTTCTCATAGGTGATTCTCATACTCCGATTTGGTGTTGCAGCATTACATGCTTATGAGGCAAGAGGCGGAGAGGAGGCAGAAACTGATCAAGCCTGCGGCTTTCCCTCACGGCCGGGTTAGGTCGGAAGAGCTTGAGGAGATTAGGCTGGCAACGTACCGACTTTTTACCTACATGTACCAGCTGATAATCTTCAGCAAAATCAACTACAAAGGTACATGACGTTGTTCTGTAATTGCTGCTGGTTCAAACACTTTTAGATGCTGCATTCAACAGTGATTGTGCACTCTTATTAGTCAACTACATGAAGATGTCAAGCCAAGTGGTAAGAGCCTATGCCAGGATTCCATGTCACTAAACGGAGATGGTAACCCATAAAAAATGCATCACATCAAAAGTAAACATAGATACATACACGCAAACACACATATTTATTTCCAAAATGGACGGGATAGATAGCAACATTAAGGGTGAAGATAAAAGATAATATAGTTAATGGTCCTAGTCGGTAATAGAAAAGATCATTTTGAATAATGCAGCAGCGGGATGTCGTACCCATGTGCAGCTATCGAAACGATCTTGCAAGAGCATGATCAGCGCACGGGGTCAGAGATTACCTCGACGTATATGGAGTATGTGAAGACTCAGGATTTCGTCACCTTTCGTGAAGCGATGATAACGGAAACAGAATTATGCCTTATCCTGGCTTTATGAGCCTGGAGCTTACAAGCAGCTGGGCCGCTGCATTGATGACTGGCATCACTGGTCTTCCTTTGTCACTCTTCCTTCTTATTCACATGAGTTCTTACCTTGAATTCCCCATGACTGAGATCAAGCTCCATGACCTCAGTCTTGCTATTTACATGATGATATCACCATTTATATGATTTATCTCTTTCTGCTGATGCAAGGTATGTATTGATCCTTTAAGATCATGAGAGAGGATCTTCTTTTGGACCATGCTATCTTTGAGTACTGTTGGATGTAATTTTTGGATGCAGTTCTACAGTGTTT
The DNA here is from genome assembly GCA_963921925.1 of Sphagnum tenellum. Lineage (NCBI taxonomy): Eukaryota > Viridiplantae > Streptophyta > Sphagnopsida > Sphagnales > Sphagnaceae > Sphagnum > Sphagnum tenellum. Next base: position 26,042,720 of record OY998143.1, read on the forward strand.
AAATGGACTGGGACTTACTAAATGGGCATTCTATAAATTATATTATTGAATTAGATAAGCTTGCATGACTGTACAATTTTTTAGTGGTGGACTTCACGTGTGCAAACACCATATCCTTCTTTTCCCAGTATTTAGCTGTTCTGTATGAAGCACTTCTCGTGCTGAGTGTCTCGTCTAGGCATAGTGTCCTGTATGTTTTGTAGGGCTCTATAGCAATCAGACCTTGTCTCATAGAGCTGGCTGCACACACTGATCAGCAATTTGTAAGCAATCCAGATATAAGGCAACTTAATATTGTGGTTTAGCTGCACGCGTCAAGGTTATAAAACAGAAGCTCTTATAACACAAGTAATGCTAAAGTACTTCCATGTTATGTAATCACATCTTTACTTGTATTTTCTTTCTTCATAGAGCTGTTTCTCAGTATCAGTTTTGATCCTGGACTCCCTTCTCAGACCAAAAAAAATAGTTCCAGTGCTATCCCTTATATCTCAACAAAGCTTGTTTTTGTAAAGCATATCAGCTTGACCTTCTGTCCATGATGTGAATCTGGCCCTTGGGAAGACCATGTGCATGGAACTTTTCTTGTATTTAAGACTCCTGGAAGTTCTAAATGTGGGAAATACCAATTTAAGTAGTTCACATTAATGAACATGATTTAGAAAATACATGAGTGGCTTTCAAGAACTAGAGAGGTTAATTACATAAGAAATATGGAAAACAATTCCATGATATTACTATCCACCTTGTAAGTCTTGATTAGGTTGTGAGTAATAAGCCATTATTTCATAATAGGCTAGGTGGTTATTGGTGCCAATTTTCTGGGGACCAAGAGTGCATACCACAATGAGATGGGCGAAAAAGGAATGGAAAAGAGCTATGCACAAGTTATCAGTTACTTAACATTGGGACTTGGGCATATTCAGAATCTAGTAACACAGAAATCTTACATCAATATTCAGTAACTATGAGTTAGTCAAATTGGGACATACAGACTTTGATTGCACCTGGAATTTAATAGTGACAACTTTTCTACAATTGAAACAATTGCCAACACAAAATCCATATATAAAAGGCTCAGATGTACATTGGAATATTGTTTTACCTGGTGAGATCTCATTACAGAACTTGGCTGCCTTGGGCTACAATGGTGATAATTTTTCAGGAAGCAAGGAAAGGAGTCCTCGCCATGTGAATTCTATCGACTAGGTAGTGATTTTCTTAAATTGGACCTTGTTTGTATATGACCCAATATAGAGACGATTAGATGAATCAATGGCAGGAGAATTCCAATTTCCAATGTAGTGCATCCACAATTTACTTCTGAAACAACTGAGGATGTCAGCCCACATGCAAACTTTTGAGTGAAATACAGATATGAAGCTCCTGGGTGGTTGGGTGGCAAATTGATGGAAGAAAACCATTCAACAGGTCACTAAACTTTAGGAGTTTTGATTATATGGTCCTGCTGGAAGAATGACCTGTGGTTATTAAGACCTAAACTTTTTCAACGGGTATTAGCCCAGGCCAAAAATGGTGACAAATTCGTTTGGGAAGAGAAATTTCTGCAGTCAATGGGAAGGCCCAAGCAGGCATTCAAGGTGCCTTGCTTTTTTTCTTTTAAGTTTCAGGTGGGAAGGATTTTTTTTCATTTTTCCTTGTGTTCCCAATATGTTCTCACGATGTTCCCTTTAAGTTCCCAATGGGAACTTCCCATCATGTTCCCCAAGTTCCTAATGTATTCCCTAACATGTTCTCCATAGCATCTCACTTTTATCTCATATGCTTTGGCAATGTTGTCCTCCTTTCACCTATATTTTTGGGCCAAAAGGGAGGAACTCTATACTTCATAATAGAAACTTCTAGTTTGGTTGCCTTTATAGTTTCATTTTCATTTGAGTGATGGGCCAATCAAATTGGCTGGTTTCAAGAAAACCAAATTGAACTTGGGAGGCACCTCATCTAGTTAATAGGAGAGGTGAATCGGAAATGTTCAATGGTAGAGGCTGTTCTTTTTGCATAATAGGTGATTCTCCTAAAATTGATGAGACTTTTTTTCAATTCTTTGTTTTTTTGGTTTGCCTTACTTAGAATTAATTACCACCAAGCGTCAGTCAAAGACATAGTAATAGTGGAAACCATTGAGATATATCTCAATCAACATGATAAACAAAGAAAAGATGGCACAATGAGATCTCTCTTTTTTTTTTTTTTTTTTCCCTTGATTAGAACTAATTCTCACCAAACATCAATCAAAGGTATAGTAATAGTCGAAACCATTGAGATATCCCATTACAACTTTGAAAAATGATTATAGGAACTCCATAATTTGAAAAATTAGTTTTGTTTTAAAATAAAAGTTTATATTTGTAAGGTTGTAACCACTAAAATTTCATGCAAATTCATAGTGTTTCAAAAGTCTTTTTGTATGTTTAAAATATTTAAAGGATTGGGATGCATCCTTTTTTACTCAAATTTTTATTTTCCTTATCAAACATGCTCTAATTGTTTTCAAATTTAGTGTGCGTTTTAATATATTTGACAAGAAAGGTTTTTCTCTTAATAAAATTTACATGTATTTTATTGGATTCTAATTTTTAAATAAGTTATATTTTTTTATCATTGTTAAATGCAAAGTTGTAAATTTGATTATATTGTAAGGTTTTGATGCAAAAAAAAAATCAGTTTATTATATCATGATACATATTTCGTTTCACTATCAATATTTAATTCTAAAAATTGTATAAAAATACATGAAAATGACATAATAAACAAACACATAAATGCCACATGTGAAATGTAATATTTGAAAAGCATTTGGCCTTGGTATCAAGAAAAATATTTCTCATTTTCATTCAATTGGAATAGCCAACATGAATGTATATGAAGTTTAAGTTCATCCTACAAGAAGAATGACATAATCACGAAATATGTTTTCATCAAATTAACTTGGAAAGTGGAGCTTCCACCATTCACATACAAACCTTTTGCCATTCCAATAAAAACCTTTCATGTACTCTATGTTGGGTAAGGTTTATTACTACATTGAGCCTCCAAGGCAAGTTTTAAGCCCACACCTTCAAGCTACTGCACTTGATTCAGCTTATGATCATTAAATTAGGTTTGACCCTTATAAACAAGGGCTCTTTTAAGGTTATGATTTATTGTGCATTTATGTAGAAACTAAGGCCTAAGCCAATTGGTAGCAGGGCCATAGAACACATAGCATGAAAAGCACATTACTTCAAAACTTAACAAAATATGACTAATTTGACTAGCTTAGTCATGTAGTCATATTAGCCATGTTATTTCTTCTAGACATAAACTTGTAATCATGAATATGATTACACAATTAATTATTTTTTTGAAGGTGATCAAAACAAAGTTTTATTTAATTTGTGATTTGAAATCAATATTTGTGAATAAAGAAAAAATGAAATGAAAGATATTAACCATAAAAACTTGTAAATAAACAAGCATAAAACACAAACCCATCATTGGGTGGTACCAATAGGAACACCAAATCCTAAATTTTTTAAACCCATTCAACTTAAAGATAAATTTAGAGTCATTTCAAAAAGACTTTTCAATTCAAAGTTTATATCAAAATATTACCCAAGTCATGCAAAATTTGAAACTTCAATTGGATTTCAAGAGAATTAAACTTAAATATTCCAAATGCGTGGTCAATGAAATGTTTTTCCGTAAATAACATTTTAAGTTCCTTTGTTTAGGAACATAAAAGAACATGCCTTTTCACCTTTAAAAATTCTTTAATTTCTAGGAGGGCCTCACATGGTCCTCTTTTGTATTTGATTAATAAAGAGTGGATTGAAATAATCATAAATTCTTGAGCAATTTTGAAGGTCAAAACTATGAAGTTTTGCATGGCCATTGCATTCATGTTTATAAATTTGTAATTATTTTCATTAAAAACTTCAATCAACAATTTGGGCCATACTCTAGTGAATATAGTTAATAATACAAATGTACATATACATATTTTGCAATGGTGCACTTAATAATAAGGGGTTAAAAATCTCAAAAACACATGTCAAAAACAAATATTTTACTTGTGTAATTTATATAAGTTCTAAATTTTTTTCATAATGTTTAAATAGGTGAGGAATACAAAGCCCATTTGGTACAAGTTAATAGTAAAAGTCAAATTTTAAAATACTAAAAAAAAATTAACTAAACTAATTTAGGTCCACCTTTCCATGAATTTTGGTGAGGTGATTCTTAATGGTACCACCCAAGGATGGTTTTACCATACAGTCAATGCACAAATATAAATTATTTCTAAAATTTTTGAATTTAATAAAATGATATTGTCTTGTTATAATATGTAGCTTATGTAAACCCTTACTAATTAGGCTTATGTAGATCTTAGGTAGGATTAATAACCCTTAACCAGAAAGAACCCTAAGTGACTTAAGTATCCCGTTACGTAGGCCTATGTAAACCCTACATAGTTTAGGTAACCCCACAATAGCCTTATAGAACTCCTAGTAGCTTAAATAACCCCCACTTAAACTTTAGGTGGGCCCTTGGTAACCTAGATACATTAAATAGCCTTTAGGTACCCAAATACCCTAGGCAACTTAAGTAGCCCCTAGGTTGGCCTATGACCACATGATAACTTAATTAGCCCTTAGGTGACCCCCTAGATAGGCCTATGTTGGACTTAGGTAGCCCCTATGTAATTCTTAGGTAGTTTACATAGATTAAACAACCTTTAAGTATGCCTTTAAATAGCCTACATAGCCTAAATAGTTTTTAAATGGGCCTTTTCAGTAGCATAAGTAACCCATATGTAATCTTTAAATAGCTTACAAAACTTAGGTAGCCTAACTAGCCTAATATATATAGTCCCTAGGTAGCTTAGCTAGTCTATGTGTAACCTTTAGGTAGTGTAAGCAACCCTTAAATAAACATCTAGAAGCTTCAGGAACCCATATGTAATCTTTAGGTAGCTTAAAGCAACCCTGAAATAAACATCTAGTAGCTTGAAAAGCCCATATGTGATCCTTAGGTGGATTGAGTAGTCCCTAAGTAGGCCTTTGATAGCTTAGATGGCCCCTAGGTAGCCTCTTGAAATAACCTACATAGTCTAGAAAACCCTCAGTAGCCTTTAAGGTGCAATCACAATAAAAAGAATAAAAAACATTTGTAGACTGCAATGGAAACCATACCTGCATTATTTTGTAAAACAACCATTTATTATATATAATGAAATAATTATCCATATTCAAGAATTGTGTTTCTTTCCGCATGAACTTGAAATTTCATGTAAATTTGAAACCATTTCAGTATGTTAATACAATCCTTTATACTCAAAGCACTTGTTGATAATGCTTTTGAACATTATTAAAACTAAACATGCTTTTTCTATTATTGGAACTTTCACCAAATGTTTTCAATTTTATTATGAGTTTTAACATATTATTTCATAAAAAGAACCACATGTCTTTATCCTTTTAATCATAAAAATCTAGAAATTTGAAGCAAAGGAGTGAGAAATGAAACTTACATCAATATGGACACATGGAAATGTCTTTTCAGTCATAGTAAATGGAACCATAAAATGTCTCATTCCTCCAAACATTTTTTGGCCTTAACATTTTTGGCCACAATAACAACTTTGCCTATTCAAGGGCCCACATGTTCTACTCCATCAAGCACAGATTTGAGCTCTGACTAAAGAACACACAACACATAAACACTTTAAGCAACCATAAATAGTCTATTTACAGAAACAAATGATGGGATTAGCAAAGGGTAGAACAACAAAGCGCGAAATACAGTAAAATCCCAACAGCAAAAGCTATACAACATAGCAGCCTACAAGACCAAGTAATGTGGAAAAACTTTACCATTACATCCTGCGGTTAGTCTTCCATTTGTTCCATCTCAAATATTCATTGCCTCTCCAAATGTTCAACAGGCTTCCCCACTTCAAGAAACTCACCAACAAAGGTAAGCAAGTTCTAATGAATATGATGTTCAACCTCCTGCACTAGGATCTAGCTCCTTCTGCCATCAATCTTCAAAAGGAGAAGAGGCACCTGCTGCTGCTGCCATAGTTTCTAGATCACAAACACAAGTCCCTTTCCTTGCCAAATGCACTCCAATGTTGCTCTAGAGCCATAAGCTCAGCACATGGACCAGTAATCACCCTGGAAAAACCCTCCCAATGTGCCCAAACTCACCATTAGGAAGACCATTGCTAACCTTCAACATGAACTTTTCACAATCCACTTCAAAGATACATCAAGCACCGCAAAGCTAGTGTCACTATGCCTACCATAGCCTAGGGTCAGTTTCCACATTGATAAAACAAACAATTTTTTTTTTTCAAAAAATAAATTCATTTTCTAATTTTGAAATTACTATTTTTTCCATCAACTACTATAATATTGTGATATGAGTAGTGAAAATATTTAGAGTGTAGCCTATGATAATTATGATGATATTCAACATGTCAGCTTCATATTTTCACAAAATTTCATTTCACTATTTTGAGGAGTATTTAATGACGGAACTGACCTTAGGGTAATGTATTCCTAGCTCTTGGAAGGAAAGCCTCAACAGCTCCAAGTGCAATTCTCAAGAAACATGTGACTCCTAGTGAGGAACTAGAGTTTGTTGACACTAAGCTTCCTTTTTACCAAGAGCTCCATATTACGCTATACCGAAGCTTGAAATCCCCCTGCCTATTATGGGCCCCCCAAAATTGACCTATGCAAGTTCCTTTCCATTTACCAAGGGCCCTACCAACCTAGCTTGGGTGGCCTCCATGGTTAGGCTTTTAGTTAGTTCCCTCCTAAAACTTTTATGGTGTTGTAACCATTAGGTCTCCCAATTTTGTTCCTAATGTGGGCCTTCCTTCCCCCCCTCAGACTCTGGCCACTTTGTATTTTTAAATTAAAACTCCAACGGGATCTTTTGCAAAGAATTTGCCTTCAATTCAATGTGGTGGTGAAGAATTCAATTTTTTTTCTTTGGGCAACCTATCTACCATAGTCTAAGCTAGATAATTTATGTGATTAATCTAGATTGAGGTGTTGCACTATGCCACCTAAGTTCCTACCTAACCTATGTTTTGAGCCTAGCTAGCTTATATTTTAACATTGTGTGGCACCATATCACATGGACAAATGCCATGTGATGAATGGCTAGGTTATATATATCTATATTTATAATGTTAATCTGATGAGCAAGGATGAACAATAAAAATAAAACCATATGACTTATATGATTATGATCATGATCATGAATAAAATTTATGTCTGAAGAAAAAAATGAGCTATTCATGTATTTCCTAACTAGTCATGTAGTTATTTGTGACACTTGTGACTACAAACTCAATCGTGAAGGTAGTTGTATATACCATACTTTGATGTAGTGACAAGTTTTTCTATGTTTTCAACCACCATACAAAAATGACAAAAGATTGGCACATTTTCTTGACCTGCAATGTTCAATAGGAACTTCGGTAAAATTCTATGCTGTAAACTCTTGAGTGAGCATCAAATTTTATTTTGCCATCTCTTTCTTCATGAAGAAATAATTTAATAGGTTAGATGCAGAGATCAAGTGACAAATTCTATCATGGGTTGAACAAATTGCAAGCAGAATTTTTCAGGCCTGTTCCAGGTTCTCAAAAGTCCCTGACATTAGGTTCTGTTATTTCATTTTTTGTTGCCTCAGCTCAGTCTTGAACTTTCTTGACCAGGATAAGGCACTCCAGGTTTTCTTGTTTGTGTTTGACAGCACCTCTCACACTTAGAAGATACTGTCATCAATGGAAGGGACCTTCTGCCATTCAAATAAAAAACCTTTTCTACTTTATGTGGGAATGCTTGCTCCAAATGACGTACTCCAATTTTCTGGCACGTGATGTGCCCTCGCACGTCTGACCCTAAAATTAGGGGCCCCTGTGGAGCATGCCTTCCCTAGGCATAGATGTTACATCAACTTACAAGTATCTTCATATTTCGTAAACAATCATTGGAAATCCTCAAAAATCTCTTCAAATCCACTCTGATGTAGCCAACTTTTCAGTATTTCTTTTCCACAAGTTTTTTGAGTGTGCAAAACTGGCAATAGTCTGTTGAGTAACTAAAATTTTCCAACTTTTTCTTAAAAAAGAAAATTTAATTAACAGTGAAAATTCACCACCAAAAAATCAAATACTCCTGCAAATTAAACTACCCCAGAGGATAAGAGTTTAGTTTTCGTTAGTCACCGTGTTCTCAAGAAACTCTTAGACTTTTTTGAGCCTGGCATGAACACCTGATAAGCTCAAAAAGAGTTACCATTTTCCAATGAGAATCTCTTTTGCTTGAGCCCATGAACACCTAAAAACTCTGAAAAGAGTTACCAAAAACTCCTATGAGAAACTCTAAATCTTCTTGAGCCCATCAACACCTAAGAACCCATTGAAAAGAGCACTGGAAGTTTCTAGTTTCTGTACACAAGCACCATTTGAACAGAGGTTTTTAGGTGGATATACTTCACTCCAAGCTTTTCTCAAACTCGTTTAATCTTCAAAGTAATTTGTGTGGGGAAGTTTTGAAGAACATATAACAGAATCTCAAACTACAGTCTCTAGATTTGTGCCAGGTTATACTTTGTCATGAAACTGCAGCCATGAATGGAGTTGGACATATTGTATAACATGAGGTTTAATGTCACCACACATAAGTATGTACACCCCAAATTAACAATTATACGTCTGGAAAGAAATGTGTGCACATGATCCAAAAGAGGCTACAATATCATCAGTTCATGTAGATCTTTGCAGCTACAAGAAAATGTACATGTATACATGGTGCTTTAAGTACTTGCAAACTAATTCCACGTGTGCCAAAAATATCTAAAACTCAAAGATTCATTCCTTAATTTTCATTCTGTTGAAATCATGTCCTCTTTCAATTGACAATAGCAGCTTGCAAGCACATCAATTGAGCACTTGCAGGAGGGCGGAAAGACTGGGCATTGTGAGTTGAACTTGGATGTTCTGTTGTAACTGAGAGCTCCAACAACCTAGAGATCAGAGATAGATCACCTTGCTCCAGGTCGAATTCCTCGTCAGACATAGAGGGCTGTTCAAGCTCACCAACACCCATGAGTCTTTCACATTGCTTGGTGTACTCCTGGAACTGTGGCTGCAGAACGTAGAAGTCCTGGGCCTCCACATGATGGATATAGTTCCATCGGAGATCTGAACCAGTGCACTTGTCATGTTTTTTCAATATCTTAACTGCAGCTGCACAATTTAAGAGAAAAGATGAATTAGTTTTTTTTGTGCTTTGCAAATTTCGAGAGCAATTCCTTGCCCACTGCAAGTCTTTCCCCTGCAGCTTAGACTCCACAGGTCTAAGGCCTTACGAACAATCTTGTTCAACGAGGAAATTTTGGGATGCCTAATTAGCTTACAGACACTTGCAGCTGCAACTTAAGCACTTTCTACCTTCATAGTTGATGCTGCTGCAATAATCCAGAATGGTGAAATCTACGTAAAGCTGCGCGATGCGCCTCTGAAGTGCTTGCAGCTTGCGCATGTCCCAGCAAGAACGTGAAGCATGAAGACTGGTTTGCCTAGCCTCCTCCTCTACCTTCATCAGCTCCAGTTTCTGCACAAGCATTAATTCCAGAATGATCAACATGATATCGCTACAGCTGCACAGGCAGCTACACATGCTACCAAGACAAAAGTCGTTTATCATGCCCACATATCTACATCCAAACTGTCTCCAGAAATGAAAGTGAGCGAACACAGAGCTGAAAGATATTGATCCAGAGAGGAAATGAAGATGTCAAGACCCATATGGCTTACAGCCATCAGTGCAACGTTATGCTCGTGGAGAGCCACGAAAATCTTGTTGATCTGGAAGAACTCTCCATCGAGCATGCGCTTGAATATTGTGACTTGGTAGGAAAGAATATGCGCATCATCAGCTGCATTGTCTCCTTCTGAGTGGAAGACATGATGGATGAAGGCTTCGACTTCTGGGTCCACACCCTCTATACCGGAATGCCATTGCTTTGGCTCAACAATGTCTACGTCGAGACCACCACCCTGCTCCTCTACTCGACCGTCTACACCATCGCCTAACATGAGCTCCAGGGGCTGAGAATGTTTTTCATTACCATAGCTAGGCCACCACCCACTACGCAGTTCCCAACTGTCTACGCTTTGCCATATGGGGTGGGGAGAAATCCCATAATCAAGACCCAAAGCCGGAGGCATACCAGGATGCGCAGTGCTGACCCAGTCTATAAGCTCAATAGGCTCGACATCCGGAGCCATGCCAGGGAACCCAATGCTGACCCAGTTCATGAGTTCAATATGCTCGACATCCAGCTCCTGGACGCCCACGTCTGATTCTATCAGCTCCGCCTCGGTATTTTCTTCAACCTCTGGTTTTGTCAACCGCGACTGGGCATTTTCTTCAATGATCCAGTCCATGAACTGATTAAATTCGGCATCCTCCTGGACACCCTCTTCTCCTCTCATGAGCCCCACCTGAGTTCCTTCTTCTTCATCCTCTTGGACATCCTCTTCTCGTGTCATGAGCCCCACCTCGGTATTTTCTTCTTCAACTTCCTGAACACCCTCTTCTCCTATGATGAGCCTCACCTGGGTGTTTTCTTCTTCAACCTCCTGGACACCCTCTTCTCCTGTTAGGAGCCCCACCTCGGTATTTTCTTCTTGAACTGCAAGAAGAGACAGTGTATGAGATGTGTCATTATGTCCGTCTTCAAGGGAGGCACAGACAGCAGCAGTAGCTGGCTCGTCGTTACGGAAGGTCAAGGTCGCATTCACAAAGTCCTTGATATTCCCCTTCAGCATATCATAGTCGAGAAACAGTTTCTCTCTGTACTGTGAAGGCATGATGGCGACGATTCGCAACAGTCGCTTCCCAAACTTCATGCTTAACGACGTCCTCGAAATATCGCGCGCACGGCAACCTGCAAAAAAGCATGAACAACGTTACAACAAAATATGAGAATTACTATCAGCGGCATTTGTACCTCCTTCTGCTACTGCACATAATAGAGAAAATCGAGTTTTCCTTCGCTCATTTCGTTGCAAATTCGGCAACACTCTTCAAAACCAATATAATTACAAAGTCTTTGTTGAAAAACGACCAATGCAAAAATGGCAAATGAATGTGTTTGTAAGCATTTGGTAAGAGAAAATACGTCTAAACCAGAAGACGGAAATATTGTGGCTGGAGAGGTCTAAGAGCTGGAGAGGTAGAGAGAGAGCTCTTCGTTGTGTAGAGATTACACAAGTCTCGCAGACGTACACACGCGGAGAGTAGCTCCAAACTCTAGAGTTCACCACCTTAAAGAGAGAGCCCTAGTGAAGGAGAGGGAAAAGTTCATTGATGATCCAGGTTAGAGAATGTATGGAAGATCAGTCAGTGATACCGCTCTTCCCACCTCTCAGCAAGGAATCAGATGCCTTCTTCTTCCTAGCGAGGACAGGGATTCCTTAATCCTTTGCCCACAGCGGTTTTAAACCAGAGTAATTAACAACAAGGATAATGATAATTCAACTTTTATTTCTGGGTAAATTTATTTTCGAAATGGCTAAAAATATTGTGCTTTTTTGGTTTTCTAATTGCCAAATTTTCTTACAGTTTTCAAACAAAAAAATCTCCAGATTTCTCTATAGTGTTCTCGCATGTAGCCAAAAATTTGAAGAAATGTTTTAAATATCTCCAAATTTGGCTAAACTATATTATGGATGATCGTCATTCAGCTACATCACAAAAATGAAAAAAAAACCTTGAGAATTCCTTAATCCCTTGCCTGCTCTGGTTTAAACCAGAGTAACAGCTGGTAACCACTGAGATTTGATTGTCATTAATGCAGGTCTTCTTTGCATTGCAATTGTTTACTGACCATTCAAAATAGAAAGTTCCCGTACTTAAACAATAATTCATTAGACAAGGACTCTGACGTCAAAGAAGCAAATTGCATATTGTCTTCACTGCTGGAGCCTTTCCAGTCATTGTGCACGTCTCTTGAGTTCTCCTCATTAGTATTTGTTTTTGGGCTAATGAATTCATTCTTTTTTACCTGAACACATCCTAAGGATTTTTTGAAAAATATGGTCCTAATTCGCCATATTTTGGAAAATGATAATGTAAAATCGCCATATTGTTACAACAGGTTCCAAAATTGGCCAAATTATTAAAGGATTATTAAAATCTTCATAGGTATTATACTGCCAATTTGGCTACATCACAAAATTGAAGAAAAAAAACCCTGCTCCTCAATGCTCACGGGCTTGTTATGTCAACTGATAGTTATCCAGCCATAGTGCACATCTTTTGATTTTTCCTTATGGCCTTTCAATCTCAACCAGAGGCTCTTGTTCCCATTGCTATAAATTGTTCACTGTAATCTCCCATTTTATCTTTACACATCTAGATCAAGAAGATGTCTACCAGCTTGCAAGTATAACTACCATGGCATCATGGTGGATGCTCATCCAATACAGGTCTAGTTATAAAAACACTTTGATAAAAAATGTAATTAACTACTGTAGAGATAGAACTTAAAATTTTCAATTTATTCTTTGGATTGTGACAATATAACTAGTGTTTAGACTAGTTTTGGGGCTGCGGTGATGGTGCCAGGGGTGTCATGGACTTATCCTTTAACTCTTTGTAACTCCCTCCTTAAACCTAAAAATGAAAAGTTTGGGTTGGTGGCTCATGTACAAAGGGGTGATCATGGGCCATGGCCAATTCAGCTATATTATGTTTCTTCGCATCTACTTTTGTTTACCCTAGTGTACTGATGTATCATAGAACTATGGGGTTCAATACAAACTCCATTTGGAAATCTACATGCTCAACTTCAATCAGGGTCCCACCTTTGGAGTAGAGTATCTCTTGGTTTGTTCTTTCCTTTTTTTCCCTTTTTCTTTGGAGTAGAGTATCTCTTGGTTTGTTCTTTCCTTTTTTTCCCTTTTTCTTTCTTTTTTTTGAATGTACAGTTAACCAACTTCACCATGCTTACATTACATGTATGGAATTCCAGTATATAATTGTTGTCTTTCCTTTGGCTCACTTCACTGGCCCAACTTACACTTGTCTTAACTTCTTTTTAGATTGTTGCAATCATCATTACTTTTTCCTAACAATTTTGTTGACAAAAATGTTGGGATATTCCAGCAATTTTTTGTTTTTCTAGAGTAAATTTGACTGTTTTTTCTATTTTTTCAAAAGAAACTTGCCAAATTTTTTGTCAAAATTTTGAGAAAAGAACCCTGGCTGTCCCTGGAGGAGAAATGAAAAATAAACATAGTTTGCATTCAGTTTACAAAATGAAATGACTTTTTCATAGTTTTCTAGCTATCTCCCAGACAAGGCTGTAATGAGAGGTCGTTAATGAAGTTAGATGCAACCCAAAGTAAAAAGTCTTTGGAATTGATTGTTAGTTGTGTTGAGCTCAAGGATGAATGCTAAAAAGGTTTAAAACAAATCAAACAACATTGGTTGATACTACATTGCATGAAGGGACCTAATCAGGGATATCTTGCAAGATTGATCAATACATTTATACCCAGATAAGGAACCAATCAGTAATAAATGAAAACTTAAGGGGCCCAGGCATGTTATATGTGGGCTAGCCGATTTATGTGGTTAGATATTACCAAGCACAACTTCCCTCTGCTACAGTGAGTGGGAACATATGGAAGGATATTCATTCACATCAGTTTTAAGAAAAAATAATATATTGTACTTAGTAATACAAAGGTACAGATGAAGCATCACACACAAAGTTTTTTTTTTCAATTTTGTGACTTCGAAAGTTTGGCAAATTTATCCAAACTCTTTATATTTTTGAAATTTAAACTGAAAATAATTTCAAAAAACTTTTGTCACCACATTGTGCAAATTCGCCAAGAAAAAAACGGCTAATCACACAACTCTTCAGAGTTTATTGTCTTGGGTTCAAACTCAGCACATATTATAAGCTACAATATGATAATATTAAGTAAACTACTACCTGAATCTAGACACAGACTGGGAAGCATATGCCCAGGTCACCAAGTGGTAGACCTTTTGAGATCTGAATGCTCAGACTTTCTTGCATACCCTTCAATCCAAAAATTTTATCCATCACATATTTTGTTATTGTACATAGGCCATAGTTTAACTTCTTTATGGCTATTTGGGAATTGGTAGGCATTTGGGAAGTAATCCTATAGGATCCCAAGTCCACTTTATAAAAACATATTGGTGTATTAGGCATTTTGTGGGTGTTGAGGTTTCAATTGTTTCTTAAGGAGAAAAATTGTCAATTGGTCTTTGGGTGAGCTAAAATGGAAGCCAGGGAGAAACATTTCATCACATTCATATGTCAAACGAATTTCATTAAAAATTTTCATTTTAATTAACAAAAGTATTTAATAAAAAAAATTAATTCATTTTTTGACAATAATTAAATATTTGTTTTTAATGTGCCAAACATGACTTGGGCCTATGATAGTGGCTTAAATTTAAAATGTGAGGAATTCAACTCCTCACTTTCATATTGAGAAATCAAGTCATCAACCATTGCACCACTAATTTCACAAGGTGAGTGTTTTTTGAACATATTATAATGCACATGTTCAATTTTATTACATTAGCTACATAAGTAAATAGGTAGACCCATCCTTGTGCGGTATCATCAGGAATGTTGTGCACCGTGATTTTATTAGACCCATTGAACTTTGAAAAATCATTGGAAATATTCAAATAAATACTTTCATTAAAAAATATATATATACATTTATTAAAAATAATTTTGAAATCATTTTATTTTCAATTTTCAATTAGGAAATTAATTGAATAAGTCTAATTTAGTTATGAATTTCCAAAGTTAAGGAATGTGATTTCTGAAAAGGTCATCACTACTAAAAATACAAATTTTTAAAAAATTTGACTTTTTAAATATTTCAAGCCATATATTAAAACATGGAATGGATAAACATGAGGAAAAATAATAATTTTAATTTTGAAAATATTTAAAGGAAATCGCCTAGGAAAATGATTTGACCACTTTAATTTGGTTTTTCAAGCATTCCTTGTAGTGGTTCCTAGTGGTACCACCCAAGGATGGGTTTGCCCACATAGGTAAGGGACTTTAACCAACATAAGCATTGGTATATACTAATTTAAGTTATAATAAATAATTTTAATTTACCTAGTTTATATAGTTAGCTTAGGTTATTTTAAGATATTTAATAATACACCTTGTTTTATAATTCTTTACCCACCTACCTACCATAATTTCCTACAACTCTACCTATGTAGGACCTATTTACAACTTCAAAATACTTATGTAAATGTTTTTTCCAAATTTTTGTGACTACATGTCTTATTTTGACACATGTTTCATTTGATTACACTCATATCCTCTCTTTTTTCATGTGTTCATGTTTTGTCATATTTGACTACATTTTTAATTGCTATTTATCATGAATGTTTACAGAAATTTTGGAATACACATTTTTTTAATCTTTTAAAAACTTTCAACTTGATCCTCTCATATTATTATGTTAAAATAAATTTTCCAAGAATACATCATTTTCAAAAAAATTTAGAAAAACATTTAACTGTTATTACTAATTAAATTCATTGATTACAATTGTTTTAAAAGCGTTTTTGGGTGGCAACTTTGACAATATTGCATACACAAGTAGTTATAACTAATTTTTTTGTACATTTAATATTGTTTAAGAAAATAAAAAATTAAAATAAATTTTTCATATAATTTTATTTTAAATATATTGGTATACATATCTTGAAATTTTCAAATCAATATGATTAATAAAACTACCCAAAAACACTTAGAAATAATTGTAACAAGTGTTGTTAAACCAAAAAACACATTATTTTGACTTTTTGAAGTTTTTGAAATGAAATATTTCTAGTATATTTTAACACAAACCTTAAAATAATAGTATAATGATTTTAAATTTATTTTTGAAGGTTTTTTAATTTTTTTCATAATACTCAAAAATAAAACATAGAATAAAGGGGTGGGTGTGATTGTTAATAACCCATTTGAATCCTTTTGGTAATTTCCATGAACAAAAAGTTCAATAATTACTTTCTGAAAAAATGAATGACATTTTCAAAAATAATTGTCTATTCATTTTTTATGTGTCAAACTTGACCCAAGCTTATCCTATTTCTTTATGATTAAATCTAACAACATGGACCTATCCAATACATGTTATGTAGCCCTCCTTTTGAGCAAACATGTGCATGCTTTGGCACTCAACTTATAGGCATTCAATTGCAAGCAACAAAAAATAAATAATAATAATAATGTTTTTTAATATGTATGTTCATCATGATTATGATTTATTTTCATTTCAATTAATTATTATGTGCCATGGGAATGGGCTTAATGTGTCACTTTTGACACATCATTGTTTTATCATTATTAGATCAAATGCCATCTCATTAACATTCCACCTTCATAACCCTTAGCTTTTGCACCTTATGTAAAAGCAATATAGGTGCACATACCGTATACAATTGTATGGAAATTTTTTATTAGCTAAAATAAAATGTGGTTTGCTTTTAAGTCAAAATTGCATTTTAGTTAAAGGATTGAATAAATGTTCAAATGCTTGACAATTTATGGCCAAAGTTGCTACTTGATTTTTGAGCACCGTTTGCATTAACTTGGGTGTGTGGGTTCCTAGTGCAGAACTCAAGTTTATTGAAAATTGAAAAAACATTTATTATAATAAAAATATTTTTCCCTTTATTATTACTACTATAATGTTGAGTGTACTCATAATATAATAAAAACCATAAAAAGATTGTCTAATGCTTGACATGTTTTGTTGTTAGAAATAGTATTACAATGGCAAAATTTAATGTGTTTACGTATGAAAATGTTTTTAAAATATTATGGGGAGATGCCACAAACAATTGGAATGAATTCAATGAAAATAAAGTGCTTTTGAAAACACTCATGAAACATTATATTTTTAATATTTCTTTGGTTTTATTTCATTTTTCAAAAGATTCAAAATGCCTTGCAAATGACATAATTTTCTATGCACCTTTACATATAATAAAATATAATACATTGGCAAAGTATAGGTACATAGTACCAAGGTATAATATTATAATGGCCAAAAATACTCTTACCAAGGTATATAGTGGCATAAAATACCTTATGTGTCAATAATATAGTTTGACATTTCTTTGGCAAGAGTGCTTTTGGTCACTATTAAAATCATGGAATTTTAATCCATCACCTTTTGTAACTAATCACGATTTGTTATATCATGTTGGCAAACATTCCCAATACGTACTAAGTTGTCAAAAAGTAGTCACCTTTAGTGGTAGGGTTGGCCTCTAATAATCTTGTTTGCACCTTATCATATTTATTTCATAACTTTGAATTTCATAAATGCTATTTCTATGTGTGTGCCATTAAACATCCAATTTCTTTTTCATTGGTAATATTCATCCAACTATAATAGGTCATCAAATTATTCATCCATTATTTATCTTTCATTTATCTTTGTTGATTCATCCTTCATCCAAACTTCATTCACACATTTCATTTTGATTATGTAACATATTTAAACATTGATTATGCATTTCACTTAGGTTTATGTAAATGCAACCTTAGATATATCAATTTGGAAACAAAATCAATTATCTTTACCTAAATACTGTGATCCTTTTCTATGGAAAAACATTTGTATTCTTGAAATGAAAAAGCTAGCATCCATGGTAAAAATCTAAGGTTCAATTAAATTTGGTATCCATACACACCAAAGTGAAAAACTACATATTAATGCTTATGTGTTATCACAAAAGTGCCATTAAATTCTAATAAGTCACAATGAGAAGGAATCTTTCACTTGGTACTAGTAGTGTTGTCCATACCTTATGAACATTGCTTGTTTTCAACAAATTTGAACTTTCACTCTTATTGTGCACAACCCTTATACATAATGTGTTTCAAAATCACCTTATATGATTACTTATGGTAATTCGAGCTCACAACCATTAAAATAAAATAGTTTGTGATTATATTGCTATTCTACAAAGGGGTCCTTAATCATGACCTACATAATCAAAAAAAGTCATATGCTATTACAACCCAAATTTTCCCACTCATATTTCAATTTGCTTAGTTTCTTATTATACAAACTCAGCAATTGCAAGCGTACAAACAATGTACATCAATTCCACCATTAAAAAAATCCCATATCAACACATCTACAACAATATTTGCCACATGTTGCCCACAACACATTAATCCTTCCTCTTAATTGATCCCAGAAAAAAGGGTGGTTCACTTTTCATTATTGTTCTCGTTGTAAACGCTTTTTAAAAACTAACAAACTCTTCCATTCACATTTCACATAATTGATTGAGACCATTTAGAAGTTGGAGATTCCTTAAGTGTAATCATTACATTAATATGTGTCATAATTCACTTTGTATTTCATTAGATTTTGAGTGAATTTAAACAAATTTATCATGGTGGAAATGACTAACCCCTAAATAAACAGGGATCAATTGTTATGGACAAGTGAATTCACTAACAACTGATCAAATTCATTAATAGATAACTAGATTGACCAATAGTTAATATATTATGTTTTTAGGTCATAATTAAGTTAACTTTATGAACTTAAGTTATGCACCAAGCCACTTAAGCCAAGTTAGGCACCTAAGAACAAAACTAGGCTAAAAATTTAATAACTTAAAAACTTAACCTAACCTATGCACCTATGAACATAATCTAACTAAGGTCACTTAGCCCATCAACTTAAAGTGCAAATGTGAAGGTTTGAACCCCTCTTTTTCATATTTAAGAAACAAGTCCTTAATCATTAAACCATTTAAATATGTGATTTATGATTTATCATCACATATTATTATTCACATTTTTTTTCTTAACATGTGTAGTAGGTTACCACATGCAAGGTAAATGTGTTGTCCTTAGGTTACTTTTAGGCTAATGTAAGGTATATTAAGTTATTCCTAAAATACTATAGGCTACCATATCCTAGGTTCTTATGTTAATCCTAAGCTATTCCTATGTTGATGTAAGCTATTTCAAATTATTCCTAGATTAGTGTAGGTTCCCTTGTGTTGGTTTATAATTTAAAAATTTGTATTTTGGATACCTATTTTAACACATGTTAGATATAAACATGTTTTGATTACAAATGAATTTTATATCATATATATTATGCATTCATGTCTTTTATGACATAAATATAAACAACTTTTATTAAGGTCACATTTACAAAATCCATAAATTTTCAAGTTCAAAACACATTTGAACCAAATGTGTTCAAATTGGTTATGAAAACAATTTTCATCAATTCAAATCCTTTTTCTTTTTAAAATCATCAATGTTAAAATCATGTCCAATGTTCAAAAGGAATTGTGCACATTTAATAAGAAAAAAAACATTTGAAAAAAAAACGATTGTCCACATTTGAGTTTTAAATGTTTTAAACATGCAAAAACATTTTTGATTTGTGTCAAGTTTTGAACATGTAAAATTTGCAATTAATGGGAAATAATCAATTTTTTTTTATGATAATCCAAACTATTATGCTTCTTTAGTGATTTTTCAAACATACAGAAATGAAGTTTTAAGTAATGTTCATTCACTCGGGAGCCCCTTTGATTGTTTTTTAATTTCATTTGTTGTTTTAAGTTATTTCACCTTACATAATTTCAAATATTTTGAATTATTTCATCTTAGTTATTTTAAATTATTTTAAGTTGATCCACTCTAGATTATTTTAAGGTATTGCATTTTAGGTTATTTTGAGTTTTGCCATTTTATGTTATTATTGGTTAATTCACTTTAAATATTATTTTGACTTATTTTAAGTTAAGCTATTTTCAATTGTTATAAGTTATTGCACCCTATGTTATTCTAAACAATTATGCCATAGACTATTATCAATTATTTTAGGCTATTTCATTGTATGTTATTTAAAGCTATTTTAGATTTTTTCATCAATCCTACTATTGATTTTTAAAAATTATTCCATCCTTAGCTATTATATAATAATTTACTTTAAGTTATATAGCCTTATTTCGTTATAAACTATAAATTATAACAATGTAAAATAGTTTTCTAAAAATAATAATAATAGTAATAACTTAAAATAAAATAACCAAAGATAAATAATAAAAAATAACATAAGCTAGAAGTGATAATAATTTAAAATATAATAATCTAAAGTAATCTAAAACAAGTCACCTAATACAATTAGTTGAAATTGTTGTATTAGGACAATAAGTTCCAACTTCCAATAGGTCCCTAAAATATATCAGGATTGTTCAAAAAATTCTACTTTCGTCTCTGACCTATGGCCAAATTTGGTTGATTCCTCTTGTGGATGATCGCCATTATGGCTACATCGCAAAATTGGAAAATAAAAAAATAAAAATATATATATATATATATATATATATATCCGTGAATAGATAGTAATATTTATTCAGTGGTCTGTTTTTTTTTTCCATTTGTATATTTTGGATTTAGGGTTTCGGTACTCACTCGCAGGGTCGCACACCAACAACGCCCCATCACTACTGCAGGGTGACGACAAAGCTTCTTCCGGAGACATGGCGATGGCAGTGGACAAAAACCAAGGGGAAGGTCATCAGCAGTTGGAGATGGCGAATGGCGAGGAGGAAGAGGAGGAGGAGGAGGGGGACGAGGATGAGTATATGCTGGATCTCACCAGTGCACAGCTGCACGATCTGGCGGATGTGGATTTGCCACCTTTTCTCAAGGAGCTTGACTTGACTGCCAATCGCTTGTCGCTTCTGGACGATCGCATCTCGCATATGTCTCAGCTCCAGGTTCGTATCCTGCAAAGGCCGGCCCCGTCTACCACACCCTTCTTCTTCTTCTTCTACTTCTTCTTCGTCGCCAAGTGTTTTTAGAAGCTTTTGTATATCTTTTATTTTGGTGTAGTGTTTTGTAATTGATTTCTGGCTTTTATTAGAGCTTCATGTCTTGCATTTTTTATGCTGATGCCTGATGGTCCTGGCTGGAAGTATGCTGTGATGTTACTGGGCTCAATTTGAGGTCTACCATGAAGCTCTCATTTGGAGTTAATATTAGCATTAGGGTTTAGGGTTTTGCTTTTATACAAAGCAAGTTTTCGTGCATGCTCTAATTCTGCAGAGGAATTTAAAGGCAAAACCAGATATGGCTACTTGTTTGCTGCATGGGTGAAGTATCTGTTGTTCTCCTCAGCTCTTGTTTGCCAATGTCCAGTTTCAGAAATTGAGCATGGCATACAACTGTAATATATCTAGAATTCTAACTCCAAATTCCTCTCTCAGCATGTTGCTCCATCTCAGATTCTTTGAGTGTTGAACCCTATCAGGCTTCCTCAGCTGTTGATTGTGGATACTCAGTTGGGAATTTCCCCCTACCATGGGTTGCTTCTGATCACATCCATTTTCCTGTACAGGGACCCTTGAAGTCCATTTCACATGACCTTTTATGTGTTGGTTGCTAATACCATCTGTACCCTGTGCAGAAACTGAGCATTCAGCAGAACCTGTTCGGTGATGATGTGGTGAATGTGCTAGCACAGTGGCCAGCCCTTTTTGGGATGCAGGTATGTTTTGTCCATTCTCTGTATCACCACTGCTATCAGGCTTGTTTATTGCATCCTTTTGCTCCATGCTCTCTCATTTCTCCTCACATCATGCCAGGATGCTGAAGTTTGTCTTGCTTTGTAGGAACTGGTTCTACGAGACAACAAACTGTCAAAGATCCCCCCACTTAAGGATTTTGTGAATCTGAAAGTTTTGGACATCTCATTCAATGAGGTACTATCTTTGGAAGGCATGTCAATTGTTACCTCAAGGCTCCAGGAGCTTTATGTCCAAAAAAATGAAGTGGCAAAAATAGAGGAGTTGGAACACCTGCAAAATCTTCGGGTGCTGGAGCTGGGCTCCAACAAGATACGGGTACACATCTCTCCAACAATTAGTGACACTTATTGGCTATACTTGCCATGTATGATCTTGAGACAGATGAGAATCAGAGAGATAGCTGAGGATAGCAATGTATGTAGTGCTTGAGTAAATTGTTAATGATTCGTGGGGGTTTTGAATTGAACAGGTGATGGAGGGACTTGAACGGCTGACAGCATTAAGAGAGCTGTGGTTGGGGCGAAACCGCATTCGAAATGTGGACTTGTGTGGGTTAACAGGACTAGTGAGGATCAGTATCCAAAGCAACCGACTTACATCCATGCGGGCATTTGAGGTCTCTCTATTTCTGTCTCTCTGCATGCATGGCTCTCTCTCTGTCTCTCATGCATGTGTAATGCTGCCAAGCCCAAGTCTGGTAATTAGCAGATCTCCTGGGCTTTAGTTGAGACCATTAACTTTGTTAGTTTTTCATGAGCCAAAATTTTACTGATTTGTTGAATCTATTCCATGGAAACAAGCTTGACTTATTAAACAGGGCATGTCTTTAATAAATATTCAGTGGTTTCAAAGTGTAGATAGATAAGATTCAATGCAGTGAAACAGAGAGGAATGGGCTGCTAAATAGTCCAAGCTCATGAAGATACCTAAACTTGTTTTTAGCTAATTGCAGCAGTCATGGGGAGTATTGAGGGGCACTTTGAAAGGCCTCCCTAACCTTCAGACTATAATGAGACTGAAATGTAGGTTGCAATGACCACTATTGAACAAGAGACAGATGCAGAGCAGGAAGGCAGAATCTCTATTCCCACTGAAGGAGGCAAAGAGAAAATGTTCTCTCTTATGCAATTTCTAGGGTATTGCTTCCAAAGGAATGCCCTCAGCAAAAGCATCAAAGACTTGTCCAGAAACCTTGCATGCCAATTGAGTCTGGAGGCTGTCTAGCTTTACTGAGATAAATTGCACCCAAGTTAGGTTTCTGTGAAGAGTTTTTGATCCAGTTCAGCAGTAATCTTCAATCATTTGGGATTTTTTAAACTATGGTTGGCAGGAGTGTGTGAATCTAGAGGAGCTGTATTTGAGCCACAACTCTATTTCACAAATGGAGGGCCTGTCACCATTGCACAAGCTTCGTGTGTTGGACTTGGCATCAAACAAAATAACAGAAATTTGTGACATTGAAAACCTTACTAGGTTGCTTTTCTTACCTGCTCTCATTTTGAGTCTCTATCCAGACTTGCTCTGTCCAAACTGGAAATCTGGAAGTATTGTGGTCTCTGTCCAGGATGCCTCTGTTTTGATTCTTTTCTTGTTTTGGAAGCAAGTAATTTCCTCACCTGTTGCTGTCACACAGTTTTATGAGTTATTGTCAAGACCATGGACTTGGCTGGCAAAGCTCAGTTGAGTTTCACGAACTGTTCATATATCTTCTAATGGGATGGTGGTCTGTCAAGCAGGTTGGAAGATCTTTGGCTTAATGACAACAGTATTGCAACATTGGATGGCATTGAGAAGTTGCTTGAAGGGTGCATGGGTTGTCTCACAACCATCTACCTTGAGCGGAACCCTTGTGTAAGTACATGCCTTTTGGGTTTTTGCTCCCTCTTTCTATGGTGCTGGAGATCTCAGTAAAGAAGGGTGCAATTCATTATGATATCTTTACATCATTTTCTCATTGAAAATGTAGCCTAATGTCATGTCTCTCAATGTATTTGCAGGAGCTGGATCCTAACTACATGCGCAGACTACGAGCTGCTCTGCCCAAGCTGCAGCAGTTAGATTCACATCTAGTGCTGCATTAGCAAGAAGCAACCTGTATAGAGGAAGACAATGGTGATTGTGCATCAATCTAAGTGCCAGGATATTTGATTGAATGAGGAACATGTTAGTGACATCAATTGGTAAGCTACAGAAGATAAGTGGAGACATTTTAGAACATAGGACAAACAAGTCCCAGTGAACAATTGTGCCTATGTTGGGCTGGACTAAATTGCACTTCACAATGTAGTCTGATTAATCTTGGTTGATTAGTCCCTGTTGAGAAGGATCCAGCTAGTAGACTAACTTTTTGTGAGAAGTCAAGTCAGATGTACTCAGGGTTTTTGACAAGCTCCAATGAGAGATGCATTTGTAGCTCAAAGAAGCTTAAACTGCAGAACACTAAACAGATACTTCACAAGGTCCTTTGTAGAGAAAATGAACATGGATGACTGTGGACTACTCTGTTGTCCCTTGTACAGTAGGGGGGTGTCTACTATAGCAGCTCAAATAAAGTTGCAGTTCCTTCAAATGCTCCATTGTATCTCTTTCTGAATTAATCTCTGAGATACATATTATATTCTTCCAGAGCTATTTGCTTGTGGGTGAATTATTTCATACTTTTCTACACCCATTGTTGGGAGCTGATGAAGTTACTGGTAGTCATGGGAGGTCATCACTGCTACTTTGTGATTAAGTTGAAGGTCTGAACTCTCTTGGAAGGTTATGAGTTGTGACTAAGAGTGTGCCCATTGGGACCCTGTACAGTACTTTTTGGATGAAGATTTGCAGAAAAACACTATGAAACTAGTTGGGGCTTGGAAGTGTGCACATGTTATCGGGGCCCTCCTAGAGCACCAGTAGCAGGAAATGACTGTTTCTCATTGGCCCATTTCAATGATTTGCCCAGGTGGCGAGAGTTAAATAGTCCCTCACTTTGCAGTCTTACCTTTTCAGGTTCATGGATGGGGATGGGGTAGAAACTAAACAGTGCACACTGGATGCGCTAAGTACTGATGGAGGGCTGTAGATGGGCATGCTCTTATGACTGCACTCATTGTTGTGTTAATTGCAAAGTGGTGTGTGGAGATTTCTCTCCAATCTCATATGTGTGTGTCTTATATTCTTTCTCACAGCTCCAGTAGATGATTCTGTGCATACTTGGTCGTCTAGATGATACAATGTTATGATCTTTCCATACAAGATCTGTTGCAAATACAGATTCGACACTTGATCTTAGCCAAAAGGCTGAGAAAGGTCTGTTGTGAATATAGAGTATAGATGTCCAGCACTGAGAAAGACCTGTTGAATTTCCCACACAGGGAAACCTCTACAAAGTATTGAAGTCTTCCCAGAGAATGATTAGGATGTCTATGTGATCCCGTTTTCAATCAGGGTTGTTTTTTGGCTGGTGTGGCATTGAATGCGAGCTTGAATACTAGTCATGTGAACTCAACTCATGTTTAGTCTGCATTCAGTTAGCATCAACTTGAATGACACAATTCCACCACGAAATCCTTGTACACAACAATCATGTGTGTAGGGTTCAGCAATTCATGAGTTTGATCCGACTTCAGATCCTCAAGTCAAGATTTGTGATCTGCTACATCGCCCCACAGTTTGTGCCCCTGCCATTAGCCTAGGCCAAATATGGTGACCAACACATCATGGGGGAAGATGAGATTTCTTTAGAATTTGATGTTCCCAATTGTGTTCCACATGGTTCAAGCATCTCTCACTAAGTTCTCAAAAGTTATTTATTATGTTCCCAAGTTCCCTATGTGTTCCCAAATAGCACCACACTTTATCCCACATTCTTTGCACAAAATTTTCCTCTTGTAACCTATATAGCTAGCCAAAAGGAGGAGGTCTGTGGTATGTAATTTTAAATATTGGCAGTGCCCTAAGTTTGATGACATTTTACCATGATAGGCCAAATCAAAGAAGCCCCTCTCTGCAAAAAATAAATTTTAACTTTTTGGGTGCCCAGCACTAATTAATATGAATTACACTAGAGATAATAGTACTATAATTATATATGACTACTGATCTAATTTGTCTAGATTTACTGAGAGTCTATAGCTTCAAACCATTCATGACATTACGAAATGATCTTGTGCACCTTGGAAATGAATTTTCCAAGCTCAACTTCCTCATTTCCTTCTGCCAACTTACATGAAAATGAAAAGGCACATTAACTTTACCTTTACAAATATTTTCCCAAATACCTTTTCAAATCCTTGACGTTCTTTATCGTTACTTTCAACTTTTTCTCACATACCCTTCAAAAACTTCCCTTTTCAAAGTGCAGTAAAATATCACAAAATTAAAAATTAAAAATTAATTTAGCTATTAAAATTTTCAAAAAATTTATAAATTTACATTATAAAGGTAATTTTTAAATTAATAAACCTTCACATTTTTAATAATTATTCTTACCTCTTTCTCACATAAGCTTAGAAAGCTTCCCTTCCAAATTGAAGCTAAACATAAACTTTCATATTGAAAAAATATCATAAATAAAATTTAAGGATTAAGTTAATTTTCCCTTTAAATATGATTAAAAAATTAATTCACATTTCTCATTTATTTGTACATTAAAAGTGATAATGTTTTCATCTTTACATAACTATTTTTCTTTAAACACTTTAATGACATTACTATCTATGGTTATAGTTAACACAACCTTCTACATAACCTTGGATTAATCTACAACCTTTTTTTTTGCCAATGGGGAGCTCTAGCTAGAAGAAGTGTCAGAAGTCGATGATAATTCAGGGCATGTTACCTTGTAATTCATGTGCTACCTTTCTTGCAGACTGGGTTATGGAATACCTACATCAAGTAAGTGTCTGCAGAGTAAAAGCCTTAGAGAGAGGGCATTCCCAAAATAAGGGGCATGGACAAGCTGCATTTTGGGAATGTTCTCACACATGTGAGCTTTACCTGGTATAAAGCATGAAGCAAGAATTATGCATGAGGCAACATGATAAATACATTGTGAAACCATCTCTCTATGAAGGAAGGCAGTTTGATTTGTTTTGTTTTGTAGTTATGAGATCCACCGAACCAGGATGCTTCAGATCGTGTTCTTGGTAAGCTTCTCGACAAGGAGAGCTGCATGGGCTTGGTTTCATGACGTTTGGACTTGCTGTGCAAAAGTTCTTGAATATTGAATGATTTCTTCACTGAAATTAAATAAAATCGTAGCTGAAAATTTAGGAGGAATTTGAATGTGCCTTTGGTGTTGTTGGAAAGATCTTGATGAGCAGGAATTTATATATCTACCTTCCCTGACAGAAATTCACAATACCTGGGAATTTGCACTTGTGGAGTTTCCAGCTACTTAGGCAAATCAATTGCCTCTCAAATTCTGCAGAGAAAGATCTTGCCCATTTTCAACGATTTTGCATGTCATCTCTCTCCTGTAGTGTATAGTGGCGTGATCTCTCTGCATCTCCCTGCAAATATGTGATAGTGTTGTTGGTTTTGCAGCCACAAATCTCAGAAAGAAAGAGGGTTAGTAGTGGCTGGAGGTGTTAAGTTGCCAAGGTGAGCAGCATGACTAGTTTGGTGTGAAAGGGATGAGGGGGTCTGACAGCAGAGAAGCCACTTGGTGTGCACCAAGCTTTCCAGCTGCACAATCACACTCTCCAACAAGTGTGACTGTTGCAACCAGGCTGTTCCATGGAAGTAACCCACAGGGGCATATACTCAAGGTGCTGCTTCAGCATTTCTTCCATAGCCTGTGAATTAAATTCCCTCAAAACATTGGAGCAACTTTGCCAGTGGCTGTTAAAGCAGTCGATAAAGCCACTCCTGCATTCAAGCATGAACTATGATGTGCTCTCAAGTGTACATATAACTGATGAAAGAAAATGAAGTGGTTATTGCATCGCCACTGACAGAGTCATTGTTGTTTGCTGATTGCCCCAGTAGACAATTCTATTGCAAACAATATCAGTGCTGTTCTGTGAAATCTTTTACTCCCGTGCATGTCAACATGCTCTGGAATATTAACTCTCTAACATTCTACAATGCTGCTTGATTGGACAAGCTGGAGATTTGTAAGCTCCAGCGAATGCATGCCAAGGATGCTGCTCTTGAGCAATAGAAGAAGCACCTATCGTAGGTGGAGGAATTGGCGCAGGAGCTTCTGCAATGGCACTTCCTTCTGCGATTGCGATCGATGCTGAAGAAGCCGAAGTTGGTGCTGTCGTCGCCGCCACGATAACTGTGTTGGCCACAGGGACTACGGAATTATGAGAAGGAGACTTAGTACAGGACATTGCAATATAGTGCAAATGTAGCTCATAGTGCAATCGACTGCAGCAAAAGGCTGCTCTAGAGATCGTATACATCGTGAATTGCAGAAGCAATCCAGTCGGCGTAAATCCTGGAGAGATGAGATGATAGCGCTTGCAGCTTGCTGAAGCCATTGTCGAACAAGCTCCGCAACGCTGGATGCAGAGCGTCTTCTCCCGCAGGCCTGGGAGGTGATGACATCGCTCGGATCTCGAGCTGCCGGTAATGACAGAACTGGATATTGAACTCGTTCTTGAGCGGATTTTAGCACTGTAAATTCCCACTCACTCACGGAAACAATGACAAAATCGCTGAAATCCTGGACACTACACAGAGAATCGCTGCAATTCTGGAAGAAGTGGAGAATTGCTGCGAGTATCAAGCTTATAAATCTGAGAAGAAGCCAGAAACCAAAAAACGTCGAGAACCCGACGACGTGGCTGCCGGCCGACATTTCCCGAACGGGTTTTGACGTCTGTGAGCATGGTACTCTGCCAGCTGTCATCCTGTGTCGCGAGAAAAGGCCACGCCATTCGGCATGCTTTCCCGGAGGCCGAGGGAACAGGTCGAAAATCACGGAAGGGCCTGTACTCAGGGCATTTTCCCACGTAAAGCAAAGCTGGGATTTTGTCACTTTTTAGAAATAGTGATTGGCTGGCTGGTACCTTCTGACGGTCAGAAGACCCCAGCAGCGTGGCTGGTACCTTTCACCGCCCAAGATCCCGCTTGCTGAAAACAGGTTTCTTCAGACAGGTAATGGAGCTGAAAATACAAAGGAAAAATCTAGGCAATGCTTTACGTATTAGTTTAAAATCCTAAACTAATACAAGCTAGCCTATTTTTCTAACCCTAATTTATATTAAATGTCTCTAGATCACATAACTTTCTTCTTTTTTCTTCTTTTCTTTTTGGGGGGGGGGGGTCATTGCCATGTGATTTCATATAATTCCCTGTCTAGAGTTTTCAAAATTGTAGCTGCCACCTTGAATGGCCTCTTGTCACCTTCTAAGACCCCTATTATATATCCTATTCAAATCCCAAAAAAAAATCTTATCTCAAACCCCTCATTAATATAATTTTTAAACCCTGAAAAAAATTAGTATGTCAGAACTTTTAAAAAATTATTTCAGACCCAAAAATGTATTCCACAAGGCCAAAAAGTAGACTCGCCAAAAACTTAATTTTTCTTTTTAAAGTTCAACTTTAGAACTTGCAAGTCTACCTGACCAAAAACTGGACTCACGTAAAAACAAAGACAGGTTCCACTTTTTGGACTTGACTGGTCCGCAAGTCTAGGAATCACTTTTTTTTGTTGTATTCCTATCCCATAGCTACGTACTAGTCTTGCATGGCTTACAACATCTCTCCCTTAACTCTTCACACTTATGCCACATGGAGCATTAAGGTTTATGTGTTATTAATTCACTTGGCTTTATGGGGTGTTGTTGATAGCAATGAAGTGGATCCTGGTACCATCGCTCGTGTCATCCACCTCGCATGAAATCTAAGGATTCCAAAGCTCATGCTAATATCCCTATCCATTGTGAAGAAAAGCAATAATTAATTTCTCTCATATCTATTATCACATCCAAAGCCATGTGAGATACATTAAAACAACTTTACCAACACCCAAACAAATCCTCTCAAGTGAATCTATATAAGAAATTATGTCAATTATCTACTGTTAGATTTGGATGATGTTGTTGGTTTTTTTTAATCTTGGCAGTCCACCTTTGAAGAAGTTGTTATAGCTCGTTGCACTTTTGCTAACCCTAAACAAGTAAATTTGCTTTTATTAGTCTTACTAGACTCCTAGATTGCTTTTGTTATTACAAAAGACATCATTGCTAGTTTCACATTTACTTAATTGCTCTCCAATATTTTACAACAATATGTTATTAACATTTCCAAAGTAGAACCCCCAAAATCCAATGCATTTTATGTCAAATAGATATTTCCTAAACCAATTTATAATAATTCTCAAAACAAATTTAAGAAATCCACTACATTTGACTACAATAAAAGGTGTCCCTTTATGATAAGTGATTTTACTAAATTTTGAGTGAATTCACTAGTCACAATGAACGAGACCTAGTGAGGATGTATTGGATTCACTAATTTAGTGAATGAGGACTAATGAACTACACCCACATTTTATAATAATGTATGGAAATTCTTTTTTTCCACAATCAACAATATGTCATTACTACTAAAAAATGGGCCATAAGGTTCCAGAATGTTATAAAAAAAAAAGAGATGCACTTAATCAAAAGCAACATGAGAATTATGACACCTCTAAGGACCCCTTGTATTTATTTACAATAATCTCAAAACCTCAACATCATTCCCACCAATGGTTCCTTAACGACCCCTTGTATTTATTCAGAATAATTTCAAAACCTCAACATCATTCCCACCAATGGTTCTTTAATGACCTCTTGTATTTCTTCACAATAATCTCAAAACCTCAACATCATTCCCACCAATGTTTCCTTAATTCTGATGTTAATCAACATATGTCACCTCTCAAAGATATTTCTAGAAACTACAGTTTACTTGACAATCCTAAAACAATATTTTTGGGGGATAATAGTTCTTACCAAGCTTTGGGTTATGGGTCTATCCTCATACAAACATCATATAGTCAAACTTTAATAATTCATAATGTCTTATATGTACCTAACCTAGCCAAAAATCTTTTGTCAATTCCACAAACTACCATCACAAGCAAAATTATTGTCACTTTTACAAATGCACAATGTATTATCACCACCACTTCAACTTTTCATCACCAAAATGTTATTAGAATAGATAAGGAAGGAATTTTTTTCCCTCCAAACTTTGGTATAAAACTAGATTCTTGAAAATTAGTTACTTCTTCTTTTCCTCAATTTTACTTTGTAGAATAAAGTAACATAATTGCATGGGCCATCTTAATATACAATCCTTAAATATTATGCACATTTATAATATGGTCCAAAGGTGACCTCATTTAAAATTGTTTCTTCCCATTTGTGAAAGTTGCATTTTTGGTAAACTATTTCAATTTCCATATCCAACTACATTAGAGCCATTATTCCTTTAACTTTAATTCATATTGAACTATGTGGGCCCATGGTCACCCCTTCCTTTAATGGTGCATTATATTTTTTGATATTTGTAGATGATTATTCTAGGTACACCCACATTTATTTCCTCCACAAAAAATTTGAAGCACTCACATATTTTATTAAGTATAAAACTTTAGTTGAAAATCAAACCAATAAACTTATATTCATTTTACGTTTTGATAATGGGGGCGAATTTACTTATAATCAATTTAATAAGTTTTGGCCCAATAATGGTCATTGATTTACAAATTCATACAATCTAGCCCAAAATGGTGTTTTCATACATAAAAATCGAACCTGAGTCGAATATGCTTGGAGTATGTTTGAAACAACTACACTCATTAATTTTTATAGGCTAAAGGATTACATACATCATGTTATATTCAAAATTGTTCTTATACATTAGCCTTAAAAAAAATACATCCATTGAATTATAGACAACCTAAAACTCGGTTTCAATCATTTTAAATTTTTTTGTAGTCAATCCTATTGTCACATACTTGATGAAAAATGAACAAAATTAAAACCCAAAACAAAAAAATGTATATTTGTTAGGTATGATGAACACTTGGGAATTTAACATTATAATTTTAATTACCCACACACTTGGGAGACACTTGCAAAATATTTTATAGTCATGATGTTTTTTCATAAGATGTTTTAATTTTTGGGGGTGTACATGTTTTCCTTGACTTTAGTTTGCCACTAGATGGTTATTATTTGGTGACTAACCTTTTATTTCCACTAGCTTCACCAACTCCAACATCTATACAACAACCAAGTCAACCATTTGACCCTGCACCAAAATTGATTCCTATTGGTGAAACAACCCCACCCAACCTTCTTTTAGACCCATCTACACCTCAATTGGTCCCACCTTCAAGTACTCATTTCTCTCAATGACCACCACCCCAAATTAAATCACCATTGATTTCCTTCACACATGTAAGCTGATTTTCAACAACCCCAAGAATCCAGTGTCCTTACTATGCAAACTTCTCAACACAAAAACAAAGGTCAATTGGCCATTTAAAATATTCATGAAAACAATTCCTTTCTTTATTGACGCACCCCCAAACTCCTTGAAAGATTCGAGTGCAAGTCTCAAAATGAAAACAATGGAAGAAAAAAGAGTTAAGGCACGCTTCTTAACTCGTAGCACTTCAAAGGTGAGGGGTTGTGCTAAAGCTCCAAGATGGGGACTAGGATAAATGACAAGTGTGTCAATTATTCATATCAATTTGCACAAACCAAACAACAAGTTGGTTAATGCATACACTAGTAAAAATCAATTAAAATGTAACCACTCCATTCACGACTCCATGTGACTTATAATCATTTGCGACTCGATTTGGGAATATTTGCAACTACAAAACCAAATTTCAACTATTTTGGTCATTCTCACAACTATGATGCAACTATTAAAATTTTCATCGTATTGGTTAGATCAATTTTACATTCATTTTCATCCATTAATAGGTTGATATGTCTCATTAGTCGCAGTAGTCACCAAATTAGTTGCATCTTAAAGGTATTCTACAATGACATACCAATGTATTTTAATGTATATACTAAAATTATATGTATGTGCATACGTATGTATATTGTTCATATAATGAATCTCAAAATTAATATTTGAACTTTGAATTTTTTATTAAAATCTTGGATTATTTCAAAATAATTTTTTAAAAAAAATTTATTAAGAGTTGGGACACGTGGCAACACATAATTTGTTCCCTTCACCAAAAAAATCGCATCCTAGTTGTAAGCGACAATACATATATGACAAGTCAAAGGGTGAAGGCATATTTTGTTGACTTTTTCTTTCATCCAAAATTTGTTGTCGTTTGTGACTAGTATTGTTTGCGACTTGTCCAACGCGACTATTAAAATTTGAGTTGCAAATGTCGCTTGCAACTAAAAATTAGTCTCATGGACTAGTTGCAAAATTGCCATTTTCTACTAGTGATAGTTGGAACATTTTTCATGCACAAACAAGTCACAGGCATACATAAACTCACAAGACTACCCAAAGCCCAGACTTGGGGGAAACCATCACCTTCCCCCTTATAGTATTTTTTTTGACATGCCATGGGGGCTACATCCAAATGGGGTTTTTCCTTGGGATTCCCAAATCAGGAACCCCCAATTCCCAAAATTGTGATTCCCACCATTTTGGACACCCATAACTTCTTATGCATACTTCAAATTAAGGTGAAGTCTCAAGAAAAATTGTAGCCTTCATCAAGAGCTTTCCAAAAATATGTGGCATGCTTCTTACATGCACAAAATTCAAGGTGATTTCGATTTTTAATGATCGAGTGTCAATATAACACTTTGACTCCCAGCCCTTTTTTCGACCATAACTTGTGTTTTAAATATTCAAATGGATAATGCAAACCCATTTTAGACATATATGTCTTAAGAGCTTTCCAATGGTACAAGGAAGTTTTGAATCCAATGATTTTTCACCCCTCAAAGCATTCTTTGAAAATGCAAGGGATTGACTGGAGAATGTGTGGGCTCACTCCTTCACACTCACTCGCACTCTTGAGAGTGTGAATGTGAGTCATGGGTTACACTCCTGGCCCACACCTTTCCATGCCCTTACTTTGGTCGCAAGCCCAAGGCTAAGGTTGTGACATTTATGTTTTCATGACATAAATTAATAAACCCATTTCTGTCAATGTTGCACTTTCATGTGACAAATCGACCAATTGACGATTAGCTATGGAAAGTGATATAATTCATTAACCCAAAATAAAACATGCATTTTGGTCAACCCTTTACCAAAACAATCCATTATTAAATCAAAATGGTTATTGTATCAAAAATATAAATCCGATGAATCCTTGGCTCACTACAAAAGGTGGCTTATAACTCATGATTTCATTCCACAAAAAGGTGTCAACTATGTTGAAACCTTTTCGCCAATGTTGAAAATGACCTCCTTATGGATTTTATTTTCATTTGCCACATTGTATGATTATCACATACACTAAATGGACGTAGTTATTACATTTTTAAATGGTGTTTTACAAAACGAAACCTATATCTCCCAACTTAAGAGTTTTATTGCAATTGGGATCAAAACAAATGTGTGCCGCTTGTTCAAATCCCTCTTCAACTTTAAACAAGCCCCATGTGTTTGGTAAAAAAAATTTAACAACTACATTTCAAGTCAAGGTTTTATCAAATGCCTCTTTAATACAAATGTGTATTTTAAAAAGGGTGCAAGTTCAAACATAAGAGCCAAAAACCATGTCAGATAGTGGTGAAAACTTTGAACTTTTTAACATTTTTTTTTTGACATTTTAAAATTATGTTGATCATTCCAAGTTGTGCTAAATGACTTATATGAATGTTGAAGAATTCAAATTAAAAATTCAATAAATTAAATTTTGGGTTTTGGTTTTAGTAGAAGACATTTGAACTTAAACATGTGTTACATTAGAGTATGGTTAATTTTACAAAGGACTTGGTAATGGACAATTGTAATAATATAATTTTAATGGTAAAAAAATTTAGATGATAGTAACCTTTCACCCACCTTTCACCCACGCACAAAAAACTCTCACAATTTAAAAGACATGGAATTTGAAATTCTTAGAAATTCAAAGTATCTTTCAAATTTTTAAATTTTCAAGAGTCCCTTGCCACATGTAAATGGGGTGTAATGTGCATGACATAAAAAACAAAGTTGTAGTTCATGATACAAGAAACAAAAACCTAAATTAATTAGCATATTTTGGTATGATTCAAAATTATGATAAAATTTCAAAATGAAATGCAAAATTTAGCAAAATTTACTCAATTTGAAAAATTCATATATATGCAACAATGATTAACACAAAACATGTGATCTATTGGGGCAACTATATGTATTTTTAAATACAAGTTGCAAAAGATTTCATTTAAAAATTCTTTCATATGAAAAAATGAAAAATGACTAAACAGGAATCATGGTCCTTGTGTAAAGTAATCCCATTGGCTCCTTTGTGTGCTCACGCATGCAAAAATCTACCAAAGCATTCATCATTCTTGGTCCTATATTGATGACCTTATCTTCCTATTAGATGATCTACAATATGTTTTTGAAAATAAACATTCTTTTGTTAGCATTTTTCCATGACTAATAGTCAAATCATGGATATAGTCTTGGCATCCAAGTTAAAAGGGATCACACTACTTGAACTTTGTTCTTGTCTTAAAACAAGTATATTTTTGACTTGTTAATTAAGTTCACTATGGAAAATTGCAATCTCATTATTGTCCCACTTGAAGCTAGAGTTTGGTATTCAAAAGATTAAAATGCAAATTTCACGTTTGAACAAACTATTTTTATGGCCACTATTTCCTATTCCAATGTTCTTGGAAGCTTCCAATATTTGGTCACATGCACACGACTTGATTTAACTTAATCTATAAATCATTAATTCAATTTATGGCGAATCTTGCACCCATCCATTGGGTTGCCTTCAAATGGATTATGAAATACTTAAAAAAGACTAATCATAATGACATTTTCTATTGTGGCTATGATTCGTTGATTCCTATAACACATCAACCCAAGTTTGGAATGATGTATATTGGGTTGGTGATCTAGACACAAAAAAATTTACATTTGATTACTTCTTTTAATTGGACCACATTTTTATATCTTGGCACATCAATAAACAACATGTAGTTTTAACTTCTATTGAAGTTGAATATATTGTTGTTATTACTGCAACAAAAGAGCTCCTTTGGCTACAAGCTTTATTGACTGAATTTGGATATATAATTCAACTACTTAACACTCTTTATTGCGGTATTTGGTCATGTATTGGTGTAACCAAAAATCCCAAATTTCATGATAGGTCCAAGCACATTGACATTTAATATCACTTCTTGCATGAGAAAGTGGATAGTTAGATCCTTCAATTGGAATTTACAACTAATATTCACGTGTGGGTTGACATCTTAACCAAGGTTTTGCCCAAGCCCAAACATCAAAGCATGTGTTGATATTCATGGACTTATAGGCTTCAACGATTTGTTGCGGGGAGATTTTGTAAGCATGATCAAATCATGAAGTGATGTAGTTAAAGAGGGGGTGTAATAATTCATTTTAATTAGTTAGTTAGTCTAATTAGCTACCATCACATGATATGTAGAAACTTGTCTCTTCCTTGGATATAAATACTCTTGTAAATTTATTCAATATATGTGAAATACATTTTCCTTCATTCATAATCAAGTAGCTTTTCCACCTTGTTATTTTTTCTTATTGTTCTACATGCTTTTTGCTTCACCTTGTTACTAAACCTTAACATATGACCTCAAGTTGTTCTACCTTGCTACATTGCCTTCTTTTTGTGACTTGTTAATTCAACTTGTTGTTAAGCCTTGTTATTGAACCTTATTATGTCACCTTATAGTTGTGCCTTGCTACTCCACCTTGTTTTGTTGCACTGCTCCTTACTATGTTCACCTTGTTGTGTTGCCTTGTTGCATTGCCTTGATGCTCCACCTTGAGGTACTTTTCTAGCCCTTATTACTTCACCTTGCTTGACGTTTTCCTTGTTATTTTGCCTTGTTTGTTGTTTTGTGCCTTGGTTTGCTAGACTAATATATATTCCCCCCATTCCCACCCAGTTTTTTTGGGCAATTCTTAGAGTGGAATGGTGAACTTCAAGTTTTCCTTTCCAAGCTCAATTTTTCACATTGAAAAACAAAACATTTAAAAAAATTATTGCTTGCATTTTTTTTCATTTTGTGTATATGTTTTGTTTGTTATTCTTGCATTGTTGTTTTTTCCTTTCTTTGTTCCTTGTTGACCATTGGTATATGTTGTGAGTTGTGTAGGGGTT
Organism: Sphagnum tenellum; assembly: GCA_963921925.1. NCBI lineage: Eukaryota > Viridiplantae > Streptophyta > Sphagnopsida > Sphagnales > Sphagnaceae > Sphagnum > Sphagnum tenellum. The sequence goes on from OY998143.1 coordinate 26,079,731, forward strand.
TTTAACTATTGGAAAAAAAGTTCCATGTTTTACATTCATTATGCATTTGGATTTATTCCATATGCATAGAAATGAGAATTTTTGTGAAGGATTGTGAATGTTTTGAGCTCTATTTGTTTTTGTTGTAGGTAGTTCATTAAGTTAAATATTATAACATAAACCTTTTTGTGAAACATATTTAGTCTTGGCCTTTCCATCCCATTGAAAATCTCTTGGAAAGAATGTTTTGTTCAGAGATGGAATAATAAAGTCAAATTGAAAATGTAACAAGAATTTAGAATGAGTTTTGTAATTTTTCTCCCAATGAAGTTTCCATGTAAGAGGAACCTCTAGTAGAGACTTTAAAAAAACAAACTTAGTTCACAAATAAAAATTAATTCTATTCATGAAATGATGCAAGTGAATCTTGAGAATTTGTATGATCAAAGAGTTTTTTCAAGACCTCATAACATATCTCCATTATGTTGGGCTTTTTATTGTGTAAATGATAATAAGGAAGTGGATGGAAAAGTTCCTCAAATTATGTGTTGCATGTTTTGTTACAATAACCTAATTGATGCATCTAGTTTGGTAAGAACTCAAACAATGAAAGGAATGACATTAAATTATAAACCAATGAAAGAAAAACCTTGACAAAACATGTGGATGTAAACCATGTTGTGATTGTAATTTGTTTTGAGAAGGAAGTAAATAGTCCTATGAAGGGGGTATAGGAAAGACAAATAGCAAAAACAAGACCTAATGTGTCTTTTCATGCAATATTAAAAAAAGTTGATGTAAAAGATCATTTTAAAAGGGAATTTGTGCAAAAACAATAATTTTTACAAGACCTTGGCCTTTTGGTTTTCAAAAATACCTACCTATTCAACTTGTGAAAAATACATGGTTGAAGTGTTTTGCAATGCATTTATGTTAAGGAGTTGTGTTTCCTTCAAGAAAGGTTTTTTCACAAGAAGTGTTGTCTATTTGGTGGAGAAGATGAAATAAGAATAAGTTTTGCCAAAACTTATAAAACATTATTTCACCACAAGTTTTGACTTATGGATGTCAATAAAAGCACATGACATTTTTGCCTTGGTGATAAAGTTTTTGGGGGTTGATTGGCAACCAAAACATATCACAATAGGTTTGTTTCACACAAGTGAAACTACAAGACAAGTTTTGGCAAAAAAATGTAATTACATTGTTAGATGAATATGGATTTTTAAAAAAAATTGTTGTTTATGTTAAAGATGAAGGGGCAAACTTGAATGTATTGACAATGGCACTAAAGTTTGTGGTTAATTGTGAAATTTTTAGTTTGGATAATAGTTTTTAAGGTACATGCTTGGAGCATGTGTTTTCCAAAACATGCCAATATGGGATAACAAAGGAACAAAAACTTGAATTATGTGTCCATAAGGTTGTTCAATCAAATGTGCAAAAATGCATAACATGGCCCAAAAAATCTAGAAAAGGTAGACAAAAATGGAACAAAACTTGTATGGATTTTGGAATTTTCCCAAGAAAGTTGAACACTCTAGTTAATATAAGGTAAATTTTTTTTTTGTTAATTTTTTTTGTCAATTTTCATTTCAACTTTTTTTTTATAGTCTTTTTCATAGTTTTAAACTTATTTCAATGTTATTTTGTTCCAAGAAGCCTTATTATTTTAGAAGGCAACTATTTTTTGCTACTACAAATAGATTACATAGTTCAAGTTTCTAGCCAAGTTTCACCTCTTTTTGCTTGGCATATTTGCCAAGAAATTGTTGATTGTTTGTTTCTAGTTATGATTCCTTGTGTTTTAAACTAGTTTGGTGCTCATTGGTTACTTAGTGGTGTTTTAAATTTTTTTGTATGAATAAGTTTGAAAATGAAGGAAGAAGTTGAAATTTCACCAACCCTAAACAATCTTATGGATGATGACTATAGAATTATTCTTGAATTTTTTTTTTTTTATATTTAACATCAAAATGGAAATAATGTGTTGGGTATTGCATTATTTCCTTTCAATCTAATAAAGTGTGATAAAAAGGTTCACAACATGTTTTCTTTAATGCTAGATCCAAGATTTAAATTTTTTTATTTGTCATCTTCAATGGTCATGAATAAAGTCATTCGATTGTTGAGGAGTATGACAAAAAAACATTATATCTTATGCTTGTGAAATTTTATCATCACTTGCATCCATTGGTAAATCATGGAAATGTTTTTGCAAAAGAAAAGAACAATACAAGCCCATCCCATTCAATGTTAGGTGAATGCATAGTGAAATGGGGAAATGTTTTGTGAATGTGAAAAATATAGTCCTTTGCAATGGTGGCAAAACATGAATTCATGTTCTTTGTAGTCGGTTTTTTTCCTTGTTAAATATTAGGTGTTGTGGGGTAGAAACTCAAAAAATCTTTTCTTTAAGTAATATACTAACCAATCTTAAAGGATGTCAATTACAATTAGAGAATTTTAAAAACTTAATATTTGTTAACAAAAATTGGCTTAATGATCTACGAATTGGTTGCAAAACATGTTCCAATTTACTAGAGTTCATTGAAACAAATATAGATTTAGAAAAGGAGTTGAAAGAATTTGAGAGTGAATTTGAAAAGGAGGAAATTGTGGACATGTGAATGTTTGAATAAACTTGATTTCCCCATTTTTCATCTTTTCTTGGTTAATAATTTTGTTTTTTTGTGTGAATTACAACAAAGATATTTCGATTTATTTATTTTTTGATAATTGAGTTCTGGGAACCACTTTGAGAATTATTGGTTAATAAATTTGTGACAATGCAAAAATTGGGCAAAGGGTTTGTGTTTTAATTTTTCACTAGTTTTTTTTTATAAAAATTAATTAAAAAAAAAACTCAAATAGTTCATTAAAACTAGGTTAATGATTGGAATCAACAAATTTTTATGGGAAAATGAGTACTACCCAACATTAGTAATGACTAAGCCACATGTATCCACTACTAAGTGCCCCAGTTACTTACATACATAATAAATCTTTACATTACCTACATACTTATGATATTTATCTCTCGTTCACACATGCCAATAGTGCAATTAGTAGTTGTCACAATATCTGTTGTAGTTCAAACTTACACATATGGAATTTATGATAGTTTTGGCGGCATGCTAGTTGGCACTTCTATTTATTTTTCTATTGACAATGATAAGGTTGTCATAACTTATTTCAAGTTTATAAAAGATTTTTCAAAGATGAAAATTCAAAGTCCTAAATGACAATGTTAAATTATCAACCTTAAAACAAGGCACATAAACTACCAACCGTCATCAAACCATTAGTGACAAAATTTTGCAATGGCTTAAACCCTTAAACCTTAAAGCCGCTCAACATTGCCATCCCACGACTAGTAATAACAAGCATAAATGCAAAGTATGTTTTGTTGTTATCATGTTATCAGACTTTTGCTACTTGTGAATATGAGCTAGAGAATAGGTATTGTGAATGATGATAAGAGGCAAAGGATTAATAGGTATACTTAAGAAAGAAAATAGTAAATGTTGTTCCTCCATCAGGGTCTAGCCCATCATCGATTGCCTACCTATGATTGAGCACCTATTTATATCTTCATCATATGTGCTTCACTTTGAGTGATTTAAAATGTTATGGGAGCGCTACCTCAAGCTTTAGAAATCATCTTTGAAGTGCAAAGGAAAAAAAATAATGAAAAAATAACAACAAGAATAGTAAGTTTTCCAACTTAGAAACCAGTTGGACCCTTTTGGGACCTTGAGTGGCAGTAGGCCTAAAGTCCAATATTATTAAGCATAGGCTTGAAAGGTATTGGATGCTAAACCTAAATCATTGCCGTTGCAATAACATGGTGACTATTGTAATCAAACTTGTCAAAATATTTTTCTTATTGATGTAATTAAGGATTGTCCATATAATTATGGCAAAATGATTCAAGTGTTGTGAAAGGTGGTTGAAATGATGCCACATGGTGTTTTAAAATTGTAGATTGCATTTTAAACCTTCAAGCCTACCTTCACTAAACATGTTTTTTTTCTTTTTTTCTTCTTTTTGGACCCCTCCTATTTTCAAACCTCATAACTTTCTTATTTTTTATTCATTTTAAATGATTTAAAGTGCTATAGGAATGCCACCTGAAGTTCTACAAATCATCAGAAATCTAATATCAAAAGAGCAACATACAAGAATTTTTTTTGATATTCGAGCGGCCTTTGTAGTGTTCAGTGGTTTTGTTTTTGGGGTTTTTGACCCCTTTATTTTGGGGGGCTGTAACTCTCTCATTTTTAATCCATTTTCAACAATTTTTAGTATGTCAGATGCGCCAAAAGGAGGGGCTCAAATTGTGTTGCGACACCAAAAATAACAAAGGCCTCCCCTTGGATCTGACCTTCCATGAGTGCTGAAGTGTTTGGTCACCCACCAGCCTATCCTACAAGTGAACAAGAATGAACCACTTATTTTTACTAGACACCTTGAGGACTGACATAAACATTAAAATAATTGTTGAATATTGTACTAAATTTTGAATGATTTTGTCAAAATCTTAGAAATGTTTTTGTTAAAATTTTGACATTAAATTGTTGAACATGCTATGCTGCTGTAGTTCAAAATACAAAGTCAAGATGAAAGGTCAATTGCCAACCTATTGACTTAACATTAAACCCTAAACCCTAAATTTGAACCTTGTCTAATTTACAACCATGTTAGATTACATTTACATATTGCCTATCTCAAACTAATAACTTGCCAGGTTCTTGATTTCAAAAGAAACATTTGGTCCTAGTTCTAAACTTCTTTTTTCTTCTTTGAGGATAGTTTTTTGAATTTCTAAAACCTTTGGTTCTTGTCATTTTCACAATAAATTTAGAATCAGTCCATTTAAGGCCAAATCTAATTCCATGTCCATTACACACAACTAAACAATTTGAAAAATTTGATGTAACATTCATTTATTCAACTAATGTACAAAGTTCAAGATAGAGACGTAGCAGATTATGTAAAACCAATCAAATACAATAACTTACTTACAATCCAAGGTTGGGCTTTATACTTTTTAAGCATAAAGTTGTACTTCTCTACCTAGAGAACCTTTTAAAACAGTGTAGCACCCTTGATTCAAATTCAAAAATTGACCATCTTGGATTTCCAAGAAGACTCAAGAGAGAGAAAATGAGATTTGAATATATCTTGGATTTCCAAGAAAGAAAATCATGTCCAAATTGTAGACAGCATGGGCAGTTCCTAATTTGCAACAAGTTTGTAGTTTGTACCTATTTGATGATTTCCAACAAAAAGAATTCTGCATTCGGCCTGTACTCTTGTACTGCGGGGCCTGGCACCCTGCACAGGAGCATTTCAGAATTAAGAACCCCACCCCCGGGTCATTATGCACACAGATTGAGTTTGATTAGAGTTTAGTGTTAGTGACGAGGCCTTAATTGATTTGGTATAGATAGAATGCTCAGAATGTGCAGATATGAAAATTGCAAAAGACACAAAAGAAATTGCTCACCATAGTTGGAAGTCCGAATGGGCGAAAGAAAACAAGTCACCAAATTGAAGACTGAATCTAAATACACCCACAAAACAGCTGATTGGACATATGAAAACACCTACACCTTGTAGGTGATGGGTATCAATGTTTCTTGCAAAGGGCTGATCTGCTCCTCTACTCGCTTTGCAGCCTTGACACGAAGTTGGATGAGCTGCTTCTTGCGCTCATAAAACACCTTGGACTTGGCCTTACGGTTTTCCTCCAATTCCTACATACAAATCAATATAAAAAGGTTATCACAAATTTCAAGCAAAATTCTGAGCACTCTGCTTACAGCCAGTCCTGAGTGATATCCAGTCACAACCATTGCTCTGTAACTAGGTATACAACCCCAAGACCAATTGACTAACCAGGGATTCATCATCAAATTTGAACTGCACAACCTGGCCTTCCAACAACCAGATATCTTCTTCACCTCACACAGATCAACAGAGGTACAAATCAACATACCTTGATGGTGTCATAATGATGCCAGCCAACTTCGGTGGACAAACGGCCCAACAAACAGAACTTATGCCCTGGCTGCAACCTCAATACCCTGTATAATACACCCACCAAAACGAGGGGTTCCCAATGTTTACAACATTGTCAGAAATGGAGATCAAAATCAGTAACAGAAAACAATAAAGATCGAGCAAGGCTTTAAGGATCCCAATTACACCTGGACAACTCATTCATTATGAAGTGATGGCATGTCTGCAGCAAAAGGGTAACTACAACTACGAAACTATGAAATTCCAGAGAACTCTCCACAGAATGTTTTTCAAGTAATATGACTATGAGTGCAGTCAAGAGCGATGCACTCAAAAGGAACCAATGCTCAGCAACAGCAGGAACTCACTTCAGTGCATCTGGAATCACCATTCTCTTTATTTTATCATATGGAGCAGGAATACCCTCAAAAGCCTTCAGTCGCTCCAATGCAGCTGCTCCCCGCTTTGTCTTGTGTGGAACCATTCTGCAAGCAACACAACAACAACACAAAAATATCACATCAAAAGCAGAGTAGTCAAACACACAAAGCTTAACTTCAAACAGGATGCAAGTCCACCAAAATCTACAAAGTGCTGTGCAGATTCCAAATCTCCAGAATAACACAGGATGCAAGTCCTTGAAGTATCTATGAAACTGCAGAGAAATCTCCACAATAACGACAATGTGAAGATAACATGAGAATGACTGCAATTGTGATCTTAAGAGCATCACACACATAGTGCCAGACCATCAGCTTCATCAGGGCGTTGGCAGAGAGTCCACAAACACCAAAACACATGCATCAATCCATGTATCTCCATGCTCCTTGTGCAAGGAAATCTCCCTTCCAATAATGACAATCAGAAAAATCTTGATATGAAATACAATCTTCAATTAGGGTTTGTAGGTATCCTCCTCCTACTCCTCACTCCAGGAGCAACTTGTATAAAGGAAAAAGCTCTCTCTTCCTGAATGGAATCCTGAGAAAAACTACTCACCCTCTGATGGTTCTCCACAGAATACGTGCTGGTGCACGGAAATGAATAGGACCCTTGCTGGGCTTGGTGTTCATCCTCTTCCTCAAGAACCGCAAGTACTTCATCTTTTGCCTAACGAGGCCGCCTGACAAACAGATCTCCTCGCATCGCACTACCACCTGTGTCCCACACCGAACTCTCTCTCTCTCAAGTCCAGACACAAACAGACAGGGGAACGAAGACCTTCTCTAGTGCACAAAACAACAACCACATCGTGAAAGGAAGATAACTCAGAATTAATTGCCGCAAGGGAAGGAGGAGAAGCAGCAGCAAGAGGAGGAGAAAGAGAAAGAGACACACAAGGAAGAAGGCAATGGAAAAAAAAACCACAAGACGTACCACACGCTGGCCATTGAGAAGCTCCTTGGCAAGGATCGATGCCAGACGCCCCAGCATGTGATGGCGCGCATCTACCACCACCACCTTAGCACACAGACCGGATCCCGTCACCATTTCTTCGCGTCACAAGCGCTTACTTGCTTGTTAGCTGCCTGTCCCTCTTATTGTTGTTGTTGTTGTTGTTCTGCAGCTGGCGACGATGGCGGTGATGATGCCGCGAGAAGAAGGCAACGATGATCATCATCATAATCGTTTCCTTCTCGCCGCCTTTGTTGTGGCTCTCCGAATCCTCGGTTCCCAACCCTAGTCGCCGAACGTCGCTCGGACCTGATCATTCTCCCGCGAAGATCGCGATCAAGCCTGTTGTTTCTCCACCGAACCTCGTGTTCCGTGTCATCATCCTCGTTTGCATCTATGCGTTTTCCATTAGAGCTGTGCCAGTGACACAGGGAAGCTTTTGCCACACAAGCAAGCAAGCAAAGGGAGTAAGCAATCGACGAACAACGCTCGCAGGTCAAAAACCAGCACCGACCGCTCAAGACGGTAGTGGTGTGAGCACGGGGGCAGAGAGACGAGAAAGGGATCTGTGAGTGTGTGTGTGTGTGAGTTTTCTTCTTCTTTAGCCGTTGGTTTGTTTCTGTTTTCTCCTTGCCTGCTTGCGCGCGCCACGCGAGAGGACATAGCGTTACTGCGTTTTGTTCTAGCTCTCTCTCGGGGTTTGTGTCTCTCGTTCTCGCTTGTGTTCTCGCTTGTGTTCTCGCTTTGTTTGCGCCGTTCCTTGCAGCACTAGTTGTTTATTGTGTCCTGCTTTGTGTTTTTTCTGGTCTCGTATTTCGGCTTCTGAATAGTTCTGACTTTGTCTCTGTTTTCTTTCTTTCTTTCTGCCGAGGTTGTATGAGTAGTGCGCTGCTCCTTGGTCTCGCTGTTTTTTTCTCTTGCAGTAATAGGAGTTTGTATCGTCTCTTTCTTGTCCCGTGTATCGCGTTTTGAAACCTTTCAGGACTCGTCTTTCGGTCTCTTGCTTGCTTTGTTGCGCCGTCGCTCGCACAGAAGAAGGAGCTTGCCTGTGGAATCTATAATCGTTCACGACCCGGCAGCAGTGAACACTCCTTCGGTGTTTTGCGCTGCGACGTTGCGGTTTCCCGGAGTGTGAGGAGGAGCGTCAGTAGTTCCTGAAGTGCGGAGAAATGGATCCGTTTGGACCACCGCGGAAGAGGCCCAGACCGGAGACGGTGCCTTACAATGGCGTCAATGGCCATGGACCAGCAGCAGGCCAAGCAGGTGACCCTGATTGTAAGCTCCTCTCATTGCACCGCGGTCATGATCTTCTTTACGTCCTTTTCGTTGCATACTATTTTGGCTCTACAGTCTGGGCAAACTTCTTCTCCATGTAGCTGGTTCCAATGGTGGAAAACAACATGGTAATGTTTCTAGTGTTCTAGGTCCTGCTGTGATTGTGAAGAGAAAGACAAACAAATGGGGAAGACAAAGTTTGGATATCAGAGATGGACATGATAATGTAGCTGTTGCCACATTCTTCCTCTGCCCATAATCTCTTGAAGAGTGGAGAACTGCAGTCTGCATATTGAGGAATGAATAAGGCACCAACCAGACCTAGGGTTGTTTTTATTGGAGTTGGGAAAGCGTGCTCCTCCTAGCTTGGAGATCGAAAGAATCTACTAGGGTAGAGTTGAGACTCATCAGTTCAGTTGCAGACATGTTGCACAATAGCAACTCCATTGCTGTAAGATTCCTGAATACTACTGATCATAACAAGCTGCTTCTGCTTCTGAGTTTTGTGTAGACAAGCAGGATGGCTCTGGAAACAGGACAAAGCCTTGCACAAAGTTTTTCAGGTATCATAAACATTGACCAACCTTGTTCCATTGCTTGTCATTGTTCACATTCGTGAACTGTAGTAGCTAGCCGGGTGTGTTGTTATTGATTGTTGCTATCATGTTTGGAGTATTATTGCTTTACTAGGTAAGTAGCTACCAATCTCTTTGAAAAGCTTCCAACAGTGGATCAGCTGCTTCACTGTTTGTTTGCTGTAGAAAATGTCCATTGTGAGGGCCAAATGGGTCTTCACATCTCAGGTTTTTTCCTGGAAAGGACTGTAGTGAAAAGGTATATAGCTCACTGTTCCAACAAAGCTCTGGAAATTCCATTATTCCTGTTAAGGGGAAGTGATTTTGGTGACGGTCGTCTGTATTGTTATAGCTATGATTCTGAGCTGAACTAAGCATGACTGTCATGATCCTATTGTTGCTGGCATTGTTCTTCTGGGTTGCAGTGTTCACTTTCTCCCGGGAAACTGTAACATTGTGGAAAGCAAATGGACATTCTAGGGGTTCTTGAGGAGATGAATGACTTTAATAGATGGTTCTGTGTCTCCTTAGGCTTAGATGCTTGCTTGCATACTAGATGGGGCAAGATAAAACTGAAATGAAGCAAACCCCTCACAAGCTTGTTGCAAGTTGAATTGTGAATTTTTTAAGATTATTTATGTCTCATGAGTGCTAACCAGCATCATTACTGAGTCTTCCTGTTGCTTTAATTAATGTGACCAAAACCCAGGACTCAGTTTGTGTTATAAGAATTGCTTGCCTGGAATTTCCAGATAATTGTGTAGTTGTCTTCACCCACATTGGGAGCTGGTGAAGTTAGTTGAGAGTCATGGCAGCCAAGTTGCTGCTATTCATGCTGAAGTGGATTATTTGATACTTTGTGAATGACACACACTCTATCATGTTGTCAATTTATGACTGCATTCATGCATGTTATGAGGTTGTGGCTGCACTCATTCTTGGTACAATGTGAACCTCAAAAGAGGTATTGTGCAGATTGCAGAGATCTGCAAGTCTCTGTTTCTCACATTGCCTTGGGATGTGTGGTCTCTAACATGGAAGAATATGGTTGTGTGGAAATGCAGCACATCAGGGTGTCCATATGGAGAAGGCTGCCACTTTTTGCACTTTGTACCTGGAGGCATCCAAGGTATTGGAATGGGGGCCCTGGCACCCCTGTCTAATGTTGGCAGCATGGGCAGCACAGGCACTCGTAAAGTTGTTGGGGGTTTAGGACCTGATGATCAGGGAGCCAATCTTGGAGGGTTTAAGACACGTCTCTGCAACCGCTTTGATACAGCAGAAGGCTGCCGTTTTGGAGAGAAGTGTCACTTTGCACATGGTGAAATGGAGCTTCGCAAATCAAACAGTTCAACCTTACCACCCCTTGACCGTGATGTGTACTCTTCAGTTGACCACAACAGAGACCGAGGGTCTGGTGGGTATAGAGGTGGCATGTATGGATCAGATGGTGGCAGGTTTGGAGCTGGTCGGGAAAGGGATGGTGGAGGCCGCTTTAGCAGTAGCACTGGTATGGGTTCATACCGTGAGCCTACACCCCCAGGCATGGCTGCAGCTGCTTCTTTTGGAGCTTCTTCCACTGCCAAGATTAGTATTGAAGCATCACTTGCAGGTGCAATTATAGGCAAGGGAGGCATCAATGCAAAGCAGATTTGCCGCCTCACAGGAGCTAAAATCTCTATCAGGGAACATGAGTCAGATCCTACACTAAGGAATGTGGAGATGGAGGGTTCATTTGAGCAGATTAAGCAGGCTAGCCAAATGGTTCGTGAGGTACTGATGCATCGGGACAATGTACCTTCTCGCCCTGCTAGTGGATTTGGGTCCCACAATTTCAAGACAAAACTGTGTGAAAATTATTCCAAGGGGACGTGCACATTTGGTGATCGCTGCCATTTTGCACATGGTTCTGCTGAGCTGAGGGAGCCTCTTCGAGTTTAAGAGGACATCGGCTTGCCTGCCAGCCAGGTAATGGTACAGGTGAAAGGGATTGTTTTGCAGGCTGATGTGTCCTGTCCTTGTCTCATTAACCTATGCTGGAAAATGAAGCAAGGAACAGAATGAAATTGAGGGTGGAATCTCAAATGCACGAATGAGGAACCTCAGAAGGAAGAGCAAACTGCACTCGCACAAAGTCACTATGAGGAGACACCTAAAAAGTTCTGCATGCTGTGAAGTAGTATGAAGCAGAGAGGTAGTGAACATAATTTTGCGAAGCTAAGGTTAACTAGAGGTGTCTTCTTTTTGTTTAAGTGGTGTCAATATGGTCTAAATGGGGTCAACACCACCGAATTTGAATGCTCTCCAGTTAATTGGGTCTTTGTGTAATTAACGCAAGGTCACTAGTAGTGTTGCAAAAGTGATTTAGCAAGTTTTTGTTTAATTTGTGTAATTTCTGCAAACCCGGGCTGGAAGTCATCTTATAAAGTTTGTAATTGCGGAGAAAAACCCTCAAAAAGTAAGAAAAAAGAATGAGTTGCATCACTTCAAGAATCAGTTAATCCAAGACAAAGACCCACTAATGAAGTCAGGTCTCTTCCATCTCATTAGGCTGTTAACAATTTGCAGTTCACTGTAACACACTGGGGAAATCTATCTTACTAAATTGTGAAGGCTATTAACCAAGTATTCATGAAAATACCTGAAGCAATAGAATTGGATTCATGAAGATACCTGAAGCAATTGAAGCAATGAGAAATACAGGATATTTGCAGCTGTTAGTGTTTCATTATGTCAATTTGTTTCTCTGGACTGAAAGTGAATGCATTGAAGAAATCTGAGAGGTGATTGCATGGGAAACAGTCTAAAGGGTATTGGTAACAAGATATTGGTTTGGTCTGACAATTTATTAGAGAGTCCATTCTTGCAGGTGGAAAGCTTTGGTTGCAGGGCCATTGTGGTTGAATATCTGACAGTCGTTAACCACACATCTTACCGAACATTTTACTAACGCCTGGCTGTTTTCGTATGGTCAATGGGTAAATGTTGTACTGTTCTTTGACATGGACTGGAATCCAGTTTTCCTTCACCTTGTAATAATTAGACAAATAGAAGAAATTGCACCAAAAATATTAGTTCAATGATCTTGGTTGTGCTTCATCAGTCTGATTTCTTGGGGCCAAAACTAACAGAAAATGGAGTCTTGGAAGATTGAGTAGCTCTAACAGCTGATGTTAAGGTTTTGGATAATGTTCCTTTTTGTGTACAGTCTGATCGAGAATGCATGTGCTCTAAAACAATCTCAGTTTATCAGTGCATGATGAGTGATGGGAACTCTGGAATTGGAGTAAAAATTGTTCAAACCTCATAAAGGGTTGCAGATCCTTGTAGTTCCTAACCATGGTCTGTTGCTGCCAGTTGGCAAGTAATAATCACAAAAAGAACCAAAAATCCAAAGGAGGAAATAGGGTCTGTCAGAGGATTGCAGGGGTTCTGATTCTGACGCTTAGTGACTGAATTGTTGTGGGAACAGTTTAAGTGGTTGGTTTGTTTACAGGTTTATTGCCTTCTGTGCCACCAATTTCTGCATTGCAGCTGGTATGGAGCTTACATGTGACATCAGGGGTCTTTTGGTTGGGTATCTAGGTTGAGTTTTGTTAGAGGTGTAGTAAGGTAGACTTTGAAGAGATTAGATCCATCAGGTTGATTTTGAAGAGAGGCTTACCATTGTTTAGTTGTAGAGATATATTCATTCGTTTGTGAGTGTAACATACGATACTATTTGTTTAGATGATTCTGGTGCTATGTTGTCTCAGTTTTTCCCAATGTATGAGTGCATCTGTTGCTTTTGTGCTATCTGCAATTTGTGGGAGGCTCTTGCTTTTTCTGCCCTTTTTGTGTGCTAGCTCAAATCTCTTAACAGGTTGGAAACCAACTGTGAAAATACATTGCAGATGAATTAATCAACTAGGGGGTGCAGCTCTCAATTAATGAAGCATTCCTTTTGAAGTTGCCTTTTGGAGAAGTCTCTTTGTCTTTATGAATTTTGTTTGGCTGTACACTCTGGAGTCAAACAGACACCTGGTAGAGTGCAGGTTGTACACAAGTTTTGAGAACAATCGAATTCCCATGCCTGAATGGGCACATTCAGATGATACTAGAATGATTCAACAGCTTTTTGGAGGTGATTTTAAGGGGAAGTTTCTTCCTTGATTGAGCTCACATTTTCTGAGAATGCTTGCCGAAAAGGCAATTCTCCACTAACCATCAGTGAAACAGGTATATAGAGACGGGGACTATTACTTTGGATCTTATTGTGCAGGCAAATAAGTGCAGATGCACACAGTTGCAGACCAAAGTGGGGGTTTGACATTTGGGACACCAGAGCTTGTGCTGATAAGAGTTGATGATTGATTGCCTGTTTTCAGCTCAGAATCCTTAGGGGTAAGTTACCTCTGCATGCATCCTTCAAGGTGGAGGGAAGTTGATGTGTATTTTGCAATTTATCACAGGGATTGATACCTGTGGGTTAAATTACTGCAATAGATACATGAAGATACATGACTTAGCATAGTTGTAATGTATTGTATTAATTTCAAATGTGTACTTTTACTTATCCTAAACCCTAAACCTTGCCACAACCTGAATTGATCCATCTGTTGAACCCCTTATAGCTTTTTATACTATCTTTGGGATGTAGATTGATATTATTATTAAAAATGCTGCACAGCTAATTAGTGTCCTAAAAATCTAAACATTTGTTATCCTCATTTAGGTTTACTCAGCTTCAGTTTCATATAATTAATGGCAATGGTTTTGGAAAGTTGGTCATGTGAATCTATGGTCTACTAATTGATTTGATTATAGCTAGATTCAGCAGAACAGCAAATCTCCTTGACTGTGTGTTCTCTCTTACTAAACCTCTAAATTAAGAGCATCTATTTCTTTGATTCCAGAAATGAATCTGAAATATGAGTGTCGTCAAAAGTAAGAGATACTTACATGCTTTATGTTTGTTGCAGTTACAAAAAATTGCAGGGAGTCGGTTCAGAAATTTAGCACCTCATGGTTGTAGTTATAGATCAGAAATCTGAAGCTCCACTTGAATAGAAAATCTATTCATTTTTTGTGCATGTTAGTTGTTTTTTGGATCTGACAATGCTGTGTTGATGAGTCTGTATCTGAAAAAAAAGACACTCAATTGCTCAAGTCCAACCACCCTCTAGCTGCTTTTCCTTGAGATCTTTATTGTGAAGAAGGCATAAACTCCAAATTGTTGGAGAAAAAAAGTTCAAGACAACAATCAAGAGAGCTTTTGAAGAGACACCAAACTGCTGCAGCATGAACTCAAGAATTTCATCGCCAAGAAATCATGATCTTAATCAAGGATTTGATGATCACCGAGAACCAATTATGACATAATCAACCAATCATCACCCAGAAATCATGATCTTAATCAAGGATTTGATGATTGCCCAGAATCAATCATAACTTCAACTAAGGATTTGATGACCACCCAGAATCATGACCTCAAGCAAGGATTTAATGGTCACCGAGAATGATGGGCTCAAGGATTTTAAGTTTTCACTGAGAATTACAAGCTCAAGGATTTGATGATCATAAAGAATTATGAGCTCATTTGATGATCACCCAAAATTATGAGGTGAAGGATGCGATTATTGTACAGAGCACTTTGATGATCAGCCTGCATCATGCAACTTTCATTGTGCTTACCCACCAGAGAGAATTATGCCCTAAATGCTCCATTGCTGATAATCAAACTCCAGTTTTTCAAATTTGTATACCAGAAAAAGAACACAAAAATTGGAGATCATTGTGGTCCATGTACAGCAGAAAATGAAATTTACCAAAATGGAGATCCATATGCACAACCCACCACAAAAAGAAAAGAGAGAGAGAGAGAGAACTGTAGCTGAAAATTGAGGATTGTTCATAGCAGATTCTTCTGCAACACCCACATGCATCATCATGCATGCAGGCACACTGTGAACATGCAAAAACTTGTACAGAAAGTAGAAAACAAAAAGGGAAGCACATCCAATAAAGATTAGTATATGTCCAAGCTCAGTGAATCTCATGCCTAAAATCCCTTTTTTTCTCTTCCAAATTCCAATACCAAACTTGCTGTGAAGCATCTCAAACAGAAGAAATTACAAGCAACTCTGAATTACAAAAACATCCCAAACTGCCCCCCAAAAAAATTAAAAAAAGGTTCTGACATCTCACTTGAGCAAGCATCCTGTGCAGAGAAAAACAAAAACAAAAAAGCACCGGCAAGAAGAAGAAAGAAGGAGAAGAGGAAGAGGAAGAAGAAAAGAAGAAATCACAGAGAAAAGGGGAGGTAGAAAGGAGTTCAAACAAGAAGGAGAAGACGGTGAAGGAGGAGAGAAAGAAGAAGGAGAAGAAATGACAGAGAATAGAGGAGGTAGAAAGTTGCTCAAAGTCTTGAAGCAGCAGCATTAGCCTGCAACCAAAAACCACACCAGTTTTGGGAATTGCAAAACTGTCTTGACACAGATGCTCGCTGCGAATGTCCAAAGAAAGCAGAGACAAATTCTGTCAGAATGTCTTGGTGCAGTGAAAAGCTATAGCTAGCTTGCAGAGACTCCAGAGCGTCCGTCCTTTGCACGTGGTAGTCGCCATAGGGGTAGATGGGTTTGCAGGAAGCGAAGGACGCTGGTGAGAATTGAGATGGGAAGGTCAGTCAGACAGACAGTGTACTTCTCTGCGTGCACGGGATTCCAGGAACCCTTTCTCTTTCTTTCTTTCTTTCTTTCAAGTCTGCTGCCGCGAGTACCTAGGTACTTGCAGAGCGCACTTGTTAGGGTTTGTTCTTTTCTCATTTCCTTGTCAGGCTCTTCGCGCGCGGCGCGCCGGTACTTTTGTTTTTGGCTCTTTGACGACCACAGCACAACCCTAACACTATCGACACGCGCCCCATTTCGAGACGCCCATTTCCAGCTACTGATCGCTAGCTTTCATCCTTGACTGGAGCCCGGAAGCCGTGAAAAGAGTTTTTGGAGAAGGACCCACCTAGAGAGCATGTTCTGAGAGAGAGAGAGATGATGCAGCAGCAAATGGCAGCTTATGCAAGCACCACCATTACAACCGAGCTCATACAGAAGGTACTCTCTCAACTCTTTGAGTAGCAGAGGAGAAGAAGATGGTAGAGTTCCATCTGCACATACACTCTCAGTCTCTCTGTCTCTCTCCAGTTCGTCCAGACACCATCTGATGCAGCAGATTCAAAGCTGTTTTGGGCATTTTTTCTTGGAGATTGTCCTGGCATTACATTCTGCAGTTCGATGGAACCCAAGCTAAAGAAAGAGAGACTCCTCCTCCTCCTCCTTCTCCCCCTGCAGGTAGCCAGGCTCTATCTTGAGTTTGATAGAGGTTTGATAGAATGTGTGTGTCTCTTTCTCTCTGTGGATGTCTGTTTATTTTGCGACATGGGTGTGCATTGCAAGCTTGTAGCTGAGAAATTCTTGCTGCACGGAATTCAGTTCTGCCCAGCCACAAAACCTCCCATCTCTGCAGTGGTTTTTTGCTGAAACCTTTCCATTGAGAGGAGGACGCTCTGGAGTTTTGCTTATATTTTGCCTTACAAAAATCTGGACAAAGTTTCCCGGATTCTGGGGAAGTACTCTGTGATGCTTGTGCAGAAATTGTGAGGCATCATCATCATCATCATCATCACCATTTTTGCACATAGATTGAGCTGCCCTTGCACCAAAACCCTAAACCCTGGATGTAATGCAAGGAATTTACTGCAACCTTCTTGTGGTTTTGATCTGCTCTGGTTTGAAAGAAAGATATACTCTGCAAGTATCATCACTCTGATTGATGTGGAAGATGGTGGGAGGTGGATGGGTGCAGTATTTGGATGAAAACAAGCAGCTCATTCTTGCAATTCTTGACAATCAAAACCTTGGAAAGCTCAACGAATGTGCCACGTGTGTAAATTGTGGTGCTTCATTTTGTAAATACACCATCTGTATATTCATCGAATTCTTGGGATTCAGATGAATATGGGAAATGTGAGTGAATGACATTCATGAAACACATCTATTTATGTTAGTTTGGGTTGGGTGAGCTTGCAGGTACCAAGCAAAGCTGCAGCAGAATCTCATGTATTTGGCAGCCATAGCTGATGCACAGCCACAATCAGTCCAGAATTCATCTCAGGTACCTTACCTTTTCTGTATATCAAAACTCTCTTATTGCAAGACAAATATTCTAAGTTTCAAATCCTTCATGTACGGCTGGAAAGAATGGTTCAGAGATTGATTCACTCTTGCAGAATGTTTGTTTGACACCTGGGTGATTAACTTGTTTGAATCTTCAGAAAGCTTATGATGTGGGTACACTTTTTTTCCTCCTCACTTTAATCTTGACTAACTGCTGCTGGAAGTGCGGCATGCAGGCTGGTCCAGCACCATCAATGCAACCAGCACAGCAATATCTGCAGCAGCAGCAACTCATGATGAGCCAAAGGACTTCAATTCCACCATATTTGCAACAAGGCCCACAGGTTTCACCCCATCTGTCACAACATTCGTATCATAGCCAACAAGGAATGGTGTCAAGTGAGAATGCAGAAATGCATTTGATGTCTACTGATAATGACCCTCAGTCAATGGGAGGATTGTCAGATTATGGAAAACCACCTGGATCTATGGACAGGAATCAGACAATGGGCATTGGAGGAGGGCTTGCAGGCTCATCACCACTTGGACATCCTGGAAGAGATGGAGGAACTGTGCAGCAGGGTGGTGGAGATGAATCAGAGGTCTCATATTTAAAAGGCTCTGAAGACGATGGACCATGACTGTAATTCCCTTTTTGGGATTCTGCTAGTTGCGGGTTGTTGCTGTTTTCCCGCTGTTTTTCTCCCAAAATGGTAACCTAGAATCAATGTCAGCAGCTTACAACCCCCTGCAGCCAATCCAGTTGATTATAATTTATGTCTGGAGTTTTTGAGGGGTCATGAAACATGCGGTTTTCAAGTTTCAGGTCAGCTTCATATGTAGAGGTGGGGATGTGGGTAGACTCTCTTTTAGGGTGAAACAGGAGATCTGAATCCGAAAGGGCATATCAAATCCAGTTTCACTACTACCCAACACTGCTCAAGCTTTCTTTTAGGTCCTTGGCTTGTAACAACATGATATGGATTGGATGACAAGGTCTTAGCTTTTTAGATGGTAGCTATCTTTTGTTACATATCGGCAGTCATATCTAATGCTAATTTATGATTCTTTTGGTGATGTACAAACTTTCTCCTCTAGTGAGTTCTCCACTTGAGATATAATTGGAAGATTGCTCATGAGATGTTTTATTTTGGGAGTGTGCATAGTGTGAGTGTTTTTTTAGGCGAAGGGCCAATGAAGGGAAGCCCATCAATCTCCACCCCAGATGTCCTTTTACCAATCCAAATTGCAATGCTTTTTACGAACGATTGGATTAATTAATTACTTGATAGCATTTGTATTCATATCTCATAAAATATAGGCAACATTTTTATTGTCTTCTTACATAATATTGTATATTTGTCCAAAAGCTTGCTCTAATCCATAGGTGTGAAACACATTTAAGAATTTGAAAGTTACAACCATGGAAGTTGTTAATGCTTGTGCTTATTTGATAAACAAGTAAATTAATCAAGTTTTTTGGGGGTTTCCACTTCCCCTCTTCTGAGTTCTTCCTTTTCCCCTATTCTTTCTCTTCCTCACACAAAAACCAATACAAGAATTGCCCATCTAATTCCCAATATCAATGACTCACCAACTAAGAATTGCCTTTTGCAAGATCCAGAGTTGAAATCAGCACCCCAAAAAACAAAAAAAAACACTCTTCAACACAAATTCAAGTTCTTTGGGCAGGCAAGTTGAACTTATTGTGAAGATATTAGAAGTTAGTTAAATTTCAAATTTAAGTAATTATTTTTTGATTAGTTGTAGAACTCCCTATACCTAGACAATCCCAAATTCTAGTTTGTAAGAAAACTTGGTACATATACAAATCTTCAACCTAATGTTCGGGAGTTGTAGTGTGAACATGAAATTGGACCTGATTTTTGAACTGGGCTCAAACATTCTTGAATTTGAAAAAATATGCCAAATCCATGACAACCCCATGGTTTACAAATTTGAAGAATTGGGTCAAACTTGCACATAAAGAAGGTCCAAAAAAAAAAGCACCTTTAAAGTGTCAAGGTCCAAAAGAGAAAGAAGCTTTAAGTGTCAAAACTCGGTCTTGTGGTTCTCTTATTAAGGATTTATTGGTCAACAATGGTTGGTATTTACTTGGGTGCAATTTGGCGTTTGTTGGCCTTCATTGAACCCAAAGTGTCCACATGAGTGAAGTGCTTCCACCATCTTAAGTTTTGGTGAGAGGATTATGTAGGACATTCTTCAAGTCATCACAAAACACTCGCGGTGCTGCATTTCCATGTGTCATCCACATACAAATAGTACAAGAAAAAGTGTACCAAAGGTTGTTGGGTGTGCACACCCAAATTGTCACTCTAAATTGCAATCAAATATTTAGTAAAGGGTACTACTAGTCCTTGGGTTAGAGTCATGATGATATGACTTCATTCCCCACTTTTACTTGACTTGGTTAAGTGCCAATGCAAATGAAATGGAAGAGGAAAGTTGGTGAAATCAACAAAAAAAATATGAAATATGTGAATGTAGGTTTGTATAAATGTTGTAAGGGGCATGATGGCCCACCCATACACCCACTCAACATCTTAGTGGTGGCTACCCTTAGTTAACATTTGCATACAAATAGGTAGTGTGAATTTGGTCATCAACTACCTATTATCACTTGCACCCTCCCCAAGCCATTACAAATGGGGGGCCTCCCACGAGCTTGATAATTTGCCAATCATAATAAGCCTTTTCACTTGTCAAAAGAATGGAATTTAGTGTCATAATTTTTAATTCATTTATATGTGACTAGAAAATCTAAAAGGTGCATTCACACTTGATGTTAAGTCAATGTTAAATAAAAATCTAGGTGGCACCCAGGTGGCACCCAATGTTAAATGGGCGATAGCTTAATGTTAACTGAATGTTAACTTAACATAAAATGTTCATGGTAAGTAGGTGTAAGTCCTAAATGACTAGCATGTTTGTTAGGGGACTTAACACTAGAGTACCTAACACCAAGTGTGAATGCACCTTTAAGGACCTTAAATCAGCAATGGGTCCTTACCATAGACAGTACTTTAGCTCTTTTTTTTTCCCCCTTGTAATAAACACTAAGGCTCGTTTTACACTAGAAGTAATGGCTGTATCCACAAGCAGGTTTGTTAGTAGGTAGGTAGTAAAAACAGCCCTTACCTACCTATGTATGTATAAACCATTTACTTACTTACCTAGTAATTACCTATTTTCTTACCTACCTACCTACATTTGAGACCTATTTCTTTTATAGAATAGGTTACCAAGGTGAAACCAAATATTAACTCAGTTGAGATTCATCCACAACTAAGTTATAAGGGGCATCCAATGGATGGTGCACTCGTGAGTGCTGGTTCATTGTGGCCCATATTAAAAATGAGCTCATTTGTGGACTCATCATAATAAATGCCTAATTGGTCGACCCTATTTCCTTTTCCTTTTTCTACCTTATTATGTGCATGTTTGTGCTCACAAGTGAGTGCAAAATTGAACCAATTCAGTTCAACCATTTTTTCGGTCTTCAAGAGACATTATGAACTTTTCAAAGCAATTGTGGAGTTTCATAGCTTTGGAATGTGGAAACATGTTGGGAAAAAAACCAATTTGCTACATATGGACTTTTACATATAGAAAAGGAAAAGGCTTTCGATGCAAGGGCAAGTTGTCCACCAAAAAGACTTGTATGAAGACTTGCTTGTAAAACATAAAAGTTAAATCATCTTTTGAGTATTGAAACCTTCAAATTTTGTCATTTACAAATTTATGTCTAGATTTGTGTACAAAACAATATGATGTTCACTCAAACTTAACATCATTGCCAATATGAGTATTGTTTTTGTACATATATAAAAACATGGTCTACAATCACAAAAGAAGTGTGCTAGTTGGGCATATTTGACTTTCAAGGAAGAAATGAGCATTTAAGTGAACCCAAACTAGGTTTTTATTGGGTACCTTGTGGATTTTGATTTCTAATAGCAATTCTATGTCAGTGTTTTTTTGTTTTTTTTTTTGTTTTTCCAATTTTGTGATGTTGTCACACTCCTAATAACCCAAAAGGAGGTTTAGCCATGTTTGGCTATAGACGAACTATATGAAAGAAGAGATTTATCAAAATCGTTCTTTATCCTGGTTACTTGCTTGAACAATGTGTAGAAACATGGCGGTTTTTAAAGAATTTTGCTATTTTTTGGTGATTTTTTGGGATAAAAAAGGCCAAATATTTGACTGATTATTTATTTGGAAATTTTTTTGCCAAAAGAAAAAACTCCGAAACTATTTAATTCTCACCACCTGGGCTAATCATCATAGTTGGCCAATGAGAAACAATCATTTTGTGCTTCGGGTGCTCTTCCATGGCACTGAGAACGTGTGCAATTTTACGACCCTAAAGAAGGTCGAAGATGAACCAAGAACAAGATGTTAAAGCGCATATTAATTTTTACACTTAGCACACCTACTTAATTCGTAGTTAACCCTAATATAGCCCTCTTGCACTATGAGTTAGTTAGCCCTAGGCAGCCCTCTAAATAATTCCTAAATATCCCTTAATTTAGGAAATTGCTAGATAGCCTCATAGGTAAGTTTTATGTAGTCCCGAAGTAACCTTTAGGTATCTAAGTCTCAAGGCGTTTCCCTAGGTAGTCTTTAGGTAACCCCTTATGTGAGGCATATGTAATCCCCTCTTGCACTATGAGTCAAGCATAAGTACCCTTGAGTAGTTTCTTCAATGACCCCTAAGTATTTCCTAATCTAAGAAATCCCTAGTTAAGCCCATAGGTAGACTATATGTAACTCTTTAAGTAGCCTTTAAGTATCCCATAACCTACCTAGTTCCCTAGGTGTCTTTCTAAATAGTTCCTAGGTAGCCTCTTAAGTAAGACCTATGTAATTTTTAAAGTAGCCCTTAGATGTCCCACTATGTAAGTTTTTGATAGCCCCTATGCTAAATAGCCCATTAGGTAGGCTTATTTAACTCCCCACTTGCACTATGACTTGGTTTTAGGTAATTGTTAAAATAATCCTTAGATATCCCTTGATTTAAGAAATCCATAGCTAGCCCCATGGAAAAGTTTTGTGTAATCCTTTAAGTCCATTAAAAATGTTGAATAACCTAAGTAAGTCACTATGTAGTCATAAATAATACACATGAGACAAGAAGAAATTAAAATCAATTGGCTGAACTAAAAGTAAAAAAGTTACACACAATCGCTTGTCCCACTTGAAAAAATAGTGGAAATAATATTGAAATTGGACATCACAACCAATTACGAATGAGATACAAATTTTGTATAGTGTAAAAATTGAGTTTGAACTTATAAATATGCAAATGATATGATGTTTTTGCCAAAGACATGATAAAAGAAATGGTATGCATGCTATACTATAAATGAGGAATAATATAATCCAGCCTTTAAGTCATGTGAACTGAATATGAACTTTTGAATATGCAAAGAATACAATGTTATGCCAAAGGCCAGAGAAAGGAAAATAATTGCTTTTGATTGGTGGGCCATAATAATTGATTCAAGTGGTGGCATTTAAATAGGAAAATTTTAAATTCACACCTTTTTTGGTTAAATTCACACCCTGGTCGTGCTTGTCTTGTTCTTAGAGCCTGCAGGTCTGCAACGTTTCTTGACCACGACACGAACAAAGGGTGTGAATTTAACCAAAAAAGGTGTAAGAAGAGAATGAGCTTAAGAGAGCAAAATGCTTGAAAAAAAAAACATTAAACCCTCCGTAGTTTTAGACCCATATCATTCTCATTTCTTATTCGTTTTTGATCGATAAAATAATATGAGTGCATCGACATGAGCTTTACAATCCCTTTCTAAACTCCAAAGGGAATCAAATTACATTCAAAGATCTTAAGCTCCAAATACTTGCCTTACCAAACCAAACATTTTTTTTTTGGTGCCAAATCAAACCCTAGTTTTAAATCTCATATTTTCCTCAAATTTTGCCCATTTTGAACAATCTTCATGACAACGAGTGCATCAAGTTTAGTTTCACAAAATGCGTTTCAACTCCTAAAACAATTGGGCTATGTTTGAGGATTTTATGCTTTGTTTGAGCATAATAAGTGTGTTTTCACACCAACCTATCTACCCTAATTGTTCCTCACCTTGTCAAAAAGAAACATGAATTTTTGCATGGCATTTTATTGTGACACCCTTTGAATATTGGCACTTGGGCCATTCATTTTGATTGACCAAGTAAATACAATTCTTTACTCATGTTGCACTTGTGAAGGATTTGTGATATGTAGCAACAAAAGTTTGATGCCAAAATCAATTTTTATTTAATGTTGTAGTATACTATTCCTCCTCCACTTTAGCCATTGTTCGATGCTTTTCAAAAGCATGCACAAAAGTAATGAGAGATTAAAACACCCCGAATCAAACACATGATTAGGGTTTTGTACATGCATCCTTTTCAAACAAGGGGTGTGTCACACTTTGTGGCCTTGCCATTTACATTAAAAAGCATCTTAAGGCAAAAAAAAAAAAAAGAATTATGGAAACTCAAATATTTCAATATGCAAAAACATAATGTTTAAAAAAATCCTCTTAAGGAAAACCAAAATCCTTAAAAATATTATAACTCTATAACTAAAGTCAAGTTTCAACACAAGCCAAAACTATCATCTTTCAAAAAAAAATTTCATATAAAAAAAATAGACCTATTGCCTACGGGCCAAAATCCCTTAAGCTACTATACTCTATATCGAATCTAAGCACAATATCCTTTCCGAGGAGGGTCACCTTTTTTGTGACCCAAGTCAAGAAAGAGAGACAATCAAAATGACTTCCAAATTGAGCAACTTACTTCGAAACCAAGGACTTGTATCGTTCACATCAAATTTGCAGCAAGTCCGAATGTTGGACTTCACTTTTAAGTGCACCAACTTATCATGGACAATGAAGAGTTTCAAATTGTCCCATGAAACTAATTCTCTTCCCAAAAATTAAATTATTTAATTTTCTTTAAAAAATGAATAATTTTAATTTTACAAAAAAAAAATTCCAAAAATAAAATCAAGTAAAAATCTGGGATGGCCAAAACTTACAAAATCCACTCAACATGAGTCCAAATTCTAAGGACTCTCTAGTTTTTAATGCCCCCATCCCAGCCCCCCCCCCCCCCCCCCCTCAAACCAAAAAACAAAAGAAACCCACCAATTTTATGTACAAATTTTGCTCAAAATTGCCCCAACTTCTTCTTCTACCAAAAGGAGTCCCCAAAAACCGTTTTAAAAATAAAATTCTAACAAAAATTTCTTTCAAATTCACCCCCGCCTCCCCCACCTGCACCCTCCCATCCTCAGAAACAAAATTGCTGGTCCAAATTTGGTCCTTAAATTGGTCAATTTCTTCCTTTCTTTTGAACAAGAGTCCCCAATTTTCTCTAAAAAAAACCGTTTCACTACAAAAACTTTGTGGAATTCTTATCCCCAGTTCCAATCCCCCGAATTGTCCCTGTTGTTCTTTGTTGCCCATTGCCCATTTCTCTGTTTCCGCAAATCCTCCGCACACAGACGCACACGGAGAGAGAAAGAGAAGAGAGAGAGAGACACACACACACACACACACAGTCACAGACAGACAGAAACGAGAGAGGAATTTGCGTTTCTCAGTTGAAGAAACAAGCGCGAATTGATTGCAAGTTTCGCTAAGTTTTTTGGCCAGGAATTCGGTGTGTTTCGTGAACTTTGCATCAAGTTCTCTCAGACGTCGTCGAACGGAACCGTGTCGTCGTCGATCGAGAGTGAGGTGAGGTGAGGTGAGGTGAGGTTGAGAGAGAGAGAGAGAGAGAGAGAGAGTGTGTGTGTGTGTGTGTGTTTTGGCTATGGCTAGTGATGGTATATACGATAGTGAAGCGGGAGTGTATCGAGGTCCATTGCGGCCGGCGTTGCCGGAGATTTCCGATCCTTACGTTGATATCTTTAGTTTCCTCTGTAAGAACACGAGGGATCCGCGGTATCGGAACAAGCTCGCGCTTGTCGATGGTCTAACCGGGGAGGGATTGAGCTTCCACGATCTCAAGGAGAAAGTACGAGCCGTGGCGGCAGGACTGACGAAGCGGTTCGGAATCGTGCAAGGAGATGTAGTGCTTATTCTCAGTCCAAACACGATCTGGTTTCCTGTCGTAGCCTACGCGGTCGCATCTCTCGGCGCCATTACGACCACGGCCAATCCTGCTTACACGGAGCGCGAAATCCTGAAGCAAGTCCAAGATTCGAAAGCGCGGCTTATTGTGACAATTCCGTTGCTTCTTGACAGGGTAAGAGCCTTCGGTCTCCCTGTGATCTTGTTCGGAGATGCCGAAGCCGTCGC
Organism: Sphagnum tenellum; assembly: GCA_963921925.1. Classification (NCBI taxonomy): domain Eukaryota; kingdom Viridiplantae; phylum Streptophyta; class Sphagnopsida; order Sphagnales; family Sphagnaceae; genus Sphagnum; species Sphagnum tenellum. The sequence goes on from OY998143.1 coordinate 26,105,468, forward strand.
GCAAGTCGTTGCGAAAGAGGAGAAATCGACAGCGGTCCGCGTGTCGCGGTTTTCGGATCTATTGACGTTTGATCCCGCGGAAGCGCCTCGGGTTGCCGTGCGGCAAGATAGCACTGCAGTACTCCTGTACTCTTCCGGGACGACGGGGTTGAGCAAAGGCGTGGTGTTGACGCATCGGAATTGCATGTATACCGCGATGCAGTTCCAGTACGGTCCGGATCTCGAACTGAGGCAGCGCGTCAAGCTGATGCTCTTGCCGATGTTTCACGTCTACGGACTTGTCATTGTGACGTTTTGTCAGTTGCAAAGAGGCTCCACTGTCGTGTCCCTACCAAAGTATGAATTAGAGCTCGCTCTGAGGACCATTGAGAAGTACCGCGTCACGGATTTCCCTGCCGTGCCTCCCATTGTGCTCGCCCTCGCAAAGCAAAAGGTAGTGGGAAACTATGACCTGAGCTCTTTGGTGGAGCTCACCAGCGGTGCTGCTCCACTTGGAAAGGATCTGATGCAGGAAGTTGCACGACTCTTTCCATCTTTGCGAATTCGGCAGGTATGGGCTCTCTCTCGATCAAACAATACCGTTTCAGTCTCTCATTTATTCCAGCTGAAAAATCTCTTCCACAAGCCGTCTCGATGTTTGAAGAATCAAGCGTCCTCCCTTCAGTAAAAGAAATTGCATTAGGGTTTCACAGCCCGAAGAAAGCTGGAGCAACCTCTTTGGACCTTCCAACTAGTTTGCTGCTTCTTTCAACACCACAATCAAAACAGCTCTTTTAGTGCAATCCTTTATCTGAATGAATACTTTTCAACTCTGCACTACTCATCTTAGCCATCCTCAGAAGCTCCAAAGGAATTCGGACTTAGTAAGCTTTCAAGTCTTAAGAAAGTGAGCTGCATGGGCTCAGCTGATGATCAACCCGTCACCAGATCCAATTTCTCTTTTGTGTTCAGTTGTCCAATTTCACACAATCCTGGGAAAATGTGGCCTACTGTAGACTCACCATTGCTACTACTCCACTATCTTATTCTTCACTTTTCCTTGGGTAGATAATACAATGTAATTTTTTGGATTACGCTCTGTAACCATCGACAACAAGTTGTGATGATCTAATCTGAAGGTGCTTTGAGCTGGTGGTTATTCACTATGTTGTAATTTTCACAAGTTGTGCCTTGCTGTGCCTTTTCATTAATTTCCAGACTGTTGTAAAGTTCTTTTGCTTGATGTGACACCTAATTAACAGGGGGGTTAATCATCAGGGATACGGTTTAACAGAAACTTCAGGAGTGGTTTCAGTTGCCACGGTGAAGAAAGACAATTCCCACTTTGGCTCATGTGGTCCTCTGGTACCTGACATGGAGGCCAAGGTTGTGGATGTTGCCACTGGAAAGTCTTTGCCTCCCAATGAAGTTGGCGAGCTCTGGGTGCGTGGTCCCAACATCATGCAAGGTTTCTTCTGTCCCAACCCACCAACTCTTTTCTTCCTCTCTGTCTGGCAGTCTGCTCTTTTTTTAGGTTGCTGATTCAAATGATGAGAAAGAGCAAAACAAGGGGAGCCCAGAGATATTGGAGAAGGATAGAGTGTGGTCGGACATTCCAGTGGCTAGAATATTCTGTCCTACTTTGTTGCTCACAAGCACATACTGGACAAGCCTATAAAGTTCAGGATCTGCCATTCCTATTTTCCATTTCTCTTGGCTTACCTAAGCCTCTTACAGTGAAGGCTGAGAAAACTTGTGATTGCAGGCTACTTGGAGAAACCTGAGGAGACAGCTGCAACACTGGACAAGGAGGGATGGCTGCACACTGGTGATGTTGTCTACTTTGATAATGAGGGCTCTCTATACATTGTTGATCGCATCAAGGAGCTAATCAAGTGCAAGGGATTTCAGGTTTTCCATCTTGCTCACATCACAGTTTGTAAGAGTGGCTAGTGTAGCAAGGCAGAATCTAGGTATTGAGTGCTAAATCTTAAACCTGAAACCACCAAACTGAACTAGAATGCAAGAAATCTATTCAAAATCGCACATGCCACTGCCAGAAATGCCCAATTTAGTGACATCCAAATTTATCCTTCCAGTGAGCACCTGAAAGCAGAGCAATATAATCATTCTTGTGATGGCAATGGGGCAGGTTGCACCAGCAGAATTGGAAGGGTTGCTGCTCACACATCCTGAGATCATGGATGCTGCAGTAGTACCGTATGTCACCAGTTCCTTGCCAGCCTTTGTTCTCAGAAAAATTCATTTCGTTCTGGGGTTTATTAAAAGAGAGGAGATCATGTTGCACTCTTCTTTTCCCTGATTAAATTCTACAGATGTATCCATGATGCTCTCACATTGAAGTGCCAGTTGTCAGTAATTGGTCATTCATGGCCCTGTCAACATTCTTGATACTGGATACCAATGTTACAAATGGCTGCAACTCACCCTTTTATCACTCTTGGACTTTGCTCATAAAAATTGCAGCCTCCCTGATGATGAAGCTGGGGAAGTTCCAACAGCATATGTAGTCCGGGCAGCAGGGAGCAATTTGTCCAAATCTGAGGTTATAGCCTTCATCCACAAACAGGTGAGGTTTCTGTGGGGGTCAGTTTATTGATGTTGCAAATGCTAGGAAATTACTCTCTTTCTCATTAGAACGGGCAGTGTTGTAGTGCTGGTTTCTATAAATATGAGTTCTAGATGAAGAGTAAGATTTGTGCAGGCCCAGCTTTCTTGTTTGCATTTCTAAAGGAAGGACTACTAGACTGGATTATATCACCTTCCTGTTAGTAGCAGTATGCCAATAATGCTTATGGACAAAGCATAGCATCTCTGAGACATGATGTAATACAATGCTGATGATGGATGATGCACATCTTCTGTTCTTCTGTCTAGGTGGTGTTTTACAAGAGGCTTCGTCAAGTTACATTTATTCCTGCGATTCCCAAATCAGCATCTGGGAAGATCTTGCGGAGGGAACTTAAAGCTCAAAAAACTGCCAAATTATGAGTCTTTACCAGACTTATTGGAATTTCCTTTGACAAAAATTGTCAATTTACACTTGGGTGTTGGCAGAGTTGAAATCAGAATTTGTCTTCCAATCACTTTGTATATTGGCATTTCACATGATATTACCAAATACAAAAGGAAAAGCATGATCTTATATGCTAGATTCAAGTTGGAGGGTTACCAGGGAACAATGCAACTGCAACTTTCATATCTTTTCAACAAGAGCCTAGCTGTTGCAAAGCCACAGTTTTATTGCTTCCCTGTTTTCTCTGGTTGTGGGCAACAATTGCTGGTTCATATGTCTAGCTGGAGAGGCATTTATGGACGGACCATTGAGATTAAGTTTCTGTTGCAACAAGACTTCTAGACTAGCAGAAGCTCAAAGTTAGACTCTCTTACAAGTCAATTTGTAGTTTTGGAGAATGTCATGAGTCAAGGATCTTTGCAATGTTTAGAGCAATCCTTGGCTTTGCAGCAGGTCTCTTTTAAGTCTAGTTTATCAGATTTGTGGTCTATTTTTGTGACTTGAGTCACAACGGGGTTGGTTGTTTCTCTGCCCCAACTAGATCATTGATAACCATGCTCCTGATACTAAGCGTTCTCCTTCCCTGGAAGCAGCATCCTTGAGTATCTAAAAGCCTTTTCCTGGCTTGATGATCACTTCTTTAAGGGTAAGCGTTCTTATCTGAGCTGATTCTTATCGCTTTGTTTTTCAGTCTTGCTTTTCTCTTTTCTTTTGGTTTGGGTTTTCCTCCTTTTTTTTCATGCTTGCTGATTTGTTGTTGTTGTTATGTGTCAGAACTTAATTTTATCGCTGACCTTGTTATCAGGTCATCTCTCAATATTGTCCCTGGTTTTTACTTACAGCATAAGTGTGGAGAAACTCTCTACACCGATGAAGATATTGATATTCATTTTTTTGCTTTATACTAATAGCAATTCGGCGCTTCTCTAGAAAAGCAGAGTGTTTGTTGTTGGCACTCTGTTATTTTCAAAGCATTTTGGTTATTAGGAAATCCATATGGCTTTCAAGGGGGAGGAGGGTTGTTTGGTCAAGGACTCAAGGTGGGTGGTGCACATGTTTGTTGCAGGTCCTCACACTTTGGGGAGTCCAGTAGTTGCTGGAGGCATTCATATCCATCCTACCTTGGTCAACAATTACAGGTAAACACCCAAGCCTCCTGCTGCTGACTGGTTACAAGCAGTTGGTAGCTGAGTTAGAATCTCCGTAATTATCAGTCCCTCCCTTAGTCTTTGACATCTGACTTGTAGCAATTCCAACTTGGACTTAGATTCTCTGGTTTTGTACTTCCATGTCCTCTCCCAGATTTGTGCTTTTGCATGAGAAGGGAGAAAGAATGGTCCAGATTAACATAATTTCAATCATACTTAGAGCTTAGGGTTTGGAGAACCTTATTAGAAAATAGACATATAGGGCTTCCCCCCTGCCCCTCCCTCCACCAAAGAATATATTTTCTTCCCATTTGGGTTAGATAGCTTACCTACTACCTATCAGGCCACCTAACAGGATGATCCATAAGTTGAAAAAACTTTGACTTTCCAACAAGCACACAAGAAAAGTAATGAACAAAAACCAATTTCAAGTACCCAATAGAAACTCTCTCATGTTTTGTGTGACAACCACCATGGTCAGCCAATTGGCAAGTAACAGGTGCGTGACCATCGATGTGCAATAATGTCTTTGACGCTAATTATCAGTTTGTATGCTATGAAGTTGCGGGAATTGATGTGAGGGTTGAATTGGTTAGAGTCTAGTGCTTTTGAATTCTTTGTCTCATGTTTGCAATTTTAATTGGACACACATTGATGTAGCATTCTTTTTTAAATGGGAGATTTTCTTGTCACTTGTAAAAAGCCTACCATTGTTTTTTCAATTGTACCTGGAGCATGCCTTACCTAGTGTAAAAAGCAGATGGGCTTTATGAAAAGCATAACTTGCACAAGCTTTACTTATAAGCTTTATTATTGGATTGTTGTTCGTTATATTTTTCCATTTTAAGAAAAAGAAACCATAAATGAAGATATCCCAAAATTCAATAAACAATCAATTGTACACAACAACAAAAAAAATTGTAGCATTAAATTGAGAAACAAACCAAGTAAATTATAGTTAATGATAACCTGAAAACCAATAAATGGTCAATTTTACACAACAAAAAATGTTATAGTATTAAGTTAATAACCAGATAAGTAAGTATTTCAAAGAAACCTTTTATTTCATACAAGACTTTTTGGACACCATAATAGGTCTCAACAATTTGTAGGAATTAATTCTGCAACCCCTCTTGCATGCCACTCCAAAAGCTATGACCAAATTTTTGTATCTTATATACCATACATGCAAACTTAAGAAATGGGTTTCATATATAGGTAGGTAGGTAGGTAGGTAGGAAAGTAGGTTACTATTAGGTAAGGAGATGGTTTATACATAGGTATAAGGGCTGTTTTTACTACCTACCTACTAACAACATGCTTGTGGGTTGTTGTTAGTAGGTAGGTTAATAAATTAAAAAAAACCAACCAAGAGCTAACCACCATGGTTAGCTAAGGAACTGGATCTCAACAGAAAATTGTTTCCTGACCACTTACCATTCATCCTTCAGGGTGCACTTTTTGGTGGGTGCTGCTGGTTCACTGTGGCCATTTTTGAGCTCCAAAATGTGGACATTAAGTCATTTCATTGATATAGGCTTATATGAGAAAGGCATATACATAATTAATAATTAATAATTAATATTTTTGACACTTGAAACTATATACCTATTGTCATTAATTTAATATTTTTTGTACTCATAATATAATTAAATACATCTTTTTCTCTGTGCCCTTTTCTTTTACAAGTGTCGACTTACTATCGGGTGATTTTTAGTGGTTGTTTCATTGGTGACAATTTGTGCCACCAAAACATCGTAGCCAGCCCGGGATCTGTAAGTGGTTACTATGTAGGTAGTTAAGTCGGTAAGGCACTTGGTGGCTACGAGAGGTACGCAGAGACATGTGCATTGTGGACGGTTGGTACATTGCGAACCACCATGGTTGGTCCCATAGCTTTAGCATGTACATAGCTAACCACAATGGTTGGTCCCGTGGTTATTCGTTGTATTCTGTTCACACATCATCCATCCTCCATTGGTGTGCTGGTGGGGTGCTAGTTCACTCTTGGCTCTAAATAAGAGCCATTTCATTTCTGGGTTCTCTTTTTCCTTTTTTGGAAAAACTATTAGTCTTGCTCTAGTGCCTACTATCAATGGGTTCTATTTATTCTCTGAGTTTTTTCTAGTGCAATCAAGCCCAGAAAAAACTCTAATGTGTTTCCAATGCTCACAAAATAATCTTTCTTCCCATGCTAGAAAACCCAATGAAAAATTAGCTTTTGTCCACTCACCATCCATTGACATTGCCAAATACATTTATTACATGCGGCCATGTATGTGTAAATCATTTTTTTTACATTTCCAAGTGTAAGTATAAGTGTAAAAACTTAGTTACACAATGAGTAGGGAAAGTGTAAATGCCAAAAATTTGATAAGGTGAATGTAAATCAATGTTTACATTTACCACCCTTTTACATGATGGGTATATACGTATTTGCATTTACAATCCCGAAATTGGTTTAAATGTGCCATAAGGGGCAAAGCCATTGGGCAATGGGTAACTTACAACAAGCTTTGCTATTGTGCAATAGTAGTCTTTAATGATTTGAATGATTTATTGTTTGTAACAAAACCAATTTATAAACAATTTTTTATAAAAACATGCTTCATTGATTGCGTAAAAATCTATTACATACTTGTGTGATTGAGCACCTCATGATAAAACACGTTGGGCAGATATTTGAGTTTGTAAACAATTGCTTTATGAAAAATTTCCGAATCAAAGAATCCTTGGTTTTGGTTATTTGGAACCCCTCAAAGAATTGCCGTTTCAAATGAAAGAATTGTGGTTGGTTCTATAGAAGGTTATTTGATTAGTTTTTGTTTCGATGAGAAGCATGAGTATGTATGTCTAAGCTCGCTCTTTTGATTTTTTGAGAACCAGCTTCCTTGAGAAAGGAGCGGGTTTGGTGCCATTTTTCATACCTGCCCAACACTCGATAAAACATAAAACCTGGTGTGTGAAAGCATTTGTGCGGGTATGTGATTTTTCTTATACTCCATGGGTGTTGGGTATTTAACAATTTTCAAGATTTTTGCTCATTAGGAAAGGGTACATTCCCAACTAGGCCATATCTTAGTATACAAAGAAAAATAAATATGTGGGGGTTGGATTGGATTCAAATATCCCACCATATTGTATGAGTAAATACTAAATGCCAATATGGGTCATCCTTATTTAGTTAAATTAAACTCTTAAATCCATTGTCTTTTTTTGTTCCCTGACTTTGCGATGTTGCTCAAGTGGCAATCATCCATAATATATTTAGCCAAATTTGGCATATGAAAAATATGAAAGTAATATTGTAAGCAATTGTGGTGATTTTTGTGATATATATATTTGGGTGATTTTCCCCCAAAAAACCAGGGAATTTGTGATATATATATATTTTTCAATAGATTGCCCCCAAAAAAACCCAAATTTCTAATATCCAAAATTGAAAATAAACAAATTATAGCTTTTTCTAAGTGGAAAAGTTCTCCTTAGAAATGTTGTCCAATAACATCAACAAAGAGTATGCTATCTGAAGCTAGTACAACTGAAAGTAGCTTAAACAAATTGCATTACCATTAGGCACCACCTGTTTCTAGAGGTGGAAATGGATCTATGTTGAAATTGTATTTTTTAGGTCGAAATTTGCCAAAATTTTGCCAAAAAAAAAAAAAAAACACTGATTATCATGGCCTAATTGGTGTGAGATTTAGGGTTCTCTCTGAATGTTATTTGCCAGCTGGGCTGGCCTTCTGCTCTGCTTAGAGCATCTCCAGCAGTGCTCAGTATGTCAAAATATGCCGGTTTAGTTCAGGAAATTGGTTTTGGCAGAGCATAATGTACAGAGCATAATGTACAGTTTGCGTTGGCTAGTAAAAGGGACAGCAATGCTCTGCACTTGCAGCTGTGCATTTGCAGAACAGAGTCTGTAGTAAATATGATCTGACTTCTTCTTCTGAGTATTTCAGATTGGCACATCATAATGATTGGTCCAAGTGATTTGCTATTAGTAGTTCCCCACATATATGCTCTCCTGTTTCAGTTTGATGGGTGGGCTGCAAAAATGTCAATATGGATCTGAAAAAATAGTTTTGCAGGGTCATCACATACTGAGCACCGCTGGAGATGCTCTTAGAGGATGAAATGGAGGCTCGCTTGCATATGAACTCCACTGCTGCTGGCTGGAGGTGGCAATAAACAAGCCATTGGAGGACAAAAAATAGCTGTGTCTAGTGGTGAAGGAACAAGGGCATGGAACTTGTGTGCATGTGCACACACTTAGAGGGAGATAATGTAGCCACTTTTTTAGTCCCATCAAATCATATGGCGAAATTTTAGCATTTTTATTTTTTTTTTCCTTTCACCAAAGAGAAAGGGTGCTAAATTTTTAAAGTGCTTTTGGAGAAAATTTCTGGTGAACTGATGTAAAATTGCACCCAAAAAAGTTGGAAAAAAGAAAATCCTTTGACAGATTCTTAAAAATTTAGCCAAATTTGATCACACCCAACACAAAAGAGTTTGCCAGATTCAAACATTTGTTCGATGAAACTTTGTTGCATTTGTTCGATGAAACTTTTCCTTCTCAAATTCTTTCTTTGCCTAGATTGCCTTAATGCATGTTGGCCAAGGGAACCTTATGCCAACTTCACAAAAATGGATGTCAACTTCATGAAATGTGATGTCAACTAGATGAAATACAACATTGACCTATCAAAGTGGACGTTGAGCTAATGAAATGTGTTGTCAACCAAATTGAAACCGCATACATCACCATTTTTGAAAACAATTACTTTTATTGTTATTTTTTCAAACTTTCTTTGGAGGAAAACTTGGAAATACATGGTTTTTTCCAGTGTCAAAATGCTTATTTTCATTTTCATCAAAGACTTGCAACTTTCAGAAATTAAAAGAAATTTGGAGGAAGGAAAAAAAAAAAAAACACTACTTCTAAAACAGACGATAGGTCGTTGTGATAGGAATCCAAAAACATATGGTTCCTTTGTCTTCTTGCACATTGGTCCTTCCATTTTGTTCCTTGATTTTTCCCTTTTTTTGGGTGCTTTGGTTAATATATGGTGAGCAAGGTTTCATCAAAAACATTGAAGTCTGAAGAACAAAAGCAAACCCTAAACCTAAACCCTAAACCTGGGTGCTTTGGTTAATATATATGGTGGGCAGGGTTTCATCAAAAACATTGAAGTCTCAAGAACAAAAGCAAACCCTAAACCCTAAACCTAAACCTGGGTGCTTTGGTTAATATATACGGTGGGCAGGGTTTCATAAAAAACATTGAAGTCTGAAGAACAAAAGCAAACCCTAAACCCTAAACCTAAACCTGGGTGCTTTGGTTAATATATATGGTGGGCAGGATTTCATCAAAAAACATTGAAGTCTGAAGAACAAAAGAAAACTCTAAGTTCTAAATTGAAACATTTGTAGAGTTGTAAACAATTCAATTAATTCTTTTACATTTAGGTTTCACAATCTTTGGTAATAGATAGGTATGTATTATTTATTCTTGAGTTTTTTTTGGCAACAAGCCCTTCATAATAATAGATATCATCAACCTGCTTTTAATGTTTGAAGCATAGTGTTTTTGTCTGCAGTTGTTGTGTTGTCAAACACCTGAACCTGGCAATTCCAGAAATCCATCGGGCTCTTCAAACTGCCTAGTGCAAGCTAGTCGTACAAAATGACAATGCATTGAATGCAATGTGGTCTCGTTGTTTTGTTGTTGTTCTTTTAGAAGTTGCTGCATGCCTTCTTTTATCCAACCCAACCTTTAAATTGACTCATACTGTAAATGATGTCAGTATGCCATTTTTTGGAGCTTACAATCGATCACACTCCACATAGCCTGAAAGGAATTTCAAAAAGTTTTTTTATATCGTTGTAGGTGCATCAGTTTGAAGGTTTTAGGGTTTAGGGTTAAGAGTCCTACTATTCGGCTTATTATCAGGCACAGAGAGAGGGTTTTAAGTGTGTATTGAAGCAAGTCCCAAACACACAAAAGCTTCCTTTCTCTTTAACCTGGGGGCTAATGTTCTCTTTCTAAGAATTCTTGGCAATTTGAAGTCCTTGATGGTGATTGTGTTTGCCTCAGCTCCCAGCTAAAAACACATTTCAAGACACCTGAACCTGGTGGCTCTACACACACTCTTGTCAGACATACAAATTGTGACGGTTTGGTAAAACACAGAGGGTCTATTCTCTTGCCACTTGGTGATACCCTAAACCCTTATAAAACCCCAAAATTGGTGTGTAAATGATTCTCAAACACATTTTGATGGTTTGGCGAAATGAGGAGGGTTTTCTCTCTTGCCATTTGGTGATACCCTAAACCCTGAAAACCCCTAGAATCGGTGTGTAAATGATTGCCAAACCCATTTCCATGCTTTGGCAAAAAGAGGAGGGTTTATTCTCTTGCCATTTGGTGATACCCTAAACCCTAAAAAACACCAAAATTGGTGTGTAAATGATTGCCAAACCCATTTTGATGCTTTGGCAAAAAGAGGAGGGTCTATTCTCTTGCCATTTGGTGAAACCCTAAACCCTCAAAAACACCAAAATTGGTGTGTAAATGATTGCCAACCCATTTTTGATGCTTTGGCAAAAAGAGGAGGGTCTATTCTCTTGCCATTTGGTGATACCCTAAACCCTAAAAAACCTCAAAATTGGTGTGTAAATGATTGCCAAACCCATTTTGATGCTTTGGCAAAAAGAGGAGGGCCTATTGTCTTGCCATTTGGTGATACCCTAAACCCTAAAAAACACCAAAATTGGTGTGTAAATGATTGCCAAACCCATTTCCATGCTTTGGCAAAAAGAGGAGGGTCTATTCTCTTGCCATTTGGTGATACCCTAAACCATAAAAAACACCAAAATTGGTGTGTACATGATTGCCAAACCCATTTCATAAGAGGATTGGGTAACATTTCACCCCACAAAAAAAGAAAGAAAGAAAAAAACCCCTCTTCTATTATTAAACCATAAACCCCAAACCCTAAAGAAAGAGAAAGAAAGAAAGAAAGTCCCTTACTTAGCTGAATCCTCATCCTAGCATGGAAAGGATTTTAGGCCCGTGATGGAAGGCACAAAATTTGAAGCAAGGAAGAATCTTGACCTCATTACTCCAGGGTAGTAGTGTTCTTTTGCAATAAAAGCTTACCAAACACTTCTCTATGCCTCTTAAACAATTCATCAATCATCCCGGGGGTGGTGAATAGGGTTGAACCAAACCTAATCCCCACCTCCCATTTAGTATATTCATCAAGATATTGATAAGTAAACTAATAGTTTCCGCAAACAAAGTTGCCAGGCACAAAAAGGCTGACAAGCTCTGGAAGAGTAAAGTTGACTCTCAAAGTATTGTTGTTGGTTCCATGACTCTTCTTGATAATGGAAGAAAAAAAGGGAGAGCTAAAGCGAGAGCTAATTTGGCTGCGAGGTTTCATTCTTACTTGAAGAAAGACATGGAGAGAATTGTCTCATCATCCATGGCAATTTGGCATCACTTGCAATTGTCAAGTCAAAAATGCATGGGTGCCTGACTTAAAAGATACGGTAGGAGTCAGGATGGTGTGTTCAAGCTGACAACTGCAAGCTTTTGTTTGTTTGTTTGTTTGCTTTTCTTAAACAAGTTCCTTCTTTCTTTTTCATTTCTTGGAATGCTAAAACTTAAGATTGTAGTTCAAGTAAGTAAGTGTCATGACTCTTGGACTTACTTACTTACTTGAGCTACAATTTGGGGAAGCTGGAATGTTTCCACAAATTGACAAAAGATCAAAATAGTTTAAGTATTGTTTGAGAGACTTGGGATTCATGGTAATTTTTTCATGAACCTAAATGGGAAAATAATACTACATTAATAATGTACACAATTGGGTCCCTTGGGAAGCTCCGATGATAATAATGGTCAATTCTGACAGCCTACAAAAGTCTCCTTGGCACTATACTTTTAGGTGGCAAAGTGTTTGGACTAAGGGTTGTGTGGCCTGGGCATTCAGCTTGTTGGCTTTTCTCATTCTGGGCTCAGGGTAGTACACTCCCGGGACCCTTTAAGCATTGTCAACTTTGTACCTCAAAGAAACGAAAGCAAAAGATTTCCACACATTAACAAAATTTCTTCTTTGGGGAACATCCAAGTTGATAGAAGTCCAAGTACTGTGCCTGCTGAAACTTGAGATTCTCGTGTACTACTACTACTACTAGGTACTACTAGGTACTACACTTCCCAATAGTAGCACATCCCCAATAGTCAATCTCAAGGTTGTCTGCAATGCATGAAGAGCACCTTGTGGCATTGTACCCATTTCAGTGTTTGGGCCCCGAACTCCAGTAGCAAGTTTGATGCAAAAAGGCTAAAGAAGTTCTTTGAGGCTAGTCAACAAAAAACAGGAAAATGAAGAGATTGCAAGTCTGATGCAAAAGGGAAAAGAAGAACTTTGATGCTAACCAAGAAAAATGACAAATAAAGAGATTGCTCAAAGGAAGCTTGTATTACCTACCTCCTCAAAGTAGAGAACTGTAGCTGAACTTGCAAGGCTTCTTGGTCCCTACCCTCCTCCTCTTTCATTGAATTGGTCCTCCTGTTCTGCAATGTTCTGTTTCCATTTTCACAAGCAGCAGCCATTTGAAGTAGTTTCCCTGAATGCAAATAATCTGATCCTTCAGAGAACAACAGGGTCAGTAGTTAGTACAAATATGTGTTGTTATGCTAACTTGAACCTCCAGCCCCCTGGAGACTAGGGGGACCTCTCCTGGGCAGTCTTTTCCATATCTAACAGAAAACACACAAACGTACCACTTGGCTGATGGACTGGTTGTCTTAACCCTTATGAGCTGAAGCCCTTTCCACACCCGTTTTACCTCTATTCAAAGCCTTAGTTAGAAATCTAGTTCAATGGACTTGGATTAGAGACTTCCCTGACCAAAAAAGATTTTTAACATGAGACTAATGCCTGGATCCTAATATGCCACTTACAATGATCAATTTAAGTATTCATTGAAAATTATCTTGATCACAATATGATTCTTCAAGTAGGAATGAAGCCGTCTAATTTCTGAAATGTAAATTTGAACGGAAAGTATTTTGAAAATAGGTAGCACCTTCAAAGGGAAGTCATGTTGAACATGGTGTTGGAACTCTTGAGTAAAGCTCTCATAAATGGGTTTTTGGAGTTAGCCTGTTGATACCAACTTGCCATCCCCACCACCATCATTGGGGCACACTTGAGAGTGTGGACAATTGCGTTCATTATGTAGTCCCGACACATGCACAACTTTGATCAAAACCTCACTCAAATCCATGTGGACATCTTGGTTGGCATACCATCTGAAAGTTTTCAGAAAACCCCCCTCAACCCAAAAAAGAAAAGAAAAGAAATATTTTGAAATTTCTCTTGCCCACAGCATTTTAAAATATTTTTAAAACCATTTCTGGTTTATCAGACATTTAGGGGCTAATTGTATACTGAATGAGTCGATGACAATTTGTTGTGTTCTTGAGCTTATGAAATAATTTGCCATGTTCTTGGTGTTTTTAGCTGATGTACCTTTGATTCTATGGATGTCATCTATTGTGTATGTGCTGCGTTCTCACTCGATTGAAAACCCAAACCTTTTTTGCATTGTTGAATCTTGATGACGTGACAAGGAAAAAGAAAAAGTCACTCATGCTCCATGCCAAGGTCAAATAGAAGCCTCACATCTGGCATCCACCTCCATGATAATTAGACATTTGCAGCATGGACTCCATTAGTGATCAACACTTCATTTTACAGATGAGCTAATTTACCCACAAGAATCATGAACAAGAGATTGATTGATTAAGCACTACTTTGGACTAAAAATGTTGGACAAACGACTGACTTAACATAGAATACTTAATAGATGCAAATCATCAATTGCTGCTTGGAGATAACCCCAAAACTAATTTCTTTTTTGGCAAATTTCATCCTAAACTTGTCTTTTCTTTTTCTTTGATTGATAACAATTGAGACTTTCTCAATTAGGAAAACAAGCAAAAGAAGATAGTTTGGGGAAAAAAATGCCACAACAAAGCCCAATTCAGCACATAAGAAGTCTATAAACAAGAAGAATCATCATGCGGGCAGAAACTGGAAAAGAAAACACCCAGGAACAGTAGCAGTAATCACCTTCATTTGTGTTCCAGTATTTGGTGTAGAGTGCATGAGATATCTTCCATCCAATAAAACTTCAACACCAATACCTTCACTAAAGAAGAAAGCAAATAAAACTTTGTGAAAGTAGTCACCTAAAGACCAGCAAAAAAAAAAGCAGTGCAAAATCAAAGCAAAAAAGTTTCACCTAAGTCAATGGGAAGCCAGCGAAAGAGCAGTGCAAAATCAAAGCAAAAATGTTGTTATCAAAGTCAATGGAAAACTGGCAAAAAAAAAAAGCCCTGCAATATCAAAAGCAAAACAGCTGTTACCAAAGTCAATCGAAAACCAGCAAAAAAGCATTGCAAAAGCTTTGCTCTTTCCTTCTCTAATTCTTGATGATGATGAAGAACAAGAGATAATTTGTTTTGGGTGAGAGAGATTATTCCATCTATAACTTGGAGCACACACCCCCACATCTGCGAGAAAGCAAAGTCAAAGAACCCAACAAATGTACTTATGCAAATCTTTTCTCTTTTTCCTCCTCCCAAAAAAAACTTTATGATGGTCATGAAGAAAAGAAACATAAACAACAAAAAAACAAAAACCAAACCAAACCAAAACAAAACAAAACAAACAAAACAGAAACATGATGATGATGGTGAAGAACAGAAACAAAAGCAAAACGGAAATATGATGATGATGATGAAGAACAGAAACAAGAACACAACTTGATGATGATGATGGTGAAGGACACAGGAACATCAACAGAAACATGATTTTGATAGTGAAAAGCAGAAACAAAAACAAAACAGAACTTCTTGATGATGATGATGATGAAGAACGGAAACAAAAACAAAACAGAATTTCTTGATGATTATGAACAAAACAAAAGCAGGAACACATGATTTTGATGATGATATCGAGGAACAAAAACAGAAGAGAAATTATTTATGATGGTGTGTGTGTTAAGGAACAAAACAGAACAGAAAAGAAGATGACGATGACGATGTTGCGCTTCCTCAAAAACAGCATAACAGAAATGAAGATGATGATGCCTGTTGAGCTTTCTCAAAAGATCAGAACAGAAATTTAGATGATGAAGATGTTGAGCTTCCTCAAAAACCGAACACAAATGAAGATGACGAGGATGACGATGACGATGAGCTTCCTCAAAAGTAGATTCGAAAATGATGATGATCATGTTTAGGAGCAGAAAAGAGAAGAGTGATCTGGAAAAGAGAGAGAGAGAGAGAGGAATTCATTCTTACCTGCATGATTTCTTGCAAGTGTGTTGAGGACAAGAGCAGCAGCAACAGCGATGATGGCGATCTCTTCTACCGCACAAGAAGAACAAGAACAAGATGCTCAACAGTCAAAGCACTCAGCCTGGTAAGATGAGGAGGGGCCAATTTTCTTTTCCGAGCAGGAACCGTCGGAGTTTTGTTCACAAGCCAATGAAGGAAATTTTTCTTGTGTGTTGTTGATGAGAGAGAGAGAGAGAGCACTGACAAAATCTCTCAAGAAAACACGCACACACACACACACACACACACAAAGAAAGAAGAATCCATGTGCTGCTGCGTGTGCACGCACGCAATACCTGGAATCGTCGACAAATTTGCCATTGCTGCAGCTCTCCCTTAGACGATCTGCCACAATTCCATGCTTCTTTTCTCATGCTGTCGCTGCTCACTACCCGATTCCCCGTCTTGTTCTTCTTCTTGTTTCGAGAATAGACTTGATCCATCGACAGATTGATAGAGATGTGATAGCTTGATAGTTTCTTGTTGTTCTTCTTCTTTCTTGTTCTTGTTGCTGTTTCTTGTTCTTGTTCTTGTTCTTGTTTCGCGTTCTTGTTGCTGTTTCTTGTTCTTGTTTCGAGAATAGACTTGATTCGAGAGCTTGACAGAGATTTGATGGCAACAGCGATATCCATGCTTTTCTAAGCCAATTATTGTCTACAATTTCTTTGGCAATCACATATCGACGATCTGCAATCACTTGTGCACACTCTTGCTTTACTGTTGTGCTGTGCTTTGCTTTTACAGTGGTGGTGATGGTGCACAATGAGCATCAGAAGCAAATAATTGTGGCATGCCTTCTTCTAAGCCTCCTGCCAGGAGGGTTTGCTACCTCCTTCTGAGTACTTGATTTGAAAGTCATTCTTGGATTTTTCAAGACAAGGAACAAAGGCAAGAAGATGGTGGAAGACAGAAGAAGAAGAAGAAGAAGAAGAAGCTCTACTAGAGATGTGCTGGAGATGGAGATAGAATGAAAGAGTTTGAGAAAGGATCATAAACAAGCTTTCTTCTAAGTCTCCTGCCAGGAGTTTTGCTTGCTACCTCATGAGTACTTGGATTTGTAAGTCATCCTTTGGATTTTCACAACTAGGAACAAAGGCAAGAAGATTGTGGAAGGAAGAAAGATTCAGCTCTACTAATAGAGATCTTCTGTTGGAGATGGAGATATAATAATGGAGGAATTTGAGGAAGGATCATAAAGAACAACTGCCGTACTCAGACTTGTGCTGAGGAGGAGCTGCTCATCATCAGAGCTGGCGATGGTGGTGGTGAGGAAAGGATCTGATCATGGGAAACAAGGTGTCAAGAGCTGTGGGCAGCTGTCTCATCCCTTCTTGTAGAGAAGAGCTTGGAAATCCTTCTGTTGTACTACTTGGGAACTATGAGCCTCCTCCTCCTCCTCCTGCAGATGAAGGTTTGGGTCACTCCTTCTGCTATGTCCGGCCTCCAACAACCTTCAGTTCTGACAGTATCTCATGGGAGTTGTCCTTTGAGTCAGAAAGTGGGATGCTGGAGGCAGATGGAGCTGCTGCTTCTGCTGCTGCAATTGGTGGAACAGGGTCAACAGCAGCAGCTGTGGAAGAGGGTGGTGGCTGCAGCAGCAGCAGCAGCAGGAGACTTGGTGAATTGGAGCAAAAGAGATCAAGAACGACATGGGAGAGAAGACATTGTGCAGCAGCAGGGGGAGGTGAGAGATCCAGATCCATGTCTGAGACTTCCTTCAAGGCCATCTCAGGAGCCTCTGTAAGTGCAAACACTGCTACTCCCAGCTCCATCATGTCAACCTCCCTGCAAGAACAACAGTTCAACAACTCCTCCAACAACATTCTGTTTGATCGTGCTTCATCCTTTGAGAGCACATCTTCCTTCAGTGCTCTACCTCTGCAACCTGTCCCTCGTGGCTCGATTCCAAATTCTGGGCCTCTCTCAGGACCCCTTCCTCCTCCTCCCATTCCTCTCTCAGGCGCTTCAATCTCAGACCCCACAGATCTTGGTGCTCTATCTGGGTCACTGGAGAGGGGCTTTCTTTCAGGTCCACTGGAGAGAGGATTCATGTCAGGACCAATGGAGAGAGGAGCTCTGTCAGGCCCACTGGAGGCAGCAGCTGCTGAACTTCACCCAGTGCACAAACAGAGGAGAAGAAGCAAAGTTGGTGTCTTGGGAAGATTTGTGCAGACTTTGAGTGGGCCATTGCAAAAAGCTCTGAGCAGATCAATGGAAATTATGCTGGAGAAGACGCATCATTCCCTGTTTGTGCCCATGAAGTTGTTTGTGATGGGGGAGGCCAAAGAGCCTGGCCTGGACAAAGATCTTGAACATGTGAAGCATTCTTCAAGTGATTCACCTCCAGATATGGGGGGTTACATGAGCTCAGATTCCAACACCACAAAAGAGCAGGCAAATTTGCAATGGGCACAGGGCAAGGCTGGTGAGGATCGAGTTCATGTTGTGCTGTCTGAGGAGCATGGATGGCTTTTTGTGGGGATTTATGATGGCTTCAATGGTCCCGATGCACCAGACTTCCTCATGAACAATCTTTACCCATCAATCTACAGGGAGCTCAAGGGCCTTCTCTGGGATCAGGATGATGATGAATTTGATTTTTTTCCTGGAATCTCAATTGAGAAGAAGGGCACTGTCCTTCCCGGTGCAGAATCAGATGTTGAAGGAGATGAGATCCAGAGGTTGGGTGACAATTTTCTTCCTCACCTACACACAACATCCTTGGATCATCATCATCAAGTAGACTTATGTCAGGTCTCTGAAGGCAATGGTGTAATGAATCACGTGGATTCCATCAGAGGTCAACTTCTTGAAGATGGTGACAGGGATATGACAGTATGCAAGAAGATGGACATTTTGTATACTCCATGTGTAAAACCTGTAAATACAGTGCCTGAAGAAGCTGCACCTGATCTGGTGGTCAATAGCCAATCTAGTAATCACAATGTGATGGGAAATGGTGATGTTTTTGACCTTGGATATGCAAAGAAAACTGAGGATTCCTTGGTGTGTCAAGCATGTTCTTGGTTCGGATCAAAATTAGATGAAGCTGCACATGATTTACTGAGGAAGGATACCAATGCGTGTGGAGGAAGTTGCCATGTTTCTACAAAACCTAACCAGTGTAGGATGACAGTAGATGAGATGCCAGATTATGAAGGAATACGTCATGAAGAAAATCTAGGAGGAAATGGGGAAGCAAAACAGAGCCTGCAGATAGAAGTGGAAATTGGGTGTAGAGGACAGGAAAGGATAGAGATGTTTGATGGAAATTCTGTAGAACAAAGGGTGAACCACGAGCACATGAATGAGTCAGCAGCTATTATGCTTGAGGATACAGGTCTCGAACCAGTGCAGCAAATGAAAATGAGCAGCAGACAAGATGTTGAAGAGAAGAAATCAGTGAGACCAAAGGATCTGCTGGCAATGCAGCAAGACTTACACGATCACCATTCCCAACAAGAATGCAAGTATGATCTCAAGTTTGATATTATCTGAATCTTGTTGGGATCATATGTATGGTTTGTAAATTTCTGTTTGCTGCACATCTTAATGCACCACATCTTAAGTTGGTAATTGTATTCTGCAGAAAAGCATTTGAGATTTGACTGTCCTGACTTGCAAGAGCTCGCAAATGTGTTGTGGTTGCAGGTGTGGTTGTGGTGTGTGCTGCTTTTGCAAGCAGCTGAGACTGGAGGCTGAGGAACAGCTAACTCGGGAGAAACTCTGGCTTGAGCAGGAAGCTCAGAATAAAGAGAGGAGTTTGGTAGATCATGGTGCTGTGTTGGAAGCACTTGAGCGTGCACTCAAAGCAACTGATGCTGCCTACTTAGAAATGGCTGACAGGTAGTTCAGTCCACCATTGATTGTAGAGTCTCCTTGATTTAGAAAGACAAGGATAGTAACAGATCTTCTCAAATTCTGGGAACTTGTTTCTGTTTGTGCTATTGCTTTTTGGGGCTTTTGGTGATTTGATCCCTATCTTAGCCATAAATTCAGGATTTCCTTGAACATGAAGTTTGGGTAGGTTTGTCTGCACCTATGTCTTTGTCTGTAACAAGATTGGCTTGATTGGCAGGGTTTTATATGACAATCCAGAACTCATGGTTATGGGATCATGTGTGCTTGTCATGCTCATGAAAGATGAGGATGTATATATCATGAATGTTGGGGATAGTCGAGCAGTTGTTGCACAGGAGGTTCCAAAGAAAGGCAGCTTGGGTTCTCTTAATATCTCTGTGGCCCATGCACAACCCTATAGCATTCCAGCAAAGGAAGCTGACAAGACTGGTGCTCAAGACACGTCATTGTTCCGGTTGGATCTGGACAAAATCATTGAAGAGACTCCTAGAGAATTGGAATGCCTTCAGGTGAAAAATGTTGTGCGGAGCTTGGCGCCTCTGGCACCAGGATCATCATTGCTGAATGCCCTGCAGCTTTCTTCAGATCATAGCACCAGTATTCTTGAGGTAGATAATGATGCCTTCTTCCTGAATTCTGCCTGCATTACAGGCTTCCTTTAGAAGAAATGTACTGTTCTAGAGGAACTGCAAGGGCAGTGGGTCTTTTTGTTGCTGCAGTGTGTTGGCCACTCTGTGGAAAATGCTTCTCTTTGTGGACTACTTTTCGCTCACTCTTTGCAGTGAGTTCATGCCATGTCCAAAAGCCAATCCTCTCCCAGGGATTCTGCATGATAAACCATGAACCATAGAATCTGGGAGAACTTAATAGCCTGCAGCATTATGCAAGAATAGAAGATCATAGCAGATGTTTTAAGAGTCATCCTCTTGTGGGTTTTGGTTGTCTCAATCTACATGGATCTTGTGTCTTGAAGGCAACAGCTAACAATTTTGAGTTCACGGTGTCACCCACTTTTGTTTGGCTGCTTTGTGTTGTAAAGAAGCAGGTCTTTTGGAGAAGGTGTTATCCTGATTGTGCACCACTGTGATGCCATTTCTCTCCATCAAAATTTCAGCTTTGTCAAATGAGTTCTTGTGAATGGAATATTTTATGAAAGTGGGCTGATGTCTGTTGTGGGGATGGACGTAGGAAGTGTTAAGAATAAAGGCTGAGCATCCCAATGACGAGAATGTCATTTTCAACGACAGGGTGAAAGGGAGGTTAAAAGTGACACGTGCATTCGGTGCTGGCTTTCTAAAACAGGTGAACATGGTTCAGTACCTTCATTTTGTACCAGTTTTGTTTTTGAAACAGGCTTCCAGGTAATTGTTTTGGAGGATGACCCCAGATTTCTCAAATTTTGATGTGTTTGAAATGAGCATCCATAACTTGGGTTTCAGAAGCTAAAGTCATAGCCAACAAGAAGATGCTACAAAACTGTGGTCTCAAATTCTCATGAGATAGGAAATTGGTTAGTGATCTTTTTGGATTGTATGGCGGCTATGCAACTTGAAAACTGGTCACCTTGGTCTGGGGCTATTGGTTTTACAATTGGACTTAATTCTTAGAGTTTCTGTATTCAATGGATCCAACCAATCTGCAAGCCTTAAGAGATTCTCTGAAAATCTCCTTTGCTCGGTACTCTTCTTGCCGGCTTGAGTCCAGCAAGCCACACCCTTGCATGTTTTACTGCTCTAGACTTTTCTTTCTGCCATTAACTGACTTGTGTGTTGTGGTTTTGTATCAACAGCCTGCATGGAACAATGCACTGCTCAAAATGTTCCGCTGCGACTTTGAAGGGACTGATCCCTACATCACCTGCATACCTTTTCTTCACCACCACAGGCTAAGTCCACAGGACCACTTTTTGGTACTCTCTTCTGATGGGTTGTACCAATACTTGAGCAATGAGGAGGTGGTGTGCCACGTGGAGTGGTTCATGCAGAACTTCCCAGATGGAGACCCTGCTCAGCACCTAATTGAGGAGCTCTTATTTCGTGCTGCCAAGAAAAATGGTAGGGCTTCTGCACTTTTCACCATATTGAGTACTTGAGAATGTGGAATCTGATGGTTTAGTGCTGCAGCCCGCCCCTGATACCTTTCTTGAGCAACTATCCTAATATCAAGGAGACTGATTCTATCAGGAAACACACAGCACTGAGTAACCAGCATGTTCACCTTAGCATGTGTATAAATATGTATACAGTTTTCCAACAAGTCTGGGCAAGATATTATTACGCTTGTCCCGGGCTTCAGCTTGTAGCGAACTTACACCCCACCTTGCACTATATATCCTCTGTCCAGACTGCATATCCTGAGTGGTACATGTCTAATGTGTGGAACACAGGAATGGACTTTCATGAACTGCTAGACATACCTCAAGGTGATCGTCGCAAGTACCACGATGATGTATATGTTATGGTTATTTCTCTTGAAGGTAGGATCTGGAAATCCTCAGGTTAAAAGTGGCAAATATGTGCTTCAGGATGGTTTCTTTCGTCTGGTGCTACTCCTTGTACCACCCATCGGTTGAAAGTGTTGCTGTTTAGTGTGTTGCCTTTTAACAGAACCTGTTATAAGGTCATTCAGTGGGAGCCTGCAAAACTCACAAGAAAAACTTGTGTAGTTGCATGTCACATATGCACAAATATGGTTCACCCAACAAGCATCAATGAAGCTTCTCATGTGTTTTCTTGTCATTCCTCTTATATCTTCAACTAAGCTTTGGAGGTTTGAAGAAGATTGGTGCTAGACGCACACGTTTTTTCAAGTAAGCCTCTTCAAACCTCCCAACTATGAACTTTGTGGGGATTCTCCGTATCCAACTTCTTGAAGCCTGTTGATGCCAAATTCTATTGAACTCACAAGTTGAGAGGAGGATTCAAAGGAGAAGGATTTTCAATGGTTTGGTGTCAAGAAGACAAACAGGGGAATCCAATCTTGAATGTGTGTATCAAATTTGTGTCTTCTACACAAAGGTATTGAGTCTCTCCCCTTCTACCTCATCCTTGGACATGCAATTCAATGCTGGGAATATAATCCAATTGAACCATAAAATGTCTGAGCCAAGGTTTTTTGAGACTTGAGGAGCTCCAAATCTCTCTCCATCTGAAAATTGTTCAAGACTCCTGGAATGGGTTTCTTCTTCATTGGATCATTTTGTGACACCCATGCATGAAATGTCCAAGTCCAAGTTGACACTTTTCTTTTTGGTAAATACTTTAGAGCATTGAGACAAAGTGTGACCTCAATAATTTTACACTTGAGAGTAATAGTTGATTCATGGAACTCATCACATTTTTGGTAGGTAGCAAGATTCAAATGTTTTCCAAGCAATGAATTTTTTTTTCAAAATGGCAAGGTGTCTTGGCAAGCTACATACAAACCCATCAAGAATTATTGATGGCAAATTGAAAATGTGAAGAATAAGTGGCTATGGCTAACATTTATTTTTAATTAATCATATTGTAGGTGCTTAAGAGTTTAAGCATTTGAAATTAGGTAGTGATCCAAGCCAACATGTGATATGTTTGTTGGCAAAACATTGTTTTTAATGAGAGATTTTATGGCGATCAAGTAGAAACATAGCAAGCACATGCATCTTACAATGGACTAATCGACAATCTTTGATTGTTTAGGATTATGAGATTAGTTTCTAAAAGCTCAAACTAAATCAAAGACCATCAATTCCATCAATTGAAATAAACATATTGAAAGAAATTACAAAAATAAATAACAATACTATGATGGATTGGGGGGTTTTGCACCTAATCCTTGAAGATCTTGCCCATTGCAACCCAACCCAGACCTACAAAAGCCACATGCATCATAACCATATCTACATGCCCACATTAGTAATTGTTGCCAATATTACATCACAACAAAATCACTTGTAGAGCACACACCCACAATGCAACAATAACATATAACAACACACAATCAATGTATAAAGGTTTTTTAAAGAAAAATCCAATTCAATGGAAAGGAACTAGGGTGGAGATCCAAACCTCCACTAATTCATATGATGGTTAGGAGCCACAAACATTAGGTACCAAGTTGAAATGTTGATCAACAACTATACTCCTTAGGCCAACAACAACACAACCATAACAAATATTTCGCTACCATACAAGTTACAAGTGCAATAGAAAATTTGCACCATGAACTAATAGTATAACACAACAAAAATTCAACAATCCACTACAAATCTCACCTTATTATCACTCCAATCCTTCACAACATACCAAAGGAAAACCATTTAGATTGTAATAATCCTATGCAAACAACTTGACAACCAAATCCAAGTGTTTGGTTAACCAATTATGCAAATCGGATTTTTAAAAAAACAACATGAAGAAACAATGTTCATCTTCTACACTACTTAAAATCATAGCTATAGATAGCTCTATCATTACAAAATACTTCGAAAGTTGATATTACAAAATGTTGTTGGATGCATAGTGTAGACCATAGTCAAGTGATAGTAGACCAATGGCAATTACAAAACAACATGGTTACTTTGCATAGTGATCTTAAAATTGGAAGTTTCGAGATCAAATTTGCTTTCATCAAGAAGGGTTGGGATCTTCACTTAATTAATCACTAGGCCAATGAGCTTTTCAAAACAAAATTGAACCTTCAATAAAGCTAAATGTCTTTGGAATGTTTCTTTAGCAAGAAAGTGAAACCAATATTGAGAATAAATGATGCATGTTGCATTTATCAATTCCTAGCTAGTGAATTGTTGTTCTAATTCAAAGATCAAAGATATGGTATCATGTGAACATTGAATCTTGACAACCTCAAAAGTTATCATCCAATCATCACTTGTAGCTTGGGTGAACACCTCAATAAGAGGGCATTTCTTATGCAATTGATATTGCTTGTTTGTTCAAAGATGTTTGTTGCAAGATCTATCCACCAAGTAGTCAACAATTGGTCATTGGTGTTTTTGTGCAAGTGTAAAAATGTTTTGAACTATTTTGCACCATACTTATTTTTAAGATCTAAATACATGTTGTATAATTCAACATAACACATCTTCACAACAATTAAAATCACATATGAAAGTGTCACACACCTATGCAAACTTGATAAGTGCATGGATTGTTCCAACATAGGCATAATGCAAACCAACCCCATTGACACCATTTCAATGTCACAAGATATTGGAGGTTGGTCTTTGCTACTACCACAATATACATACAAATCATCATGCATATGTACCATTTGAATTTTGTATTCTGCAAGAACTTGTTTCACAAAGGACAACATGGAGATCCATTTAGTTTGTACATTATGCAGCAATTTTAGACCTTTGGTTTCAAGCAACTTGACAAAAGTGTCATGTTCAAGATATCTTTTTAGTGAAAATGAAAAATAAGTGAACATAATCTATAACAATCCTTTAAGCTTACTAACCAAAAGTTGTGCAAAAAGAGTTTACTTTATTAAGTCAATCTAATGTGTCATGCAATGCACTATATATAGACACAAAAAGGGCAACCTTAGATTTGAATTGAGTAGCAACACCAAGTTGTAACACTGTAAACATTACAAATCCATTTGATCCAAAACAAATCAACTTGCTACCAATTTGGTCAACTATCAAGTCCCAATAATCCATTAAAGACTACATAATCAGCTAGGTCAAGTTATTAACATTACTTATACCAATCACCATCTTTAGAATTAGCAACAATGACATCCTTTGAAAGCCATCAACAACATATGTGTGAACAATATGTTAAAATTAATTGTCAATTATGGTAACCTCATCATAATTAATAACAAGGTACTTGGACTTCTAATACACATCAACTTTAGTAGATTATATGACAATTTAATGGATTAAAATTAATTTTTGTTTACAGGGCATGTTTTTCACCTTCAAAATATCAAAAATTTACTTTAGGCTTTCAAAATTTGTCAATGATTTACCAAGTTTCAAGAGCTAAAATATGAACTTATGCTTCTTTTTAGTAGCTTCACTAAAAAAATCACCATTTTAGTAATGACATTTTGACCCTTGTTAGCCCACAACCATTCATTCTTGGCATGCTAAATGTTCATAAACATGAACTATTGGCCCATAGTAAGTCTAAGGATTGCAATCTTGCACTTCCACCTACATGCATGTTTTTGCAAACTATCAAACTTAGGAACCAATATTTTTTCCTTACCATCAAGCTCACAACAAATTTTGCAATGAACCATGTTAAGCTTCCCAGAACACCCAACAACAACTTCAACCTAAGGAAACTTTGCAACCCACACTTCCTTGATTTCATTTCCTTTTCTTGCATTTTTTTTGTGCAAGTTCAAGATTCGAAGATTGAAAATCAAAAAAATCATCAAAAGATGATGGTGATATGGGAAACACATGCATGCTTTAAGATGATGAAGCTATATTTACAAAACAAGGAGCTCCAACTCTAAAGAATAGTATATATTTAGACCCCATTAATCATGGCTAAAATGGACACATCACAAAACCTTCAACAACAAAAAAAGAAAAGTTCAATGTCACAACAAACCTTAAACCTTAAACAATTTGATGAGTAGATGATGAACAAACATGAAAAGAAAAAGCTTAACACTACATTAAACCATAAACCCTAACAAAATGTGTTGAGGACGATGAATTGATAGGAAGAGAAAAAGTTTGATGTTCCAACAAAATTACAAACCTTTAATCTTGAATAGATGATGAACAAACATGAAAAGAAGAACCTCACTATTCCAACAAACCTTGAACAAATGACAAACATATAGGAAGAAAAGAAGTTTGACATTCCAACAAAGTCACAAACCCTAAACCCTAAACAAACAATGAATAGATAGGTAGAGAAGAAATTCAATGCTCTAAAAAATCATAAACCTTAAGAACAAAAGTGGTGAAAAGATGATGAGCAAACACCTTCAGTAATGTGATTCACAAACGATGAGGAGACAAGATGGGAAGTGAAGTTTATGAAGTAAGATACTTTTCTATAATGTAAATAATAAAAGATTTTGAAATATATTTGACTTGCAAAGTAAAAAGGGGAAGGAGAATATGTAACTAAATGTCAAAACCTCAATTGCATGCTCTTTTCATTCCCCAATAGCCTTGTGTCTGATGCCATGATAAAGTTGTTTGAATGTTGCCTTTTCCCATCAATTTGTAAAACTAAAAAATAATATGCACAACATCCATCATGCTCATAGCTCCAAGTTCCAATGTTACAACTTGTTGTTAACAAAGGTGTTAATCCTTTGTAAAGACAATTCACAACAACAAGTGGAAAGTTCACAAAGATAGGGATTCTTTGTAAAAATATGCAGACAATGACACACAACAACAAAACAAAAAGCTCATGAGGTGATGAAAAAGGATGTGAGATGCATTCAAGTGTGATGTCATTTCACAAAAAATAAAAGTACGCAGTTACAAAGCTTGCAAAGAAGGAGAAGGGATGGTGATGGAGGTGGATGTAACATGACTACTTGTTGACATCGAAGAAATTGATAACAAATGGAGGCAACTTGTAGAGAGACAATATTGACCCTTCCATGATTTCCAAACCTAGTAAATTGTGAATCCACAACTAACCTTCAATCTAATGATTAGGAATATGGTGAATTTCTCATTATAAACTTGTCTCATTTAACAAGGGGGTGTAGAGCAAGCCATTAAGATCTTGCCACTTGATGAAATTTCGTCAAAAAAAATCATTATTTCCAAGGGTACACATTCATTCATTCCTTCATTCTTTTCATTAACTTCAAAACATTATTAACTCTTGGTGGATGTCCTTTTCACTATTTCACATTCCAAGTAACATTTAATCTTTGGAAGGTAGTGATGACCTCAATAGTTGCAAGCTTTCATTTTCCTTGAACCACTAGTGTCTTTTGGAAAGTAATCGATATATGTATCAAATGTCCAAAAGTAAATCAAAACTTGGATGTTTGATGACACATTCTTTCAAATAACATTTGGCCATTTTTTTCTTAACTAAGCACTGATTACAATTATAATTCACAAATAAGGTCTAAATGTCTTCAAAGATGCATTGTTCCAAGTTAGTGAGGATGAATCCTTTTGCCATCTATTTTGATGCATGTTAAAACTTTTTTTTCAATTTGTCATTTGACACTTTGACTAGATTGATCCTTTTCAAAATTGATTCATTTACCAATACAATTAATTTGTTAATTTTCTTGACAAAATCATTTGCTTCAAATCTAAATTTTAACTTTGGTGGATGATCTTGAAATGGAAGTTATGTGTTTGTCAAGTTTCTTGGTTAATGAAGATTGCAAATACTGTTTAGGAGGTGCAAGATGTTCAAGCCCACACTTGAACAATCATTAACCAATTAAATAATGATTTGTGTTTATCCAAAATTATGCATAAAGAATAAATAGAAATTTAATTTGAAGTTTTCATTAAATGCATAATAGAAATCTATTTCAACATTTTTTGCAATTTGGAAATCCAATTCAATCTTCAACAATATTTGTAATAAATATAAAACTTTAATTTAACAACTTTTTGCAAATTAGAAAAATTTCAGTTCAATTTTCAACACTATAATTTTTTTATGATTTGCAATATATAACCTAACTCTAATTCAACTTTTTTCTAGCAATTCAAAGTTCTTAGTTTGACAATCTTCAACAAGACTATTGTAATTTGCCATATTCAAGAACTCTAATTCAACTTTTTTTGGCAATTTAAAAATCTTAGTTTAACAATCATCAATGTAAGACTATTATCATTTGCAAAATACAATTTTGATTCACCTCTTTTTTGGTAGTTTACAATTTTTTGTTTCACAAATTTTCAACAATATTTGCAATAAAAATATGCAATTTCAACAAAATAAAAATTTGAAATTGAAAATCCTCATTGATCAACACATTTGAGATGTGTAAGATTCAATGAGTATTTTTGGAATAATCAAGATTGAATTCATTGCACAGCTTTTGATTTTGAACTAAATAAATAAGTGACTTATCCGATTTTAGGATTTGATTAGCCTTAATGGGAGGTTCAAACTAAATGGGATTTGATTGACCTTAATAATGAGAGGTTCAAACTAAAAACTTTCCTCCATATTGGATGTAGAATTTATCATCTAGATGCATATGCAAGCACTTCTATGGAACATGCCCTTCTATCATATGCAAACATAATATTCAAAAAGTCACTCACACTATTGGGTCAAGTTGAAGCCAAAATTTTATGTACAAAATCTTACACCAACAAGTAATTAAGCCAACCAAAAGTTCCAAAAAGAAAAAAACCTTTAAACTCTCCAATTTTGATTCTCCATTGAAATGATAAATTCATATTAAGTGGTGCAAACAAAAAAAATATGTTTTAAACATCAATGTACATGAAATTTCATCTAATTCTAAAAAAACTAAAATTCAATGAAATCTAAACGCATGAAGTCTAGGTCTAGATCAAAAACAAATTATTAGATAAACTAAACTTCTTGAAGTGCTTGATCGATAACAACACCGATATCGTCCACATGATCAGCAATGTAACCAGGAAGCAACTGAAGCATGGATCTAGTATGAAGCTGCTGCTGCTGCTGCAGCAAATCATCACCATCATCAACATCATCTAAGTCCTGGGCGACTGCAGTCATCAATCTAGTCTCATGGTCTAACCTCATCAATCTTGTGTTGTTGTTGATTATCAATTCATCATCATGAGCTCCTGCAGCAGCAGCAGTGATGATCATCTGATCAGCAGCAGCAGCAGAAGGAGGAGGAGGAGCTCCAGTTGATTGTGAATTAGATGCAGTCCATGCTCTGATCACTTGCAGTGACGATGATGAAGAATCCACAGGTGCATATCGATCTGGTGCAAGATGATGATGATGTTCATGATGATCCAGGACAGAGTTATACAGTTCCTGATCATCAGGATCCGTGAAAGAGTTGTTGAGTAATTGATCTGCAGCAGCTTGTGCATATTCATCTGCAATTTCATGATCTGCAGCTGTTGCTGGTAGTTGAGTCTGTAGAGAGAGTGCTTGTAAACTGCTGCGAGCTGCTGCTGCAGCTGCTTCTGTTTCTCGGATCAATGTTGCTGCAGCTCTCTCTCTTTCCCTCTCCCTCTCCCTCTCCCTCTCGTCCCTTCCTCTTTGTTGTCTCGCACTTTCTACTCTTCTGGCTTGCGGTCTAGGAGGAATCCGAGGACTCTCATGACTACTTCTAGTTGTTGTTGTTGTTGTTGCATCAACGTCGTCGACTGTGTCGGCAGCCCCGGCGGTTTGTGCATGAGTCGATCCAGCTGCAGCAGCTCCGGAGTTGTTCACGGATTGCTGCTGCTGCTGCTGCTGAGGATTGCAGGACGAGGAAGTCGTGGAGTGACCGTGGTCTCTGCCATAGATGGGTGTGATGGCGGTCTCCGCTATGACGCCTTTGCAGACGGGACATTCTTTGTGGAAAGAGTGAACATGGAGCCAACTGTAGAGACACGGCCAACAGAAGAGATGTCCACAACAAGTCACCACGGCTTCATTCGCTTTCTGGAAGCAAATGTTGCACTCAAAATTCTCTCCTATACTGTTGTTGTTGCTGCTGCAGCAGGAGGTCAATGTGTTGCTGGTCTCTTGAGTACTGCATGCAGATCCGATCATCGACGACATGCAGAACGTCGTCGACCCAGCTGCAGCTGCAGTAGTCGACTTTTGATCAACTTGCTGCTGCTGCTGCTGCTCGCGCAGTACCTGTCTTGCTTCTATCTCCAGAAGAGATGGATCTGCCGCAGCAGCTCCTGCAGCTAACAAACCTAGTGTAATTGTACTATTGCTGCTGGGAGTAGTTCTTACAGCAGTACCCATGTTGAGGTCGGACCTTAGAAGAGGCGATGCAGCAGCAACAGAGTTGATGTGCAACAGATGACCTCGGTTGGCTCTGGATCTGCGTCTCAGTACTCTTGGGCCCGCGGCTGTCACATGAGGAGGCAGCCTTTGAAGCAGATGAACTCCGGCCTGATCATCTTGCTGCCATATTGTAGTACTATTGAATTCTCTACTCGATGTAGCAGCACTAGCTTCTGCATCATCAAACAGACTCCTCACTCCCAACAATTGCCGGCCAGCAGCTGCCGGATCATCAGCAGCAGCTGCTGCAGCTGCTGCTTTCTCTAGATGGAATTGATGGTTGAGCTCATCTTGCAAGGCTTGATGGATACGGAAAGGACCTGTTGTCCTTGTCGTAGAACCAGATTGCAACCTATTGTTTCTTTGCTGCTGCACACTAGGTTCTTCTTCGTCTTCTTCTTCTTGCAGCTGATCACTTGCTGTTGTCGTTTCTGCTGCATCAGTAGCTGGAAGAACTGCTTCGTAAGGACGACGTTGCTGAGGAACATAATTCATCAACTGCTGCTGCTGCTGATGGCCATGATGAGATTGTGGTCTGACTAAAAACAATTCCTCATCAGATTCATGATCTTCGACACTAACTTCTCCAGAGGATTGTACTGTTGCGGCCGAGCTGATCATCACGGGATTCTGCATCTGCTGCATCATGCTTGCTGCAGCAGGATGCATCTGCGTCATGAACTGAATGTAAGGGCTATGAATATTATAAGCAGCTGCTGCAGCGCCCGGTGTCACCAGATGATTTCTATTCAGCTGATCCAGTACAGATCTTCCTGCTGCAGCTGTGCAGATCACTGCAAGCGGATTCACCAGTGGCTGCATGAAATCAGCTGCATGAGCTGCAGCAAGATTAGCGACATTGTGAGCCTCTTCATCTCCTACTAGTATAATTTGATCAGTCACTTGCTGCAGCAGCAGTTCATCATCAATATCCTCATTTGTTGTCAATGCTCTACATGAGGATTGTACTACTGCAGTCTGATCAACATCAACTTCTGCCATTAGAGCTTCCCACTGATCACTTGACATGATTGTCTCCTCCTCCTCCTCCTCCTCCTCTTCCTCCCTCTTGTTCTTCTTCCTCTTGTTCTCTCTTCCTCCTCCTCCTTCTTCCTCTTTGCTCCTTCTCTTGCTTAATCAAATTCCTAATCCTTGCTTAATTAACCCTCCAGCTGCTTCATGACCTAATCTGCTGCTTCCTGATACTAATAATTTCTTAGCTTGAATCACATGAAATCATATGGCAATTATTAGTGCACAATTGGGTCACAAATTTAAGCTTCTATTAAATAATTGTCAGATGCTAGCTAATTATCAGATGCTAATTACTGATCTAAGTACTAGTTTCCTAGCTTGACATTGTAATAATAATTTAACTGATTAAACACAAAACATGTAGCTAAATCAGATGCTAATTACATATTAAGCTCATTCACAGCTTTTGTTTTTTGGGTTCTTTTTTTCTCAAATTTTTGAGGTAGTTTATGGACCTGAGATGATCATCCACAAGAAGATTTAGCCACATTTGGTAAAAAAAAATTAGAATTCTTTTTCCTATATATCTCTCTCTCAAACATGTTCCCAACCTATTGTCTAATTATGGCAACTTCAGAATTTGTTTTTTCCTTCATAATATGGCGACTTGGGTCTCATTTCTTTTCAAAAATAAAGTCCTTTGTATCATTAGCACCTCCACTTTTCACCCCCTTCTTTTTTCTTTTTTTTTTTCTTTTTTTTTTTTTTGGGTTGTTGCCAGGATGTGAAAATTCTCACCCCCAAAAAGAAACAAAACTCAAGCTAAATTGTAATAATGTCTTTCCCCAAAGAGTACATATTATTATTATTGTTATTATTATATGGTAGAATACATAATCCAACAATTCTATGCATAGATTGGGAACTCACTTATAGTGCAATTTAAGTTTTTTGGAAGGATCCATGAAGGTTTTGCATGCCCTAAAATTCCACAACATTGTTGAGTTCATTCTTGAATAGATCAAGAATTGGCTGAGACAAAAGAGCTGTTGATTTACTGAAAACATGAGAGAAAAAAGAGATGAGAGAGAGAGAGAGAGAGAGAGAGAGAGAGAAGCCAAGGGAGGTGAATGGGTGCAAGTCCTTTGGGGGGGGAAAAGTTAGCCAAGGAGTTAAAAAGGTAGTGTCGGTTCAGCCTTTTTGCCCCTTTGCTCATTTTGTTATGTAAACTACCCATCCTTGTGTAAAAGTACCCTATACTTTCATTCATATATAAGAAGTTACATAGTAAACAATTTCTAATTTTTTAAGTTTTAATGGCTTTTTTGGTGTTGGTGAGGTTTATGGCAAAACCTTCAAGTCATGAGCTGGGTAGATTTTTTTGCCTACAAATTGTACAATATGTAGTTATGGGCACCACATTATTATGCCCATGATGGTAGTTGGGTTGTTGTTTGCCCTTTTTGTTTTCCTTTTTTTTTCTCTCTCTTAGATAGGTGGACTGGCAACCATCCACTAGAGGATTTAGCCAAATTTGGCTATAGGTCAGAGAGGAAAGTAGAATTTTTTTGACATGCTAGAACCTAGATGGTCTAAATGTGATTTTATTTTGTTTTAATTCCTCTAAAAAGTATGGTCACTTGGATCCATTTTTTCCCCAAAAAAAATCCTTTTAATGTGTCACAAGTTTGCCCCTCTTCTTCTTTTTTTGCCAAGTGGCAAAAATCTGCCACATGAAAAAAGATGGATGGGAGTAATGGGTGTTTGGATCACCACCATCCATCCAAAAATAGTGGATGTGCCACATTTGCAAGATGATCATATGACTCAACGGTTTGTTCCAATAATATTGTGCCACATGTTTTGATGATGGGCTTAATTTTTCAACCAAGTTCTTTCATCAACTTAATATCCACTTGATGGTTCAATGTAGTTGTACTATTGGAATGTTTTCTCATGAACAACATGGCCTTTGTTCAAGATATGTTTTTGGTTTAATGTTTTTTAAAAAGTCATTCAATTTGGGATATGCTATGACATTGAACATGTTAGTCTAAGTATCTTGTTGTTTCCAATGGTCGTATCATGCATGGAGATTTATTTTATTTTTAAAAAAGGGTGTAAATTGTGTGTTCTGAAATTATAATATTTATATTTTATTGGTGGAGAATAAGAATAATATGTAATTACTTATTTTCCACATGTTTTGAAGAGTATTAACAACAAAGGATAGATGGTTTGTACAATTGGGCATGTACCTTAATTGTAGCAATTAAGTTTCATTTGAAATCACCACTTGTATTAGCAAAATTTGGGATTAGCAAAATTCCAAACCAAATAATATTGTTTGAGTGCAAATTGGCCACTCTTATGCTAGCTTTGTGTTGATTGCCTTTATGACAACCCCCACCTAGATGAAAGCAATTGAAAGGCAAGCCTTGGCAAGGGACTCAAGTGAATTTGTTTTCCCTTTTTCATCACATTTTTTCCTCATTGGGATTCTTTAGGATCATGTGAAAGAATGATTTCAATGCATCTAGCCTAAGATTGATTAGTGTTTCTTTTTTCAATTTTCTCATATTGCACCAAAAGTCGTGATCAGCTACAAGAGGATTTAGCCAAACCTGGCTACAAGAAAAATAGAGAAACAAAAAAATTCTAGGCTAATATGACAACCACTAAAACTTATTAGCTAAATATGACAATTTCAAAAGAGGAAAGGTAGAAATCTGCCCAAATCCTTGAAGAATCTTGTCAATTTCACAACTTTCATCCCTCAAAAGTGGCAATTGTTTTTGGAAATTTTCTAAAAGGTTCCCCTTCACCATTTTGCTTGGGACCCTTCTTATAGTAAAATGGCAAATTTTCATCACCAAAAAAATCATTGAGATGGATCCTTTGAGTCATCAATGTGCCAACACCCATCATACTAACTTTGCCATCTCATTCTTAGCTCCTTAAACCTCACACCTTATCTCTTCCATTTCCCATTTTGCTTCCCTCATTTTTCATAACCTCCTTGGTAAGTTTGCATTTTAGAAAACCCTTTCACTAGACTAGTGGCCTTGAATTAGCTTTAGTTTGGAAAATTATTTCATTTTCAATTTCAATTCAATATTGTTTAAGACCAAAGCCCTTAATGTGTTTGGCAATTGGGAGTCATTTGAATGTTTGACAAGTGAAAATGAAGAGAGATAGAACATGGAAATTAGTTACAAATATCTTGTGATATAATTTTGACCATGTCATTTAGCCAAACACAATGAAGTAATTCAAAGAACTTCTTAAATAATGCGCCACAATCACACCTAGACCTTTATCATTCCCAAGTTCTATATAATTAAAAGTTTTGTACCCAGACAAAAAAAGGTAAATTTTGATGCTTTTATCTCAAATTGTGAAATTGTGATTGAAAATGCTCCAAAGATTAAGGTAAAAATGTTCCAATCAAGCTCGAAAGAATTGACACACTTCAAATGTTTTCTATTCAAGTTGGATTTGAACAAAGAAAAAGATTTCAAGCAAGGGCAATGGAAATTCAACATGCTAAAGTTCAAAATGCAATTGGTTCAATGATCAATTTGACGTGAAAATTATATTGCAAGTACTTTACTTACCAACTCCACATTTTGCAAAACTTTTGCCAAGTCCAATGAGGAATTGATAGTGTGCAATAAAAAATTGTGCTACTAACTCTACACCTTGAGCAAAGTACACAGTGCTGGAGTTGGTAAAGCCCACTATGGACTTGGTGAGCTTTGAGATGCAAAAAGTGATTCACAATTCATTATGAAATGTGCCTTAAACTTTGCTCAATTTGTGTGAAATATAATGAGAAGATGGTAAAATCCAATGCAAACCTAATAAAAAATTTCAATGCAAAAACTAATCCAATAATTTGCAATGTTACAAAAAAGTTTCTATGAATGAAAGTCCTATTGTAGAAGTTTGACATTGAAGTGTAAAACTAAACAAGGTATAGTATATAAATAATTCATAAGTTTGAAGTATAGTAAACAACTTACATGATTTATCCTGCCTACCTATGTTTGCAAAGCATAGTGACCCATGTATAAGACTATGTAAAATCAACAAAAACTAACCATAATATATGTCCATATTGTCCTCCTCTTATTTAAAATTTTAATAATATAATTCAGCATTTCATAAGTCTATAATTTTAACATAACAAACAATGGTTGGATGGCCAATTTTCACAAGTGCACCCTCATTGGACTTGCCTAAAAGTTCAAAATATATGTGAATAATATTCTTCCTTCTTGTACATGAAGTCCTGCATTGACAAACAAATGGTACAATTTTTGCAATAATTCCTTGAAACACTATAGCATGATCTTCACACCATCTAAAGATCTTAACAAATTAAGTCTTTAGATGTAGTGCAAAAATTTGTTTAGGAGTTGAAGATTGAAAAAGATACTTTTCTTTTTTTTGTGTGCAAAATTCTTGTAGAAAAACCCTTCCACATCTTTTAAGAGACTTCTCAAATCACAAGCACCCAAGGAGTTTAAGTTATGCATAAATGAAGTTGTAAATAAGGATAATTTGAATGGAATCTAATTATAAGAATATCTAAATAAAACAACATCCCATTGTAGAACAAACTCAATGGATTTTCAAAGGCACACACAACTTCATATCTAAAGACAAGAACTAATCAAATTATATATATCGTCTTTCATATCTAGAGATTTGGAGAGTTGTAGTAATGACACACATTTAGACAAATGGGATGGAAAAAGCCACATTGATTAGATCTCTTCTCTCAAAGTTTTTACAAAAAATTAGAGTTAGCTCACATCTTGCTTCAAAAAATCCATGTGCTTTTGCTTCTCCTTGATTTTGCTTTATAGACACACTTTACTTACAATCTTTGCTTGAATGATTTCAATGGGCAATGTAAGATATTCTTCGTCACTTAAGGAAGCTTTTGTAATTCATGAGGGTAACGATAGACTCTCTTGGTGGCAAAGAATACCTCACAATGTGTCTTGAAATAGATCTTAAATGCTACTTGCAATGGATAATTTTCATTTTTACATATTACTTTGGAGCTCTGGACTAATCCATTCCTCCACAAGCAACATGAGTATTTTATGTTGTGCATTACCTCTTGACAATTTCATATTATTGAGATACTACTATTTTGTTTATTTTCAATCATTTGGAGGATTTTTCTTGCTAAATGGAAAGTAGCTTTCTTTTAATCTCTCCTTAATTTAATATTTTACTTTTGCAAACATGTTTTTCCACATTGTTACATAATGAAACCAAACATTATTACTATAGAAAAAAGTGGAATCAGATTTGGTGATTTATGGCCTCTTTTCCCCGTCTTAGGTTATGATTCCTTTGCACTTTGTTTTTGTATCTTTTGGCAAATAAATTTGCCAATGCATTCTCCATTTTCCAAAAAGATTAAGGTGAAATGGTGATATTATTGTAAATTTTTTGAACTTTTTAAATATCATTTGATGGGTTATGGTAAAAATAAATTGATTATTAAAAAAATTCAAACAATCAGAATTTTTTGTTCATTAGATAGAAATGGGAAGAGCCTTTAAGTTGGACATTGCAGCCTTAAAGATTAATGCAATATATCTTAAAACATGGGGCCTTCTTTATATGCTTGTAAAAACATGAACAAAGTATTTTCTCCAAGTTAATAGCAATAGTTGGGAGTTGTGACCAGGCTTTTTCTTTTTCTTTTTCCTTTCAAATTTGGTGAATGTTTCTGAAAACTAGAAAAATTAGCCAAATTAAAACTAGAAAAGAAAAAATTTCCAATTTTTGGGTTTTTTCCAATTGACAAAATTTGTCACCAAAAAATCACTAATTGAAACCTATTGCAAAAATTTGGTGAATTACAGAATTGGTGAATTGGCAAGTTGAACGCAAAATTTTTTGAATTTCTTGATGTTTCATGGACTTTCTTGTTTTTAGATAATTTTTTAAAAATCATGTGTAAAATGAACTTTGGAATTCATTCATACATGGTAGTTTGGGATTCAAATAAGTGAGATTGTTTGTCTTTCACCTTACAACTTTTCATGGAAAGAGTAGGGCATGAAATGACTTTTTTTTCCCCCAAGTAATTTCAAATTCCAACAATGATGATATTATAATTTGGACACAATGTGGTGCCAAATTCATTTCATATAGTACATTGTTATTTTTCCCATTCAATTAAATTATGGTGGGGTTTGTTTTGTAATGTTGTATCATACAAAAAAATTTGGACATTTTCATGTTGTTCAATAAATCGGTTAATATATTATCAATATATATTCTATTACTAGCTTGAGTCATATATGCATGCATTATATATGTTCATGAAACACTTGAGTGCCAAAACCTTGAGAGTCAAAATATTGATCAAAATTGTCAACCATTTATAGACAATTGAAATAAGTAAAAATGCAAAAACATAAACATAAATTACTTTACATCCAATTTCAAAATAAAAGTGTCCCAATAAATGGATAACCACACATTCTAAAAATATTGTCTGAGTAGTCATTTTATAGATTGAATTCTATCATTTCAATTTTGTTAATCTTGTGTCATATTTGTTTGGATATACACTTAATATTGAACTATCATAAATGAAAAAAATAATATCCCAATTGTTTTGTTATTTCAAGAGTAAATTTGATTGTTTTTTTTAACCAAATTTGTATTAAATGGTTTTATATGGAAATCATTTCCAAACATTGGACATGTTTTGTTGTATTATGAACAATTATGTTTGAAATGGTAGGAGGTAGAGAAAGTAGAGCCAAAGCATGCATTGCTCAAAACTATTCCATTGAGTTTCTTACTCATGTAATTTTCTAGTGAACCAAATCATGTGATGGGAACTTTTGAGGAATGTGGTTTCTATTGGAATGTTGAAATTGTTGATGAACAGGCACCATAGGGCTTGAAAATGGATGGTATAGTTATATATTTATTTATATAATTATATAATTCATATATATAATTTATAATAGATCTGTATTTATCTTCTTATCAAAGTCTACAAAGTACTACGATATTCAAATATATATGATGCCCTCCAAATACATTAAGAAATTTCTGTGAATGCTTTATGATAGCTGTTCTCAACAATGAGATGAAATGAAATCCAATGAATTAAAGTTGGACACTTAACATGCCAAGAAAAAATTTCAATTCTAAACCAAAAAAACATCTCAAATGAAGTTGAATGGGAGATGGGCAAACAATTTCTTTTATGACAAATTTTTGCACCATGGCCAAAAAGAAAACTCAACGCCAATTCTACTAAGGCTTTTTTTGAAACGAAAAGGAAAAAAAAAATTGCAAAAGTCCTCACATTTTGAGGAAAAGCAGTCACATGTCACCATATCACCATATTTAGACAATGAATTCCTATTCATCACCAAAACTAAGTAGGTTTTTTTTTTTAAAAATTGCTTAACTTTCTGACCTCTAGCCAAATGTGGTTCATTCCTCATGTGAATCCTCCATGCACTTACATGACAAAACAAAAAAACCCTAGAGATGGGA
Organism: Sphagnum tenellum; assembly: GCA_963921925.1. Taxonomy (NCBI): domain Eukaryota; kingdom Viridiplantae; phylum Streptophyta; class Sphagnopsida; order Sphagnales; family Sphagnaceae; genus Sphagnum; species Sphagnum tenellum. Next base: position 26,144,372 of record OY998143.1, read on the forward strand.
CATGGAGGGTTTACCCTAAACCCTAAATCCATGGTTTGCACATTTGGTGTTTGTCACATTGACATCTTTCAAACCATAATGCCACCTTATCATGCACTTGATTAAGGTTGGAAAGCCCTCAATCACAAGGGGTGCACCAAAGTGGTTTTGTAATGTTTAGATGAATGGCATAAGTGTTATGAAATATATTGAACCATTTTGTCATTGAAAATTCAATAAAAATCAAATTTTTAAGAAAATCGGGAAATTAGTGGGAGCCTTTGGTATCGGTGGAAGGAAGAGGTGCTCAATGATTAGGATTTTATTTAAATTCATAATTTTCAGACCTAAGATCGAGAAGATATCGAATTTTGAGTACCCTTTGTCACTAGCTAAAGATGCAACTAAATTGCATAAACTGAGAATAGTTGGGTGAGTATTTGATTTTGTTAATAATCTCTTGAATATGGTGTCACAACTAACTAAGCTCTGAGTTTCTCCAACTGAAACTGCAATGATGGATGTGCTTAAGAGAGGTAAGCAGGCAAGTTCAAGCAATTGTTTACCTGCCATGCCTGTCAAGAGCTTTGACAGGAATACTTCACAAATGACTAGACATATATTTGGGCCTGCAACCCATTTCAGTCTGTGCAAAACAGGCGGCAATGATGAAGCATCTAGATCATCCCAACATTGTGAAGTTGGTAGAATTTATTGATGACCCTGAACGTGATCATTTCCACATGGGTATGAAATTGTGCTTCATGTTTTTTTCCTTTCTAAAGCTGTCTTAATTGTATGAACATTCAAGTTGGCTCTTTCCCGCTGGTCACAGATCTCATGACTACCCTTTTATTCACTGCTAGAAAGCTCATCCTCTAATTGACAGAGTTTTCCAGTAGCTCAATCAGAGTCTCGGGTGCATGCCAAAATGATATCACATAACACCATCACATGTTTTCTGGTCCTTTTCTTTCTTGATAACACGATACGGAGTACGTAGAAGGAATGCTCCTCCCATGGAGTGCTTTCCATTTGTAATTTGGAGGCTCTACATCGGTCTTGTGTTGCAGTGCTGGAATATGTGGATGGAGGATGGGTATTTGAGGGCTCAGGAGCACCAGGAGGGATAAGAGAATCTACTGGGAGGAGATACTTTTCTGATGTATTAGCAGGGCTCATCTATCTTCATGGCTTGGTATGAAAATTTCTCTCTTGAAATAGTGAAAACCCTGCAACATGGTGTCCTCTGAGATGTTATTACAGTTACATTAAAATGTAGTGTAGATATTGGAATAGTTGAAATGAAATGTGGCACAGCTGCAAGGGCTGTAATTTGCGTTGAGGTTTTAGAGTGCCAGAGAGTTGAGTATTATGGGCGAGATGATAATGACAAGCTTCTGCATGACATAGTCAATTGTCTTTTGAACATTTCGACGTCTTTCTCTTTTCAGGGCATTGTACATGGGGACATCAAACCTGAAAACCTTCTGATCAGTGGTGATGGGGGTGTCAAAATTTATGATTTTGGTGTTAGTCATGCTTGTCAGGTATGTGACAATAAATAGTGCCCATTGCTTCCTGGGAAATCACCAGAAACAATTCTTGTTTCCTTGTTTGCCTGAAATTTTGGACTGATTTTTATTACATAAGTTGTCAATATCCACTGTCAGGAGCTGATGAAGTCAGTAGGGAGTCATTGCAGCTGGTCACTGCTACTCCTCATGATGAAGATGTTGGTCTGATAATTTGTGACTCTCATGAGGCTATGACCGCACTCAATTCTTGTGATGTTTTGTTTTGGTTTTGCTACATGTAACACAGCAGTTACCTCCAAAGTGTTCTAGTTGAGTTTTCTCTGCAACTCATCAATATATCCAGGGTAGAGTCATTGGGAAGGCTTCCTTATAAGAGGATTGTCTTATGTGGACAGGGAGAGAATGACAAACTTGGAAGATCTCCTGGAACACAAGTGTACACCACACTTGAATGTTGCCTAAAAACATCAGTGTGTTAAAACAGTAAATGGCTGTAACATCATCTCACGACTTCATTTTTGGTGTAACTACAGAGGGTTGGTAGTATTAGTTTTGTATTGACACCTCAAAAGGTTCTTAGATTGACTGGGTTGATGGCATCATGGAGATCGTCAATAAGCCATTGCACCTACCAGATGAGTTGAGTCCATACCATGTTGACCTACTCAAAGGACTTTTATGTAAAGGTAAGAGGTTATGGCCTCTTCTTTTTGTCCTCCTCAGATGCAAAAAACTTGAAGATCTCCCAATTTGCTAGATCAAGTAATTTTGAGTCCTTTTTCAGTTTTGTTTTCCTCTGGCCTGTAACAAGGTTTGTGGTATTAGTCATGCTTTCTTCTACAGTGTTCATGGTGAATAAGAGCCCTACCATAAATCGTTTGCAGGCCCATAAATGACCCACTTGACTTCCTTCTAGTTTGCTTTAGTTTTGCATCTCTCATCTTCTTCATCAAACTGATTCATCCCTCCTGCTCTTTTTTCTTTTGGAGTCTTGGGAGTTTTCAGTTTCAAGCAGTTAACTGTATCCCTTCTGCTGAGGATCTCCTGAATTTTGTTTTCACCACCATTGCACCCTAATTTTGTAGTTCTGTGAGAGGTGGGATTTTGCCCATGTTGATTTTCAGTTTGAACAAGTAAACTGAGCATAGGCGGATCATGCTGGCTTGTTTTTTTAAGTTAGTAAGGGGCAGGGTGTAGACAGGGATGGGAGTAGTAATACTCACAAATTGTCCATATCGTGGGCGCTTACTCCTTGAACTTTGAGGCGCCTTTCATACACCATTTGTGAACTGAAGCAAAGGATGCATAAATATTGGACACTTACATGTATTCGCTTACAGTTGCCCATTTCAATAAATTTGAACTTTTTTCTTGCCCCCAGCTTGAACTGCAATCTGGGCCTTGAATCAAAGTTTGCAGTTTGTGCATCCATGCTCCAGGATGTTTCTTTCCATTGTGTGTGGAAGTGCTGAGCTTCCCTGGGCTTTGCAGATCAAGGACTGGAAGAACAAACATTTACGAAAATTGTTGTAAGCTTATTTACAGGTTCATCTGATTTATGGAATTCTGAAAGGGGGTAGACTTGTTTGGTGCTTGCAGTGGTGGCTTGAATGCACCATGGCAATGCACCCAAGATGCTGAGAAAGATCACCTGCTGTTTCTTCTTATCAAGTATTATGTTGTTTCTGAAGTAAGTGAACTTCTTTGTATAATTGGCTCACTAAACACATTCAACCCAACCCAACTAAATCTTCAAGGATTTCCCAGCATTTAATGAGGACTGGAGATCTCAAGTAGGCAATATGGTTTTCAGTTCATTTCCCCTTACCTTGAGCTCTCTGGGTGCTGGGTGCACCAGCATGTCAAAGCCACCCCCTGGAATAGAACAGAACCTCCAACTATACCCTCACATCTTGGCACAAATTTCTCGTGGTTGTGAAAATGGGAGTTCTAAATACAACACCTGTCACCATTGCAAAAAAATTTGTCACCATTGGAAATATGAGCACGCTGTATCCATGTGTAAAACTTGGCTAGATGAAGTAATTGGGTATATAGAACTCCAAGCTCCCAGTTAGAAGAGGGAGACCTGTTCATTGCTGAGTTGTTTCCAGAAGCAAACATCCTTTGCTTTGTATCCAGTCGTCACAACAGTCGTCACAACAGTCATCACAAAGAAAAACCTCTCTTGAATTCAGTTAATTGCATGTACTAGTTGGGTTGAACTCAGTCTTTATTGTTGAAAAGCACAAGAGGAAATTCTAATTGCCATACCTACTTGGGCTCTGGCTGCCGCACACTATTAGTGATGATCAACTGATCAATTGATGAAAAACATGAGTTGATTTTATGATAATTAAGCTCCATTTGAATGAAAATATTGAATGGGCAGGCAACTTGCATTGGATTGAATTCAAATTCATAAATTTAATTAAATTGCATTGAATGAAATTGAAATTCTATTGAATTCCAATTCTAATTCAATTCAACAATTGGAGTAAGGTTCATTTGAAGGGATATGGGATGCAAATCAGTGGAGAAGGTATTGAAAAACTGCTCTGCTCATGAAAATGTTGTTCAAATTTTTAAAAACTTTGAAAAGACAGAGATCCAAAAAATCACCTTTCCATGCCTCTTTCCTCGGAAATGATCTGAACAGATTTCAATTTGGAACTGGGTTCATAATCCATTCTCTGCAGCAAACCCCAATGTCAAAACTGTAAATTTATTTGTCTCATGAATGAACTAAAATAGAGCAAATCCCCAAACCCTAAACCCTCATAACACCCAAAATACAGCGAATCCCCCCACAGCAGAAGGCAATTGTTTCTGGACTGTTCTTTTGTTGGGTTTTTTTTTTGCAACACATCATCACTAATACCTAATTAGAATGGAGAAGAAGTGGCAATTGTGATGTAGACCGAGCAGATATGGAACTCACTCTCCTGTACAATTGTTTGGAAAAGATTCACAGATCGGGAATTGAAAAGAAACAGCACCAGGAATTTGATGCAAGAGATTGATACAAGACATTGAGAAAATCTTACTCCTTTTTAGAATTCACGGTCTCTGAAAAAAAGGCTTTGTAGAAGTCGTGTGTGGATCGATCGACAGCAACGCTCCTTTGTCTTCTTCTTCTTCTTCTTCCTCTTCTCCTGGATCCATGTAGTTTGGATCGTTTTGATCGAATTTGACAGGGCATGTACTTCCTCCGCGGAGTCTTCTTGTCCGCAATCTCTCCATGTGAACTTCCCGCCATCACCTGATTCTTTCAAGCCTCAGGTGTGACTGACTGACTGACTGCGGACAGCTTCTCCGATTGCTACATCCCTGTCTTTGCATTGTGCTTGTGGAGACGATCCGCTTGCCTATTGTGTGCAGATTCGCGCCTTCCGCTCCAAATTTTCTTCCATCTGTTGTATCCGCCATTCCTTCTGCAAACAAAACAACACAGAACACAAAGCAGCTCCCGAAACAGGAGAAGAAATTCGTGTAACATCAATCTTGAAAGCCGCTTCTTCCTTTGTCCCTCCCAAAAGCATTTCATACAATCCTTTGGACACAGTTTTGTCCGAAACAGAATAAGGAACAAAATCGCCAAAGAAATTGCAAGCCAAAGACCGCAAAACGGAAACAAACACACGCGTCCGCGCTCAGTACAGAGACGAAACCAGCAAACGAACATGAAGCTTGAAGCCTCAGCAGTTTGTTACCTCACATGCTTGTTTGCTTGCAGGGGTGAATGATCATTGCACAAAGCACAAGAATGCAGAGTAGAGATGGAGTCAAAGCAGCAGAATCAGCGCAGGATGAAAACAGCAGCGCTTGCAACAACAAAGTTGAGAATGCGCCGCATGGCTGCCCCTCACAGAAGCTGACTCTGAATTCTTCTACAAATCCTTGCTTGCATTCTTGCAGAGGCCTTGGATTTTCAGCTTCTTGACTTCCATAGAATCGTATGTCTGCGTGTTTTCTTGCCTTCTGCAGTGAAGAGCTGCCAATGTACTCGCGGAAGAAGAGATCAAAGGAATGCTCAATCTACTAATACGATTTGATGCAAAGGTCCTTACCGGATTCTTTGGATGCCATAGATTCGTATGTCTGCTTGTTTTCTTTTCTAATGCAGTGAAGAGCTATATGTTCTCGCGAAAGAAGAGTCTATCAAAGGAATGCTCAATCTGCAGAGAGGATTTGATGGGAAAGACATCACCGGATCCTTTGGATGCCATAGATCCATACGTCTGCTTGGTTTCTTTTCTAATGCAGTGAAGAGCTATATGTTCTCGCGAAAGAAGAGTCTATCAAAGGAATGGTCAACTGCAGAGACGATTTGATGCGAAGGACATTACTGGATTCTTTGGATGCAATAGATCCGTGTGTCTGCTTATTTTCTTTTCTAATGCAGTGAAGAGCTAATGTGTTCTCGCGAAAGAAGAGTCTATCAAAGGAATGCTCAATCTGCAGAGAGGATTTGACGCGAAGGACATTACCGGATTCTTTGGATGCCACAGATCCGTCCGTATGTCTGCTTGCTTTCTTATCAATCAAAAGCAGCAATGTACTCGCGAAAGGAATGCTCATTCTGCTGATAGGATATGGATGCGAAGACCATGGATTTCTGATTCTCGACTTCAATAGATCCGCATGTTCGAGTGTTTTTGTTCTCCTCTGCAGTGAAAGAGCAATGTACTCGCGACCGGAGAGATCCAAGGAATGCTCAAAGCGTAGCCAAATCTCGCCTTTGTAAAGGTTCTAAACCAGTGTCGTTGGCACGTTCAGGGCAGTGTTGGGCGGGTATCGTGAACAGGGAGAGAACCGGATCGGTCATGGGGGGATTCAAGCCAGTTCTCAGCGTCAGAATCGGCCCTCCTGAAAATCAATCAGGGTATCACCCCAACCCTAGTTCAACTCGGGTCAGGTAAAAAGGAACCCTAGGACCTAGGAATAATTCTTTGAAAAAATGTCCAAATTATTTACATTGACAATTTTATTTTATTTTATTTTTCTAATTTGGCAAGTAAATTGAATTTTATAATTAAATTTTAATTTTAATTAGTTGTTGAACTCTATATTATATACTTTTTTAAAAATTTAAAATTTGTTCTATAATTTTGTGTACCCATACAATCTCTAACATTGAGCAATCATGTGTAACATCTACATGAAATTAAAACCTAATTTTTCAACCTAGTTTGAAGGTTATTGAATTTGATCATATGTGCCAAAATTAAAAATTAAAAGCTTTAGAAATTGAGAAAAATTGGGCTCAAACTTGCACTTGGAAAAGCTTCCCCAAAAAAACAAATTTTAAATGTCAACACTAAGATCAAAAGGTTCCCTTCAAAAAGGAAGAATTGCACAACACTCATGTAAATTTCAAATAGAAAAACTCATAATTGCATTTTGTCTTAGAAGCTTATTACCTAGTGATTTGGGTAGTTGTCCCTCTATAGTTGATCTAGGGTTCAAATTCTAAATATTCGTGAGATTTGCCTTTTGTTCAAGACCAATCATGGGTTCAATGGTGATTTGGGTAGTTGTCTCTCTATAGTTGATCTAGGGTTCAAAATCTAAATATTTGTGAGATTTGTCTTTTGTTCAAGACCAATCATGGGTTCAAATCCCATTAGCCTTCAAAATGATACTAACTTACCTTGAAAATTGATGGTTTCAATTTTGGGTAATATGATATTGAGGGTGAGATTTTTATTTTTTTTAACTTAATTTCAAGAATTGGGTTGTTGTTCTCTTAAATCCCTATAACAACGGGTGTGTCACACTATGGCCTTGCCATTTACATTAAAAAGTATCTTAAGGCAAAGAAAAGAATAATGGAATTATTTCACCATGCAAAAATATAATCTTCGAAAAAAATCCTCTAAAAGAAACCAAATTACTCCTTCAAGATATCATTACTCTATAACTAATCTCAAGTTTCAACAAAAGCCAAAATCTCATCTTTCAAAAATCCTCATACAATGAATCTAAAACACAATATCCTTGCCTACCAAGGCAAGGCCAACAAAATTAGGTTTTCTAAAATTTGGTACTCAACCTTACTTCAAATTATTGGGCAAGTCCAAGTTTTAGGGTTAGATTGTTGGGTATCTCAATCACATGCTCAGAATTTTTGTTGAAATGAAATCTCAATCCCATTTTAGTGAAATTGAAATCCAAACCTAAATTGAGTTTCCATCCCTTTTAGAATGGGTCCAAGCTTTTTTAGTTGTAGAAGTGCAAGAGTTTTTTTTAATTCAAAAGCCAAGCTTTATTGGCCTTGCCTACCAAGGCAAGGATATTGTGTTTAGATTCATTATAGAGTATAGTAGCTTAAGGGATTTTGATCCCTAGGTAGTAGGTCTATTTTTATATGAAGATTTTTGAAAGATGACATTTTGGCTTATGTCGAACTTGAGATTAATTATAGAATTATGATATCTTGAAAAAATTTGGTTTTCTTTAGAGAATTTTATTGAAAATTATGTTTTTGCATGGTGAAATATTTGAATTTTAATCATTCTTCTTTTCCATTAAGATACTTTCTATTGCCCCAAGCTAATGGACATGCATGTGTAAGTTTTGGATGTACCCATCCAGTTGATGGGTTGTTTTGAAATCTACCCATTTACTTGTTTGGTTTCTTCTCAAAATATGAATGTTGGGTAATTAATTTCATCATGTTTTTATATCATTTTTTTTTTGGGGTTGTCACTTGCCTTTATGTATCATGAGGTTTCATATCACTATCAAATGTTTAAAACAAATCATATGACTAATTTTTTAAATAAATTTGTTTGATAAACATACAAATAATTAGCTTCAATTCCTTTAAATCTTATTAAAATGAGATTCTAAAAAATTGATTTGAAAGATTATGTAAGGAAAAATTTAAAATAAAACACATCAATTTTATTTTTAATTTTTAATTTTAGATATATATTTTTCTAAGTAATTTGATGTTATTTTAAAAACTTCAATAAGGCTTTGATGAAGATCTAACAACAAAAATCATAATGAATTTGATTCTTTGGATATATCCAAAGTCTATAGCTTCAAACCATGTATATTTGTGCGCCCTAATTTTTTTAATATGAAAAGACACATCTTTTATTATTATGTATGAAAAAAAAAATTGTTTGAATTTTTTTTGTTAAATGTATTTGGTTGTTGTCTGTTCATTTTCCTTCTATTGGTGAAGAGGTGAAGAGGAGAGGAGCCAAGGTCTTAAGCTTATGTGAATTCAAATACTCATGTTGCAATTCTTGTTGCAGATTAAACTTGGCAACTTTGTGTTCCAAGAATACCAATCTGGTATGGCAATCATCAATAACATCACAACCCAACAAGTCTTGTGAAACAAATGCCTTCTACCACTCGCAATCACTCCTTGATGATGATCATGGAAATGTGCATTGAAGTCATTTTTAAAAACTTGGATTGAATTGGAAATTTTCACTGAGGTCTGATTTATGAGAGAAGGAGATGTGAACGGAGATTATGATGTGCTGAGTTTGGCAATCAAATAAACCCCATGGATTTGATCGAAATCTGACATGTTATAATAGTCGAAAGAGAAATAGAAAGATGAATCTCATGTCTAATGAAGACGAAGTGTATTGATTGGAAGGTTTGACATTTGTGGCAAGTTTAGAAGTTCATCTGCAGATGATCAAACCAAGCGCAAGTATCCAATTGTCAAGGATGCTACAAAATGTGCAATGTTCAAGGTTAGATAATAAACACGTCACAATTTGTTCACTCTATTTTTATTTTTTGTCTCCTTCCAATTGTTGTTTCAAGAAAAATTGATTATAAAACAACTTATTGTTTGTATGCATCTTTAGCCTCATTATTGCATTTTTGTTGTTGTAAGTTCAAAGATCAAGCCCCTCCTCATATGAATATGCTAGAATGAGTCTCACTTTAACTATTGAACACCATTGTGCATGAGTCATGTATTCTCATAATTTGTTTTCGTGAATTTTGATGCTTTAATTTGCTGGATGTAATAGTTGAGGCATTCAAGTTGTTTCCAACTCTTAGAAGATATCTACTTCCGAGAGGAGAATTTAGCCTCTTAATTTGTCAAAAAATATATAATAAATGATGTTTCAAAGTGTTACTTATGGAGATTTCTCTACAATCTCATAGAGATGTCCCTTGAATTGGCCTTTGTTCATTCTTCATGTTGCAAAAGATGTGGCCTTTAGCACTTCTCCAAGATCTACAAATGATTTCCATTAAAAGTTTCAAAAAATTTAAATTATTTATTGTTGCCTTCCATTTCTACAGAACCAATGTGTACCTAAGAGCTCGATCTCAATTTCCAAAAAAATGTTGGAATCATATTACCCTAAATCCATTCACAATGTTTACAACCACTGATTGCCACATTTGCTTCAATTTATTTAAGTACAAGTGATTTTTTGCATTGAAAATTTTTTTGTAGATGTTCTTACTAGCTGGTATGAATGATGGTGCTAGATGTGATGATATCTTGAAGACATATATACTAGCGTGTGAATTGAATAACACAAAGTTGAGTGTATTGGGCCTTCTAGGCATGGAAAAGTAGCACATGATGCAACAACATGAATCTCCACTTGGTTTCAATCTTACCTTATGAGCACATGGAATCAAAAGACAAACAGTATAAAGATCAAAATAGCAACATCAAAAGAAGCAGCGACAAGAAGGAAGTAGCTAGCCAATGAACAAATAGAAAGATGGATACTCCTCAATAAAAGAAGACACTACAACAAGAAACCACCACTAATCCCATTTGGATCTAATGAGAAAATCTTACCAACACGAAAATTAGTCAATTCTCCCTCCACCAAATCTTTGACTTATGGCATCAATAGTGGGATCTAATTTTTCATACTTAAAACAACATGTGTGAGGAATCTACAGCCTTTTTAAAACATTTGATGACAAACAACGACCACTTTTTCATTTGAACATCATCCAAAAAATGAGTTTTGTCCACTTGGTTTCAATGTGTGGTGGGCCACCCCAAGGGTGTGTATGTGTTTATGATGGATATGTACTAAAAAACAAAAAAGGCGAAGGCCACAAATAGACACACATAGAACAAAAGAGACCCAAACATTAATCTTGCTTTCCAAATCGAAGTAATGATGGCAACAATAACATCAAGTTAATCATCAAGCACAAATGGCCATGGCACTGATGTAAGATATAGCATGGAAACCCTCCTTTTGTTGTAATTGCTGATTACAAACACCAATTCATCAAAGCTTGCAAAACAAGGGAAAGAAGGTAGAAAACAACATTAACAACAATATAAAATATTAATGTTCCAAGAAGAGCAACAACTTGGTGATTATCTATTGTTATTCCATAGGAAAAGTACTCTTAAAACTTTTATGCAAAGGAGAGGACCACCACCCAAGGTCAAGAAGAAATTCTTCAAAGATAAAGAATGTAGAAAAAAACTTTGGAGGGGGTTTTTCTTAAATCCTTCCTACTGGTGGGATGCCAAGCCAAAGAGAATAAATGAACTCTTGTCATAGGTTCCTTCTTGTTTGTGGAATTCTCTGGGTCTAGTGGGAACAAACATTGAAGCCTTAAGCTTTCTCACTTTTTCATTGTAAAAAAAGCATGGTGGGTATTCTTTAGTTGTGAAGAAAGAATACATAGCTAATCAACTTGATCTAAATGGATATCTAGTGCCATAGATGAGTGCAAGATATCATGATTTGATTAATGTGGTTTTTTTTCAATTTTTTTTAAGGAAAAAGTGGTAGGCTTGCTTGAGCTACGATGAATAGCTACATAGTTGATTATCTTTGGTTTGGATGCATTTTTGGGTGTTATAGATGAGTGCAAGGTATCCTAATTTCACACCTAAGGAGTCACAAAAGGGGTCCATATGGTGCATCATTAGTAGGCAACTTAAAGTCACAATCCTCCTAATGACTAGGACCAAGTGAATTATGCTAGTAATGTGACAAATGATTAGAATGTAATGTGCATCAAACAATTACATTTCGCTTATATCCTAATGGCCAATTATCCATGGTGATTTTCATTTGATTTTTTTGTGTGGCTACTATAGCACTTAAACATGTATAATGAAATTGTTCAACTAAAGAGGTTATAAACAACCCTGACAATTCTTCAATCCCAATTGCATCCAACATATGAAGTGAAAGAGCATAAGCTTATAAACTCCACATCATGTTTCATGCATGCATAATTTTCAATGTCAAATTTGGTTTTGATTTGGGGTCAATGTTTCTATAACTTTCAAGCTATAACTTTTTCATTGATAGTTAAATGAAAGCTAGGTGTTAATTGTTTTAAGGCTATAGATGGATTTGTAGTAATTTGACTTACTACAATCCTCAGTTTTACAAACATGGACCTCCCTTTCTTCCACTCTCAATAGTGAATAAACATTGGTGGAATAGACTTATTAGAGGACTATGGGCATTTATTGTCATGTGTTTATAGTCTTTTATGACTTCAAAGGTCTCTTGTTGGATGCATTGTGTTCAAATTATTCATTTCACTTGTGTAGGATCAAATGTCAATAATTCTTGAACTTTGCCTTTAGCTTTAAGAAACAACTACATTCCTGATAGTGTTTCCAAGCATGTGAAATCATCTACCCTTTTTGAATTTTTTTTACATATTGTAGTGTGATTCAATGGGTTTTTGTAAAGCTTTATGAACTTTTTAGGGTACATGGAATACTCATTTTGTATCCATGCACCCACTCTTGATGCAAACATGATATACAAATGTAGGTTGGATAAATGCAATTTGGCCTTAAAATGTGACTTCACCTTTCTTGTTCAAAAATAACTACTCGTTGTATGACTTTATTGTCAATATTCATGTCCTAACTTTGGACCTAACATGACCGCTTTAGTGTGGAGAAAATCATCACATGTCTTGTTGTTTATTTGAATTAAAACCATAAATATTTTGCTCAAAATCATTAAATTTCTTTATTAAAACCTTGTAAAATAGTGGTCCTTCCTAATGTAAATAATTCTTCTTCTTGTAATGAGGAAAAACATTTACCTTTAAGTTAATATCGATGTCAATAATGAGAGATTGAAGGATGAAACAAAACCTCCAAAGGTCCCTTTATCAATACGCTCTTGCCCCGCCCCCCTCTCCCCCCCCCCCCCCTTCAAGCCCCATAATGAGGTCTCCCAAAAAAGTTTACTTAGCACCATAGAGTTTGGTGGAATTGTTTTCGATATTAAACCTTTAGATATGACAAGCCCCTTGTATACAAACATGAGGAGTGCCCCCAACACACAAAATGTTATGCCCAAAATTTCAACTTGCCCATCTCATCGCTTATATCTAACCTGCTCTATCCTAAAAACTGTACAATGATCCTATAAATCCTATGCACTTTTTGGGATATCCTTGTAATTCATTGGGATAGCAAAACTCCGTGTCAAATATGAAATCTATCATTTGAAGGAAAAAACAATTACACACAATTATGTACAAGATAATTTAACAAGATTTTGGAACAAAACAAAGTTAATTAGGACTACAACCTAATACTAATTAACAAGATAAATCCAAATGTAGAAGTTGAGTTCATCATGAACATGTAGTGACCATGTTGTCAGAAAACCTAAATCACTTCATGTTTGGAACGGAAAAGAAAAGGTATTTAACCTTTACCTTTTCGAGTTCATTGCATGCTTCTACTACAACTTTCCTAATTTCCACACACATTGCATCATGCACATTGATAACATATGTCTCTCGTGATAATGATCTATTGAATTCGAGGACCATCTTCCAACACATGCACTATATGCTTTCGATCTCTTATGTGATCATATATGTACTAAGCAAAAAGAATCCCACAAATACAGTCTTACAAGAATCATCTTTTAACATCTCATTTCACCGAGAGAATGTTTTGAGCTTTTGAGTTAGAATTAGAACAAACAACAACCTTCTTCATTGCATCATCACTAATAAATGTTATGTGAATATGAATTCATTCACCATCATTGAATTTTTGAAATTATTAAAAAATTTGAAAAAAAATTGTTCAATACACATGTTTGCATTGTGCATTATGCATTACACCATATATATATATATAATCAAAGAAAAATCAAATTCAAATGGAATCATTATTTTTAATTGTGAGATTCTTGAATTGACATTAAATAACCTTTGATTGATCCAGAGCTTTTTTCCTTGGTCACAGGGTTTTAATTTTTAATTGATTAATTTGTTTGTATCATTGTTGCCTTTTATGTTATAAACACTTATTATCACCTTACGATAGTAGACATGCATGTATGAATTTTAAGTTTTACCAAGCATGTATAGGGCAAACACAACTAGTTAATGTAAATGGCAAGGCCACAACCCAACACACCCCTTGTTTTATAGGTTATGACAATTCAACTTTAGACAAACCTTATAATATGATAAGTTGTGTTAATGTTAGTTAGTGACAAGGGTTATAGTTTAGTGTGATTCATATCAAATTAATTCATGGGTGCACTCACAACTTCTGCTTTCCTTTTCTTTCTTGTAAGAAGTCATATTGTTTGGCCCATCTTCAAATTTTTTTTGGAACATTGGACACTCCCCAAATAGCCACACCTCTTTGGACCCCCAATTGCAATATAAAAGCAAATGTGCTCCCGTGTGGACCCACCTTTTGCAACCCATATTGAATAGCTATTTAAACAAGTTATTAGGTGATTTTAGTTGGGTGCATTGCAAACAGAACCAAACCTGATCTTAAATTTGGACCAAGTTTTATAAATCCAACAAATCATTCTCAAAATCACATTGGAAGTTCTATCAAACCCTAAAAAAACTAAAAACTTCAGTTCCTTTCAAAATTGAGAACTTGACAACACTGCTGTAAACATGTAAACCTTTTCTTCCTATCAACAAATTGCAAGAACTCTCCTCACACTTACAAGGAATGACATGAGCAAGGCGCACAGCTGATGATCATGGTGTGCAACTGCGAAGGCTAAATTTTTCCAGCTCTTAACACTCTGAAACTCAATTACACCTATCCCTACCAAAATCAATCACACTTCAGCCGGCATGACCCTCATGGGCAACCCTGCAGATGCAAGGGTGCAGAGTACTTCAAAACTGACGAAAGAGCTGTGACTTCTGTCAAAGCAAGGGGTGGGGAGTATGAGAGAGCGAAAGACCAATAGCAAAGAAATTCAACATGGTGACAAAACTGTCAAGAGTGCATGCACAGTAGTAGCAGCCAGTGTTTGCCGACATCTCTCTGAGTCAGTAGTACACACAACATGAATGTGAGCAGGTTGAGATCATGACAGTCTCTGGACATCAACACGGATGGTTCTTCCTTCCTCTGCGCTTGCCCATAATTTCAATTGTTGCTCAAGTCTGCCAGAAGTCTTTCTCTCAATGCTCAGAAAGCTGAATCTAAGAAATGACTGGACATGCAGGAAATGTGCAAGGAAGATCTGTACAAGAAAAGATCTGAGCTGAGCATTACTACCAAGCAGTCATCACCCTCCCCCACATTAAATCCAGTTGTCTTTCTTCCTGGCTATGAGTGGGGAGTGAACCAAGTTTTCCAAAGAGCATATCCTTTGTGCGGCTGGCAGCCACTTAACACTTTTGCGTTCTTCCCTTGCTGAAGAAGATTGTGTAGACAGGTGCAGATTCCCGCAGTCTGTGTGGGCCCTTTGGTAAACTTTTATTTCCACCATCGCCAAAATCTGGGAGTAGCAGTGATGCAACCCACTCTCAGAATATGGGGGACTTCAAGTTCTCTTCAATGCCAATTCTTCATTCAGGCATGCAACATTGCCCAAAAACCTTCATGGAAAATCTCAGCTTCAGGTGCATGCCAACAGCTTGCAACAATTTGTAATCTCAGCTTCAGGTATGTGCCAATAGCTCGCAACAACTGCATAAAAACATCACAAACAGCACAGTCCCAGTTAGGTCTGAGTTTTTCTACATGTTGCAGCAATGCTTACAAATAACTTCCTAAATTGCCACCAGTCTCAGGGACCTGCACTAAGCTGCATGTGAAAGGCAGAGAGACTGATAGTCATCCTTTTCTTGCGCTCCCATCAATTTGAGTGTCTCTGCAACTTCATCTAAAGCACTCTCTATTGCTGTGTGCCCAGGCATAATTGGAATCTACACTGCAGTTGTGAATGATAAGCCAACTGCAATTGGTGACATAAAAAGTAATCATAACCTTCTTGACAACAAATGTGTCATGTAGATTGCAGAATCAAATGCCAGGAGCCTGAAGGAGGAAAGGGGGGCAATTCCATACCAGAGAGTGAGCTGTGCAGAATCCCAATCTAATCGATTGCATTATGAGAGGTATCTGATATTGGGACACTGCAAAAAAAGGCACACATCCCAATTCAAGGGTAAGCACCACTGATGCATCTGGAATTGCCAGAACAACATATCACCTCAGCACCTGTGAATGACTAGATGTTGGATCTGAAGATATGAGGAACAAGCAAAAGAAACCCATGACTATTTTGATTCAGTACTAAAGTAACAGTTCCATCTCAAGTCAAATGTGTCAAGCTGGACAGAGATTCTGCAACACATTGCACCTTCCCAGCTGACTTTAACAGTTGGAGAGGCTGGTCACCTTCATCATCCACCAAAGATTCAACCAGAAGAACCAACTGTTGAATGTTGATCTCCCTTAAGGTTTCTCTAAAACCAAATATCCTAGAGTGCCATTTTATCGTACAATTGCATCAGGAGACAACACTTGGAGACCACTGATCATAGCTGCTGAGAGAATTTTGAAGAGAGATCATCAGTATGAAACTTATGTATCCTCAGAGAAATTACCTGTCATCATCAACAGAAACAACTGATTTGTCAACCCATTGACAAAAGATGTGGTGACGTTGACTCTGCTTTCTCTCAAACAGAGCAAGGTCAGATTCAGAACGTCGTCGTTTATTCCTGCGAACAAAAAGATCCTCGGTATCCAGCACATATGAAACCTTATATGTCTTGCAAGAGATTTTGTATTCCAAGCCATTCACAACACAGGCATTCTCCATCACATTCCTGTCTGCATCATCACTGTGGTTCTTCCCTGCTGCTGCATACTTCTTGTTTCGAATTAGGAAGACAGGATGCTTGTTGTCTCTTGCAGTTGTTGTTGGCACTGACAGTAAGAAATCATCTAAGTAGTTCTGGAAAGACCACTCCAAAGAGTTGGCTGGAACTTCCAACTTCTCCATGAGCTGAATGAGCAACTCTGCAGGCTTGGATGTGGAAACAATTCTATATATGCTCTCATCGTGTAGCAAGACAGAGACATTGGCATGGTATACCTCATCAGTATAATTCTCTGCTGCCTTCTCATATGCATAAAGAGACAGAAGTTTAGCAGCCATGTCATCTGATGCAACTACTTGGAGCTGTTTCACAAGCTTGAAGATCAGCTTGTCAAGGGTGAACAAGACATAGGACTGAGTGCCAACAAGGGCTCGGCATTCCTCCTCAAACTTTGCATTGTCTATGGACCCATCCAGCAGGCTATAGAGAATCGCCATAAACCTCGAGTATGAGCTTGGTGGAGGTGCATCCTTTGTCAACCTCCATTTCTCTTCTGAAGCCATTGCATGAGTTTTAGCTAACAAAATCCGTTCATATAATGTCTGATGGAGCCTGAAGAGCACATAGAACAAGTCATTGCCATAGAAAACTCGTTCTAATGCTCTGTTGCAAGAAGCACTCGAAAATGCTTCCGGTGATGATGTCACATATTCAGCAAGTGGCCTGCAGTTTGAGAATGAGCGGTCAGGTGAGGCCAGAGATGATTGACCATCACCTTCTCCATCATCAGCATCTGCCACATCTTCTGCTTGGCCCTCACTTTCTCCTTTTTTGCCCTCCTCCTGCTCATCCTCCTCCTCCTCATGCTCTGACAGCTCTTCTCCTGACTCACTCTCAAAGCCATCTTCCCCAGTTTCTGATAAATTGTCACTATTTCCACTGGACTTGTGACCACTATGCTCTTCCCCTTCATCATCCTCCCCTGCATCATGCCGCCGTTTGAGTCCTCCAGCAGCATCTGCATCTTCATTATCATACTCAAAATTTTCTATGTCATTGTCTTCAGCAGCCACCTGGCCTACTTGGTAAGATCTTGACCCACCTGCAAGACTAGCCTTGTTTCTGTCCTCCAGTTCTGGCAAGGAGGATAGCTCCCCATCTTCCCTCTCTGCCTGTTCAAAACCCTCACTCATCTCTACATCTTTCATTGCAGGACCCACCTCCAGCTTCAACCTTGAAGCCTGCAACTCTTCTTCCCCAGCATCAGCTTCTTGAGCACCAGTTTCTGCAGCCCCTTGTGTAATACCTGCACCACCTTCTGCACTGATTTGATGTGGCTCTAGCTCTCCACCAAGGATTCCACCTCTTGGTTGCAGAGATGCTCTGACTTCAACCCCACTTGAAATTGTAGTTGCATTGCCGTTGTACCTCATGTTTTCTGTTGGTGGCTTCATGCTCTGCAATTTCTCTAATCCTGGAGGGCCCTCAAATTCAAGACTTGCAGCAGGTTCAGGTTTCTCATTCTTGTGTGCTCCACCAGTATCCATGTGAACAACCTGTGTGTTTGCTGCAGCAGGGTCTTCAATTGCTCCTGCCCCCTCAGGAACCTCTGCCGCTAGATTACTTGTAGCAGTAGCACCTTCTTCCATCACACCAGCATTTGTAGCCAAAACATCAGTTTCCGACCCTTCAGCATCAGCACCAGCACTGCTAATGATTGAACTAGAGCCACTGCCTGTCAGTTGCAGAGCTCCCACATTCAAATCCTCCTGAATGTCATCCATGCACCCATGAAACTGGGGAGGTACACCTAGCATGGGCTCAAGGAATGTTGTCCAGATTCGCAATATCTTCTCTGCTTGCTCTCTTGTTGTGCAAGCTTCCTCACACAAGTACTCAATAATCTGATACAAATCCTGATACACTGTCAGATCTGTATACTCAAACCGCAAGTCTGGAAGCAGTGGCCTACGATTCCCAGCAGCAGAAGCAAGCAATGAATCATCTTCACTTCTTTTCTTCTCATTCAGTTCCTTGATCTCTGCAACCAAACCCTTGCTACTAAGACTCCGTTTGTCTTGCTGTTGGAAGTAGAAACTGCGGTGATCCAGAGCCTTGTAGGAATTCTTGCTGTACACTTCAGCCCAAACCTTATTCATTTCCACTCTGCCATTCATCCACTCTTCCAGCTTCTGTCGGAGGCGACTGTGAATGACAGGTATGGCATGAACTGTGTTCTTCTGTAGTAGTTCAATCATGTCCACACCATGATCCCCATAAATGCGTTCGATGCTCCTCAAATGGATGGCTGAGAGTTCCTCAGTAAGAGGAGACTCTCGCTTCACTGCATCTGAAGACTTCTTCTCAATAGATTCACCAATAAGGTTTGCAGTGCTCAGGGTCGTCTCTAACAGCATATCCAGTTCATAACGATCGTCTTCACAACGGAACAAGCTTTCTTCGTACGGATTCTTGCGCATGTGCTTGAAGGAGTAGTCCTCGCTGCCGGAAGTAACAGACACCCAGTTGTCATTCAGCACAGAATCAGCCAAAGTGTTGCGGTGGCTGGATAAAGGTCTGCGATAATGCTTTGGAAGCAATCGATAGCTGGGAGTACATTGCTCACAGTTTGACAGATCAAGCTCTGACAGGGGCTTGTTGATGTACTTGTCCTTGGTTGGTACTGCAGAAACCTTATGCAGCACTTCCTTGCTAGGTTTGTTGAAGTGTCGGGCCCTGTCTTTGTCTCGCTGCTGCTGCTGCCGCTCACCATCTCGTTCTCTCTCCTTTTCCTTGTCCCATTCCTTGTCTTTCTCCCTGTCTCGTTCTCTGTCTTTCTCAACCTTTGGCTTCAGTCCTGGTTCTTCTGCAAACTCTCCTGAATTCCGGTTATGGAACACACCTGTCAGATTTCCACCTCCTCCTCCTCCTCCTCCTTCCAGATTTTCACAAGTAATAAGAAATTCATTGAAGCCTTCCATGAGATCTGTATGTTTCCCCAGAAGATCACCCACCACCCTCTGCAGCTCTGCACGGCTGATGATTTCCTGGTTGAAGATGTTGAGACACTTGAGGAACTCTTGGTAGGTCTCACGATTGCGCAACCTTGACTTCACCTTTTCAACAAAAGCAGGCAAGCTGGAGCCGCCCTTCCCGAGCTCATCCAATGAGGCCAAAGCAACTCCTGGCTGCCTGGCATAAGGAGGAGCTGCTGCTGCTTCCCCTGCTTCCTCTGCCTTTGATTGACTGCGAATGCGCTCATCTGCCCGCCGAGCAGACTGTCGCTTCTGAGGGAATCTGTGCATGGCATCCAGCTCCATCTCCTTCTTCTCCACATGGCTGTTCACCTCATTCCGTTCCACCCGCACAGGCCTGCTCCGCTCTACTTCCTCCTTCTTGTCCCTTTCTTTCTCCCCCTTCTTGCGCTCCTTGTCAATCCTAATTCCAGGAGTAGTAGTAGTGCCATGTCGGTCCAACCCTCGATCCGAGGAAGCAAACTTCTCTGTCTTGTGAACCACGACTCTGTCCACATTAGGGTTCCTCGCTGCACCAGAGGCAACAGCTCTGTCCTCCTGCTTCGGTTTCACAGGAAGCGACGACCTAGCAAGAGGAGGAGCATGATGCTGATGTCCGCTCACCTTGGACACCCCCGCAGCAGAGCCCGTCGAGTCTGGAAGGAAACAAGTGAATTCCTTGAGCAAGTCGGGATGCTTCTGGAACAGAACAGCCACCTCGTGGTACACCTCGTTGATGCTCTTGTTCCCCTTCCTGTACATGTTGAGGATCTCCAAGAAGGCCTTGTAAACATGCTCATCATTCTGAAACCTGGCCTTGATCTTGTTCACGTAGTTGATGGCCTGATCGAACTCTACCGGCTGTTTCTTCTCCTCCAGCTGATGCGACTGCTGCTGCTGTCGTTGTTGTTGTTGTTGTTGCTGCTGCTGCTGCTGTTGCGGCTGCACAACAACCACCTCAGCCGGAAGCGTGATCTCGTAACCCTCCGGCAGAAACGTGTTGAAACCCAGAATAAGCTCCCGATGACCTTGGAAAAGCTCCTTCACACGCTCGATCACCCCCGCGGTGTCGATCCGCTGCGCCTTGAAATCCTTCATGGTTGCAAGAAACTCTTCGTACTTGCCCTTCTCATCGTTGAATTTCTGCTTCACAGCCTTCAAGTAGCTCAACGCATCCTCCGCCGTTAACTTCTGCTGCTCCGCCGTCAACCCCTGCTGCTGCTGCTGCTGAACCCCCATCTCCGCCCTCTCCCCACCACCACCTCCCCCTTCCCCTACACCACCACCACCACCACCACCAACAGCGGCTGATGGCCGCTTAATTCTTGGCCCACCTCCCCCACCCTTACCATCATCTCTACTGCGCTTCATGATGCGTCGCGCTCACAGCTCATGCGTGAATGGAGATAGCCCAATGCGCGTGCTTACTCCTCTTAGATTTTCCCCGTAGATTTTTGCCGCGCTGCAAGACACGAACACGAGAGAGAGAGAGAGAGGGAGCCGCGCCCACACACACGCACACACACAAAGAGAGAAAAGAGAGACGAGAGAAGAGTCGCGACTCGCTGGTTTTGTTCGAACTTCGCGATTCGAACGAACGAATAAACGAACGAACGAACTAACGAACGTTCGAAAAAACTAACGAACGTTCGAACGTTCGAATGAACTAACGAACGCTCGAACATTCGTTCGTTCGTTGTATTCATACACATGACTACCTACTACGGGTGGACAACAATTTGTACTGTATTCATACACACAACTATATACTACCGTATTTGTACAGTATTCATACACATGACTACTACTACCTGTGACTGCTATCATACTGTATTCGTATACACAACAATCAACAAAATACTACCTATTTGTACATTTCTACATGCATCTACTACTCGTGGTGTATACTAGTGTATTATACTCAAATACCCAGTTATAATGCTGTATTCATACTCTGTATGATATCATAAACATTGTACTGTATCCATACTCTGTAGACTACTGGTGGTGACTAATATTGTACTGTATCCTACCCCGTAGAATACTGTTGGCGACTAATATTGTACAGCATCCATACTCTGTAGAATACTGTTGGTGACTAATATTGTACAGTATCCATACTCCGTATAATACTGTTGGTGACTAGTATTGTACTGTATCCATACTCTGTAGAATACTGTTGGTGACTGACAGCTGTGGTACTGAGAAATAAGTATGAAAATAATAATAGTTCATCCTTTTCATCCACTGCTGGTCTTTCATCCCATGTGTGTACCACGTTTCATCCAAACATTTTCTTATGTTTTATTTGAAATATCCCACATTTTTGCCTATAAATTTGCAGATTTTGTGTTTCTGGGCCCAATTTTTTTTGCTTTCCATTATTTCATTCAAGGGGGGATTTTCTATATATTTTCTAAATGTCCAAATTTTGTATACATTATACGTGGGTACTTCATTTCATCCAAATGTGGTTTTACATCCAAATGCCTCAGACCTCTCATCTTTGTATGGCTTTGGAACACCACATGCAAAAAATGATGGATCTCCAAATGTGTGACCTAATTTTTGTATGGCCTTTTTTTTAACATTTGTTGAAATACACATTTAACAACAAAACGATCGAATTCAAATCAAATGTGTGACCTAATCTTTTTATGGGTTTTAGACGGTTATCACAATACCCGTCAAACAATGGGTTTTTAATGTGTGACCTAATCTTCGTATGGGTTTTAAGGGTTATCGGAATACCCGTCAAATGATGGGTTTTTAGTCTGTGACCTAATCTTTGTATGGGTTTTAACGGTTATCAGAAGACCCGTCAAATGATGGGTTTCTATTGTGTGACCTAATCTTTGTATGGGCTTTAGTGGTTATTGGAATACTCATCAAATGATAGGTTTTTATGTTTAATCTAATCTTTGTATGGGTTTTAACGGTTATCATAATACCCATCAAATGATGGGTTTTTAATGTGTGACCTAATTTTTGTTGGGTTTTAATGGTTATCAAAATACTCGTTAAATGATGGGTTTTTAGTGTGTAACCTAATCTTGGTATTGGTTTTAATGCTTATCAAAATACCCGTCAAATGATGGGATGTTAATGTGTGACCTAACTTTGGTATAAGGTTTTAACAGTTATCAAAATACTATGAAATGATGGGTTTTTAATGTGTGACCAAATCTTGGTATGGGTTTCTAACGGTTATCAGAATACCCATCAAACAATGGGTTTTTAATGTGTGACCTAATCTTGGTATGGGTTTTAACGGTTATCAAAATGCCCATCAAATGACGGGTTTTTTATGTGTGACCTAATCTTGCTATGGGTTTTGACGGTTATCAGAATACCCATCAAATGATGGGGTTTTTCATGTGTGACCTAATCTTTGTACGGGCTTGTAATGTGAACACTACCCCATTCACATTCACATCAAAATGTTGGGCTTCAAATGTGTGATATCATCTTCTATGGTTTTTTAAAACATTGGTGCATATACTCATCACAACGAAGGATTGGAAATGTAGTACGACTTAGTCTTGTATGTGTTAGGTTAAGAAGCCTTACGGAGAGCACATTCTCATAAGAAGGGGCCCACATAACATAACACAAAGCGAAGGTGGGTTTTCCTTCTTCTCGGAATGCCCTCTCCAAAAGGGCTTTAGGGTACGTAAAGCACAGCTACTGAACATTCTAAATCTGAAAATATCCTCCCCTCTCTCTCTCTCTCCCCAAAGAAACTTTCATGGTTATAAGATGTCCTCTGAGTACATGCAATGAAAGTGACAGCCATGCTTTACGATTTCTTCTTAATGTTTACGCAACTATGAATTAACATGAAAACGATGGACTTGGAAATGTGTTGTGACTTGATCTTTTGTGTTGTCTTTTTAACGTGTTTGCAAGTACCCATTAACAAACAATCTTTGTGTTTGCATTAACATGAAAATGATGGACTTGGAAATGTGTTGTGACTTGATCTTTTGTGTTGTTTTTTTAACGCGTATGCAAGTACTCATTAACAAATGATCTTTGTGTTTGCATGAACATGAAAACGATGGACTTGAAATGTGTTGTGACTTGATCTTTTGTGTTGTCTTTTAACGTGTTTGCAAGTACCCATTAACAAATGATCTTTGTGTTGTCTTTTTAACGTGTATGCAAGTACCCATTAACAAAGGGATTTCAAATGTGTGACTTAAGCCTTTTGCCATAATGGTAAGTTTGTTGAGAAAGGGAGGAAGAAACAAAAAAAAATGAAAGAATATCAAAGTAAACCAACAAGCAAGTACACATTATTTGGGTTGATCATCCAAAATCTTGTCAACCCTTGTTCAATTGGTGGTACACTAAATCATATTTATATTTAGAATTAAAACCATAAGTAATAATGATAAATGAATGAATTTTTCAAAATTTTCTTAAACCAATATATATCTTTTATTTGTTCAAAATAATGTCATTGATGTGTTAAATTTTGACATTTATTTGAAATCATATTTTATCTATATTGTCAAAAACATCCTCATATCCTCGTTCTCCTTTCTTCTTCCCTTTTATGTTCCCATATGATTCCCAATACTTCATCATTATTTATCTCACATCAAAAAATTATATTTTTCCTTTTGACATCCATATAGGTGGGTATAGGGAAAGGGGTTAGGTGGTTGAAATAATTAGTACAATTTTACATTCTATTAAAATTTTGTTAAAGTTTTGATATTTTTTCTTAAAATTTGTTCATTTTTTCTTCTTCTAATCAAAATAAATATATTATCATCGAAATTACTATAAATGTCTTGAAAAAATGGTTTTCAATGGAATACTTATGTTGGAATTAAATTATGGCTGAAATTTAAAGGTCTTATAATCTATTTCATTCAACATTTTTCCTTTTCTAATCAACATAAACCCTTTTCCTATTGAGATAAATATATTCTCATTCAAATAACTATATGATCATAATAGTATTTAAATGAAATTTTTATCATACAATTGTTTTCCTACAAATTTTGGTTGAATTTTCCATGTCCTATTATATATCTAATTCATTTTTTCCACTCTTTTCATTGAAAACAGTATATTATCATTATAATTACTATAAAAATCTTGAGAATAATAATTTAAAATGAAATAATTATGATAGAATTATTTTCTTTTGAAAAATGGCTTTTAAATAATATGTTTTGGTCATTTTCCCCCTTCTTCCTATCAAAACAAAAAAATATTATACAAGTGTTGGGAATAATGGGTAATTTAAATTGAAATATTTAATATCAATTCACACTTGCTAATAAGTACCCAAAAAAATCGAAAATATAATTAGATTATAAATTATGAAATTTATTGATTTACTCAAAACATCATTTAGTCATTTTGAAATCCTAATGAATATTTCAGTATCCTCATTCATGCATATCAAACCTAATTAGGTAAATAATCAAATAATAATCAAAGGTCTCTCATTATTCATGGTGATTTTCAAAATGATAAATCTTATTTACTATCCTTACCCAATGTTCATTATCATTCAAATTTCACGGATGAAAGTTTCATCAACATTGCATATGTGTTGGTGTGCATGCCATCATTTTAAAAACACAATTGTGCCACTGTTCTAAAACTTTGGATCTTTGATGTGCTTTTAGTTTTGGGTACAAATTCTATAAAAGGAACTATTAACAACATTTAAATAAATTGTGAAAGTTTTGATTGAGTGTAAAATATTGTGTTTTCACATTTGTTTCACATGTTGAAAAGCATTAGTACAAGCTTAAAAATGTGTTGAAAGGTATTATATATTCATTTAATTATTTTCAAATTTATCTAAATTTTATATTGATATATTAAAGGGTGTGTCACAAATACAACACACATTTTCAAATTTAATTTAATGCACTAGACTTGCAAACACATGTCAAGTAATGAACATCCAACTTTTTTGTTTATTTGTAGCCCATCATTATTCTTGTAGTTGTAATGCATGAATTGCAAGTTCATTCTTTTCATGCAATTCTTACAATTGGTTTGATAAGCATGTAGCATATTTATCATGCATGGCCATGAACAATTTTAGTTCCACATGATGCCTTTTCCAAAAGATGATTCACAATTTTTCTTTGAAATGACGAACAACATTTTGATTTTTCATTATTTTCATATTTCTTATGTGTACAAACTCTTAAGTAAAGAACTTGATGATTGGGTTAAAGCAAGATCTACCATCTAGTACTCCCATTTTTTGATGACACAATACGTTGATCGTTAATAGATTGAACATTTTTTTGTTAATAAAAAATTTGTGCAATGTTTGACACAAACATTGAAACCTATGATGGAGAAAAACAATAACAAGTTTTGATTTGTAATGTTTGTGAATTATCATGTGGCTTGTAGTTTTGTATTAGTTGGTTTACACATCTCAATATCTATATTATTTTGAACTATTTGTTGTCAAGAAATTTACTATGCATTTGGTGTTGTATGAGCTTGTTCACATGTTGTGAATACAACAACATTGAATAATAAACTCAAATGCTTAAGGGGGATGGGATGGTTGAAATGATGATTAAATTCATATTTTTTGTGGCTCATCATCAATCCAGGGCACATTAAATGTACACAAATACATTTTTTAAAGTCGAAAAGTGAATGTTTTGTAGTTAATTATTAGTCATTTAAGTTGAGAGGGTACAACAACCATATGCAAGCCATAATGGATCATTGTAGATGGTTTCAAAACATCTTTATTGATGTTCCCAACCTATTAATGATGCCTAATTCCTATGTTTTTTTTCTTTGTATTGTTGTGCCATTGATGGAAATTTTGTTTGTTGTTGATTGTGAATAAGAAATAATTAAGTTATACATTGTAGGCAACAAGGGGTATCCCTTCCTAGCTCAATTGATGGTGCACCACAAGCAAGTCAACATATGACATAGTGTTCATGAAACATTATATAATGAACAATTATGTCATAGTAAGGATATGGTCGAAAATTCTTCCTAAATCTTGAAGATGTTCAAGAATTTTTTGTTCAAAATAAACTTACATATCTTTTTCTACCTAATGTTGCAATATGATTTTGAATAGCAAATATGAGGATGTAAAATCACTAATGGCCCAATTGGATGTTGAAAAGTAAGTAGAACAAGGTGCGTTGTTCGAGGAGGGACAAGCAACAAAATGCAATCATTGATAGTGAATTTAAACAAGTTCCTTTGTAAGATGATGAGGTTTCTAGAAAATCACAATTGGAACATTATTTTGGAAATTGTAGGTCACAAATTCAAAGGTGTTGAATAACTTGTGGCTTTGTTCTAATTTCTAGAATGCACATGCTAAAAGGTTTCAAAACATCATCACATTGGAAATTGAAGTATGAATGAAGGTTCAACATCTTTTACATTTACTTCATTCAACTACCTTTTATTTTTCAATTGCCTAAATTGTTGTATCACCAATCACATGTGTGTTGGCTTTTAGATTTTCATCATCAAAATAATTTGAAAGCAAGTCTTTAGGTGGAGGTATTTTAGCTTTATCTTGAATGAAAACATGACTCATTGTTAGACTCAAATTTGACAACACGTTAACCTTGATTCTTTCTTATGTGATAAACTTTCTTATCTTTGACCTTGAAATACTATAAATGTTATTTGGTTTTCTAGTCCTAAACTTTGTTGTGACATTTTTCAATCTCTAATTACATGAGATTCATGGGTTCCATAACATCAATGATAACCTTGTTATGTTTTCTTAAAACCTCAATGACCAAAGAGAAAACATTTGATCTTTTGCATTTAATTCCAATGTTCTTAAATGTTGTTACTGTTGTTGAATGATTTGTATGTGTATGAATATTGTATGTATATTCATATGTATACAATATGTAGTCCTCCAATGTATAGAAATAAAACTTAATTGAATACAATTTCTCCAAATTCTTTGTGAAGAGCCATATAAAAGGTTTTTCTTATTGCATGTATCAAATCTTGTCTTATTTATTAGAACATTCTTCTTCTTAATTAGTGTCTCTATGAATGAGTAAATTTAACATGGTATCAAAGCTCAGTCTTTCGAGGTAAAAAAGTTGATCAATGATGGCAGGTGAAAATCAATGAATAAAACAAAATATGTCACCTTTATGATTTCAATGAAAAATTAATAAATTGAAATATTTATGAACAATTGAGGGAAGTTAATATAATAAAACATCAAATGAAAATTGTGAAATTTGATTACAATGATATATTATGGAATCCTCCATTCGTTTCAATAATTTTACTCATTGATGACATCATTGTATTACATTTGAGGATGTAAACTTTACCATGGCCAAGTCAAAATACAAATCAACAATGATTTAAATCACAAGTAAATCAATTGAATTTTAGGAAAATTTTAAGATGGTTCAATACCAAAGGTTGATTTTAGTATTATTACCAAATTTGATGGACAATACTTTCATGTGTGAAAACACATAATTACACCATTTTTTAAATAAATAAAAAATTGGTTTATTTGTTGAAAGAACAAAGGACAAGTTAGTAGATCCTATTGTAATTTCAATTACACTGGGAACCACTATTTTATTAGTCATAGGAGCTGGAAGCACTAGTGATTTGGTGGAGTGTGATAATCTCACATTTAGAATCATTCACAATTATTTAAACAATAGTGTTATTTCACAAGTTTCAAAATTGACATCAAACAAAACATGGCTAGAATTAATACATATATTTGAATCAAAGGATGCAATAAAAAAATGTATTTAAAGGATAAATTGCAAACCTTAAAATAAACAAAAGAGAGAATGTTACCAAACATATTCATAATTTTAAGTTTATTTTATAATAGTTCATCATTGTAAAAATTCTAGTTGAAAATGACAATGTTGTACCATCTCTTATGAAAAGTATGTTGACAAAACTATAGAATTTTCATAAGTTCATTGTGACAATAAGCCAATTTAATCTTGCAATCTTTAATCATTACTTTATCACAAGAAAAAACATTTATGAAAATCTTAGGAAGTGCATTAAATAGTATGAGTGCACTTCGTGTAGAAAAAACTTACATATGAAAAACTCAAGAATAACTACATCACAATTTTACAAGCTTCATGGGAAAGTTCCAACTTTGTGTGAAATTTGTTATTTTATAGGTTTGTATTATTTAAATATGAATCTTGTGCACTGTTTAAGCTTAGAAGTTGTGTGCACAACTTTCATGTGTAAACAACATGAATAGACATACAACATCCATGTCGAAACAATATGAATAGGCATATGACATTCAAGTTTAAACAATGTGCATGACATTGATGTTCAAATACAAGTAAATAAATGACATATGTGTTTGCTCCATACGATAATTGCCAAATCATGGCCCATGAAGTTTGTGATGAAATTTTCAATGGAATTTTATTTTCCAAGTAAAGGGAAAAAACCACATTTTGACAAAAGGAATATAATGAAAACATCTAAAACATGTTTTATTATAAGAAAGTTGGTCGCTTAATTAAGGATTGTCATTAAAAATTTGCAATAAAATTAAATGCTAACAAACAATAATCAAATAATATAATCACACACAATGAAAAATTGTATGTGGTAGTCTTATTAGTAAGAAGGAAGTGATCATATTGGGTATATGGATATAGGGGCAACTTCTCATATATCCCATGACATAAAATCATTGAAACATATGAAAAATTGTTCAATAATCAAATAATGTATTTAAGAAACAACATTACACATCATATGTTTGGTCAAAAAGGGGTTTCCATTAAATTAAAAAATGTTGAAATTAAGGACATTCCAAATGTTTTGTGGGCCCCAAGTTTTACAAAAACTTATTTTCAACAAAACAAGTTGATTTGATTAGTGGTGAAATTGTCATCAATATGGGGCAATATGTCTTCAAAAATTTGAAAGGTCAAACCATAGTTATTTGCAATATAGAATTTGGTTTATATAAATTAAGAAAAAATATTAAGAAAAATAAAATTAAGAAGTTGATTTCACTACAATGGACTTTTAGTAGTGTATATCTATGGCATTCAAAATTAGGGTCTGTAAATAAACATAAACTACAACAAATTCAAAAAAACATTTTTTATGGGATATTTCTATTTGATGAAACGATTTTGAATTTCTGTGAAGTTGTCATGCCTGTATGCATGGCCTCATGCATGACGACTAGTTACAGGCATGCCAATCATGCCTTTTAGGGTTAATGTACGTTTTTAGGTGATTGTATGTTATTAGGTGCTTAGGGTTTCAACTTGTTGGCGACTATATAAAAGGCCAAGCCTTTCCCTTCTCCTTTTAGTTTTTTTATAATTCCTTTGTCAAGGAGATCTTCCTCCATAATTAAAGAGTTTCTTCCATACTCAGATAGGATTTCTAAATGCTCATGGTGGCCATTACACAACCACCATTTACATACATTACATGTTCTTTCCTTCTTTGCAACTAATATACATGAGAATTTCATCTCAACCTCCTCTTGTGCATTGTATATATATGTGTGCGCGTTTTTATTATTATTAATTAGTTTCTACCTTTGACTGGTTTTAGTTTTTTTGTTTAGTAGAGTTTAATTTGGATTTACACCCTTATGACATTGTATGTCATGACAATACATGTCACGACAAACCATGCATAATAGGCAAACGACATAAATTATTATTTTTGAAGTGGATGCACATAAAACAAACAATGTTTTAAACTTAATTCATAGTAATATTTGTGAAACGGATGAACATACTCATACTAGGTATAAAAATTTCCTTCGATTTATTGATGATCATTCCCATTATACAAAATTAAAACATAAGTATGAAATATTTGAAATATTTTGAATTTACAAGTTGGAAGTAGAAAATCAATTTAATAAAAAATAAAAATTTTATGAAGTGATAATGGAAAGGATATGAATTTATTGATTTTACTATATTTTCTCAACACAATGGTATTGAAAGAAAAACTAATTATTATTGCTGACACACCATAACAAAATGGAATATCAAAACATAAAAATAGAAGCTTAGTGAGAGGGGTTTTGACAATGTTACAACAATCTAGATTCATTAAAACATTTTGGGGTGAAACAATCTTTATAGCTAACTACTTATAAAATTATTCTCCTACCAAGTTTATAAAAAATGATCAAACGTTTTATGAATTGTAGATGGGTTATAAGTTCAATTTATAATATTTCAAAATCTTTGGTTGCATTGCTTATGCTTTGATTCAAATTGACCGTAGAAAGATATTTGATTCCCACTCCATTGAATGCATTTTTCTAGGTGACAATGATGAATCTACTTGGCTTATAGGTTAATGAAAAAAAAACCAAACAAATAATTATATCTAGGTATGTAATATTCCATGAAATGTCAAATCAAAAATGACTTCCCATATAATGATGAAATAACATTTATTACTTAACATTTGATCATGCATTTTTTAGTATCATAATAAAGTTTGACCCCCTTTCAAATTAAATCTCCACTTGTACTTCAAGCTCCAACTCTAGGCCTTCAAATTTCAATTGAAGTCATTAATAATTCACAAGTCAAGAATAGTGCAATACCAAACAATAGTGGTGGATATAATAAAAATGCACAACATTTGGTAGGTCCACTTGTAATGAGAGATACATCTAAAGACATAAGCGATAAAAATATTGGAAGTAGTTTTTAACATACTAAAAAGGAAGATAACGTTTCACATTTTTCTGGTGTCCATGATCAAAATAGACATATTATTGAATTAGTTACATATAATGTACATAGTCTTAGCTCTTTTTATTTTAATCCTTCCAACCTCCATAGCTCACCAATTACCCATATTAAATCTTATGGAAAATTGAAAAGCCACAAAAATTAATATATGTATCAATTGAAGGATGAAAGATAATTAAAAGACCCTCTTGTAAACCACCTTGTAAGAAAGTGTTTATCATTCAAGTTCAAGTACTAGAGCCATTAACAATTATCGATGCATTTAACATTCATGAATTTCACCATTGATGTTAAGTCATAGTTAGAATCATTTTTAAAAATAAAACCTTGATTTGTAGCACCTTGCCAAGTGGATATAATCCTACCATTTCCAAATGAATTGTAAAGATTAAATATATAACTAATGGAAAAAATCAAAAATATAAAGCTTCTCTTGTAGTTCAAGGATTTACACAAGTCCCTAGTCTTGACTTTTGAGAGACATTTTCATATTTTTTAAATTAAGGGTGAAAGCATGGTAAAGAAAAGTAGTTATTTCCAAAATAGTCAAAAAATGGTTTAGTTTTTGAAACAAGTAGAAAAAAGTAGATTGAAAATAACATAATAAAAACACAATGCTTTTCTTTGAGTTTATAATGAGGTGATTACAAAAATTAAGAAACTTTGGCACAATAAAAGTAGATAACAAGCATGTTTGAAAATGATTGGTCAAATTGAGTTTAAATCTATTTTTTCATTAGAAGTTTTATGTATTCTACTATAATATTTAATGTTCAAAACTTATAAGTACATTTTAAAGCTACATCATGTTGAAAATGGAGAATATTCAATAATTCATCTACTTTCACCTACTTGTACAAGTTTGGGCATCCAAAATAAATAAATAAATATATGTATAGTTAATTTTTTAAATCTATTTTAATGTATATTAGATATGTAATTAATCAACACCATTATGATAATATTGAAGATTATCCTCATGTTGATCATTAAATCAAAAAAAAAATCTATTTTCAATATGTTAAAACTTGTTTATGACTACTGTTTTTTTGGTGACAAGGATAAAAACAATTCTACTTTACCATGATTTCACCCTTAACCACTATTACAATTTTATTGGTTCTAATTGTGTAGTATAATTTGGGGGTACATTAACTTGTTGCATTTTTTTCTTTTTTTGAATGGTTACATTGATGGAATAATATATAGTCTTCGCAATTCCCATAATTTACATATGGTTTGCAAGTTTTTAAAAATAATTATACAATTTAAGACAATCACCACAAGAGTGGTATGAAAGACTTGATTTTTATTTGTCTTTCTTCTTTTTTTTCAAAGTTCTTTTTCTTTTTATGTTGCTAACTCTCATAGCTTATGGATCCATTGTTGAATTGAAGTAACAATTGCATAACTTGCAATTGTAATTCCATAATGTTTTATAAAAGTCTAGAGTACTTGGGTGGAAAATCCTTTAACATAGGTCACAATAGATTTATGTCTATTAATCATTGATTATTATAAAGATTTTTCATGTACTTCATTTATAGATAAATGTTTTCATAAATGGGATCATGGTAAATATTTGGCCATCCTCCCGCATTCACTCCTTGGTTACTTTTATATGATTTATGACAAGGAATAAAATGGTGTTTATTACTTGGTGAAATTATTCCTTCAAAGTCGAGCTGAACCTTTGAACATTCAATATTTCTTGCAATTTAATAATCTTTGCATGCATTTTATTTATGAACCCACCTTGTTTCTTTTGCTTTATATTTGAACTTTGAGAGGTTGGAATAGATTTCATTTTCTTTAAAACCATATTGAAACCCAACTCTATCCAATAATGGTTGATTAGATGTTCCAATTTTAAGTAAGTAATGTTTATATTTTCTTTCAATAAATGAATTTGAGCATGAAGCTATGGTTGTTCTTGTACCTTGTTAATGCCTGCAAATCTCTCATTTTAGATACTCATGATCAACAACAAAAAATATTGGATGTCAAAATTATTCGTGGAATTCCACTAAATATGTTGGATATTTGGGTGGTGCATGTGGGGAGAGACTCCCACATAAGCCATTAAGGAAGGACTTATGGGCTTGGAAATCACAGAATCATATGGTTGAAAAATAATGTCTACACTAGAATTGGTGATAGGGTGTTAATGGTTTTTTGGGCAAAATTTTTGTTAAAATATCAACAATCATTTCATTAGTAGAAGTATACTTAAGTTGAATTTGTTTGGCTTGAAATGTTTTGCAAGTACAATGATATTGTGTATCAACATGTTCACTCTTCACATGAAATCTTGGTTGTGAGGGCTATAACACTTTGGCTATTAGATTAAAAAGTGGTCAAATGAACTTGTGAAAAACCAAGGTTTTGTAATAATTGTATCAACCAAATATCCATTGCAGCTACTTTAAAGAAGGCCATATACTCACTTCCATGCTAGAGATGGCAATTGAAGTCTATTTTTTACTTGCCCATGGGACGACATTTCCTACAATCAAAAAATAATAACCATATGTGGATTTATAGGTGTATATATCAAATGTTTAGTCCATATTAGCATATCTATGCAAAACATTGCCATCATCTTAGTGTTGATATTTATACATGTGTTAATTATACCTTAAATATACTATAACACATGTTTAATGCTTACCAATGTCAAATGCTTGAATTGGACATGTATTAGGCAAGATTATTTATAGTAAAAGCACAATCAAGTATACTATTCATAATGATGTGCATATGATTCCCCACAACTTGAAAATTTGGATATGAAGTCATTTTCTCTTTATCATTGATTGATTTAGGACAATTTGTTTTGTTAAATTTGATTCCAAATTTTGTGGGTGTAGGAATATAATTATCAATAGCCATGTCATAATGATGTAGTACATTAAACAAATATTTGGCTTGATATAAATTTAATCAACCTTCATTTCAATTCTAAAATATTTGATTTCCTATATAATAATGACTAAGACCTTCATTTGTCATGTGAAACTCAATCATAAGGATAGCCTATTAAGACTATTGTTAACAAGCACATAGTCATTTACATAAACTACAAGTATTTGAAATCCTCCACGAGGTGGTTGTTTGACATTAATATTTGAGTTTGTTGTCCTTTTGAATCTTTTAGAAATTGTAATCTCTAATAGAAAATGACCCATGTATGAAATACCACATAAACAATATACTAGAGAACTAGTGGGAGTGTAAGAATATTGTATGTATACAATATGTAGCCTCCAATGTATAAAAATAAAACTTAATTGAATTTGATCTTTTCAAATCTTCGTGAAGAGTCATATATAAAAGTTGTTCCAAATTGAATGTATCAAACCTTGTATTATTCATTAAAACATTACTACTTTTTATCAAGGTTTCAAAGAATGAGTAAGGTTGATAATAGTATTGTAGTTGAAGGAGTGTTCAAGAGATTAACAAAATTGTAATGTTAATTGTCTTAGCTAAATTGTGAATAAACATCCGATTTATGAAATTTACTTGACTAGCTTCCTAGTGCTCTTCCATTTGCATTTGCAACTTTTGGTCCTTCATTTGCATGTTTTTCAAGAACATAATGATCTCCCAAAAAGTCTTGTTTCATAACATCTAAAGTGAAAAAATTAATTTATCCTTTACATTTGGTTGCATGTAAACCACATTTTTTTCATGTTGAATGTTTGTCACATGTTTAGGTGTGTTGATCGTCCTCCTCCTTAAAATGTTTGAATAACATCGAAAAATTCCTTCTTGAAGGGCCTTGGAAGATGACATCAATCGCATTCTTCAATTGTTAAGTCCCATAATGTTGTGGTGAACAATGTGTGATAATCTAAGTTTTTTTATAGTTAGAATTTAGGCCAATATCTTCATACATTTTTTGGTTGCAAAATACTCTCAATTTTATGACCTTGTGCAATTCTTCAACACTTTTATCCCACTTTTATATGGCAAATATGATGTGAAAGTGTGGATTGACAAGTTATTTTAAAGTTATGTGCTTCAATTTGTTACATTAAATTAATGACAAATTTTTTGAGCTTTACCAATTACCTACCTTTGGTGCAGAGGTGTAGCATTTGTGATTATTGTTCACAATGTTACAGTTGCTCCCAACATTGTAGTTGCTCCACACAACATTGCACCTATTTTAATTGGAACTTGAAGAGGTGGTGTGCAAGTTAATCTCCCCTTTCTCCTATCTCTTCCATGTAGAATTTGGTTGTTGCAATTGAAAGTTTGTACTATCCATCAACATAAACTATTGAAAATTTGTTGCACGAGGATGTTACAAAGATCAATATGCTTATGGTTGTGCTTTACAAAAATGCAACAAACAAATCAAACAACATGAAACAATGACCATGCAAGAGAGTAGTTCAAACAAACTTGAAGGGATGAGCACACAATAATGAAAAGCTTGACATGAATTTTAATATATTATCAGCCTAAGAGTATGTTCACACCTAATGTTAGTCAATTAACATTTTAAATCCTTAACGTTAGTTTACGTTAAGGTTTAGGTTTTTTTTTATTGTTTTTAACTTTAACATTAACATTAACATATTAACTTAACACTCTAGGTATAGACATGTGTCTAAACCTAATGTCAATCTAACATTAGTTTTAAGGTTATTAACCTAACAATCATTGAACCTAGTCTTGCGTTTAAATCTCACTAAACCCTAAACTAACAGTTCAATGGTTATGACGAAAGTGGCTATGAACTGTTGTTGCAAAGTTTTGATGCAAAGTTCTGCTAAAAACTTTCATCATCATGCAACTTGCATCAAGTTGCATGATGATGCAAGAAATAAGAAGTTAAAGCTTCGCCATCTTACATTGTCAGTTCATTTTGTTGTGTTTGTTTCTAATATTCACTCATCTTCACATCGTTGTCTTCATTTCTACATTGTTCTACACTTAGTTGTTTGCTTTTTTTGTTGTTCGCTCGTTTTCATATAGTCACTTTGCGCACGTGCGCTTGGTTTGCTAGTCATTGTTAGCTCATTTTCACATCATTGTTTTCATGTCTACAATTGCTTTGCACATAGTTATTTGTTTGTTTGTTGTTTGCTCACTTTCATATTATCACATTACACATTTGGTTTGTTAATCACTGTTCGTTTATCTTCACATCATCATCTTTATATCTATATATGTTTTACACTGAGTTGTTTGTGTTCAACTTCACAAATATTCACTCAAACTTTGTGCAACAACTTTTTGCGCTCAAACTTTTTACATCATTTTGTGCTTTTTTTGTTATATTTGGTTGTCATTTTTGTGAAAATAGCAAGAGTACGTCAACATGATGGACATTGACAATGAACCTATAATTAGATTTCTTGTTTTGTTGATCATGTTATTACAAAGTTGTGTTTTCACATTGAAATACCTCCATTTTCAGGTTTTATGTTGAGTGTTGTTATTGTAACCGACATTGAAGAGATTGTCATTATGTTAGTCTACTTGCATCACAAGATCACTTGCAATTTAGGGTTGTTACCCAAAGAGCTTGGTCATTGGGTGCATTCCCCTTTTCATGCACATGAGCTTCCAAACCTTTTGCATATGTTTTAGTGAACCTAAATTGATGATAATGAAATTAAGTGGACCTAATGCATTTGAAATTTCTAAATACCTTGATTCTTTGCATTTCCATGTGCCACAAATTTTTCAATATTTTTTTGATTCATTTATAGAAATGATGTTACAATCAGGAAACTTTGATGGTGGCATAGTTGTAGTTGCGCTATAGTTAAGAAGTTTTAACAACGGCGTATTTGTTGTCATGTTGTAGTTAGAAAGCATTGTCGATGACATACTTACAATTGTGTTATAATGAAAAAGTTTTGATGATGACGTATTTGTAATCGCATTACAATTCCATTGCAACTAGAGGTTTTAGTGTTAGTGATGGCGTTTTGAAGCTTTTAACTTACCATAGATTTACATGGTTGATTTTGGGCTAAACAATGTGACATTCTTGCATAGTTCAAGGGTTTAATTTTCTTTAGTGATATTTTACCACTTTTTGTTATTTTATCTCTTTTGTTAATAACGCGTGGCCATTGAATGCCATGTAAGATGCCACGTCATCCTTAATGATAACCATAACAATAGATGTGGATGCTAATATTTTAACATTTTTGTTACAATTGTTTTAACAATAGGTGTGAACATGCATGCTATAAGTTTGAGATTGATAGGTTAGTACTAGGCACATGAATGTACATATTTTAAAGAGTTCACCAACATGTTGATACTTTACCATTCACACTAGCATTGAGTGCTAACACTATTGATAGTGTGCCAAATGGCTAGGACACGTATGCTAATTTAAAAAAAACCAAGGATGATGAATTTGAACAAAGTTTGCCTTACTAGCAAGTGTGAAAAGGGTGAAAAAGTTAGGAATCGACATAGAATCATTTAATTTTTAACTAAATTTGAATTTTGGACTCAGGAAATCGTACGTAATTATTTTTAATTTAATTTTTGGTTCTTGCTTCTTTGCATTTTAATTTTAGGGTTTTTCTTTTTTCCTCTTCTTTTCCCTCGGAAAGTCCGTCTGCTGCAGAAGCGGCAATTACATGGCGCTCGCTCGCGCTCGCTCGTCGCTTCCTCTCCCTCTCTCGTTCGAGATCGATTTTGCTCGCGGTTTTGATTGCGTCGACGATCGAGCGCGAGGAGAATTGTAGGAGAAAACGGAAGCGATTTTTATGTGATGAGATTGCGGAGATCATGGAAGTGCAAGGATGCTCTGAAAATGGAACACACTCAAGGATTCGCCGGGGTCCGTGCCACAAAGAATTGTCTTGGCGGGACCTGTTTTCATCAGGGCGTGATTGCATTGCCGGCAGGTTTGCCTTGAATCTTCTTCGATTTTCCGCGTTTTGTATGTGTGTCGGAAGAGCCGTGGTGGAGGGGAATAAGAAGAAGAAGATGATGATGATGAAGAAGAAGAAGAAGGGAGGTTTGGAAAACTGGCAAGACGAGGAGATGCGTTAGAGGTGATATTTGCGTGCAAGGAGATGCAGCTGGGGTCAAAGAAGCGGCATCATTGCTTACAAGTCTAGTTTCTCAGAAAACGTCAATGATGACATTGGTGCCAGCGGAGAAGCGGGCACCGCGGGGCACGGAGAGCCTTGAAGTGGTCGAGAGCCCCACCTATCGGGGGAACCAGGCAAGCATTTGCTCCTTCTTCCTCCTCTCCATAGGTCGACATGTGTGCTGTTTTGTGTTAACAGTGTGCAGTAGAATCATCGCAGTTACTCATCTTTCCAGGAAGAGTTGCAGAATCCAATTTATCCTCTATGTTCAAATTCTCTGAGCATCAAGGACAGATCCATTGAAAGACGGATCAAACCTCATGAAGACTTGTGTGAAATTTGTCCAAAGAATGGACATCTGAATGTTAACTTCCTCATCTGTTGAGTCTACAAAAAAATGGACCAGATGGCATTGTAGTCAGGGAGCAAATGTGCTATTTGCACTAGATTTGAGGCAGTACAATCTGCCAAGTTTTCTTTATTAAGGTCTAACCTTGCTCAAGTACTGAATTTCGGCCAATTCCATCACAGAGAATCAATTTTGTTTTGAATTTTTATGCACCAGCAGGCATCCTGCATCTCTTAGAGGCACTTGCAACATGGTGATGTATCTAGAGCTCCCTTTGGATACATCACCATGTTGTGTCTGCTGGGTTGACAGAGGTAATGACCACAATAATGACAAAATATTATTAGGCTTTCCCTCATTGTCTCAAACAGTTTGTGCCCTAGAACTTGTCCTTTGTAATCAAGGGTTGTGTTTGCCTGAAAGTGTAGTTTGAAAGCATGCTTGATGAGCACTTATATCTGCACCTGTGTTTCCCAAAAGCTGAAGTTTTCAGTCTTTTCTTGCATTTTCTCATAGTCTTGCTATTAACTTATCTTTGGAGTGTTTCCTTGTAGATAAGTCAGCATGTTGTAATGTTGTAATTTCTAACTTGGTTTGTGTGAGACACAGTCTCAAAGCTCAGAATGTGGTAACATGCGGCCTACATAACCTTGAAATGGATATTTGTGCTTCTTATTGGTGTTGGTTTGTCATTCAGTGCCCAAGCTGGCATTGACATAAAGTGGTGGCTTTTGTCCTAAGTCCATTCTTATATATGCATTCTTCATTGGATATTCCTTGTGTCTTATGCTGCAATCTGTTAGCATTTTTCAGCAACATTGCTGTTGAAAATTTCTGTTGATGAACATTCACTGCAACATTTCCCATCATAAGACACTCCTGTATGCTAGGCTTTGTTCTATACATCATCTATATATCCTCTTCAATGCAGCTCTGGTATTTTCATCACTGTCACACAGTTTGCTCCTGCAGAGGCATAATCAAAATCAAGGCATATTTGAATGGTAAGCAGGGTTGTAGAGAGTGTATGAACTCAATCACTTCCAACAGTCACTGGAGGAATGTGCGCCATGAGTAGGAATTTGAGAGCACCAGGCTAATGGTCTGGTAGACTGCATTTAGTGTTCATGTACAAATCAAACTATTGAACATTGATGGAAGTTTGATCACTGAGAACCCCAGAGTGACTTTTGCATCTAGGACATCTATCATGTGGTAAACTGAATTTTCAAAATTGAGATCCAAGGAGATAGGGGTTCAGAACATACCTTTGTGGTTGCAGGTATAGAAAATATCTAACTTTCATTTTGCAGTGCACTTCTCTTGCTTAACTCCAATGTCACTAAGCATGGTCCCTGTTGATTTTCATCCTCATCCTGTGTTTACTGCAGGGGATTTAGTTCTCATAGAGTATCTTCTGCTTTTCATCTGTCTCTTTAGTATAGGGTTTTTCTTGGGCCACAATAAAATCAAGCAGGGTGTCTTGGTGGCTAAAAGCAGGATAGTTTATCTTTACGCAGATTCTAGGAAGCATTGGATCTGTTGGAAGAGGGTTGGCTGTGGGCAACTAGGGGACCTCTTGTACACACTGGTGCCTACATTGCATCAGTTCTTGGCCAGGTTTGTTCAACTGCCTGTCATATAAGGAGCATTGACTATCCCTTGGTTTGCACACTGTGAAGTACTACAAATAATGGCAACAAGTAGATGACAAACATCAGAAACTTTACTCCAGCTTATGCATTTCTTGTGCTTGTAACATTTTGTCACTTTTCATCAAAAATACTTGCTCTAAGATGCATGTCAACTTTTATTAGTCTTGTCTTAATATAGGTTGTCTGACAAGATTTGCAACACAAGAAGGACCTGCAAGACAACTGCATTGAGCAAAAACTCAATTTTCTCTAGAAGCATGTGCAGGAGGCAATGTGAAATCAAAAGGACCCAGAATGACAACTGTGTTAGCAACTGCTGTCCTAATTGTGCACCTCTGGAGACAAC
Source organism: Sphagnum tenellum (assembly GCA_963921925.1). NCBI lineage: Eukaryota > Viridiplantae > Streptophyta > Sphagnopsida > Sphagnales > Sphagnaceae > Sphagnum > Sphagnum tenellum. The sequence goes on from OY998143.1 coordinate 26,185,160, forward strand.
AGCAATGATTTTCCACTTATTTATGACCAAGAAACAGGGTGGAACTGAATGTCAGCTGCTGGTAATAGCTTCATTGTGACTGACTACATAGGAGATCATATGTGATTGTCCTCTCATATGACTGAGATGACTCTTTTGAGAAATTCTTCACATGGAGGCACAGCTTCATAGTTGCTTAGTCAAAAGCTGCTGCTTGAATCCAGAGTGGCTACACCAAGTACAATGTGAAGTGGAGATGGCTTCAGAAAGTTCAAGACTGATGGACCCTCAGCGGTTTGAGTCATACACTGGGACCAACGTCAAGTACTACAGATTTTCTCCATTGCAACTGTGGATGAAAAATCAGAAGTGGGATGGTGGTGTACTGGAGGATCATTGTTTGCCCTCTTGGTTGCTTGTGGACTTAGTGAAAGAGATTTGTTCTGATCACTATCTTTTTCACTTCAGCTCTGGTGGCCATTGTAGTGTTGACTGCAATGGGCTGGTGTGGGAGATGCAACTGCAGCCATTTTGGCTCTGGTGGCTTCATTATATGGGAGATTTGAGGGTGAGTGAAAATTTCCAAGTCCCAGTCTTTTCAAGCTGGGAAAGGTGCTCCTGATTCATATCATGGAGAAAGTGTGTTGTTTGAATGTGTGGACCATCAACAGTGCATGCTTATAGATAGTTGGTGATTAATACTACTGTTTAGAATTGCTGCAGGGCTCAAGAAGACTAATTTTATGAACTTTTTGCCTACAGCGATGCTTTGTGCTATTGGAGGGGATTACCTACTAGGTGCACTCTCTTCACCCTTGAGATGTAAGTGTTTCAATAGTAGATTTACATTGGGAAAGTAATTACCAGTGCAGCCTAAGTGGGGATGGTGCCTGGGCTTGAGATACCCCTTGTGAGACATGAATGAAATCAAATTACTACATCTATACTATAGTTTGACCTCAAGGTGTTGAAACTTTTAGTTATCAACATTGTGCCTCCCTAACAAAGAAAAGTGGGTTAGGGTTTAGGTGTGTGAATATTACAACTACAGTATGATGATCATGGACTAACACTTTCTTTGCGGCTTTTTTGGCAGTTTCAACAGACATTCATGTGCATAGGTATATGCAGTTAGTTTCCAAATCAATCGCATGTTCTGTATTTTCACTCATGCATTTCATGGCTAGTACACAGTATCATGTTTGCAATAAAGCGATCTTTTCCCTCACTTAAGAATTCTGTAATTGACTGCTGTGAGAGGAAAGAACCAGTAAAGAGCTGGCAGTTTTATAGGCAGTTGTTTGACTTTTTGTAAAATTGAGAACCTTGCTTATGTACCAGGACTGGTTCTCTGACGGTTTTAGAACTATGGATATAAACCCTAAGAATCTCCCTAATAACCACTAGGGTCTAGTGTTTGTTCCCATTTCTAATGACTGCCCAACACAGCCCTGAACAGGAATGTACAATGTGCCAGTGTATGGGCTAGTGTATTCTGAAATGCAGTTGTATTTTTGCAGGTGAATCCTTGAAGCACTTGAGTTTCATTTCTTTCTCCATTTGCAAAGATAACTAATGTTCAGCACAGATTAGTTTTAAATTTTGGGCCCTCACTAACAAATCAGATTGTGGGTTTGGGTTCTTACAGAAACCTCAAAGAACTGGCAGGTGTCAAGAAGGAACCAGTGAAGAACTGGTGGATCTATAGACGGTTGCTTGAAAAAAAAATCCAAAAATCTTGAGGACCGTGCTTATGTATCAAAAGTGGTTCTTTGACGTTTATGAGAACCAAGGTCACGAACTCTAAGCACCCTACCTGATATCATGGGGGGGGAGTCGATTCCCGTTTGTTATATCCGCCCAACACAGCCCAAAACCCTAAAAACCTGAACAGGAATGTGAATTGTATGGGCAAGTCGACTGTGGTCAATTGGAGATAGTGTTGTGGATTCTGAAATGTGGTTGTATGAGTGTAGGTTCAGCCTCGAAGTTCTCATTTCCGGTCTCCGCATCCCACGTGAGTTTCGTTTCTTTCTCGACTTGCACAGAAATCCATACTTATGTTCAGCTCAGATTTGCAAATGTGTGCCTGTTCAGATTCTGGGTTTTTGTTATGTTTTATGAGTTTGTTCTTTGAGGATTTTTGTTTTGTGTGTGATGAGTTGCTGATACAGATACAGGAATTCATCATTCACCATCATGTTGACGACAAAGAGACAAAAAGCGTTTAAATGAAAAATCGTGTTTTTAGAGCTCACTTATGTTTCTGTCAATAGAATCTACTGACATTGTTCTTCGAGCAATTGTTTGTTTGTTTACAGCGCTTGACTTGTCTTTGGGAATTGGCGCAGAGTTTGAGTCCTCATGAGAGATAGATCACACTAGGGACAGATTGAGGTTTGCAGATTGAGACAGTCCAGCGGCCATGAGCAGTACAATATTTTCACCAGAGAGGCAGCTAGTGTACGAGTGGTACAATCCTTCCCTCGAAAAGTCGCTCAACTTCCTGCAAGCATTTGGGTTTGTGGTGTTGCGGCAAGAGGATAACTTTGCCGAATTGTCTTGGGGATTGAAGAATCGTCTCATGGTGGAGCAAATGCAGGAGTATTCGGATCAGCAGGAGAATGTTGCTGGGTATCGTGGGTATCACGGAAACCTTCGGGTACTGGTGGAGGATGTGGACTCAGTGTATCAAGCAGCGTTGTTCAACAAGGATGCGAAAATCTTGTAAGAGTTGGGTGATCGCTACTATGGCTTGCGGGACTTTACTGTTGGCGGCCCTTACGGATTCGCCCTCCGATTCGCTAAACCTCTTCAAGGCCTCAGTGAGCACTAGCATCCGACCAGGCTGCACTAAGCATAAGTATCCATGCATCCAACCTCTCCAGTACTATTGCAGACCCACGGAGTGCATAAGCATGCACATTATTACGGTTCGTTCTCTTGGTGCCTCTAGTGATGCAGCAAAAGTGCAAGGACGTTTTCCAAGCTTCACTGTGCATTAACATCTCAACTCCACTTTTGCACACCACAAAGTGCATTTATTCGGGTTTCCTTGGTGATCTCAACTGTGAACACTAGCTGTACCATGGTTGCCCTGCAAAAGCTTAAAAGGGTAGGGAAATCGTGACTTGCTTCATGCGTGCTCGAGCTTAAGAGTGTAGGAATGAGTGATGCCATTTAGCTTGATTTGCAAGCAAGAAGCTTTCATCTGTTACTAATGATTACTATGGGTACAAAGCAGCTACATCACACTCAAAACACCAGGTGCAATTTGGGTACATTGCATTGCCAGATGCAACTACCACCAGTATCTCAAAACAAAGTGTACTACAATTACAGTTGTAAATGTAACTAAGTTGTTAGGACTCCACCCCTGTGCACTGTGGTTGAAAGCTAGCCTGTCTGAACAGAAATAGTTGATCAACAGATGGGAACAAGGGCCAGAGTGGCTAAGCACAAATAATACCATGTAGTTTTTATCTGGTGGAAGAGTCAGTGACTTCATAGATTGACATGCACCGTGTTTGTGCATGAGAAGCCACTTCGTATTTCAGATAAAAAATTACAGGGAAAATAATCATATAACTTACAGACAAGCGATCCGCCATCTCAAGGTGATTGCATTCTGCTTGTGAAAGAGGTAACAAAGCAAATAACATTTAGCAAGGCCCCCAATCACTAGGCAATGTTTGATCACAACTGTACACCTTCTCACTTCTCAACTTTCAGGAGCAATTAGATCTCTCTTTATGCAGGTGACCTTTGCATGGTGATCTTGGAGAATCATAATTCCTGCCAACAAGCAGCTGGAAATGATAACGATCCCTTTATACCATGAGGAAGTACTTGCAGAAACTCTTCTAACCAACAGTAATCTACCCAATTGCTGGGTGACATCCTTGTTCAGTTGTGATAACAAAAAACAGCTTCCATTTTTCACTGGAAGAAAAATACTGGCTGAGAAGACATGAATAGAGAAGTTCCATTGTGAACTGGGGGCATACCATCCTACAAATATCCATAAATGACACCCAATTGATAGTTACAATCTGCTGTAGATAAGACACTCCACTTGCTTGCTACACTGATAGGATGATAATGCCTGTCCGCTTCCACAGCTACATGATCCTCACCTTTTTGTCCATCCACATACCTCCCGGAGAGTCAGAGGAACCATCCATCATGTTTAAAGCTGAGAGCCAAGGCATTCCTCGAGGATGCAAATCCCTTCACAACATAAATTGGATAAACATAAGCTTTACAGGCCTTCCAATTGAGGATATATTTGCTATGTACCTCCAAAAAAAGTAATGACAAGAGACCATAGAGACCAAGTATAATTTCTAGCAGAAATCTTGCCTTAAGAAGGGGTGTCCATTTATGGAAGTTTGGAGGAGAAGGGGGCTGATCACTCAACAAAGTTGTGAGCAAAATTTGAGTTCACTTCCAAATTTGAATCAGAATAACTCTACAACAGGGCATTCTATTTAGATCCTCTGGCGCATCAAAGCTTCATTTCTGTTGCCATAAGGCAATTTGGCACCAAGTCTCAAGACATACAAACTAACAGCAAAACCCACTGTAGCTCAAGAGCTTGAGAAAAGCAACAGTAGGCTTCTACATTCTCAGGGGAGAAGTCTAATCAAACAAACTGAAGCCCATGTCGTCATCACTTTCCTCCTTTGCCTCCTCCTGCAAGACCATATAATTAAACATTAGACAAACTGAGTCGGTTAGCCCATAGTAGCACAAAAAAATGCTGACATGTAGTGTCCATCCTGATGGGTACAGCAAGTAACAATCCCTAAGTCCATTATCATGCCATATAGTTCCAGCAAGATGAATGCTATTGGCATATGACTCAGAATCGTTTCTTTTCATCATCTCAAGTCTCAACCTATCTGAAAGAACACACATGTGAAAGAACTGCTGCAGCAGTAAATGACATAAAGTTGTCTCCATAAGGGTTCAAATTATACTATCTGCTTCTGAGATAGAACCTCACAGCAGTCCTCACCACACATTGCTATGCAATTTTATGTAAGCTACAATTATGCATTAACTCAAGAAATTTTGATAATTCTGTGCTCCTGCATATTGCCCACATGCTGGATTCCAAAGGGACCAGTTCTCGACACTCAGAGAGTCATTCACAATACTTCAGGTAGTAAGATAAGATGCTAGAGAAATATTCAGCTAGAATTCATTTACACAAAGTATATAGCTTCTTGAGCAGAGTTTCTGGATTTTAATAATACCACAGATTACTGGAATAAACAGCATGTGGGACAAGAGGAGTACACACAGAACCAGAACAAAACGAACCATTTACTGTACAGAAACTTGCATGACTCCACTCAAGGGAATGGCCAAAAATCTCTACCTTCTTCTCCTCTTCCTTTACAGGAGCAGCTTCTTCCTTAGCAGCTGCAGCACCAGGCCCAGCAGTCACAGCCACTGCACCTCCGCCTCCACCTGCCATCCACAGCCACGACAGAACTCAATTCACCTCCTTAGCGCAACATACAACTTCAACAAGACAGCTATCTATCATAACTAGCAACGAGACTTCGGAAGTAATACCAATGGCAGACCCAACATAAGGCATAGCTGATGCTACCACGTAAAGCAAAGCATCGTCAAAGAAGCAAGGCTTCAGGGCTAACCGGATCCAACGTTAGTGATGAGATCCTCGACATTCCTCTTCTCCAACAGCTTAGCGAACAAAGCAGGCCAATATGACTGCACTTTCACATTCGCAGCCTTACACAGAGTCGCGATCTTGTCAGCCTGTTACATTCTTGTCAAGGACTACTACCTCATTCCATTCCCGACCTCTTGAATAACGAGATGCATGCCAAGCGGCTACACCGCACAGAGAACGGCTTTCATTACTCCAACAAAGTCCGACGCCTCTTGGCCGCAAAAGTGAATCAGAGAAACGGAGAGACCAAACTCAAGATGAAAAATCATCTTCGGAAAAAAAAAAATGCAACATGCAAATGGCCACAACACAACCAAAAGAATCAGAAGTCACAGCCTAACCACATGATCTTCACTGCATTTTTTTTACTTACTACTCGTATTACACTACCGCAAGCAAAGTGCATTCGGCCAGAAAAAAAAGACACAGACAACAGAACAGAGGATGCCGGTTTAGGTCAACCCTAAGAGGATACGGTGATGGTGATTCCATCGTCAAACAAAATCAGAGCTGCATAAGTGCAGGCAGCTTCGTCTATCGACATGATGGTCTGATAATAGCGCTATCTCCGAGCTCCGCGAGATGGCCGACGGACGATCGATCAGCAGCCGCCCGCAACGATGAAGCAAAAACGCAACGACCGGAGGGAGAGCGAGAGAGAGAAGACACGAACGCGCATCCACTCTCTTCCTTGCCTCTCTCAGAGTTTCCTGTCCATCACTCGCCGTCGATTCTTAAACCCTAAATCCACTTCCAACCGTCGATCGAAGTCTGAAACCCTAACTCTACAAAGCCCTATAGATCTGATCTCAACCGTCAATCTGTGCCACGTAGACCTAATTCTGCGAAAATCTAGATCTCATGCAGACCGTGGATCTCTGACGCTAGAAACCACCAGTCTCTTAAACCCTAGATCTGATCCAAACCGTCGATCTATACTAGGGCCGCAGCGAACCAGCACCCACGAGCCCACCATCCACTGGATGACCGTTATTACTCGGTTGTGGATGAACCTCAACCGAGTTAATATGTGATTACACCTTGGTAACCAAATTTGTAGGAAATAGGTCACATATATATAGGTAGGTAGGTAGGAAAATAGGTACCTTGTGGGCAAGTAGATGTCTTATACGTAGGTAAGAGCTGTTTTTACTACCTACCTACCTACTAACAACCTGCTTGAGGGTTGTTAGTAAGTAGTTAGGTTAAAAAAAAGAAGCAATTGAGCCAACCATCATGGTTAGCTAGCGAACTTGAATTCAACAGAAAACTGTTTTCCTGACTACCTATCATTCATCCTTCATGGTGCCCTGGTAGGTGCTGGTTCACTGCGGCGCTATACTAAAAACTGCAGTTTTTTCTCAACTCTAGATTTGATCCCAACCGTCTATTTTAAGCCAGAAACCCTAAAGCATTCAAAACCCTGGATCTGATCCCAACCGTCTAAAGACACATTGCGAATCACTAATTCCAGATTGGCTGGTTGATCGGGACCGTGAAAGACAAATTCTGGTTGATCGGGACCGTCGGTCAACGGTAATGTTCTCTTTCAGGGTCCTGCTCTTTCCCGGTTTTTCTTCTCCTTTGGCTTCTTTTACAAGAGAGTTGCAAATCTTTGCTTTTTCGTGAGTGGAAAATCTGGAAATTTTGCTTGTACGAGATTCACAAGCGCAAATTTCCGCTACGTCTTCTTGAAAAATTCAGCACACTTGTATGGTTTCGAGAGCGCTTTCAATACGAACAAATCCTGCCTGTGAATTTTCCGACAGCAGAGGATATTATCGATCTGTGTCAAAGATTTCTGGGGATCTGCTGCAATTTGAAGTTTTGCAGCTGCGATTTCTGTGGTTCAAAGAATGTTTGGTGTTTCGCATCTACTCAAGCAAGCAACACTGAGGTTGAAACAAGGATCTGTTTTGAAGATGGACAGTCTACAAAACCCAAGTAGTAAAACTTTTCTTCCAGAGCAACGTTGGAAAAAGCTTGCAAAAATTTAATCAAAGCAACTAAATTTGATATCAGTTTGAAACTCTTTTGCAGAAAAGGAACATGACTTGTGGCATCAAAGTAGCAATGCTTTGATTGCATGCATTGTGAAAGACCTTTTCAGCCTTCTGCACATTCTTGAAATTATGATTATATGGGATAGTGCAGGGAAGGAGTGACTTTGATATCCAAAAGTTCATCATCTACATAGTAACACACCTGCAAAAAGACATGGAAAAGTATTGCTTCGCTCTTCCTCAAAAAGGAAGAAAACCCAACAATGATGTTCAGTTACCTGTCTTTTGGTACCATACAATACTACCAACTTAACTGCCCCACACCATTGTCTTCATTCATACACAGAAATTGGAAATTGGTTGGCCAGTACTAAAAACTGTGAATGGATTGTTTACCATATTCTTATGGTGAAAAAAAAGTAGTGCAGAAACTTTTGCAAGTAATCCAGCAAATGACATCATGTCCAGATATTGCCAATAGCTTTAGCATAGTAAGATGGATCTGCAACAGCGTTTCAACGTGGCAGTGAAGTGTGACAAGATTCTGTACTGCACCAGGTAATCCATATGCAGCAAACAGCTTCTTGACCGACTCAGACATTGACAAAAGAATTGACTGTGGTAAATGACATCAAGGAAAGCATCTTCATTTGTATGGAGATACATCCCCCATACATAATCAAGGTCAAACGGAAAACACTGGAAATCTCAATATGAGATCAAAAAAATGCAAGCAGCATTACTAAATGCCCTAGGAAAGTCCTTTCACAGTGGCCATCCTGTCACTGAGCACACAAAAAAATCTGCAAAATAACAAAGGAAAAGCATCTCTTTGATGCATGTTTTGATCTCCAATTTAGATCTGACAAAAAGCTGCAGAGTTGATAGCTGGTTGCCATACATCTCATGAGAGAAACATAGGAGGGGGGATGGACAACCTGGGATGGGGAAGCATGTCAACAGAGTGATGACATCTGATTAATTGTCAGCGTATCAGCTACTGTAAAACCCACAGCAAAATCATCTCTGGTATGAAAAGTGTCAAACATGTTTCAACTCATATACTCCTCATATTTACAGCAAAAGATTGACATTCTATGTTAAACATAGTTCCTGCCATTGCTGCACCGCTACAATCTTCCCTAAACTGACTTGCTCAAATGAAATCCACCTTCCAACTGTGATGGCCTTGAAATTGGCATCATCTTTACCAATAATCTAAATGTCTGAAGCCTAGATATGAATGACTAGATTAAAGTTCCATAGAATTTACTAGAATTGACTGGAAATAGAATAAAGGGAGAGACGTGAGAGTTGTGACATAAAAACCTTTGGAGAAAGCTGTTGTCTGCAGAAGTATAACACTCTATCAGACATTCTCAGCTTGCATCAAGTCCCCAACTCCAGGCACAAGCTGCTGCCTCTGAGAGAATTGTACAGTTGTGCCTACATTTCTTCTCTATCTAAACCCTTGAAATAGACTAGCACCTCAACAGAGTGTTTGCAAAAAAACAGGAAGATGGCTTCCTGGCTGAAGACAGAGAAGAGAGAGAGAGAGAGAGAGAGAGAGAAAACAATGCCCAAGAGAGGAAATTCAATACCTGGGATTCTGTTTGTCTGATCAGTAAAGTATTTAAGCCTGTGAGTCATTCTTTCGATCCTCTTCTAGTCTTTCAAGCTTCTGGTCGGCGAGGAGGCCAGCTTCCTCATCTGCTTGCTCCTTCTTCTGTGCTTCCTTGTTCTTGAGTGCCTGCAGTTTGGCATGGTTGTAGAAACAGACACCAATGAAGGCAATGCCGTACCCTAGCAAGTTCAAAGAGGTGACTCTGTCCAAAATAACAGACCATGAGAAGGCGATGAGGAGCCAGTCTTTCACCACGCCCGCCACGTTCATCGTCAGAGCTGAGGTTTTCCCCACCAGCAGGAAAACTGCCAAGTTGAGGGCAAAAGCACAGGCGGAATTGGTTCCGAAAACCAGATAATCCAATTTGAAAGATGATGTTTCTCTCAGTAGTGGATACTCGACCAGAAGCCAAGGGATCGAAAGAAACGCAAAGCAGCAAGGAGCTACATAGTACAGGGACGTAATAGGGTTCAGAGAGACGCCCTTGGATGTGAGAAGGATCTGGATCAAAACCAGACGCATTGCCTCGAATGCCACTGCTCCTAGTTGCAACATCACTCCCCATGAGTTGAACTTCGCCTCTCCGTAAGCCGCAATGGCGACTCCTAACGAGATACCGACCATGTTTGCCATGGTCTGCGATTTGAAGAACTCCTTCTTGAGCAGCACACTGGTGGAGTAAACGGCAACAGGCATGAGCGCTTTCAGCATCTGAATGAAAGAGACCGAAAGATAGATGTAGGCAGAGTTAGAGAACCAGAGCGACAAGGAGTACAAGGCACCGATCGGCAGCACTGATGACAAGTAAAACCCTCGTGACATCCCTACCACAGGCTCCACCACCTTGAGCACACGCACAAGCAGAAAAGCAAGCGTGGAACAGAACGCCATGTGTATCATCGTTAGACTGATCGGATATGGCCAGTTATACATCTTGCGATCAAGAATGTACTTGTTGAATATGATCACCGTGAAGCTCAGGAATATCCATATCCCTACATAAGTATAGCTCAGCAGTATCTTCCTGTACACATTTGCACTTGTCGTCGCCGCCAACTCTTTTCCCTGCCCGCTTCCCGATCCCTTCGCCATCGCCTCGACCTCCTTCCCTCCCTCCCTTATCAGTACACAAACTCTTCAAAGAGAAAATCTCAATAAAGATACTGCTGTTCTGCTACACAAAGCTTGCCTCTGATATATCAAAACTATCCTACTTCCCTCACTCTTCACCGATCAAGCTTTCCACACTGACTAAAACCGAAAGTGGCCTTAGTTCCTTACTATGCGCTTCAGAAGAAGTTTGTCTCTGAAAACTAAACCACAACTCAAGCTGTGCACAAAATCGTCACAATAGTAGACTTCACCTCTGCGAGAAAAAAGCCTCCTGCGAAAACACAAATTAGTTTTTATGCTTCTACTAGGAGGTCCAGCTACCAGACAATGGTCATTGGATCTAAATATGCTTCTCTTCTTCTTCTTCCTGCCAGACTCCTCTTGTGCAATCAACCGAAATCGCCTGTCGTCTTCTCCCTCCTCTCATGCGCTCCCTTTCAGTTTGAAAATGCGGGTCCAGGTGAAGAAGCGAGTGGAGACTCAGAACACCCCAAGTGCCCGGGTAATGCAACAAGGCGAATGCACCGCGCGAGGCAACAGATACGAAGCCTCCAAAACAGACAAACGCAAATATACTCGCGCGCGCGGGCGCACACACGGAGCTTTCGACCGCCATCGCCTACGGAGCTTCACAAAACACAATGCAAAGCTCTGTAGAGATTTGGACCGTCCGATGCAAGATCCGACGGTCTTATCCAGCAGAGCAGAAATAACGGGCCCGGTTGGACATAGAAATGTCCCAAGGGGTGTGCTACCCGGTCGTCCAAGGTGGCAAGTCTGCATTCGAGGGGACAGTACACTAGAAGCTCAGTAGCCATTTTGGACCATCCGATGTAGGATCCGACGGTCTTATTCAGCAGAGCACAAATAACGGGCCGGATTGGACCACGGACCTGTTCGATGGGAGATGGTACCCCTTGTCCAGCATGGCAAGTCTACTCCAAGGGAACTGCATCATATAAAGCTCTGTAGCGAGTCTGGACCATCCGATGTGAGATCCGACGGTCCCATACAGGAGAGCGGAAATGACGGGCCGGGTTGGACCACGGACCTGTTCCATGGGAACGATAACCCTCGTCCAACCTGGCAACTCTGATCCGAGGGAACAGTACCCGATAAGCTCTGTAGCGATTTTAGACCATCCGATGTGAGATCCGACGGTTGAATCCAGGAAAGTTCAAATAACGGGTCCGGTTGGACACGGACCTGTCCCGTTGGGACGGACGGTACCCGTTGTCCGACGTGACAAGTCTGGTTCCTAAAGGGAACGTGAAAATCGTTGGATTGAAAAACATTGGGACCTCGATTGGCCTCTCGATTCATGAAGACTGGGAGTCCGAATTCCAAATTATGGGCAAAGTTGTTTTTTTTTTTTTTTTTTCTTGTCCAAATTTTTTTTCCTTTTACTAGGGGCGAACTATTTTTTGTAGGTCTAACTTGGGGGGGGGGGGGGGGGGGGGGCTCCATTTGTGGCAATTTTTTTGGTCAAAAATTTTGTAAATGGGTGGGTCCAATGTTATTATTTTTTTTAATGGGCTTCTGTGCTTCTTGATTAATGAAAAAATAATAACAACAAAAAAAAAAAATTGTCATATGTATTCCTTTCTTTCCAATGGTGGGGCTCGGGGACATCGGCTCATGGTTGCATGGTGCAACCATGAGGGTTCCGGGCCTCATGGGATAAGTCGGTTGCTTTAAATGTCTAGTTTTTTTTCCTCCGGCCCAAGTATGGGTTCAAGTGGGCCCTCGTCATGTGTCTTACAGCCAGGGTGCATTTTTCAAACTTGCAGCAGAGTTTGCTCCATAGCCAGGAGGACTTTGAAAATCCAACTTTGGCTCCACGGGGGCCTCGTCTTCAAGTCACTACTTCCGACAAGGGGGGTTGAATGCCCTTAATTGGTGGAATCCATTTAACGAACGGCCGATTTCACATGGCCGACAAATAATAAGCACATGGACAGATAGGGAAATGTTTTTTAAATGGATGAGGACAAAACAAAAAATAAACAACAACAATTCCCCACCTGCCCGTTCCTGCCCGAAAAATATATAAAACATCGACCCTACCTGGACACTGTTTTTATGGGACTTTGGGGACGAACTGTTCTTTGGATGATGTTAGGTCGGGGGTAAAGGAAAAAGTACATCCTTTTTTGTTGAAAAATGAGCTTGTTCGAAGACTTTTCAGGCTCCATAGAAAGAAATACTAACTTTTTTGATCTCCTATGGACAATTGGACCCTAAAGCTCTCCTCGAATTTTTCCTAGTGCTTGGTGATCTATGTGTAAGGTAAAGCCCTAAGAGCCGCCTGCTTTGGGGGCTTTTCCCTCCATGATAAACGAGGTGGGTACTTATGGTTGTCCCTCCAGCCTGTATAGAGACTAATAAGGGACCTTCAAAAGATAAGGGACCTAGGACATCCCCACGCTTCAACTCTACCCTAGACTAAAGAAAAAAGGTCCTTTCTCGCTAAATTGGAAACCAAAATCCCTGAAGAAAAAGCAAAACGGACTTTCAACTTTCAACACCCGGATGATTGTCATGGAACAAAAGTCATTCACCAAATCTCAATGAATCCCAAAGAAGAAAAAAAACCTACTTTGGGTACTTCCGTTGACTACTTCAAGTAAAAGTCCTTTCACAAACGGGAAAAATTTTACTTGCATTATTATTAAGGGTGGACTTCGGAATCATAGGCGAAGCATTTTGTAATGGGCCCTCTTGTTGCTAGCCTCCACCCCCGTTGCCTTTGTTGTTTGCCTATGAATTAAAATGAAACTTGAGATTAGGGTTTGGGACCGATGAATGAGAAGAGGGGTTGGAATCCAATTGAAAGAAGAAAAACATGGATGGGAACGAACGCATTCACAAGAAGTACAAAGTATTTGAATTGGCCATTTGGTGTCGGTCAGAAAACACCCACAATCGAAAGAGTGTGGCCTTTCAATTTAAATCTAACTTATTTTGAAGATTTTTGATGATAAAAATTTGAAAGATTTGAGCACCAGAGTTTAGATCCAAATTCCATCATTGAATATTGCAGAATTTCATCCATCATCTACAAAGAAAAGCTTTGATGATGCACATGGAAATCCAACCCTTGGATCTTTCATTCATGTACAAGGTTGTCGAATAGGGGTTGCACATTAGGAGTGTCCGTTACAAACCAGCTTCTAGTCCTTAGCCATTTGAGTGATGGAAATGAACTCAAGATCATCTTGGGTAGTTGAGCACCAATCCTTAGTACTTTTTTCCCAACCACGTTACTTACGCTTAAAAAGATGGCCCAATTTTTAGGGTTTGGTGTATTTCGATTCAATACCACTTCTAGACCTTAGCCATTGAGTGATGAAATGAACTTAAGATCATCTTGGGGTAGTTGAGCACCAATCCCTAGTACTTCTTCCCCAACCACATTGCTTAAGCTTAAAAAGATGCCCTAATTTTGATTTTTAGGGTTTTGTGTATTTCGATTCAATTCTCTTCAAAATCATTCCAAACTTTGATCCAGAATTTTCATAAGCAATATTAGAGTTATGGGTAAAGTCAGGCAAAGACGGGACCGGAACCCCCTTGTTTGGTCACATAGGGGACGAGATTTCAAAAAACAGGGGGAAAAAAAAAAAAGGGAAACTGGGCTTCAAGGGGGGGATCAAACCCAGTTTAGCAGCAAAAAAATTTGGTGCTAAACTCAGTTTGCCCTGTCCTTTCTTTTTATTTCATACCTTTATTTAATAAAATTTCATGACTTTGCGGACAACAACAACAGCCTCCCAGGAGGGGATGAAGCATCAAATGAGGGGTGAAACTCAGGCTCAACAGGGCATGAGTTTACCATATAACTCTACTTAACTCTACTTATGTCAAATAAATGGGTTTTTCCAATGTTGGGTGGTGTTCTTTGATTTTGCTAATTTTGGCCTTGGCTTTGCTTGTTTTCTAAAATTTCAAAAATTAACAAACCTCTAGTTCTCCCATTTTTCTAAAATTTCAAAAAAAAGATTTAAAAATTCAGAAGATCAGATTCTCCCTAGTTCTGGTTTTATAAATATCTCCACAATTGCAAGAACCTCCAGTTCTTTGATTTATTGAGAACCGCTGGTCGGTTAAATACATATAACTTACCCACCAGTTCTAGGCTGAGAACTGCCCAACCAACCTTTTTTTTTTTGGTGGCGAAAATTTGCCAAAATGTGAAAAAAAAGGGCGGTGGAGCTAACAAAAGCCCTTGATTAAAACTTTAGATTTTTTTTTAAAAAATTGCCAGATTTCTACTTTGGCAAGGCACAGGATGTCATGCCACTCGTGCAACACATTGTGTGGATGAATCATTGCCTACATCAAAGACTATCATCCAATCGTCGCCGCAATTTTTTTGACAACAACCCATTGACACCATCTACCCTCTTACCTTTGTCAACCATCACCACCTTTGTAATGGCAGGAGAGGTGCCATCGCTATTATATTGCAACATTGAGAGAAGTTTCATTGCCATATGCTTCTTCTCCATCATAAGTTTCCACCACCTTTTCTTCAATTTCAGTTTTATGTATTACAAAACATTGCAGTTCAACTTTCAAGTTAATATGTAAGTTAAATTTGATTAGTTAAGCTTCTTGCCTTCAAGCTTAGCATTGAAGGTTTTAGATGGCTACTCTTCTACATTGAGGACAAAAGTTGTAACTTGTGGTAAATGTTGTGGTGTTGACAACAAGTATTTATTGTGAGTTGCATTGTTGTAGGGGCTAGGCAACGAAACCTTGTTGGAGCATGAAAGTTGAAGCCTGTTACAACTATCAACATAAGAATGAACTATAAGTTTCAAGTTTTTATTTTTACCTTGCATTGTGTTTTGTAATTTGTTTTGATTTCAAGAGTTTAGGTGTGCACACTATAATCACCAATGATGAAGGCAGTGCTACAATAGTTTTCGTTCATTTTGATTTCAAGGCCTTAAGGTGGTCAAAAACAATTGTTGGTGAGGTGAACTTTAGAGTCTAAGGATTAATTTATAGAGCTCAAAAGATTTCTAATTCTAAAGTTTGTGTTTATGGAAAAAATAACAAAATGCAGCAATGCAACTTGTAACATCCTTCTTTAAAACCTCCTAATTTGAAATACGATTTTTTTTTCTAGTTCCTTACCTTTGTCAAATGCACAATTGGACTATATAATTAAGGTCAATTTATCGAATGTAATTTCTTTCTCTTTGCTTCCATTTAGTTTAGAGTCATTGAACTTGCCAAATTTTGGTTTTTTTTCTAGTTCATCAAGTCAAAATGAAGTGCAAATGGTAGCCATGGACTAAATGGATCAATTCAAGGATTTGTTAAATCTAATTTGGGTGTTTCAAGTTCTCCCTGCACCTTGGGTGTTTATAATTCTATTGGCACTTGAGTTGGTTCAAGAGTGGATTCTTCAAGTTTGTTAAGGAAAAACCCATCATCTACCCTTGCCAGTACTAGTGCATCTACTTGTATTATTCACATTCTTGCTCTTGGAGAACTAGCAAAAAAAAAAAGGAAGAAAGAACATGATGTTAAAAAAAATTCAAGGATGAATGGACTACCCAATTTCCCTAAGCTAAACTCGTGGTAGATCTTATGGGGAAGATCCACATGGTACGCTACAAGACATGTTCCCTGGTTGAAGGTACAAATAAAATAATAAACCCTAAATTGGGCGAAACTTGCAAAAGGAACTTGCAAAAACATGCAAGCAAAAGGAAAGTCCTAGTTCCTCATCTCAAAATTTTGGTTGGTGATTACTATATCAACAATGATAGCCAACATTAACAAAATTAAAGGGTTCATGCTACCCAAGGTCCAAATTCATTGCAAATCTGGTTGTTAAAGAATTTTGGTTGGTGATTACTATATCAACAATGATTGCCAACATTAACGAAATTAAAGGGTTCATGCTACCCAAGGTCCAAATTCATTGCAAATCTGGTTGTTAAAAGAAGGAAAAAATATATATAGTTTGTGGGGTTTTGCATTTGCTAAAACATGGCACACCCATGGTAAAGCACATGAAAGATTTGCTTGACTTCCTAAAGGCACATCATACCCCAAAGATATATTGGATAGATTCGAATGGCTAGGAAATGGCAATTGCCTTACATAATGTGGTTTTGAAACAAATTAAATTACTAGTCCAATAAGCCAAACACATTTCCATTAGCTATGATGGGGTAAGTTATTACATGAACCTAGAGCTTGAACTTTGAGCTTTGACCTTAGAGTTCGAACTTGGGATGACAAAATGTTTTATTCTTTATACACATGCAAGTAAAACCCAAAAATTTAGCCACAAAATGAATGTTATATAGGTAAATATAGAAACAAACATGGGGATGAATGTAAGCATTCATACTCATTATAGATGAATGAGTTTTTCATTCATTTAATATATGGATGAAAAAACATTAATTGAATTTGCATTTGTTTAATATATAAAACACTTCCATTAGAATTATGGATGAATGTTTTATTTTATCATTAAGTTTTTATCGATGAATTTTTTTCCCTTAGTTTTAATTAATTAGAGTTTCATGAAACACAATATAATTTTATTCGATATAACATTTGTTGAATAATATAATGTAAATTTTATTATGAATGTATTTGGTGGCTATGATTTTAATTGCAATTATTTTCAAATGTGTCTTAATTATATTATTATTACCATGTTAACATCCACCCCATGGTCGTCATTTTAAATTTTTTTCTAAAAGCTAAAGGTATATTTAAAAATACAATAAATTATAAACTATAAGCTCCAAGTTCTAAGCTCAAACTTTACATTCATGCATAAACCATCCAGCTATAATGAAATCACCATGTTGGACATTTAGTCGTAGATTTATGTTCACACCTATGTCGTTAAAATTTGGCATAAGGTGCCAATTGTTCTTAATTTTGAAAACATTGTGGATGGAGGTACATCTAACAACCTCACTAATGTTAACATACGTTCCCTTGTTGTTTTTGGTGGGATGTAAAAAATTGATCTCACTAACAAGGTTGTCTACTTTGGGGTTGATGGTGTATCAATTTTCAAAAGCGTAAAAATGAATGTGTTTGTCCAATTAATTAACAAACATTGCCATTTCTATAAGTGTAATCTTAATGTTCATACTTTGTCATCCCTAACCCTTGTTGCAAATATTGAAACTTTACTTTCTTATATGTACACCTTCTACAACTAGTCCCCAAACAGACATTTGGAAGGCACCAAATTAACTAAAGTGATTGAGTTAAAGGTTTGAAATATTTGAAAAAATCTTAACATAATGGATATCAATGTTGGCCCCTTTTAAACAATTGTTATGTGAATATAAATGTATTGTGATGAACATGTATAATGATCTTCCTATTAATCTAGTTGTTGCCAATAATTATTAACTTTTATGTGATGTGGAAACTCTAATGGGACTAATGTGCATGATGTCAATGTTGGAGGGAGTGCAAAATTTGAATAAACTTGTTCAAAACAACAAATGTTTCAATTGTAATTGTGTCGCAACAATGAAACTTACTCAAGTTAATATTTACAACCTCTATGTGGACCCCGAGCAACATTTCTCATGACCAATTCCAAAGTTTGGTGGATTTGGAATAATTCAAATCTATTGCAATGCTTAGAATCTAGTGCCATAGATGCCAATGCCATGGGGTTCATTCCTTTGAATGTTCATCCATAACTTGCATTGAACTTGTATATAACGTTTAGTTTAGTTTTAATTGACTCTTAATAAACTATTAATTAAGTTTTAATTCACTTCCACTGCTTGATTCATAGTTCACTTTCAGTTCACTCACAGTTCATTCTCAATTAGGAAAGATCTCAAGAAGTTTCTTTATTCGATGCACACATAAGAGCCCCTTTGAAAGCTTCCTCAAATTAGGTCCCCAAAGGGGTATAATTTGAAGTAGGATGTTTCATTTCCTTTAGTATGTTCAACACCAATTTTAGGCACGATCTTACACCATAGCCTTGTCATGTTCTTTTCATGTTTTTGTTTGCATATGTTAGCATAATAAAAATATGTTTTCATGTTTATCTTACACATCTTGTGTTTTTGTTTTATGTTTCTATGTTTTTGTTTTTGAATCACATAATTTTGTCTTATTCTTTATTAGAAAGTTAAACTTAAAGCTTTCCAAGTTAACCTTTATTCTTGTGATTCTTCATGTCCTTGACATTTAGTACCAGGAACCCACCACCAAAAAAAACTATGTTGCCTTTTACTTCAAGGAGCAGTTTTACATGTCATACAAAACTAACAAAGGGACTAGAATTGTGTCTATGGTCACTAAAGAGGATTGGGCAATTGTATGCCAAGGACCAATGCATTTTTGTTGCAATAGGATTGATCCATGTGCTTGATAAAAGATTCCTAGCACGAGAGTTTATGAATGGTACTAACATTATTAATTTAAAATATTGGGTACAATTAGAAGTTACCCTGACATTCCCTAAACATCTGCAAATTTTGAAATCACATCACTATTATTATAAGATGTCTCAATTAGATGGCAAATCATATATGCCTTATTGGATCATGTTTTATTTGAACAACAATCAAGCTTCTTTCTAATCACCATGCAATCCAACAATGAGGTTGCCATGAAACCCCCACATGATTATAATCCAACAACTCGAATGTGGAGGAGGTTTGCTTCTTACTATGACTTTGAAAGATAGGATTTTTGAATATTTCAAGCTTGTCAAACTTGGCATATGTTGTTTTAGGGATTGTTTAAGATGAACGTACATTTTATATCATCAATTTCATTAAATTCAAATTAAGGATCTTCATTAACTAATGACAAATCTAGATTTAGTGGTTAGAATGCATGCTCAAGACATTTTTACATTGTAGAATTTTCCATTCCAAGCTACCATCACATGTTTGAATGAAGCAAAATCTCACTATGGGTTGGAGCTATAACATTTTGGAACAACATTATGAAAATGCAACCTACATGTATCATGGTGTTTTCATAGTTTAACTCCCACATTTAAACATGCTCATAAGTCTTGACCCCTATTTGTTTTCCTTTTCAATATTGTTAGTTATAGATAAAGGTTTAAAAGTATTAATGAGTTCTATTTTGTAAGTTCGTCTTCCATTGCAATAGGGCAAAGTCCATTATGGACTAGGGTTCAATTCTTTTAGAAAAAACATTATGTTTATGAATAGATATATTTGATTGATTGTTTTCTAGGCAAGTGGTTATGGACTGTGCAAATTTAGGGAGTACAAATGATTTGCTATTCCACTTGAATTTATTATGAACTTTGGTGTCAACCTTTTCAAAATGATCGGTTTGCCATATTTGTCCACTCTTATGCCCTATGTTTAACATTGTCTTATTGGCTAGGAGCTAATGAAATCATATGTATGTTATGATAGGTGGTTTGTATAACGTTTGTTGTTCTTCAACCTATTCCTTGATTTTTGGTTTTGTTTATGTTTTTATTGTTTTTTGTGTTTTAGGTTTGGTATCCAATTTTGATGTATTTTTTAAGTTGCCAGTTCTCACTTAATTCTAGCTCCTATAAAAATGTAAATTATGAATTGTGATTGTTATATCCAACATAAAATAATCAATGCCAAAATTGAAGCAAGAAAATGGGAAAGGACTTCATAACAATAATCATGAAGAGTTCATAAGACTTTAATGCAACGATTAAGTTCAACTTGTATAAATTCAAACCAACAACTTCAAAATGTTTTGGGTTGGGTTTGTCTATAGTTTTCACTGATGTAGCCACAAAGATGTTAGCATTAGACCTTGATGATCCATATTTGTGTTGAATTGGTAAAATTCAAATTTATGTATTTTTGCCAAGCTACTAATGTAAGTTAGGTATGTCATTTAAAGTGCCATTAATAATTATAACTCATGCCATGGTGTTGCATGAGTAGGAAGTACTTTAACCATGACTATTAGAAAGCTTAAGAGTAGAATAGCTAATCACAAAAATGATAGTACTATTGTGAAATTGTTCACCAAGGGTCACCAATATAGTGAAAATTTGCCAAATTGTTAAAACTTTTGGGCTTCTTTTGCAATCTTGCATTTACCCCTAACAAATTCATGTTGCCACATAACTCTAACACTAAACTAAAATTATCACCATCATTAAGGAAAAAAAACAATTAGCCATGCGAGTAATATTTCCTTTTGTTTTTTTGCCACCTCAATCTACCCAACCTAGAAAATAGGGGCAAAAATATCAACAATGAAAAATCCAAAAGAAAATCAATGTGCCCAAAACTAATTTTTTCTCAATTTTTTTTGTTTAGTTTTTTATATTTGGAATGACAATTGATTACATCCATGAACCCAAACCACCTTAATTTGGTGGATGAGCTGTAAATGTTTTTTGTTTTTTTGTTTTTTTTATTAGATATTGATAACCATCCAACTTATATCTTTGTGATGTTGTTGGTCATTCCACAATGTTCCTAATATCCCATGAAGAACATGGACACCCTTATCTAAGTTTTGATTTTTCATCTCCTTTATAAATGGCCCAAGGGAGATGTTGAAATGTGTAGTGACCCATTCCACCCATTAATATGGCGTGCTTGGTAATGCAAATTATCATTCCATTAAGTGGTAACAAGTTTTTATGAGGTATGTTCCAAAGCATAATTGATTTCCTACTACTAATCCACATTTCAATTGCATTTTCAATAGTTGATTCACAATAAATCAACTCTAACAACGCAAAAACTAAAGCTTACAAATGACTACCTATCCCACCTAAGAAAAAACAAGAAACAAAGGTCGAAATAGTATACCAAAACCTAAACCTAGTTAGGTAAGTGGCATCATGACTGACCTCTAACATTCAATTTATGGAATGCAAGTTGTCATGTGGTCATGGCATGGGTAATCATCATCAAATATAACTGAAAGATTTGTAAATTTATTTATTGTAATTGCCATCTTTGATTGGATCATCATTCCAAATTGTTTTGGAATATTGGACATGTCCAAGATGTAAATTCATAATTTTTAATTGTTCACTAGGTTTGCAAGCTAGATTAAGATAATTACATTTTTTAATGAGATAAATTAAAACAAGCATTAGGGCCATTGGAAAACATCATAAAAAATATAATGGTAATTTCAATCATACCATGCAAGAACTTAATTGGAAACACATTCCAAGATCACAACCATTTCCCTTCCCTTCCTCTCAAAAACATGTTTTGATAATTGTTCATTACCTATAGTGGAATATCCTCACAATATTAGCCCTAGCAATTACCCCATAAATTGTGAATAAAATGGGCCCAATTTTTTTCATTCTTTTAAGGCAAGGAGTAGGGTGGGTGAGCAAATTGATAAGAATTTGAAGATTTTTTTTTTAAAGGTGTACGAATTTTCTTCTCCTCACATGTTCCCAATAAAATTTCTAATGGTGTGTTTAATGTGTTCCCAACTTTGTTTGATTCCATTGTTCCTTCATTTAATTCCATATGTTTTGCCAAATGTTTGATATGTTTTATCTTATGTGTTTTCATGTTGTTCTTAATAGGCACAAATTTTTAACACTTTCAATCTTATTTTGAATTTTGTTCAATTTCACTTTTCACTGAGGATGGGGTATACTTGAGGATAAATTAGTTAACATAATTATGTACTTACTATTGTTAATTATTTTTAATGTTTTTATGCATCAAAGTTCTTGTTTTTTCTTCTTTTGGGCCTCTTTGATTGGCATATCAAAACACTAGTTTAAAAACTTTTAACCATTATTAAGAAAATATATACATGGTTTTCACTTATTTTGGGTGAAGAATTAAAGTAAGAAATGGTGTTTTGCTACCATCAATGGCCCATCAACAACTATCACATAGCAAGTTGATCTTCACATGGTGCATATTGGAAATGTGATACTAGCTTAAAGTGAATAAAAGTTGGGAAAAATCTGCACTTTGCATTTCTATAAGTTCAAAGGAAATGTCAAAAGAGATTGACAAGGATGTGGTGATCGACATTGTATTTATTAACCAACAAGAACAAAATAGGTAGTAAAATGTTCCTTTTATCACACAACACTACAAGAAAAAACCGAGGTTTTCAACTATGGTTTCAATTACATTTCAACTACATTTTGAAGTTGAAAACAACACTTCCAATTGTAAAATATTTTTTCAACTCAAAATGAAGTTTTCAACTACTTACCAAAATAGTCGACAATGTTGAAGCAAACCCACAACACAGTCAAAGCCTACTTACACATGTCAATTTTTCAACCAACATTGAGGTGATAAGATTTTTGTTGAAAGTGATGGAACATTTTTTATTCATGGATGAAGCTCAGCCACCTTCATCCATATCTCAAAGTTGAATTTTCAACTATTGTTTCCAATTTCAAGAACTGTTATCTAGGGTAACCTCCCATTGGATGAACTTCATCCACTAATAAACCATGACATTATCAAATAATGAATTGAAATTTCAACTACATTCTAACTAGGTCATGAAATTATAATTTCAATTTTGTTACAACTAGACCAATCAAATAGTCTAACCAATAGTTTTTTTGCCACATGGCCTTACTTAAAGTTATATCTAGGCAAAAAATCTAAGTAATAGTTTGTTGACACATGTTAATACTTAAAATTATTTGTAGGTTTAAGTCTAAAAATAAATAGATAGGTATCTACCTACTAGGCCTACCTATTTATGTAGACCTCCTTAACTTAAACCTCGGTAGGTACGTAGACCTAGATAAATAAATAAACCATAATGCTACTTAGGCTTAGGGTAGATAAGTAGGCTTCAAATAATCCTTTTTCTCACTAGGTGGCTTTTAAGGTCGAACTTTTTTTATTAGTTTATCTTAGATGCCAATTTCACCTTCTAAAAACACTTGGTGCACTAACTTCATTATGTAGTTTACAAACTTGGAAGCTATGACAAACAATATGGGATAAAAATTATAGTTGCATTATAATTGATATATTTTCTCAAATGTTTTGAAGAAAAACTTTAAAACCCTTTTTAGTTTGAAACCCCATATCTTTTTCATTTGAAGTCCGTTTTGAGTGATTTAAAAAACTATGGGTGCACCAACTAGTGATTTACAAGAATTTTTTGAGCTCTAAATGCAACAAAACAATGAAAAAATAATTTAATTTCAACATTTGAAACTGTATAATTTTGTTTCAAATGTTTTGAAAAAAAAACTTTAAACTTCTCTAGTTTGAAACCCCATATTTTCTTCATTTTAGGTCCATTTTGAGTGATCTAAAAAAATACGGGTGCACCAACTAACGATCTACAATATTTCTTTGAACTTAAAATGCAAAAAAGAATGAAAAAATAATTTATTCTCAAATTCCAAAATTGTGATATTTTGTTTCAGATGTTTTGAAAAAAAACTTTAAACCTCTCTAGTTTGAAACCCCATATCTTTTTCATTGTAATATCATTTTGAGTGATTTAAAAAACTATGGGTGCACTAACTAGCAATTTATAATACTTTTTTGAACTTCAAATGTAGCAAAACAATGAGAAAATAGTTTAATCTCAAAATCCAAAATTGTGATATTATGTTTCAAATGTTTTGAAAAAATACTTTAAACCTCTATAGTTTGAAATGCCATTTTTTTTTCATTTATAATTCATTTTGAGTGATTTTTAAAACTATGGAATGTCAGTGATCTACAAGACTTTTTTGAAATCCAAATGTAATTAAACAATGAAAACAAATTTAATCTAAAAATTTAGAACTATTCAAATTTATCATTAAACATGAACCCCCTTGCACAAAGCAACCTAGATCCTCCTTGTTTTTTAACCAAATTGAGTGTTTTTTTGTAGTAGTGGAAGTGTTAAATGGAAGGTCACAAAATTTATTTTAACAACAAAAAAGGAGCGATGTGTAAGAAATTAACTTCCTTTGAAATCTTAAGTGTATGGTGGCAGGCCTATTTATCCTAGTTGAAATTAAGTTGTAATTTTGGATTTTGAAATTAAGTTTTTTTTTTCATTGCTTCGTTGCATTTGGACTTGAAAAAGGTTTTATAAATATATAGTTGATACACCCATAGGTTTTTAAATCACTCAAAAGAGATTGAAAATGAGAAAAATATGGGGTTTAAAACTAGAGAGAATTTTAAGTTTTTTCTTCAAAACATTTGAGACAAATATTAATTAAATTGCAACTACAATTTTTATTACATGGTGTTTGGGTTTCACTAAAGTAGGGCTAACCATTTGAGGTTAATTAAGTGTTTGATATCAACTATAATGCAACTTTAATGCACCATAGGTCTACATGCATTTTTTTAAAGCACATTTGAAACAAAATATCACAATTTTGAATGTCGAGATAATTTTGTTATTATTCTTTTGTTTCATTTGGAGGACAAAAAGGTCTTGTATATCTTTAGTCATACGTTTTTACATCACTTGAAATGGAATCAAAATGAAAAAGATATGGGTTTGAAAATAAAGAGGGTTAAAGTTTTTTTTTGTCAAAAAAATTGAGAAAAAATATCACAAATTTTTCTTCCTTTACATCTTTTCTTTTTTGCTCCTTTGCTTTTGGTGTTTAAAGAAAAATTTTAATCCTTCAATTTGCACTTCTAATGACATAAAGATCGTTATTGATTTGGTTAAAAAATGAAGAAATATAAAAATTTGCAATGGTTTTTAAACTTGCATTGGGTGGTTCCGAGTACTTAATATCCAATTATTAACTAGACTAAAACAATAACCTATAATAAATATCTAGTTTACTTTACCTATTAATTATTGTAGATAATATTAATTAACAAGGAATAATTTTCATAAAAATATTTAATTTATTGTATTGATATTTATATAAATAATAAATAATATTAACTATCTAAACAGTGCAATAACCATAAAATTTGGGACAAATACATACATTAATTTAATAACATTAGTATTTTCAAATGCTAAATTTCAATTAATTCTAAACTAGGCTAATTGTATTTTAATAAATTTAATAATTTATAATATTATAATATGATCCTAATTTAAGTGAATAATTAATAATTAATTCCTATTAATAAATTTAGCATACGTGGTGCCTAAGTTTGACTAAATTGGGGCTAAGCATCTATGGTTAATTAAATGTCTAATGTGACACCTAAATATATACTTAAAGCTAAGCCATGATGCACTTGAAGTAAATTTAATTAAATCACATGCCTAAACCTTTGGTGCCTACCATGTGTGTAATTAACAACTCACATTACATTTCCATTACGTCATGTTATTTTGTTTATTCACCATTTTACATGATATCTTCTTTTATGATCCATCCCATCCATGTGAAGATAAATGTCTTGCATCATTTTCAAATTTCATCCATCTTGATTTAGTTGGTACAATTTTCTTATTTAATAGTCAACAACATATCCATATTTTGCATCCTTTTTTGTTTTTTTTAAAGATGTATTCTCTTTGTGAATGAGTTTATGGACATCAAAATAATAAAGTCCATTAACCATAATGTTTTTCATTTACAGAACAAAAAACAAGAAGTTTAGTATTTGAACCTTTTTATTTTGAAATGAGATATCCATGTAGCCCCATGTTCTTCATCTTTAGTTTTGTAGCGTTCAAATCCTCCACACTATTTATAACTCTTTCAAAGTGCAATTGAAAATGGATCAAATGAATGTGTGTTTCATGTTAATGCACTTGCAAATTTGTTAATTTGTATTGAAGGTAAAAAAATTAACTTGTTGATTCTCAATTTTGTAATGTCCAATATAACCCCAAAATCGCCTCTCATAAACTGAAAAATATGAGAGTTCATAGATGGAATTAAATTAAGTTCACAAATTTGAATTCAAAGTAAAGTCAATTTGCACAAACCAAAAAAAAAGGTGATAAACTTGAAAGAAAAACGATGCATGAACAAGCCATGAACAACCCAAATCACAAAAATACCATAACTTAAATTTCGAAGGAATTCATTTTTTTCCTTATAATATATTTTATGATTAATAACAAAGTTACATCGAAATGACAAATATTTTGAAGAATCCAAAATGAGAGTTTTGAAACTTTTTAATTTTGGACGATTATGATTCATACAACTTTTTATGCTTAGAGTCCACATGTGGATTTAAATTGAACAACTTTCAAAGATAATGTTGTAGCATTTTTTTAAAAAAATTTCCAAAAAATTACAATAAATCATACATTTCATTTAAAAGTAATTTTGACCTTTATTTCTTTAATGTTAAGATGGTTGTAGTAGGGGGTTCATTTTCTATCACTCTTTAAAGGTCCATGCAATAGTGTTAAAATGATAATCTACTTTAATATCTTGATTGTACTTTTAGAATTACATGGTGTTTAATGAACTTAAAATGTATGCATGAAAAGAAGCCATTTTAGATAAATTTTTAACATACATGTTAGGAGAATCAAATTAAGAACCACAAAATTGATTATGATATGGATTTATGAAAATATGGTCCATTTCAAACCATTCAAAAGTGCATAACTTTTTTTTGGTTAAGGTTTTTCTAGGAAACCTTTGGCATTTATGTTCTTATTGGTTTAATACATCATATATTGAGTCCCTATAATATATTTCAACTAAAAACCATACACAATATGCATGTATAGAAAACCAATCAGTATTTTTCAACTTAAAAAAAAATCATTATTATAAATTTGAGTGTGTTGTAATTTTTATATGAATGTCTTCTTATGCAAGTTGAAACCTAAATCAACATCCAAAATTGGCACATTATTGATTTTATGGAATGTTAATAACATGTAAATACATGACATTCTACAAAAAATTATGTTGTGACACAAAAAATGAACCACCATACCTTGCAAATATTGTTCAGTGATCAAAAGTCAACATACCAATTTAATTCATGATCATTATTTGAATCATAACTTATTATCAAATCTTCAAATGGAAAATATAAAGTCAGTCATAATATCTAAGGTTTCATTTCAATAAGGTTTATTATTTAAAACCTTTTCCCAAAGATTTGGGATTTCAACCCCCAAAGTGGGAATTCATTTAAGAATGTTGAGATTGACTAAACCTTGCACTTTTACATACTTGTGAAAATGTGTTTGAAATTTGTGACACTTTTCCACATGCTTCCTTTTTCATGACTTAACTTTGGACACGAGTTCAAAGTTAAAGTCATACCAAATGATTTTGTTTATCACATTGTTTTGCTTTTAATTTGCATTAATCATATTTTTTCTTGGGTTTGCAAATTTTAATTTAATTCAAACTTTGTGATTTCATCATAATAACACCTTGAAGTTTTCTTGGCAGTAGGGAATGCATATTGGGTTTTCATTTTGTTATAAATGTTTGTACCCCTAACACCATTTCATAAACCTATGGGTCAATACATGTTCAAATGATGTAATCAATTCATTTATAATAATGCTTTCACATCCCTTGGATATTTTTGGAAATGAATAGAATACTAGAAAACAATGTAGTTAGAATATTTGTAATACACGTGACAAAGGTTATGTGTTGCTTTTGACTAAAAAATGAATAAGAAATTAGAAACCAATTGGAAAGGTGTGTTTAGAGAAAAGGAAACATCAAACAACTTGAAAGTCAAAATCATTAGAGTGTAAATTGCTTTTGGTTAGTATTGTATGTGGTATTTTAATTATTGTAAGGAGGAAAGATTAAAAAAAACCTATAATTTGGCAAGTAATAACATGTAAAAAATTATAGTTGTTAATTTCATTTCCAAATATATTCCCTATAGAGCAATTGATTTTTCACATTTTTACATGTCAACAAATATATTACTTTCTATCTATTTAATTATTTATGTTGCATAATTTGATGTTCCCAAATTCCACAGCTCATAATCAACGATTTTATTTTCAGTTAATTCTTATTTCCAACAATTTAAAGAATGTTAATTACTCCATCAACCACAAATGAAACTTAATTTTTAAACAACTTCAAATATAACCACCAAACTATAGCAAATTTCCTTCATATATATATACATTTAAAAATCATGCCAAATTTTGTATGTTTGAAGGATAATAAACACAAGGAGTAAAAATAAGTGACTTTCTTGAACAATTTGTGAAATATGGACAAACAAAAAGAATAAATTACAATTAAAAAAATGTGAATCACTATTTTTGAAGTTGTTATTGAAAGAAGTTTCACAATTATGAAGGGTGAAGACCAATGTTGTGTCAAACTATATTGATGAAAATTTGATATCAATGATTGGTATACACATTTATATAAAAAAACACAACACCAATTTTGTGTTAATTAACACCAATAATTTAGAACATACTTAAACCCTAGGGGTTTAGGTTGACATTGTTGAAACTGAAACCCAACTTAAATTTCCTTTTGGTGAAACTAGCAAAAAAAATTGGATTGTGAAACTATCATTTTGTTAAGATTAAGCCTAGAACTAGATCTTTGACAATAAACTTTTGAAAATAAGTTCATGTTTTTGGGTTGACACATTAAGGTTAAAGAATAATCAAATTATTTAAGGCTACATATTTAAGGCTAAAATTTTAAAGGTAGATGATTGGTTTTAATTTGTTATAAAATTTGATATTTTTAAATTTGTAGTTTTAACTTGGTTTAAAGCTTTTTGCCTTTACAAAATTTATAGCTTTTGGGAGTGTGTAGTGTGTGCATGAAATCAAACCTTATTATGAATTAAGTCCAAATGTTTTTGAATTTGAAAAAAAATTCAAAATTTGAATTAAATGTTTAAAATTTGAAAAAATGGGGTTCAAATTTTCATTTCGAAAATTTAACAATTTTTTTGAAGGAATACAAAAAAAGATTGGAGGTTCTTTCAAAAAGGAAGAACTAGACAACAAAAGAAAAACCCCTAAATAAAATTTTCATTCTAAATGCTGAACTTTGAAATTAATGATGCACATATTAAAATATGAATATGGCATTTTCAATGGTAAAAATGAAAGTTTGGTTACTTGGCATGTTCATGTTTGGGTAAGTATATAGTTGCCTGGGTTATATTTAACATTGTGAAGGCAATGATATTAAAGATCACATAAATTTAGTTTTTAAGTATGAGATATTGAGGATACTTGGATTAATTGAATGTGAAAAATATAAGGGACACTATTTTATGAAACCAACTATTATGGGGATGTGGTAGACCACTTTCAATATTCATTGCTAACTATCCTTCATCTTAAAATGTCCTTTTAAAAAAAAATCGTGGATTTTCAATAGTTAGATTTTGATATCATTTTGAATTATATCCTTTTATTATTACATATGTTTGGATTAATATTAGACTTTTGAAAAGTTTTGAAACAAGCATTAACCATTTGAAAGTTGAAAAATTGTAGAGAAATGTTGATTTGGAAGCATGCAAAGAAAGATGTGATAATAAATACTCATAATGTTTTGTCTCACTAGATCCAACAAATATATGTTAATGATGTTTGGCCTACTTTTGGGTGAGGCACAAACTTTTGTTATTTTAGAAAATCTTTTTAGGAGAATGTGGAACACATGTTTTTTACAAATGCATTTTATTCACAAAATTTTTGAAACCTTTGCAAAATACAAAAATTGTAAATAAAAAAAGGTTTCAACATTGAACTTTGAAATTGCACATAATAAATATGAATGTGACACTTTCAACGAGAAAAGTTAAAATCAAAGGTTGATAAGGTGGCTATCATCTTGGCACACAATGCAAAACTACCATTCAATGATTTGTAATAAAATGTGTAGATAAATATGTATTGAATTGTTTTGAAATTATAACTATTACCAATATGATTAATGCCTTAGTACCCTTTTTAAAAAAAATAAAAAAGTATAATATATATATTATTGATCTCATTATAACACAACATTGATATCTTCAAACATCAAATTTTTTAAAGATGATGATGAAACCTTGTCAAAAAGCCTAGGCACAAAGGCCTCAACTCCAAACCCTAAAAAAACACCCACCTAGAAAGCAAAAGGAGGAACAAAAAGTGAGTACCTACATCCACAACAACTAAAAAACTACAAATCAAAACTAAAAAGAGGGTCACAAAAGTGAAAAATAGAGACCTTCCAAAAAAGGCGAAGAAAACAATCTATCCACTGAATCTTTCAATGTTTGGATGAAGCAAATTAGACAAAGAAATAAGTGGTCTAAGATTGGTCCACATTTCCCAATAGAAGTGTTTCCTTCATCTCAAATTCTTAGAAAGGCATATATATTAATAACAATATGATATGTATAAAAATATGACACCAATCCAACAACAACCTCTTCACTAGTACCATTGTGAAAACCCAACACCCATCAAAGCACCATTGAAAACCCAACACCCATTGAAGCACCATCCACTTGATGCCCATTATTACTTGGTTGTGGATGGACCTCAATTGAGTTAATATTTGGTTTCATCTTGGTAACCATTTATGTAAGAAATAGGTCACACATATAGGTAGGTAGGTAGGAAAATAGGTAACTATTAGTTAAGTAGATCGGTGTATACATATATAATAGTGAAGGCTATTTTGACTACATACCTACTAAAAACCTGCTTGTGAGTTGTTAGTAGGTAGGTAGTAAAAAAAGAAGCAATTGAGCTAACCACCATGGTTAGCTAAGCAATTGGAACTCAACAAGGGCTTTATAAAAGGTATTAATATCATAAATTTGTTGATGAGGTGAAGTTGCAATCATAAAACTAATTCAAGTAAATTGATAAATTGGGTATTATTTTCACAATCAAAATTGATAAGGTGAAGTTGCAAGAATTGTTACTGTACAATTTCTCCATTGCAGTTTCAACTGCAGTTATAACTCTGACGGTGGATGCTTCAGTTCAAGCTTCCATGACAATCACTAAACCCAAAAGCCTATGCCATCAGCCAAAAAGGAAGCATATCTAGAGAGAATCAAAGCACAAAATGCACACTCATTAGACAACTGCGAGAGTCAAATTTATTTTTCAAGTGTCCAAGATTTCCTCAAAACCATAAAATCAGCTGTCAATGAAGCGTCAGCTTGAATGAAAGACAGAGAACTAGCATAGAAACATACATAGGTAATAACAAATACGGTACCCAATAATACACAAAATATTTCAATGAAAACAAAGAATGGAGCTCACAATTATCGCATACCAAATACAGCACCATATGGTTCATGGTTCAGCTTCTTTGCGGTAGAAGATTGATCCTGGGGAAGGAAGAAGACCCCCGATATTTCTGTAGATGCCGATAGAAAGAAAATCAGCATCCTACAGTGGCTTGATGGAGGTTGCTTTTTCACAGCACAAACTTGGTTTACAGAATGTGATTAACTTCTCAGCCCCTTCAAACTGCTAATCAAGGCCTTTGGAGTCAAAATATACAAACTCTCCTCATCAAATCACCTCATGTGAAGCACTTAAGAGCAAAGCCAAAGCAAGAAAGTTACAGTTTTCAAAAGTATATTATGTGGCAAAGGACTATCAGAAGGCATCATTTGCCTTTTCGTGCTCTTATTCAACTCCTTGTCAAGTTGTTGTGCTGAGGACATGCCACAAGGATGCACCCAGAGCCTTTGCAGAAATCAGGCTACCCAACAATTCATATTCCATGAACTTTGCTAACCTGCCACAATCTGTTGTTTTTCCCACAAAAAGCTTGGCAGTTGCAGGTTAGTTGAATGTGATATCAGGCTACAAAACTCACAAACTGAAGTCTGAGTTTGAAGGATGAAACTTTGGTTCCAATTGGAGCACATTGAATAAAAATCAATAAACATCAATACCTGTGATTCCTGTAGAAATACTCAAAACCCTCTTGAGTATATCCAACAATCAATACCAGAATGCAGACCTACAAAATGCAGCATAAATTTCCGAAGAGAAGTTAAGTGCAGAATGTAAAATGCAACACTGTTTTTTCTTAAAGGGAAATTCACCTAAAGCTCCAAAAGGAGTACAGGATTTCTGAATCATGAAAGACAAACTAAAGCAAAGTGCATCATCATGAGAATAAATAACAAACAGTATGTCACAGCAAAGTTTGACAAATGCAAATTGCTTCTCCATTTCACATTGATGATGAAAAGGGAAGGACCATCAAATTGCTTCTTGATTTCAGATCAATAGTGAACAGGGAAGGATCATCTTGTGTACATCATAAATTGCTTCTCCATTTCACATTGTTGGTGAAGAGGGAAGAAGCATCTTGAGGTGCATAAACCAAAACTCTGCCACCATACCCTCCAAAGAAGGAAGGTCATTTTGGCCCTGAGAAGTAAGATCACAAGGAATATGAAAAACTCTAATCCTGAAATTGTCTGTTGCTGCCCCTGCAAGAAGAAGTATAGTTTGCAGGCCTGTGGATGGATCTTGTCAATAAATTTTAGGAGTTATTGCTGCTGCTGCTGTTATGGGTCTTTCTTGCCTATCTTGGCAGAGCCAAGAGGGAAGAGAAAATTGTAGAATTCTTTGTAAAACATGTGCCATTGACCTTGTCTGAGCCATGTGTTTGCTGTCAATGCCTGACAGATTTTCCACAACTTCTCTGAAGACTTGGAATGTTGTTGGAGCACAGAGCAAGGGTGCCTATTGCCATTCATATGTTTGATGGCACAGATGTGCAGATTCAACTTGTCCTTGATAGCGGACATGCATTGAAGACAATCTGTTGCATGGGGGAGAGAGTACATTTGTGACCATGACATTCAGCCATTGCACTGCTTGGTCTGAATTCTCCTCTTATTCCAAATCCTTGAGTTTGGCTGCATAGGGTTTAGGGTTTAGGGTTGACCCCAAAGCTCTGGAGGTCAGAACATTCTTGGTGCTGGAATTTCATCGATATCTTCCAAGTAATCTCTGATTATAACGTTTGTCTTCTGGAGGTACAAGTCCATGGAGTTGGAAAGAGAGAGTCCGGGGCGAGAGTGTCTCGAGACCTGATGTGAGTGTCAACATCGTGTAGCAGACTGCGGGGTCCGGATCTGCTGCTGGAATAGGGGGCCCGACTAGCTTCCATTGCTGCAATTTTCAGCCTTACCGTTTCTACTAGCCCCATTTCTTTTGTACTTGCTTGGTACAACGAGAGGAACGCCACCCCAGAAACCTAAGCATCCACAGAAAAGCGAATACGAATGATCAACCCCGAAAGAGCGGATCGCAGAAACAAGGAGAAAAGAAGAATCCAGACACCAACCACAAAACTTCCAAACTTCTATGAAAACAGAGATGGAAGAAAGAAGATTGCAATACTAACAACTGATGCAGATTCAACTCAATGCAGAGAGAGAGAGAGAGAGAGAGAGAGAGAGCTTCACACTTCCCCAATCCTTCTTCTCCTCCTCCTATCTCTTCCCCCATCCTTCAGAAACCAACCGTGAAGCACTCTGAGGCGGGGGAGAGATGCAGAGAGCGAGGTATTCCCATCCACAAAACACTCAAAACGGGGTCAAATTGCACAAAATAAAAGCCGATACGGGAAGATTTTGAGCATCAAGAGCCAGTGCGGTGGCACATTCTGCCTCCAAATCGACCAGAAATCGCAATCGAGGCGCGAGAAACGGAAGCAATCGAGCGCGGACCGTCTTCCGCTCTCTCTCTCTCTCTCTCGCCAAGCACACGCAAACCCTAAACGGTACCAAAACGTAAACCTAGAGTACCTAGTTTTTTTTTACCAGTGTAAAAAGGGCTAATTACTATTCATCTAAAACTACCAAAGGGGTTAAAAACCGCAAGAGAAACAATAATGAAATTATTTCTAAAATTAATAATAAAGTTAATTTGGTTTTTACCAGAGCATCTGTTTTTACCAGTGAAAAAAGAGTCAATTACTATTCATGTAAAACAACCCAAGAGGTAAAAAAAACTCAAGAGAAACAAATGATGAAATTTCATTACAAAATAATAATCAAAATTAATAAAAAAAAAACCAGAGCTCTGGTTTTTTATTATTAATTTTGATTATTATTTTGTAATAAAAAATAAAATGATAATTAAAAATTATTTTTACTAGGGCATCTAATTTACCACTTCAAAAGGGCCAATTATTATTCATCTAAAGCTACCCCAAGTGTAAAACATCAAGAAATAAACAAACCAAATAATAAATTTAATTTGGTCCTTAATTCCAAATTTTCCTTCACCCCCATTTTTAGGTTGTCATTTTAAACCCTAAAAGTGAAAATGTAAACAATGGAAAATGTTTGTTTTTGGTTCCTATTTAACATTGAGTGCACCATTTCATATGGTCTTATAACCTTCAAACATACAATGCTAATAAGTATAGAAAATTGAAACAATTTTATAATTAAAAATAAATAAATAAATAAATAAATAAATCTTTAAAAAAGAAATTGGTGTGTTTTTTTAATATTGTGGGAAAGTGGTGAATGAGTAGGATTTTATGGAGGTGATTTTTGTGATTTTTAGACCTATCATGAAAGTTAGGTGTTAGTTGTGAATATCTTTTGTAAATTAATAATTCAATAAAATTTCAAAGTTCAAAATTCAATTTGATGGGTAACAAGTTCACATTTAAGGAATATTTTATTTTATTTTTTATTTTAGTTTTTCCACATCGAAATTTCCCAACCCATGGTGCCCCTCCACTATGCTTTTATCTATGTTTTTATTACCATGGGAAAACCTTTGATGAGTAGGGGTGCACTTATGTTATTTTGTAATGTTGAGACCTATGGTGCAAGAATTATTGAATGTATATTTTTTCTCAAGAAATTGAACAAAATCAAAACTCAAATATTTAAGGAAGTTGGGGCATGCTCTTGGTGCTATTGGAAAACATTTTATGAGTGGGATTTCTTAGAGACAATTTTGTAATTTATAGACTTAAGATGTTGAATTTTTAAAGATTGTGGACTAGAAATTCAATTAAATTATTAAAAAATGGCTTTGAAAGGAAAAATTAGTTGGATAACGAGTTCACATTTGGGCTAATGACTCAAGTAAACTTTTTATTATTAAAAGCAACTAAAAAAAATACTTTCTATATGTTTACCATTGTGAAAATATCATTTTCATTTCATCCAAAACTACCCAAGGGAAAAGATCAAGATAAACAATAACAAAATAAAACTAATTTGGTTTTCTAAACCAAATTTCACCCCTCTTTAGGGCCAACTTGCTTGATCTTTTTCTTAAGAAAAAACCAAATTCACATTTTAAAGTGGAATAAGAAAACTATGCAAGTATAAACATATTGGTTATTGGGTAAATTTTTTAATTTACCTAATTTTATAATAGTATCCTATTTATTCTCAAAAGAAATATAATTAATATATGATAAAATTCATATGACAAAATGATATGTTGTGTGGGAATGGGCAGATTCATAGACTTGGGAGCCATGGGACCCAAAATAAAAGGGTCAAGCACTTTATTAAGAACCAATAATTCCCCCATTGGGCAATTTGTTTTGTTAAATATTTATTTGATTAAAACCATTATTTGAAGGCTTATATTAAAAATTGCCAAAAATATGTAGGTATTAAAATTTCCAAAAATATTTAAAGATGAATGTTTTTACATTGCACCCATGGATGTTACGATTATTTTATAAGTGCTTTTGAATTTTAGTTTATTAGGTTGATTTCAAAAAAAAAAAAAAGTTCTCATGACATATCTTGAATTTTATTATATAAATAAATCTCAAAATTTTAACACTAATTTAAATTACCATTTCAAAACATGAAGTATAAGTAAAGGTTACAATTGCTTTTGGTTCCTATTAACATGATTGCATTAAAAAATCTTTTTCTAAGGAATGCATGTGACATTCATGTGTTGGTCTATTAATTCAAAAATTGTATTTATCACACCCAATTTACAACTATGTTACGAGTTAAATTTTTTTTTTATCACACCTTGATCATGCACCATGTATATTATGCATCCATGTTTTTGTCACATAAAAATGAACATCTTTTGTGAAAGATGCATTTTCAACATTCATGATTTTCAAGGCCAAAAACAAATTTGAACCAAAAGTTGTTAAATGTGTTGTAAAATTGGATTTTGCCAATCTCAAGTTTTCTCTCTCTTTTAATCATCAATATAACTATCCATTTCAATTTGGAGAAGGAATGGTGAACATTTGAAATTAAAAAAAAAAAAAAATCCACCCCGAAGTTTTGAGTGTTTATAATCACTTTTGAAACATTATCAATTTGCATCAAATTTTGAGCATTGAAACTTTGCAAATAATGGAGCTCATTTCAACAAATTTTTTGACAATCTAAATTATTGTGCTCCCTTTTGATTTTCAAAAATACAAATTACAATTTTAAACAATGTCCACCCACTTATTAGTTGGCTTTTAATATTATGAATACACTAGAACAAATATATTGATAAACATGTTATTTTTATACATTATATTATTGTGGTGAAAAACATGCAAAATGTCGCACAACTTCAACTAAAACTAAAAATTCAAATAAATATGTAGTACCAAAATTCAATGCAAACATAAAATTTAAATTAAGTTTAGGGTGACCTTAATATGTGCATGTGAGAAAATTAGATAATCATAGAGTGAGAAAATTTAATGTTTCCTCACATAATACCACTGAAAGAAAATCCTATTTTGTGCATGTAATGTCAAAATTTAAAATAATTTTTTCATGGGGTTTCATGTAATTTTTTATCAAAAATATTCAAATAAAATTACCTTTCATTTTATTTACAATTTTTGCATGCTCTATATAGTACTAAATATATTTGTGTCATTTTAATTTTGAATCAATCATCATTATTTTTTTCCTTCAACTATTTTCAATTTAAAATGTTAACATATTTTTTTATACAATCACATCTCCCCCCCCCCCGCCGCGCCCCAAACATCTATTTTTATCACTAAAAAAAACACCATTAATGTAAATCTAACCAATAATGAAACAATAACCAATTAAGATTAATGTTGCTTTTAAATCCAAAATTTTATGTGACTTATGTTTAAGGTTAATTTATTTCTTTTCCAAAAGAGAAATTTTTGTCAAATAAATTCAAATACAATTAATTTTCCTTCTATTTACACGTTTTGCACATTGATGCCAATGTTTTATTTTTCTTCAATTTTCTATTGGAATGTCATTAGTAAGTGTTCCAAGAGGGAATTAACAATAAATGGTAACACTTCCAATTTTTAAATTTTTTATAGTATGGTTACTTAAAACAACCAAGAATAGACATCTAATGAAATCAACACAAAATATCTCTTGGTTTACAAACTTAAAAAAGGAATATTATAATAAAATATTCCTTGAAATAACCACAACAATGTCAAAATTCCCACAAAAAAAACACAAGCTAATACAAAGTGTTACTTGTTTTATTCAAATTTTAATCAAACAAAATGAAAATTTCCTTTTCACCCATTTCAGGTTAATTAACTCCCCCCCCCCCCCCCCCCCCCCCCCCCCCAAAGGTAAAAATTTAATTAAATATAAACCAAATATCATTAATTTTATCTTTTGATTTAAAAATATTTTTTTAGCCATTGTAGGTCCGACTCAATCCTAGCTTTTCAAAAGTAGACAATTGTTTTTATCAAATGTTAGCACTAGAAGGCAAAGGTGAAGTTTGAAAGCCTTTTTAACTTGCTAGAAATACATCAAAAACTTGGGAGAATCAAAAGAAATAAGAATGAAATAGTCTATGGAATGTTTCTTTGGTTTTAGATTCACTTACTACAATTTTGGAACATGTAACACTATATCAATAAATGATGTTTGATATAAGCAAATGCACCTAAAACATCAAAATATTAAAAATGTGTTGTTAGGAATTTCCTTTTCAATGTTGATGTCTTTATTAAAATATATTTCATAATAATAATTTCAAAAGATCCAAAGATTTTAAGATACAAGGATTTTAAAAAATAATGTTCTAATGATTGTAGAAGTTTTCAGATTAGTTCACAACTTTAAAAAAAAAAAGTTTTTGGGAGTTAATTAGGCTTTATGTTTTAGGGTTGTAATGTTCATCCATTTCTCATTATGGTTATGAGCTTGCTTGTGAAGGTCCTTTTAATGTTCTAGATTTTGTAATTTGTTTTGTTGTATCATTGATTTTTTTCATAACATCTTTAAAAGGTGTATGTTTTTGTCTTCTAAGGTTGTATATTCACTCTTTTCTTGTAAACTTGTTTTTGTGAATTTCTCACAAACAAACCATTTATAAGTTAACATATGTTAATTTAAAATTATCATTTGATATTTCCTCAATAACAATGCTAAAACATATGGATGATAGTGAAATTTCATCCTCTAAAACCTTATTGATCTAAGGTAAATAAAATGAAAGGAATTTGACAATGTTTTTTTTTATATCACACTTAATGGCTTTCTTAGTAGTGAACACTTGATCATTAGTGATAACTTAATGTTGTAGCAAGGGACAATGATTTAAGTTAATGGGGTAAATGTTTTGCTCGTTTATTTTATTGATATATGATATCTTCTCTTGAAGGTTTTGGGTGCTCAATAGGCACTTGCCTAATAATACTAATAATAACATCTTTGAAAATAACTTAAATGTTTGATTTCAAAGTTCAAAAGGGATTTTAATGTGTCTTCACCTAATTAAGTTGCAACTAGTGTTGGTTAATTTTGCATGTTCCTTAAAAACTAGACCTAATGGATTTACATGGACCCATAATTTGTCAAGAATTAAACCCAACAATTCTACATGGATCAACATTGATCTTAGAATTGGACCTAAACCTAACCAAGAATTGGACCTAGTAGGTCTTAGAAGTCTTTTACAACGTCCAAATGATAGGGTTAAGTAGGGTTAAGGTTTTAATTTAAAATAGGGTTAGAGGTTTCTAGGTACTAAGGTCCTTGTTCCTAGCCTTAAACTTTAATATAGAAGGGAATCCCCAATGATGTCACCAAAATGGCTTTGTTAAAATATGTTGTTATGTTTCGCACTTTCACTATGTTGGATGGAGTCCCAATTAGGGCCCATATGGGTGGAGACCATTTTTGGCTAATCGTTTTCTATTGTTATTTTTGGGAACATAACGAGGAACACTTTGGGAACTCATTGGGAAGTTAAAACAATTTCATGAGAACATCAAATGTTTTTGGGGAAAATTGGTGGAAACACACCAAAATCCAAAAAAATGAACATTGTTTGAAAATCAAATTTGGAATTGTCCTTAAGAAGAAGCCAAAACTACCCTTGCCCTAAATTTAGAATCAAAAGGTTTCTATGAAGGTTGAACCTATGTGGAACCAATGGTCAAATTTTTTGACGTGACGCCAAAACCGTTAGGTTTTAATATTTTACAAAAGAGCTTTAGACTTAAACCTGATTAAGAAACCAAGAACTAACCAACATTTTGTTACAACTCCACTTAATTAAGTTGCAATTTGTACACCATTTGTATATAAAGTAACAACCAAAGTGCCATATACATTAGAAAAGCAAGGCATAAACTAAGCTTGCTCAACATAAAAATATAGTCAAAGGAGTGATATATGGGATAACAAATGAGATTGAAAAACACAAACAATCGAATCCAAAGGAAAGTATAAAAATTGGAGTGAAAGCTTTGACCTTACCACAATACATGAAAACAAACCCTAAAAAAAGAGCCCATGAAACAACAATTCAATGGAACTATTAAAAAAAAACGAGAAAAAAGTTCCACCTACCCATCTTCTTTGTACAAATTTGATTTTGAATAATTAAATTCAAGCAAATCAAAAGAAATAATGGTTAAAAATTGATGAAAAACATACATATTTGCAAAAAACAAATGATAGTAAAATGCCATCCATATTATGACATCCCTCAATAATTTAAAACCTTAATCGCAACAACATACACAAAATTTACAACATTATTGATGTCAAGATAAGAATTCATTCCCCATCAAATG